>JASPKZ010000017.1:1840000-2457854 GCA_030220185.1 Diploptera punctata
GCTAATGAACAAGTTAATCACAAAAGGATAAAATTATCAAAGAATCAGAACAGCACCATGCACCACAGGCGAAATGCCACCAGCAGCCGTCAATAGATACCAACAGAAATATTCAGCTCTACTCAGAAGTATTGAACAATAAACACTGTACAGATGCTACAAAACAGTTCAACATTGTAGTCAAATCAAAAAATAACCAAACATCTGAGTATATCAAAACAACAATAAAATCTAAAATGAACCCTACAGAAATGAAGGTTGGAGTGAGTACTTTCAAATCTCTCAGGAACGGCAACTTACTCATTCAGAACAGGAAACAAAAAAGAGACATGGAAACAATCTGTAGCAATATTAATCAAAGATGTGGAAACGAACTGGAAGCTAACGGAACAAAACTAAGACAATCCCCGACTAAAAGCCTATAACGTACCAGAAGAGATGAGCCTGGACACATTAAAGAAGCAATAATAGAGCAAAATAGTGAAATTAAACCTTGGACAGAATGATGTTGAACCTAAATTTACATTCAAGGACAAAAAGAAAACACAAATTTAGTCATGGAAGTTACTTCAGAAACTCGAACAGAAACTTCTAGAGAAGAAAATTAAAATAGGATGGAACGTGTGCAACAATGCAGATTATATAAAATAACAGGTGCTTCAAGTGCAACAAATATAATCACCGAGCACAGGACTGCAGAGGAGATTTAACATGCCCACACTGCGCAGGAAACCACAAAATTCAAGAATGCTCAGCGACAAGAGCCGAGTTTAGGTGTATTAAATTGCATCAATTTCAACAAATTCACACAAACACCACCAGCTGATGAAAGCCATTCATCACTGGACAAAGATTGCGGCTGCTACAAAACAGCATTAAGGAAGTTTATTTCAATATATTGACTTCTAATATGGATAAACAGCCCTATATCCGCAGGAAGTAAGAAAATCCTGAACACATGAAATGCTTGCAACTTAAACGCACAACATTCTCGAACTGCTACAAACAACCGAGTCCAACTCATCACTGAAAAAAATTAGACATTACATTCATCCAAGAACCGTATGTAATCCAGAACAAAATCGCAGGAATACCCGAAAACATTCCGAATCTTCGCACAGGTAATGGCAGGAAGAGAGCAGCCCTTATAGTGAACAATCCCGCACTGGACATACTAATGATTGAACAATTATCAGATGAAGACTGTGTTGTAATAGAAGTTCGAACTGGTAAATCAAAAGTCTATACCTCGTGAGCAATGTATTGTGAATTCCGAGATAGATATGAAAACTACCATACATAAAATGGAATTGATAATGAACCACGTCAATGGAACTGGTCTTCTCATGGCAATCGATTCAAAACGCCAGGAGTGAAATATGGTATGATACAGTCACAAACAAACGAGGACAGTTGCTAGAAGAATACCTAACGACTAGTGGCCTCCTCATCCTCAATGAGAACAATGGACTACCCCACATTCGAATCCACTAGAGGCCGAAGCAATATTGACCTAACAATTCAAATCCCGGTTTAGGCCATAGGGTAACAGAATGGAAATCCGATGAGGAAGAAAGCTGTGCAGACCACAAAGCCATCAGTTTCAACCTTACGACACCAACCACAAGAATGCACAGTGATCGCTACAATACAATCATCACACAAGGCATAAGGTACATCATCAAAGAAGTGATTTTTCAGAATTTGAAGCTAGCATCAAAGAGAAATCATATCCACGTTCGAACCCGAAAACGACGACGCACAGATTTGAAAGCCCTTGACAGGGAATTAAACGACAAAGCAAAGAGAGCACGGACACAGAACTTACAATTGAAAAGCTTGAAAGATGTGTGACGGCCGCATGCAAGCAGCCTTTCGCTACTACTCCTTAAAGAAAAACAAACCATCGGAAGGAGGACTGTCCCATGGTGGAATACAAAAACCTAAAGATACAGCGGAACAAGGTCCACGCTTTAAGACGTCGATTCCAAAGAACGTGCACAGATGAAGCCCTAAGAGCACTCAGGAAAACACAATATCAAGAAGAGAAAAGACAGTACCAAAATAACATCCAACGGGAAAAAGATCAACTCCTGGAAAAACTTTTGTACAACTGAAGGACCAAATCCATGGAACACTGCTTATAAAAATTGCAGGGGCATGGAAACTCAGATCTAAAATCATAATGGCAACAATTCAGAAACCTGATGGAACTTACACAACTGACCTGGATGATACCCTAAAAACTATGTTGGATCATTTTGTACCAGACGATAAACGCCCAGGAAGATACTTTACACACCAAAAGAAAATCAGACGACTAGCGATGGAACACTCAGCAACAGAAGATGACAAACACTTTACTCCAGAAGAAATCCTGCATGCGCTCAAAACCTTTGATCACCCAAGAAGAGCCCAGGAGAAGATGGCTTACCACCAGATTCTTCTGAAAAGTATTTAACCCTCTTCCCACGTGTTCCGTAACAGCAATATATAACAAACTGTCTAAAATAAAGGGAGTTTTCCCAAGCCATGGAAAACATCAATCATTATTCCAATAATTAAACCAGGAAAAGAGAACATCAAACAATTTACAAAATATCGACCAATAAGCTTGATAAATATGGGAGGAAAGGTCCTTGAGAAGCTATTGATTGATAGGATTCAAACATCGGCTGTACACCAAGGCTCTACTCTGTGACAACCAATACGGAATCTATGCCACAAAAGGGGTACAGTAGAACGCGGTGATGGGCGGCAGTTTCAGTTCATTGAGGAAATTCTTCTTCTGAAAAAACTGTGGTTGTTTGCTGTCAGTCTGGACGTTCGCGGAGCATTCGATGCTGCCTGGTGGCCCAAAATCCTACTCAATTTAAAAGAACTTGGATGCCCCAATAACCTGTTTAATTTAACTAAAGCTACTTCACAGACAGACACATGCCACACTAACAAACAAAAATACTTGCAAAATAACAAAAGATGTGAGTAAGGGCTGTCCACAAAGGTCCTGCTGGCGGGCCGGGCTTTTGGAATGTGGATGTAGCAATTCTCGTGCTCAGCCAGGAATTCTCCATACATTCCAAAATATTATTGCTCTTTCGCGCGCGGGACGACCTTCTAGTTTCTCCACTCCAAGGGCAGCAGCAATGAAGGAAGCTGAAAACTTAGCAAATTCTGACGTTAAGAAAATTGAAACTTGGGCAAAAACAACAAAGTCGAGTTTAATGACAAGCAAATCAAAAGTTCTGCTAATGACACGGAGAAGAAAATCTGGGAAAAGAACCCAATTAATATCTAACTTAAATCACCGAAACTTACACAAACAACAGACAATAATCTAAAATATTTAGGTATATTTTTGGATCAAAAGCTCAACTTCAATAGGCATAATAGATTATATAGCCGGGAAGTCACTTCTTCTAACAAATATGCCTGAGCAAAACAGCACTAACTGCAATGGGGTCCTAGGCCACAAAGCTCTAAGAACTATTTCACAATGGTGCAATCGTACCTATCCTAACATATGGGTCCACCAGTCTGGGAACATGCCATAACGAAGAGCAGAAGAACTTACACAAACTACAAGAGAGTTCAGAGATTAATAAACGTCAAAATAGCTAAGGCCCTACAAAACACTGTCCTTTGAAGCTTCATGGTGTTTATTGCTGGTGTCAAACCAATTAACATAAACTATTTAACGAAGCAAACAAAAATTCACAGATTCACGACATGGAATGACACTAGAACGGTGTGGATTTTGACCCGCCACTCCAAAAAAGTACTTGGCCCCATCCAGCCGACAGAATAACCATCAGAGTATGTAAATAAAAACAATATTTGTACAATCTAGACAATATACACTGATGGAAGCAGGATACAAGGCACGGTTTGGAGCAGTCAGCAGTGTTTCTACAAAACAAGGTGGTATCTATTACATAGAATTAAAGCCAAACTGCACGATAAGTGCTCCAACCAATCAGGCTGAACAGATCGCTATTTTAAAAGCATTGGAGGCCCTACCCGAACTGGGACATCATGCATTTGGGAAAGAAATATCGCCCTTTTATACGGACAGTCCTGATAACATTTGGATTTGGTTAAGAAACAATTCCAAAACATAATTTTTCTAATAGGACAAATACACAACAAACTCAGAAGCCTTAAACAACACAACAATGGTCATACATTTCCTCATGGATCCAAAGCGCACGCGGGATTCATCGGGAATGAGCTAGCTGACAAAATATGCAAAAGAAGCTGCTCTTGAAAACAGCAACAAACCTTGCATATACCAACAACCAAAACCTCAATCGTGAGTGCTGTCAAGTGAAGAAGGACTTCAGCAATGGCAACAACAGTGGGGACAACACAACCAAAGGCTCCCAATGCCAACGATTCCTTCTCCTTCTGTCATCCTCAGAATGAAAATAACAACCCTATTAACCCACCCAACAACACGCAATTATAAGTGGACAATGGCAACAACGAAGGCATATCTCCTACAGGATTTTTTAGGCCCCCCCGCAATAGATGAATTCCCACTTGTACCTGTCCTGCAAGAGTAACAATCCGTACAACATCTACTCTTACAGATGCCCACAACTACGAACTCAACGGGACGAGATGAAACTGGCGCGTGAGCTGGAAAAAGCACAATGGCCAGTCACCCGAGCAGCAACTACTATCAAGACAACATCAAAGCATTTTTTTCCAAATTTATTTAGAAACATGGACTTTAAGCAAACCTATAAACAAATTGTATCACAATCAAAAACAAAAACTTTGTAAATATTGTATATCTTGTAAATATTGTATTAATACCAAATAGGCAGATATCAGGTTAAGTTATAATAATTAACAAGGTAAACAAGAACCATAATGCCAATTAATTTAATGTAAATAAAAACAGTATGTAGTATTACGCTATGTAATGGGGCATACGGAATTAAGCCAGTTACAAAACAAAAAAAATTATTATTAATATTATTATTATTATCTTATTAATTATTATTAATATTATTATTATTAATATTATTATTATTATTATATATTATTATTAATTATTATTATTATTAATATTATTATTAATATTATTATTCATTAATATTATTATTATCTTCTTCTTATTAATATTATTACTTCTTATTTCTTCTATCTTCTTCTTCTTCTTCTTCTTCTTCTTCTTCTTCCTCTTCTTCCTTCTTGTTTCCCTTCTTCTTTCTTGTTCTCTTCTTCTTGTTTCCTCTCTTCGCTTCTTCGTCTGCTTGTTTTCTCTTCTTGGTTCCTGTACTTGTTCCTGTTCTTCGTTACATATGTAGCTTGTTCATATTCTTGTTCCTGTTCTTGTTCCTGTTCTTGTTCCTGTTTCTTGATTCCCTGTTCTTTGTTCTTCTTTCTTGGTTCCTTTTATTGTTCCTGTTCTTTGTCCATGTTCTCTTTTCCTGTTCCTTGGGGTGTTCCTATTCTGTGTTCCTGTTTCTTCTTTCCTTTTCTTTTTCCTTTTCTTTTTCCTGTTTCGCTTTGATTCCTTTTTCTTGTTCCTTTTTCTTTTTCCTTGATTCTTGTGTTCCTTGTCCTTCCCTGTTTCCCTGTTCTTGTTCCTGTTCTTGTTCCTGTTCTTGTTCCTCCTGTCTATTGTGCCTGTTCTTGTTCTTGTTCTTGTTCTGTTTCTTGTTTTCTTGTTTCCTGTTCTTGGATCTTAGTTCTTGTTCCTGTATCTTGTTCTTGTTCTTGTTCTTCTATCTTGTTCTTGTATCTTTTTCTTGTTCTTCTTCTTTCTTCTTCTTTCTTCTTCTTCTTCTTATTCTTCTTATTCTATTATTATTATTATTCTTATTATTATTATTTATTATTATATTATCGTCCGGCCGCGATGGACAGAGTGGTTATGCTCATTTGCCTCTGTCCCCCGAGGGTCGCGGGTTCAAACCCGGCCCGGGGTTGATGAATTTTTAGGACGGAAAAATCCCAGGAGCAAGTCCTCCGGGAGGGACTTTTAAGCCGTGGGTCCCGAATCTGAAGATTTTTCAGGCTCGTAAAAAAATCCTTAAGCCTGAATGAAAAGGCCTCTAAGCAAAATTTACCGAATTTTCCCGTCCCAGTACTGCCTTGGTTTCCTAGATGTCAGTATGAGGCGGTGCGCTGACCACGGACTACTCAAAAATGACATCTATAACGAAAACAAGTTGTAACTAAATTAATATGGTTCAAATTCTTCCCTGTAGGAGGAGAGCGCCTATATCTCTGTAAAGGGAAAAACATGGGCTTACAATACAACAAATTATTATTATTATTATTATTATTATTATTATTATTATTATTATTATTATTATTATTATTATTACCCCGCAAGGAAATGAACTCGGGTCGCCGGAGTGGTAGATAGGGACTCTAACGACTACACCACGGCGACGGACAAAGAGTATAGAAAAGCTTAAAATAAGTAAAAAGTAAAGTAATCCCACAACAGGCCCGGAGGCCCTTGGGGTAGTAGGAGGTTAAGGCTCCCACTTTTTCTAGACAATCGGCACTTTATGTAAGCCGGGTTGTCAGCCCTGCGTGAAGGCCGCCTTTACCCCCAGAACAAGCGTCTGGTACTCATTTCCGTTAGAGGCTGAGTCGACCCCAGGGCCATATTGCCGCCAGAGGGTTTGGGTCAGTTTAAAAATCCTGACCCCAACGGGACTTGAACCCTCGACCCTCCGGCTTGTAGCTCAGTGCCTTAACCACTACGCTACGGCGTGCCCCCTTAAAATAAGTTTGATAGCTAATAAAAAATTCCGAGGTCGTGAAGATTTTATACCTATGTATATTTACTGCATTTCTTATTTGTAATGGATATTCACAGCGCTCCTTTCCTGGCCCTCAAAACGCTGCTTGCATTGTAGCATATTGACACTAGTGTCTCTCTGTCCCTTAACATATAATCCCTAGCTATTGTGTTAGAAATACAAAACCGTTTGCATTCAGAATATGTTTTAAATTTGTTCTTTTTGTCCCACGCTGTAACCGAGTGGTCTAAGGCATGATGTGTTACTGCAGAGCTACGCATCTTGCGCTCCTTCGACTACATTGAATTTCGGCCAGTATGGGACTGGTGTCCATCCAGCATCGTAAGGAATTTGGATAGCTACAATCAGTTATAACGGCCGGAGTACCCGACATGTTGACCACTTGTCATCCCCTATACTCCATCCATAGTAATTCTGCTCGAGGGCATGTTTTTCACTGCAATCATAGCATTTTCATGCTATGCCTTGCAGCTTTACTAGGAAATTATAGGTGTAGTAGCTTCCTGTTGCTTTCCACACCGGTGAAGGACGATGACGATGGCCGGATGATTTTCGGACCCTTGGGCCCTAAGCTTCCTGACATTTGTCTTACAGGTGAGGAAAAACCCCGATAAAATCCTCACCCAGGAGCCTGTCCCGACCGGGATTCGAACCCTGGCCCGCTGCGTGACAAGGTAGCACGCTACCTCGAGACTACAGCGGTGGACCCCCTATACTGGCTATATGATTTATCCAACTCTGTGTTTAACAGATGTGGGTTTTAAGGCCAGCAACCGATTGGTAGACTAAGTGCCTTTTAGGCCTGTCGCGCCGTGGAGTATTTTTAGCGTTTTATTTAACGATGCTTTTAAATTGTAGTTTCTCAGGTCATTAGATTCGCAATTCAAATTTAGGTGAAATTTTTGCTCAGAAGCCTTTTATTTTATTGTTCCCCAACAAATTCAGATATGATATCGGTTTTTCTCCATCACGCAAGGTTTCTGAGAGACAGGCATTTATAATTTATAATGGTCCAACAATAATCGGCCAGCATATTAGGATTCCGTTTGCCTTGATATCTCTTTTCCATAGCTGAAATCATTTGAGTTAGCTCAATTGGTTTTATTACACGCTTTATATTAGCTTGACCTGTATCTATCTATCTATGTAACTGAATCTTTCAACGCGTTTTTCACGTACTTAAAATAATTGGATCGACTTGAAATTTTGTATACTTGTAAAGGATCCGTGACAATACAATAATTTCATATTTATTTTCTAAAATCCTGGCCAGAATCATCAGAAAATCAAAAAAAGTGTCTTTGAATTTATGTAACGGAATCTTCGAACACGATTTTAACCACTTAGAGACATTGGATCGACTTGAAACTTTGTATACTTGTAAAGAACCCGTGACAATACAATAATTTCATATTTATTTTCTAAAATCCCGGCCAGAATCATCAGAAAATCAAAAAAAAATTGTATTTATGTAACGGAATCTTTGAACACGATTTTCACCCACTTAGAGACGTTGGATCGACTTGAAACTTTGTATACTTGTAAAGGACCCGTGACACTACAATAATTTCATATTTTATTTCTAAATTCCTGGCCAGAATCATCAGAAAATAAAAAAAATTAAAACTGGTATAATAGGTTACGGACTTGTCGACTTTTTAGTCAATCGTTGTAAGAGTTCAATTGGTAGAGCGGTGAACTAGTGGTGTATAATTTCAGTCATCCATAGGTCGCTGATTCGAATCCGGCTGGGGAGGATTTTTTTTTAGAAGAGTAATACTTTTAGCTCATACTACATTAGTATGGAATTTAAAGATATTTACATGTTTATCTTATTCTGTAAAATATTAAAACTAAAAAAATAAATAAATAATAGTTTTAAAAAACTAAAACAGCACGCTTTATTAGAAAACCGAACTCAAAAATGAAAAATAATTTTAATTTCCAACACGCTTGGGATAAATTTAAAGTGGTCAACAAAAAAATCATCTCCAACACATATAGAATAAAACTAGAATTATCAACAAAAAGAAAATAATTTTACCATCAAAAGCGTGGGGTGCTTTTTATGATTTTTACATGTACTTCTTAGAGACTTTACTTTTACCAATATCTGTTTATTATCAAATATATTAATTGATATAGAGCACCCCACGCTTTTGATGGTAAAATTATTTTCTTTTTGTTGATAATTCTAGTTTTATTCTATATGTGTTGGAGATGATTTTTTTGTTGACCACTTTAAATTTATCCCAAGCGTGTTGGAAATTAAAATTATTTTTCATTTTTGAGTTCGGTTTTCTAATAAAGCGTGCTGTTTTAGTTTTTTAAAACTATTATTTATTTTATGTATTGCGTCGCTTCTGACGTAAGTGGTCTTCCAGCGTCGCTAGCTATTCGATGCCGATGGCAAGAAGCGTTGCAAGTAAACAGAAAAAAATGGAAGCCGATTTCCAAAAGGATACAAAGATACAGTTCTTAATATTTTTTAATCTAGTTATGGACAACGGCACCTGCCAGGGGTTTATTTTAATATTTTGCTATCTGAGCTAACCGCACCAAATAAACGCTAATAATTTCATATCACCTTATACAAGTTTTAGAAAAGGCACGTACAGTAGTTTACAAAGTGTAATTTAATAAAAAGAACACCTTCCCTCTTAGCTGCAGCCAATTTTAAACTTATTGAAATATGTATGTTTTAAATTTGCTGCATTTCCAGGACCACGACGAGGACGTGAGGGATAGGATATTCTTGCTGTTCCTTCGTGTAGTTTAATGCATTCACTATATTAGGTCTTATATTTGAATGCATCCTGAACTAATGAAGGAATGACAGGTATTTGGTCCCGTTAACGTTTTTATATAAAATCAATCGTTTTTTATAAAAACGTTTCATCAAAATCAAGTAACACTCACGTAGGGCTTTAGGTTTTAAAACCATCATGCAACTTCGCCTAATCGATATTCTCCGAACCAAAAAAAAAAAAAAAAGAAAAAAAGTATATATATATATATATCATAATAATAATTAGGTAAACAAATTTAGATTTTGTTACTTGATACTTGGTCCTATTTTTATATATACTTTTATGACTAAATATCTAAATAACTAATTGAACACGTCCCTATGTTCGAACCTCTACAATGGATCATCTGAAGTAGTTCCTCCCGGATTAGAATTGGGGATTATTTTACCTCCATAAAATTTTACACCAGTGGAACCAATGTCTGTGTTTCTTGACGGTTGCATTTTTACTGTCAGAGATCGTCACTCTTTCAAACAATGTGCATTTTTCATTTGACGTATCACCTTCAACCTGACAGCATAGCTAACATTTTCGAAAACAAAGCTATTTTTTTTTAGTAAATATACTTCAATTCATTATTGAAGGGTGGACACTTGTGGATATTAATTATCTACTTTATTATTATTATTATTATTATTATTATTATTATTATTATTATTATTATTATTATTATTATTATTATTATTATTATAATGTACAAATCACATAGAAGAATTTTCTATGTACTGTACGTGGAGTATGCATATTAGTTCCTACAACAGTAGGCCTACTGAGATGAATGATACCGGGATTGGTAAACGGTATCATTCATCTCAGTAGGCCTACTGTTGTAGGAACTAATATGCATACTCCACGTACAGTACATAGAAAATTCTTCTATGTGATTTGTACATTATAATAATAATAATAATAATAATAATAATAATAATAATAATAATAAAGTTTGTTGTCGTTGCACGTGACCCAAGAAGAATGGCAGGTGTTTGAAGGCTAATTCTGATCCTATACAATATCATTGGATGTTTTGAAGGTGTTTCTATTATTTTGTCTACCCCTGTGTACAGTGTTTACTTATTTACTATTGCTCCATGTTGTAACAGACTAAGAAGATACTTGGTCTACCAGACGGTTCACGTCCACATGTGTTAATCAGATGTGCTAGTATTGGAGTGGCATCGCGGGTCCCACTGTGGTTATAGTAGGTTTTCTCAACCTGAAACCGGTACTTATTATAGTTGTCAAATTGCTCACGATGCTGGGTAGGCACCGGTCACGTACTGCCAGAAATTATATGAACAAATGTTCCTTTACATGATCTCGAACCAGCGCTAGTTCAGTAGCACTGCATCAAGGCATGATGCCTTAAACCACTCGGCAACGGTGTAGGGATCTATATTACTTAACTAAAATGTGTAAATACCTGTAAATATCAATTCACTACCACATATGAATTGGTAAACAGACTTTTTATACAGTGTACCGTGTAGGAACCAAGATGCATTCTTTAAGTACAATATAGGCCTATATGAAATTATTTTCTGTGAATTGTACATACTTAATACAAAATATTCTTGTCTTTTCCCATGATCCAAGGATAATTGTAGGTGTTTTAAAGACTAAAGCTGGACCTACATAATATTAATGAAGATTGGTAGATGTTTCCATTATTTTGTCTCCGCTGCATATAGATGTATTTAATTATGGATTTTATTTATTTATTTATCTCTTATAATATCATGAAAAGGCGTGATGTAATGAAATATATCTTGAAAATGATTCCAAATCAGAATTTACCTCGACAATAATTGAGAAAACTGAGATATTAACACGGGAGTTGAACGTGGTACGTTTCTAAAACGCTACCGCTTGAATCAACTAGCTGGACACTACTACTATTTTAAAAGCGCTATATAGTTGTCAGTTTATGATTAAAACAAAAGATTGGCATATTAATAAACATACTTTCCGCTCTAATAAATGAATGTAGCGGCATTTGTTAGCGTTCTCCCACATAGATGGCGGAACAATAGCTTATGTTACTAAAATAATTTAAATTATTATAAAATATAAAATATACATACTACATTAATTATCCTCTAATTATATAATACAAATACACATTTTGTATTAATAGAAATGCTTAAAACCTAGTATGATACACTACAGAATTTCAAACTTGATACTGCCAATGAATATACCAAGAGTTAATTTTTGTTTGCCATGTTTACTACATGATGCTCGTATTAGGCTCCGTTCTTGCATTCGGTCCCATAAATAATTTCAACGGGTAAATTTTTGAAATCGATTTTCATCTCCGCATGTAAAATCGACATATATGTATTGGAGGAGGGTTATTGTTGGGTAAAGAGGTAAAAGATTGGATTTAGTGACACTAGGAATACTGAAAGAGTTCTCCATGTGTGAGAACTTAGCTTGCTCAGGTTGGTAATCGGTAGAGTTTAGGTTCTTATCTCGGGATTCCACGAGGACTTCGTCGGGCAGAATTAATGTGTAAAGAATGTCTGGTAAAAGTAGTTTATTCTTATCTTTTATAAACTGCAAGCAATTGTAAATATGAAGTGACTTTATTTAACTTTCAGAACGAAGTGTTTTTGAGAAGTGACTTTGTTTGATCGTACACGAGAAGTGACTTGATGTAATTTTATACGAGAAGTGACTTGATGTAATTTTATACGAGAAGTGACGAGGAGAAGCCTCTCTCGCCTATAGGTAAATCAGTTACTCCCACTACCTCGATCTAGCGGACCTAAGGTCAGTGCTTAGGCACATATAACGAAACATATAATTGGTTAATGCGCCCTCCTATTTTGATCCCGGGGGTGTTACAAATTTATTATTGGCGATTTACGCCTTCAGAGGTTGGACCTTTTTTTCCCGTGCTGGCTTCACGTACAGTCGGGTCACAAACATTAGCTAGGCTTGGGTTTTTTTCTTAGGCTTGGGTTTTTTCCTAGGCTTCAGACGCTAGAAAATTGCCATATTCCCACACTTTTTTGCTAGCGTAGTTTGTGTCAGGGTAAAACCCCCGCTTGTACATTTAGCTAATGGGTTATGGTTATCACGATAAATCAGTTAACTGGAGGCTTAGAAGATATTTCTACTCAATCTGTCGAGCAAAGGATTTTGTCATTAGTAAGTTATTATCATGTGTCAGCCACTTCCGCCTTAACAAAAGAAAGGGTTACATTACCTGAGTTGACAGTACCCTCCTTAATAACTAGCAATTTAATTACATTGATGCTGACTTCTTTGGATCATTTTATATGACCTTTGCGCCTACATAATCAGGTTCTACTCGCTTGCCTGATCAATTTGAATATAAATATGACCTAAGTCCAGTAACTGCTTCATTAAATGATATTATAATTTATCTGCTTATTATTACCGGTAGGGATTTATTTATAGATTTACACAGGAGGCTGTGTGACTGACTTGCCACATATGCCCTATAATCAAATGGAAAAATCAAGGGATTTTTTCATTTGTTTATAATCCTCTCGCATAATATAATGCTAGTATCATAGCTATAGTGGCCTTTAAAAAAATGGCTATAATATTTTGGTTAGAGCACGTTAACCCTGAGAGTGTTGCCAGCGCGTCAATTATGTACAGATTGTAAACACTGATATGTATCCCTTTTACCTGGGATCGTTCTTTGAGGTTAAATAGACTCACTTTCTGCAATATAGACATACATAAATATTCATAAAGAAAAAAAGATACACCCTTAATATAAATTTGGTGGTCTACTCAAACCATTCATGCTTATACAATTATCATTCAACTATTTGGTTGAATACCAGTATAGCATAAATTGCTTCTTCATGTGTAACTGTTTATTTACAATTTCATCTACACCTTAATATCTACCTACATTATAATGTGCGTCCACAGCTTGGGAATTCACTTGCGATGAACCAGTTTTGTCTACTTCAAACCATATGTCGAATAATACTTCAGTTTTGCTAAATTTAATTTAATTTGAGTCAATAAGACTTATTTACATGGATCTATATGTTTGCGACCAAAATACTAAAATATCGCGTTTAAGCAGCTGTGCTATCGTTATAAACAATTATTATTGATAGTATTACACCCTGATATCATTTTTTCCCCATAGGTATTGCATACATACGAATTCATCATGATTATTAATCCATGAAATATTCATGATTCTTAACATTTTATTCTCAACATATTTCGGCTCATTTACTCGGCCAAAGCATAACTGGCTCCATCATTACCCAGCCAAACGACGTTATTTTCTTAAGCGTGCAAAATCATTTCCTTCGAATACAGAATCGCATAGTATGTCACATTCGCTTCCACCAGCGACCATGACTTCATCTCATCTCATTATTAACATCGAATACAAATTCGCACAAATTGTCACATTCGCTTCCATCAGCGATCATTACTTCATCTCATCTCATTAACTAGGTAATAACGGGATCCCTTGCCCTCAAATATTTTCAACAAAATAGCACGTGTTATACAAACACAGTGACGTGCCGCTTCGGCCCACGTCTACAAATTAAATTCTGTAAATATAATCAACAAATAAATTCCTCACGCTTTATAGGTTCACACCGCCACTCGGCCTTTCAATTAATGTGCATTGAGCTTCACCCTGTCTCATTAGGTCCTATGTTTACACACTGTCTGATTGTTATTTTAGACAAAATAATCATAATCATCATGATATTATTCGTATTCAGATTGTTGTACAAGTTTCTTCTTTCTTCAATTACCTATATGTATTAAACAATGACGATAGCCTATCTGGGCTCATTTTAACATTTACTGAATTTTAAACCTTTTGACTTAGGTGCGTTCTTTCATCAATAATAAAATAATAGAACATTAAAATCAATCAAGTACTTTTACTTTCCTAGATTAAGTAGATAATGCAGCTTTCTGCTCGAGCGATTAGATTAAAACATTTAAAAATATAGATCCATTCTCCATCGTTAAGTTCAAATCAACAATTTAATAATCGCCCTCAATCTTAGCTGAAAGTGGACATGCATGTGTTATGTATTCACACTAATTCAATTAATTATATCACATCCTACAATATGGGGGGTATTATCATGATTAATATCTAAATCGACATTTCACTTTATTTGTTATTTTTTTCACAGTCATTGTGCCCTTCTCCTCTCGCGATTAGCGTTTTAATCTAGGCCTATTTATTAATCACTTTATTAGTGTTATTTATTTTAATTACTCATTATATTTGGTACTTTACCATACAACCTTTATTTATTTTTTTTACTAATGCTTTTCATTTATGTCCTATTCTCAGCTAGTATTGAGTTCGAATCCCGTGAAAACTGGTTCATGCATTTAAGTATAATTTATCAGGTCTTGTTTTTTTAATTTTGTTTGGGAATCATGTAGAGCTTATATGTTTGTACTTTTTGTATGTTAAATCAAAACTCTGTCGGTATACAACTACTTCCTTACCTGGGTAGTGCATAATTTCAGCGTTTACATGGACGTTTATCTCGTACACAAAATCACGGTAGTGCCTACCTGTGCACACAATACAATATAGTACAATGCAAGACATACCTACATACGTAATATATCCATTCCGTTGTCATTCTTACGTGTAAAAATCTCTCCCTCCTTTTTTTTTCGAGTGTCAACTTTCACTGTCCGTCTGTCTACCCTTAATACTATTAGTGTCTAATTTCACAGTCTGTTAACTCGCAAAGGCCGCCTGTACTATTATTATATACATATTTTGCGATACTACGCTCACACGCAAACAAACTCTGAACACACGCATGGTAATTTATTCACATTTTTATTTTCTCGATCTTGAACTTTGCCACCTGTCAGTCTCCATACCATTACATAAGTTTGCTACGAACCAGATAGGCTTTGTTCGCTACCGCGCTCACGCCTTCTCCTTGTATGGCCTGAGTTTCTGTAAGTGGTAACGTCCCATAACCTTGTCCCTGGCGTCGGCCCACTTTACCTCGTACGTGTGTGTGCCGAATTGTTTGGATATGAGCCCTGGCCCTTTCCATAATAAATCCATTTTTGCGTTAGCCTTGCGTAATTTGTCAGATAGCGTGTGGTTCCTTACCAGCACTTTGTCGCCGATAGACGGGTGCCAAACGTGCTTAGAGCGTTTGGTCCGCTTCTTTCTTTTGTCCGCAAGTGTCCGCGTCCTATGTTTATCATGTTGACCCTAGGTTCTTTACCCCTCTGGTCCCTCCTGAGATCCTTGTACCCTCTACCATAACCATTGTTGTCCCCATTCTCGTTCCTGTATTGTCTATTGTTACCCTGCATATTACTAAATCTCCTGTCCTCTCCTCAATAGTGGTCATTGTTCTTCCGTATGTCGGGCGCGGCTGCCCCCCTCTCGTCTGAACGGTTAGGTCCGGAGTTTGAGTTGTTCCTACTCGTATTTTCGCTGCTATTTCCTCCTTCCCTATTTCCACTTTGATTATTACCCCTATTGTCGCCCGCTTCCAGGATAGTTAGCATTTCTATCATTTGGTCGTATGTGCTAACGCGCGCGATTAGCAAGCTGTGCCTAATTGCCTGCGGATAATGGTTGATTAGCGTTCGTACGAATTCCTGTTCAGGGTAACTCGGCGAGATAAGTTTGGCTTTTTTAGCCAAGGCCAGAAAATGCTCGCTGTACGTCAAGTTTTTCCTCTTATCATATGTCCCATTGCGTATCTCGTATTTTATATCCATTTGTTTCTCGTAACTAAAAAATTTGTTACGGAATGTTTGCTTAATGTCTCGTATGGAGCATCAGTGGATAAAGTAACCTCGAACCACATAAGACTGTTGCCTTTCAGGCACCTTTTAAACAATATACATATACAAGTGTTTCGGGACACATTTAATTTTGAAATAGTTTTCCAGTTCTTCAATGAACTGTATGGGGTTTGTTTCACTTTCGTTATATTCCGGCAATGGGATATCAATGAAAGAGGAATTATAGTACGGGGCTGACCCGTGTATACTATCTGGTTCGCTTACATTAGTATGCACCACAGAACTACTAGCGATCTCCGGGTTCCCTAGTACTTCTGTATGCGCACGTGCTTTGTGGTTAGCCGTCGTCCAAGAAACAATCTCCGACGCGTGTGATTCATTTTCGGGGGTCCTATCTTTTTGACATCCGCTATTAATTTTCTCTGTGAGGACACTTATTTCATCATTTAGTTTGCCGATTTCGTTAGTCACTTTCTTTTCTATATTAGTGCCTAACTCATTAAATCTAGAATCAACTATTGTTTCGATCATTTCTGAGCGTTTATCCTGCTCAACAATTTTCTGAGCTACTTGGAGTTTTAGTGTTTCTTGTTCGTCGGCTAGCTTTTGTACAGATACACACATATCATTCACCCTTTTGTCCGCGTTCTCCAACCTACAGAGACATTCTTGTCGACTCGTTTAATTTCCCTTGTAATTCCTTCTGTTTCTCCCCATAAGTTAGTTTGTAACGTTATTATTTATTGTTCATCTCTGTTCTCATTTGACTTATTACCCTGTTTTCTGTTTTCTCTAAGTCTTTAATAAGTTTTTGTTCCATTTTATTTATCTTTAGTTCTACGCATGCTGACGATTCATTTATTTTCGCTTCTAACATCTCTCTATTTTTTTCATCTCATCCCTTAGTGTTTCTAATTCCTGTTTTCTTTCTACCCTTGATTTTTCAAATAATTCTTCGTTTCGTTTCATGAACAATTCTAAAACTGTATTAATATCAGTATTTTGTCTACTCTGACTGTTCTCTGTACTCACTCTTTCAGGTTCCTTGTCTACTTGTTCTTTCCCTGTCATATTCTCCCTTGTGTCCTGTTCTGAGTTGCCTCTACCATCTTCATTATCCTCTCCCATCCTTACAATTTCGTTCTCTCCTTCAATCATTTGCCCACAAGCCTTCTCCCTAATCTCTTCGTGTTTCCTATCCATTTTTTTATCTTTATTTGCCTGCCTCTTTCTATTCCTACTTCTTAACAACATCAATACACACACAGATATATTTTTTTAGTTAAATCACTGTAATATTTTGATTTCTTATATAGGTAAAAAGTAAAAAAAATGCTTATTCTGCTGTTGTGTCACTTACTGCTTCCTTCCTTCAGTTGCTGTCTGTCTGCTTGTTGCCATCATCTTCTCTGTCCTGGTTGCCTCGTGGTCGTGGGACTTAGTCGTTCTGCCGTTGATTTCTCTTCGTGTATTACTTTACGACCTATTCTGCCCGCACGTTAGGGAGCCAATATGGAGGAGGTTATTGTTGGGTAAAGAGGTAAAGATTGGATTTAGTGACACTAGAATACTGAAGGAGTTCTCCATGTGTGAGAACTTAGGTTGCTCAGGTGGTAATCGGTAGAGTTAAGGTTCTTATCTCGGGATTCCACGAGGACTTCGTCGGGCGAATTAATGTGTAAAGAATGTCTGGTAAAAGTAGTTTATTCTTATCTTTTATAAACTGCAAGCAATTGTAATATGAAGTGACTTTATTTAACTTTCAGAACGAAGTGTTTTTGAGAAGTGACTTTGTTTGATCGTACACGAGAAGTGACTTGATGCAATTTTATACGAGAAGTGACTTGATGTAATTTTATACGAGAAGTGACTTGATGTAATTTTATACGAGAAGTGACGAGGAGAAGCCTCTCTCGCCTATAGGTAAATTAGTTACTCCCACTACCTCGATCTAGCGGACCTAAGGTCAGTGCTTAGGCACATATAACGAAACATATAATTGGTTAATGCGCCCTCCTATTTTGATCCCGGGGGTGTTACAAATTTATTATTGGCGATTTACGCCTTAAGAGGTTGGACCTTTTTTTCCCGTGCTGGCTTCACGTACAGTCGGGTCACAAACATTAGCTAGGCTTGGGTTTTTTTTCTTAGGCTTGGGTTTTTTCCTAGGCTTCAGACGCTAGAAAATTGCCATATTCCCACACTTTTTTGCTAGCGTAGTTTGTGTCAGGGTAAAACCCCCGCTTGTACATTTAGCTAATGGGTTATGGTTATCACGATAAATCAGTTAACTGGAGGCTTAGAAGATATTTCTACTCAATCTGTCGAGCAAAGGATTTTGTCATTAGTGAGTTATTATCATGTGTCAGCCACTTCCGTCTTAACAAAAGAAAGGGTTACATTACCTGAGTTGACAGTACCCTCCTTAATAACTAGCAATTTAATTACATTGATGCTGACTTCTTTGGATCATTTTATATGACCTTTGCGCCTACATAATCAGGTTCTACTCGCTTGCCTGATCAATTGGAATATAAATATGACCTAAGTCCAGTAACTGCTTCATTAAATGATATTATAATTTATCTGCTTATTATTACCGGTAGGGATTTATTTATAGATTTACACAGGAGGCTGTGTGACTGACTTGCCACAGTATGATATCATAAGACAGTTAATATAAAATATACATACTACATTAATTATCCTCTAATTATAAAATACAAATACACATTTTGTATTAATAGAAATGCTTAAAATCTAGTATGATACACTACAGAATTTCAAACTTGATACTGCCAATGAATATACCAAGAGTTAATTTTTGTTTGCCATGTTTACTACATGATGCTCGTATTAGACTCCATTATTGCATCCGGTCCCGTAAATAATTTCAACGGGTAAATTTTTGAAATCGATTTTCATCTCCGCATGTAAAATCGACATACATGTATGATATCATAAGACAGTTAATATTAAATATACATACTACATTAATTATCCTCTAATTATATAATACAAATACACATTTTGTATTAATAGAAATGCTTAAAATCTAGTATGATACACTACAGAATTTCAAACTTGATACTGCCAATGAATATACCAAGAGTTAATTTTTGTTTGCCATGTTTACTACATGATGCTCGTATTAGACTCCATTATTGCATCCGGTCCCGTAAATAATTTCAACGGGTAAATTTTTGAAATCGATTTTCATCTCCGTATGCAAAATTGACATATGTATATATGATATCATAAGACAGTTAATATAAAATATACATACTACATTAATTATCCTCTAATTATATAATACAAATACACATTTTGTATTAATAGAAATGCTTAAAATCTAGTATGATACACTACAGAATTTCAAACTTGATACTGCCAATGAATATACCAAGAGTTAATTTTTGTTTGCCATGTTTACTACATGATGCTCATATTAGACTCCATTATTGCATCCGGTCCCGTAAATAATTTCAACGGGTAAATTTTTGAAATCTTTTTTCATCTCCGTATGCAAAATCAACATATATGTATGATATCATAAGACAGTTAATATAAAATATACATACTACATTAATTATCCTCTAATTATATAATACAAATACACATTTTGTATTAATAGAAATGCTTAAAATCTAGTATGATACACTACAGAATTTCAAACTTGATACTGCCAATGAATATACCAAGAGTTAATTTTTGTTTGCCATGTTTACTACATGATGCTCGTATTAGACTCCATTATTGCATCCGGTCCCGTAAATAATTTCAACGGGTAAATTTTTGAAATCGATTTTAATCTCCGCATGTAAAATCGACATATATGTATGATATCATAAGACAGTTAATATAAAAATATACACTATCATTAATTATCCTCTAATTATATAATACAAATACACATTTTGTATTAATAGAAATGCTTAAAATCTAGTATGATACACTACAGAATTTCAAACTTGATACTGCCAATGAATATACCAAGAGTTAATTTTGTTTGCCATGTTTACTACATGATGCTCGTATTAGACTTCATTATTGCATCCGGTCCCGTAAAATAATTTCAACGGGTAATTTTTTGAAATCGATTTTCATCTCCTAATGTAAAATCGACATATATGTATGATATCATAAGACAGTTAATATAAAATATACATACTACATTAATTATCCTCTAATTATATAATACAAATACACATTTTGTGTTACGGCGGGAGTTTAGTTATTAATTCGATTTAGTCCTTCTTTTGGGGCGGAATTGAATACTTTCCTTTTAATTGTTTAATAGAAATGCTTAAAATCTAGTATGATACACTACAGAATTTCAAACTTGATACTGCCAATGAATATACCAAGAGTTAATTTTTGTTTGCCATGTTTACTACATGATGCTCGTATTAGACTCCATTATTGCATCCGGTCCCGTAAATAATTTCAACGGGTAAATTTTTGAAATCGATTTTCATCTCCGCATGTAAAATCGACATATATGTATGATAATCATTAGACAGTTAATATAAAATATACATACTACATTAATTATCCTCTAATTATATAATACAAATACACATTTTGTATTAATAGAAATGCTTAAAATCTAGTATGATACACTACAGAATTTCAAACTTGATACTGCCAATGAATATACCAAGAGTTAATTTTTGTTTGCCATGTTTACTACATGATGCTCGTATTAGACTCCATTATTGCATCCGGTCCCGTAAATAATTTCAACGGGTAAATTTTTGAAATCGATTTTCATCTCCGCATGTAAAAATCGACATATATGTATGATATCATAAGACAGTTAATATAAAATATACATACTACATTAATTATCCTCTAATTATATAATACAAATACACATTTTGTATTAATAGAAATGCTTAAAATCTAGTATGATACCACTACAGAATTTCCAAACTTGATACTGCCAATGAATATACCAAGAGTTAATTTTTGTTTGCCATGTTTACTACATGATGCTCGTATTAGACTCCATTATTGCATCCGGTCCCGTAAATAATTTCAACGGGTAAATTTTTGAAATCGATTTTCATCTCCGCATGTAAAATCGACATATATGTATGATATCATAAGACAGTTAATATAAAATATACATACTACATTCATTATCCTCTAATTATATAATACAATACACATTTTGTATAATAGAAATGCTTAAAATCTAGTGATAACTACAGAATTTCAAAACTTGATACTGCCAATGAATATACCAAGAGTTAATTTTTGTTTGCCATGTTTACTACATGATGCTCGTATTAGACTTCATTATTGCATCCGGTCCCGTAAATAATTTCAACGGGTAATTTTTTGAAATCGATTTTCATCTCCTAATGTAAAATCGACATATATGTATGATATCATAAGACAGTTAATATAAAATATACATACTACATTAATTATCCTCTAATTATATAATACAAATACACATTTTGTGTTACGGCGGGAGTTTAGTTATTAATTCGATTTAGTCCTTCTTTTGGGGCGGAATTGAATACTTTCCTTTTAATTGTTTAATAGAAATGCTTAAAATCTAGTATGATACACTACAGAATTTCAAACTTGATACTGCCAATGAATATACCAAGAGTTAATTTTTGTTTGCCATGTTTACTACATGATGCTCGTATTAGACTCCATTATTGCATCCGGTCCCGTAAATAATTTCAACGGGTAAATTTTTGAAATCGATTTTCATCTCCGCATGTAAAATCGACATATATGTATGATATCATTAGACAGTTAATATAAAATATACATACTACATTAATTATCCTCTAATTATATAATACAAATACACATTTTGTATTAATAGAAATGCTTAAAATCTAGTATGATTACACTACAGAATTTCAAACTTGATACTGCCAATGAATATACCAAGAGTTAATTTTTTGTTTGCCATGTTTACTACATGATGCTCGTATTAGACTCAATTATTGCATCCGGTCCCGTAAATAATTTCAACGGGTAAATTGTTGAAATCGATTTTCATCTCCGCATGTAAAATCGACATATATGTATGATATCATAAGACAGTTAATATAAAATATACTACTACAATTAATTATCCTCTAATTATATAATACAAATACACATTTTGTATTAATAGAAAATGCTTAAAATCTAGTATAATACACTACAGAATTTCAAACTTGATACTGCCAATGAACATACCAAGAGTTAATTTTTGTTTGCCATGTTTATACTACATGATGCTCGTATTAGACTCCATTATTGCATCCGGTCCCGTTAATAATTTCAACGGGTAAAATTTTGAAATCGATTTTCATCTCCGCATGTAAAATCGACATATATGTATGATATCATAAGACAGTTAATATAAATATACATACTACATTAATTATCCCTAATTATATAATACAAATACACCTTTTGTATTAATAGAAATGCTTAAAATCCAGTATGATACACTACAGAATTTCAAACTTGATACTGCCAATGAATATACCAAGATTAATTTTTGTTTGCCATGTTTACTACATGATGCTCGTATTAGACTCCATTATTGCATCCGGTCCCGTAAATAATTTCAACGGGTAAATTTTTTAAATCGATTTTCATCTCCCGCATGTAAAATCGACATATATGTATGATATCATAAGACAGTTAATATAAAATATACATACTACATTAATTATCCTCTAATTATATAATACAAATACACATTTTGTATTAATAGAAATGCTTAAAATCTAGTATGATACACTACAGAATTTCAAACTTGATACTGCCAATGAATATACCAAGAGTTAATTTTTGTTTGCCATGTTTACTACATGATGCTCGTATTAGACTCCATTATTGCATCCGGTCCCGTAAATAATTTCAACGGGTAAATTTTTGAAATCGATTTTCATCTCCGCATGTAAAATCGACATATATGTATGATATCATAAGACAGTTAATATAAAATATACATACTACATTCATTATCCTCTAATTATATAATACAAATACACATTTTGTATTAATAGAAATGCTTAAAATCTAGTATGATACACTACAGAATTTCAAACTTGATACTGCCAATGAATATACCAAGAGTTAATTTTTGTTTGCCATGTTTACTACATGATGCTCGTATTAGACTTCATTATTGCATCCGGTCCCGTAAATAATTTCAACGGGTAATTTTTTGAAATCGATTTTCATCTCCTAATGTAAAATCGACATATATGTATGATATCATAAGACAGTTAATATAAAATATACATACTACATTAATTATCCTCTAATTATATAATACAAATACACATTTTGTGTTACGGCGGAGTTTAGTTATTAATTAATTCGATTAGTCCTTCTTTTGGGGCGGAATTGAATACTTTCCTTTTAATTGTTTAATAGAAATGCTTAAAATCTAGTATGATACACTACAGAATTTCAAACTTGATACTGCCAATGAATATACCAAGAGTTATTTTTGTTTGCCATGTTTACTACATGATGCTCGTATTAGACTCCATTATTGCATCCGGTCCCGTAAATAATTTCAACGGGTAAATTTTTGAATCGATTTTCATCTCCGCATGTAAAATCGACATATATGTATGATATCATTAGACAGTTAATATAAAATTAACATACTACATTAATTATCCTCTAATTATATAATACAAATACACATTTTGTATTAATAGAAATGCTTAAAATCTAGTATGATACACTACAGAATTTCAAACTTGATACTGCCAAGAATATACCAAGAGTTAATTTTTGTTTGCCATGTTTACTACATGATGCTCGTATTAGACTCAATTATTGCATCCGGTCCCGTAAATAATTTCAACGGGTAAATTGTTGAAATCGATTTTCATCTCCGCATGTAAAATCGACATATATGTATGATATCATAAGACAGTTAATATAAAATATACATACTACATTAATTATCCTCTAATATATAATACAAATACACATTTTGTATTAATAGAAATGCTTAAAATCTAGTATAATACACTACAGAATTTCAAACTTGATACTGCCAATGAACATACCAAGAGTTAATTTTTGTTTGCCATGTTTACTACATGATGCTCGTATTAGACTCCATTATTGCATCCGGTCCCGTAAATAATTTCAACGGGTAAAATTTTTGAAATCGATTTTCATCTCCGCATGTAAAATCGACATATTGTATGATATCATAAGACAGTTAATATAAAATATACATACTACATTAATTATCCTCTAATTATATAATACAAATACACATTTTGTATTAATAGAAATGCTTAAAATCTAGTATGATACACTACAGAATTTCAAACTTGATACTGCCAATGAATATACCAAGAGTTAATTTTTGTTTGCCATGTTTACTACATGATGCTCGTATTAGACTCCATTATTGCATCCGGTCCCGTAAATAATTTCAACGGGTAAATTTTTGAAATCGATTTTCATCTCCGCATGTAAAATCGACATATATGTATGATATCATAAGACAGTTAATATAAAATATACATACTACATTAATTATCCTCTAATTATATAATACAAATACACATTTTGTATTAATAGAAATGCTTAAAATCTAGTATGATACACTACAGAATTTCAAACTTGATACTGCCAATGAATATACCAAGAGTTAATTTTTGTTTGCCATGTTTACTACATGATGCTCGTATTAGACTCCATTATTGCATCCGGTCCCGTAAATAATTTCAACGGGTAAATTTTTGAAATCGATTTTCATCTCCGCATGTAAAATCGACATATATGTATGATATCATAAGACAGTTAATATAAAATATACATACTACATTAATTATCCTCTAATTATATAATACAAATACACATTTTGTATTAATAGAAATGCTTAAAATCTAGTATGATACACTACAGAATTTCAAACTTGATACTGCCAATGAATATACCAGAGTTAATTTTTGTTTGCCATGTTTACTACATGATGCTCGTATTAGACTCCATTATTGCATCCGGTCCCGTAAATAATTTCAACGGGTAAATTTTTGAAATCGATTTTCATCTCCGCATGTAAAATCGACATATATGTATGATATCATAAGACAGTTAATATAAAATATACATACTACATTCATTATCCTCTAATTATATAATACAAATACACATTTTGTATTAATAGAAATGCTTAAAATCTAGTATGATACACTACAGAATTTCAAACTTGATACTGCCAATGAATATACCAAGAGTTAATTTTTGTTTGCCATGTTACTACATGATGCTCGTATTAGACTCCATTATTGCATCCGGTCCCGTAAATAATTTCAACGGGTAAATTTTTGAAATCGATTTTCATCTCCGTATGCAAAATCGACATATATGTATGATATCATAAGACAGTTAATATTAAATATACATACTACATTAATTATCCTCTAATTATATAATACAAATACACATTTTGTATTAATAGAAATGCTTAAAATCTAGTATGATACACTACAGAATTTCAAACTTGATACTGCCAATGAATATACCAAGAGTTAATTTTTGTTTGCCATGTTTACTACATGATGCTCGTATTAGACTCCATTATTGCATCCGGTCCCGTAAATAATTTCAACGGGTAAATTTTTGAAATCGATTTTCATCTCCGCATGTAAAATCGACATATATGTATGATATCATAAGACAGTTAATATAAAATATACATACTACATTAATTATCCTCTAATTATATAATACAAATACACATTTTGTATTAATAGAAATGCTTAAAATCTAGTATGATACACTACAGAATTTCAAACTTGATACTGCCAATGAATATACCAAGAGTTAATTTTTGTTTGCCATGTTTACTACATGATGCTCGTATTAGACTCCATTATTGCATCCGGTCCCGTAAATAATTTCAACGGGTAAATTTTTGAAATCGATTTTCATCTCCGCATGTAAAATCGACATATATGTATGATATCATAAGACAGTTAATATAAAATATACATACTACATTAATTATCCTCTAATTATATAATACAAATACACATTTGTATTAATAGAAATGCTTAAAATCTAGTATGATACACTACAGAATTTCAAACTTGATACTGCCAATGAACATACCAAGAGTTAATTTTTGTTTGCCATGTTTACTACATGATGCTCGTATTAGACTCCATTATTGCATCCGGTCCCGTAAATAATTTCAACGGGTAAAATTTTTGAAATCGATTTTCATCTCCGTATGCAAATCGACATATATATATATATATATTATATTATATATATATATATGATATCATAAGACAGTTAATATAAAATATACATACTACATTAATTATCCTCTAATTATATAATACAAATACACATTTTGTATTAATATAAATGCTTAAAATCTAGTATGATACACTACAGAATTTCAAACTTGATACTGCCAATGAATATACCAAGAGTTAATTTTTGTTTTCCATGTTTACTACATGATGCTCGTATTAGACTCCATTATTGCATCCGGTCCCGTAAATAATTTCAACGGGTAAATTTTTGAAATCGATTTTCATCTCCGCATGTAAAATCGACATATATGTATGATATCATAAGACAGTTAATATAAAATATACATACTACATTAATTATCCTCTAATTATATAATACAATACACATTTTGTATTAATAGAAATGCTTAAAATCTAGTATGATACACTACAGAATTTCAAACTTGATACTGCCAATGAATATACCAAGAGTTAATTTTTGTTTGCCATGTTTACTACATGATGCTCGTATTAGACTCCATTATGCATCCGGTCCCGTAAATAATTTCAACGGGTAAATTTTTTAAATCGATTTTCATCTCCGCATGTAAAATCGACATATATGTATGATATCATAAGACAGTTAATATAAAATATACATACTACATTAATTATCCTCTAATTATATAATACAAATACACATTTTGTATTAATAGAAATGCTTAAAATCTAGTATGATACACTACAGAATTTCAAACTTGATACTGCCAATGAATATACCAAGAGTTAATTTTTGTTTGCCATGTTTACTACATGATGCTCGTATTAGACTCCATTATTGCATACGGTCCCGTAAATAATTTCAACGGGTAAATTTTTGAAATCGATTTTCATCTCCGTATGCAAAATCGACATATATGTATATGATATCATAAGACAGTTAATATTAATATACATACTACATTAATTATCCTCTAATTATATAATACAAATACACATTTTGTATTAATATAAATGCTTAAAATCTAGTATGATACACTACAGAATTTCAAACTTGATACTGCCAATGAATATACCAAGAGTTAATTTTTGTTTGCCATGTTTACTACATGATGCTCGTATTAGACTCCATTATTGCATCCGGTCCCGTAAATAATTTCAACGGGTAAATTTTTGAAATCGATTTTCATCTCCGCATGTAAAATCGACATATATGTATGATATCATAAGACAGTTAATATAAAATATACATACTACATTAATTATCCTCTAATTATATAATACAAATACACATTTTGTATTAATAGAAATGCTTAAAATCTAGTATGATACACTACAGAATTTCAAACTTGATACTGCCAATGAATATACCAAGAGTTAATTTTTGTTTGCCATGTTTACTACATGATGCTCGTATTAGACTCCATTATTTAATCCGGTTCCGTAAATAATTTCAACGGGTAAATTTTTGAAATCGATTTTCATCTCCGTATGCAAAATCGACATATATGTATATGATATCATAAGACAGTTAATATTAAATATACATACTACATTAATTATCCTCTAATTATATAATACAATACACATTTTGTATTAATAGAAATGCTTAAAATCTAGTATGATACACTACAGAATTTCAAACTTGATACTGCCAATGATATATACCAGAGTTAATTTTTTGTTTGCCATGTTTACTACATGATGCTCGTATTAGACTCCATTATTGCATCCGGTCCCGTAAATAATTTCAACGGGTAAATTTTTAAATCGATTTTCATCTCCGCATATAAAATCGACATATATGTATGATATCATAAGACAGTTAATATAAAATATACATACTACATTAATTATCCTCTAATTATATATACAAATACACATTTTGTATTAATAGAAATGCTTAAAACCTAGTATGATACACTACAGAATTTCAAACTTGATACTGCCAATGAATATACTAAGAGTTAATTTTGTTTTGCCATGTTTGCTACATGATGCTCGTATTAGACTCCATTATTGCATTCGGTCCCGTAAATAATTTCAACGAGTAAATTTTTGAAATCGATTTTCATCTCCGTATGCAAAATCGACATATATATATGATATCATAAGACAGTTTAACGTTTCTGTAATTAAACCAATAATAAAATAACTATTGTTACTACTGATGTAGGCTATTTATTTTAAACCTTTATTTGACGCATTATAATCCTGTTGTTAACTTAGGACAAATTTTATCGAACAGGTAATACAATTTTTACTTATCACAGTATCGGGAAGTTCATATTTTAATTGCATTAATGAGGTTACCGTTTTATAAATTATTTTCACATTCGTTTACAGCTGTTCACAGGGGGCTGATATCATAAACCTATTTTTAAATTCTCACTTCAAAATTAATTGAGTTTTAACTATGGATTCAAAGAATATTTTATGCTCCTGCATTAAAATATATTGTTTTATTTATATTTTTTAGCTATTATTTATAATATTGCTCTACTAAGATTATTTAAATTATCATTTTCATTAAACAGCTACTTCCGGAGTCTGATATCATACAACCAACTTCTTCTTCTTCTTCTTTTGAAATCGATTTTTATCTTCGCATAAATCAATATTAAAATAACTATTTTTGCCACGTTTATTACATGATGCTCGTATTAGGTTCCGTCAATGCTTCCGAGTCCCCCAAAAATTTGGACGGACAAATTTTTGAAATAGATTTTCATCTTGGTATGCAAAATCGACATATATGTATTATATCATAAGACAGTTTAATGTTTCTGTAATTAATCCAACAATAAAATAACTATTGATACTATTGATGAAGGCTATTTATTTTAAACCTTTATTTGGCGCATTATTTGTTTGCCATGTTTACTACATGATGCTCGTATTAGGCTCCGTTATTGCTTCCGAGTCCCCCAAAAATTTGGATGGACAAATTTTTAAAATCGATTTTCATCTTGGTATGCAAAATCAACATATATGTATGATATCATAAGACAGTTTAATGTTTCTGTAATTAAACCAATAACAAAATAACTATTGATGCTATTGCTGCAGGCTATTAATTTAAACCTTTATTTGACGGATTATAATCCTGTTATCTTAGGACTAATTTTATCAAACAGGTAATAAAATTATTACTATCCCAGTATCGGGAAGTTGATATTTTTATTGGATTAATGAGGGAAGAGATCACATCTCGAATTCCGACCACCGCCCTACAGGAAGGTTCCTTATGTACCTACATGAAAATCAAAGCCATCTGAACTCAAAATGCTTCATTTTAATATAAGGGATGATATTATAATAACGAAAGTGCAATAAATATAAACATTTTGCAAGCTCCATTTTGTAAATATTCACGAAATTGTTTATACATTATTCTAATGATGCCATCCATTGTTAAGAGCAAGAAGTAGCTTTTAATAAATGTTAAAAACCGTAATTTTTCCAATGAAAAATATTTTAATAATCTACTGGGCACTTAACCTAACAAATGATATAATAATGCTGTATTAAAACAAAGCAAGTGCGATTTAAGAGTAACAATGTTAATAACTAACTGAAATGTTACCTAAATGCAGAGTGTCAATTGTTTTGTGTCAATTAATTAAATAACTCACTATCTCTATCGAACCCGTAGGTTCATGGCCGCGCGGAGATTAGCTCTCCATACATTCCTATTCTGAGCTCATGTTTCCAACCATCCCCTGTATAATTTACTTCCCTCAAATCATGGATAATTTTATTCTCCCACCTCATTCTTGGCCTACCTCTAGTTTTCCTATAATTGATTTCTTCTTTCTTTACCCATTCGTGCCATGTGTCCTGTCCTTAGCAACTACAAAACTTACCAGTTCTTATTTATGTATTCCTATAAAGATAATCTAGCTCACTGTTTTGTAGTCTTCTCCATTTTCCTCTTGTTGATCTCTCTTTAGTCCGAAAAAATTCTAAGAACTTCATTCTCAAATATTTCTTAATTTTCTCTCCTCCCTTAGAGCAAGAGTCCATTTTTACATCCATATAATGTACCTGGGGAGATAACAGTTTTATATGTTTTAAGTTTGATGTTTTCTTCTTGAGATTTTTAAACTTAAGTCCAGTGTGTGGACGTGAAGTGAAAGCGTGCATGTTATAAATAAGAGTACACTAACATTCATTCAACCATCTTGGAAATATCAAAACTCGATAACAAAAGAGTTTCCATAGATATCGTTTAATAATAGTGACGTATACTTAACAATTACTAACAATGCGTATTACAAATAATATTATCTACTTCCCAATAAATGACTTTATCGACCGTAGACCGTTTCTAGTTGAAGATGTACGGATTCAGTTATAATAAATAATAGTTTAAAAAAACTAAAACAACACGCTTCATTAGAAAACCGAACTAAAAAATAAATAAATAATTTTAATTTCCAACACGCTTGGGATAAAATTAAAATGGTCAACAAAAAATCGTCTCCAACACATCTATAATAAAACTAGAGTTTTCTAAAAAATTACCATAAAAAGCGTGGAGTGCTCTATATCAATTAATATATTTGATAATAAACAGATAATGGTAAAAGTAAAATCTCAAAGAAGAAAACGTAAAAACCAAAAAAGCACCCCACGCTTTTGACGGTAAAATTGTTTTTTTTTTATAACTCTAGTTTTATTCTAGATATGTTGGAGATGATTTTTTTGTTGACCACTTTAATTTTATCCTAAGCGTGTTGGAAATTATAATTATTTTTCATTTTTTAGTTCGGTTCTCTAATAAAGCGTGTTTTAGTTTTTTTTACTATTATTTATTTTACAATGGACAAATGGACGAAAAAAGTTTATTAAAACAATTATTATTTAATTCCATTAATTAAAATAAAATAAGAACTATGGGCGATGGACAAATTCCGAATACATATTTGAAAACACGATAAAAACTGCATTAAGTACAACTCATGAGACAAAAATCATGTTGACCAGTGAAATCAAACAAACTCGGACAAGTTTAATCCGCAACCTTCGCAACTGAGGAGAGAATGGTACCAGGACCGACATAGTTGTTTAGTTATGTGTATTTATTTTTTATGTTGTCAACATGAGTGAGCCGGCAAGCGAAAACCCTAACTGGGAATGTTATCGTAAACACATTTTCGTTACTAACATATTATGTCTACAAAAATTAAATTAAATTGAAATATAAAAGTAGCTATGTGCTGGTAGATAACCACGCTTAGCGCAACCATTTGTGCGCACGCGGAGCGGAACTTGATCAAAATAATAAACCACAATAACTGCTACCTTTAATCCGGGATCGGGTTTTGTAATTGCTGTTTCTATTAATGTGGATCTGATTTCCAAAGAAGTTATCTATCAGGACGTAGCTTGCCTTGGGCCCATAGAAGGCAGCCGTTGATTCATCTTTCTTTCTCTGATATATATATATATATATATATATATACATATATTGACATAGAAGGATACTGATTTTTAAATACATACAGTGAGTGAACAAGATAATAATAATTGTGTTTCAAGAACGCTAAACAGCATAATAGTTAAGGAGCTCGGAATAGTTTCCTACTTGAGTGATTTTCCGTACAGGATAGTAAACAACTACGTATACTTGAATGATGAAACAGGGGCGTTGTTTAAAAGATAACATTTAATATAAACAAGTTGGCTGAGTAAAAATAAATTAACAAAATAATAGTTCTGATCATACGATCAAAATAGCCATACAAATAAATAAATGAACAACATACCATACATCACGCAACACTCATACTTGCGTCCGAGTTTCAGGGACCACCTCTTCCCTGGACTGCCGGACTAACTCAAACAGGCCCCTTCTTGGCCTCAGATCAGCTTGTCTATTTAGAATTCCAGTCGCATCGCGACCTGGAATCGGATTCCAATCTTGAATCCGTTTAAACAACAAAACGATGACTGCTAGGATGATCGAATGATACTGTCTGTTAGTGCACCACGTATATGAAGGTTCCGAGGTAGAGGGGAGATGCGCCGTAGACATTGCGCGGCAGGAAGGGTGAAGAGGGAGGGGGTAGCTACAAGGAGAACAGGATATTGGCATAGTTCATAAATATTCCAGTGTAGGGAGGAGAACGAAGCTACCATACTGAGCCGAAAAATGCACTTTCGGTTCAGCTGTATATATATATATATATATTATAAATATATTTTTGACATTTGGCAATGAAGGCAAATATGATATGAAAAGAAAAATTTTTCTTTCATATCATATTTTTCTTTTCATATCATATATATATATATATATATATATATATATATATATGTAAGTAATGTAAAGTGATCCCACTACAGGCCTCGGGAGGCCCTTGGGGTAGTGGGAGGTTAAGGCTCCCACTTTTCTAGACAATCGGCGATTAATGTCAGCCGGGTTGTCAGCCCTGCGTGACGGCCACGTTTACCCCCAGAACAAGCGTCTGGTACTCATTTCCGTTATAGGCTGAGTCGACCCCAGGGTCATAGCGCCGCCAGAAGGTTTGGGTCAGCTTAAAAATCCTGACCCCATCGGGACTCGAACCCTCGACCTTGTAGCGCAGTGCTATGGCGTGCTCCCATATATGTAAGACCAATGAATATATGCCTACACCATACGACCCTCATGGAAACATGGGTTCTATGCTAGCAAGAGTTTCTTCTTCTTCTATGGCGCTACGGCATGATGTCTGGCCTAGGCATCTTGTAACAAACTCCAAGCGCGACAGGCCTATAAGGCACGTGGCCTACCAGCCGGCTGCTGACCTCACATCCACATGTGTTAACCCATTCGCTTCGGGTTTAAAGGGACAATGCATTTTCCCAGAATCCGGATTTAAGTTACCGTTTTATTATATTGTCTATTTTCAGATATTCAAAACAAACAAAAGATAACGCTACTTCAGATCACAATAAGGGTGAAAGAAAAAACACATTCCTCTACTATTGATAACTGTTAACAAAAGATTACTCTGTCAAGGTGAACCGAAAGTGCATTTTTTCGGTTCAGTGTGGTATCTTTGTACTCCTCCCTACACAGGAACATTTGTGAAATATGCCAATATCCATGTTCTCCTAGTGGCTACCCCTTCCCTCTTCATCCTTCCTGCCGCGCATGTCTACGGCGCATTCCCCCTCTACCTCGGAACCTTTATATACATAGTGCACCTACAGAACTATATCATTCGATCATCCTAGCAATCGGCGTTTTGGTTGTATTACGGATTCAAGAGTGGAATCCGGTTCCAGGTCAATATGCGACTGGAAAGTTAAACATGGAAGGCTACATAGACAAGTTGTCATGAGGCCAAGAAGAGGCCTGTTTTAGTTGGTCCGACTATTTAAGGAAGAGGATATCCCCGAAACTCGGACATCTGTGTGAGTGTGGTGTGATGTATGGTATGTTATTTTTTTTTTTTCTGTACGGCTACTTTGATCGTTTGATCGAATGCCAGCATTTTTTGTTGTTAATTTACTTTTATTAAGCCAACTTGTTTATTAAAGTTATCTTTTAAACAACGCCCCTCTTGCTTTGTTTAAGTATGAATAGTTGTTCACTATCCTGTTATGGAATTCACTCACGTAAGGAACCATTCCGAGCTCCTCAACTATCAGGCTGATTAGCATTGTTAAAACCACAGTCATTGTCTTGTTCACTCCCTGTATGTATTTAATAAGAAAGATGAATCAACGGCTACCTTCTATGGGCCCGAGGTAAGCCATTTTCCTGATAAGATACCCTCTTGGGAAATCTGATCCACGTTAATAGAAACAGCAAATTACAAAACCCGATCCCGGAGTAAAATGGTAGTCAGAGAACGTGGTTTATATATTGTGGTCAGGTGTCGCCCCGCGCGCACTAATGGTAGTCAGAAGCGTGGTTAAGGGTTCCGTAACCCCCACAAATGGTCGCAGATGCGTGGTTAATTAAAAGTGGGAATCGTACCCCCACAAAGGGATGTACAAAATAATGCAAAATATAAAACAGCTGAGTTAAGCGAGTGTACGTCATCTGAGTTGAAGGCCATTTAACTACCGGCGAGTCTACCTCGTCTTTTGAGGCGAATGGGTTAAGCACTGAGATAGACGATCATCTAGCCAGTGTAGGAGTGAGATGTGGTCAGCATTTCGGGTCCCTCAGCCGTTATAGATGGTCTTCTCAACCTGGAGTCGCTACTTATTGTATCTACCCAAATGCCTCCCGATGCTGGGTGGGCATCGGTCCCATACTGGTCGAAATTCCATGAGAAAATATCTTCCTCTATCGGGACTGGAACCAGTGCAAGTCCCTTAGCTGTGCGCCAAGATTTCTTGCCTTAACCACTCGGCTATGGCGCGGGACGGTTTCTTGCAATAAGTCTCTCCAAATCTGCCTATCCAGTGTCTTTCTTTTCTAATACTTCACTCCTATCATCTTTGCATCTTCATCTACAGTATCAATCCATCTGTTCTTTGGTCTTCCCACTCTTCTCCTGCCCCCTATACTGTTCTCTGCATCGAACATCTCACTATTCCTCATCCTTCCTGGTTTAGCCACCCGACTCCAGAATTCCCAAGGACTGCCCGACTCAAAAACAGTTCAAGAAAAACTCACTACATATTTCCTTAGACAATGCAATATACAACCGTCTTAAATGTATATTATTATTATTATTGTTATTATTATTATTATTATTTTATTATTATTGTTATTGTTATTATTATTATTGTTATTATTATTGTTATTATTATTGTTATTATTATTATTATTATCATTATTATAATTATTATTATTATTATTATTATTATTATTATTATTATTATTATTATTATTATTATTATTATTATTATTATTATTATTATTATTATTAGTATTACTAAATTTTTTATTTATTTCCATTGTCAACTTTATGTTGTGCAGCTGCCTATATTGGGATTGGAAGTAAACATCAATAAAACTAAATATATATGTTCACACATAGAAATACATTATATAGGCCCTAATGGAAATGGCAACTAATGACAAATGAAGGAAATTTTGAAGAAATGGCTGATTTCACGTAAACAATAACTACAAGTAGGAATGAGATGCACAAAGAAATTAAACATAGGCTCAATTCTGAAAATGCATACTATTATGCATTACAGGGACTCCTGTATTCCCAGCTCCTTTCATAAAATGTTAAAGTGAAAATATATAAAACATTATTCTCCCAGTTATATTATATGGATGCGAAACATGGACACTTACTTTAAAGGAGGAAAGAAGATTGCGAGTATTTGAGAACAAATTTCTTAGGAACATTTTTGGACCAAAAAATGAGATGAACAGACAGGTGAATGAAGAAAACTAGATAATATTGAGCTACATAATATGTATAGGAAGCCAGATATATTAACAACAATTAAGTCTCGTAGGCTGGAATGGACAGGGCATGTGGCACTTATGAGGGATGAAAGAGGTGGATGGAAACTTCTGGTAGGAAAACCAGAGGAAAAACGCCTAATTGGTAGACCAAGAATGAGGTGGGAGAATAACAGTATACATGATTTGATGGAAGTAGATTATACACGGGATGATTGGAAAACATTCGCTCAGGATAGGGATGTATGGAGAGCTTATGTCCGCGCGGGCATGAGTCTACGGTTTCGACAGAGCCAGTAAGTTAATTAATCTAGTTAACTTGCCTATATCTATTATGTATAATTAATTATGTAGATAATTCATAATTGTTATTATGTGTATAATTTAACCCAGGTGAAGTGGAAGAGAAGACCTTACGGTCTTAACTCCACCAGGTAAAATAAATAAACAAATAAATAGTTGTATAGAGAATTTGTCTTAGGAATACGTATATTCTCCATGCGATGGAGATGTCCTGTCCATTCAAGTCTTTAAGTTTAACCATCATGGTTCGCTATACAACTTTATCTACTTCTCCACATTGCACCATCTTTCCTGGCTCCATAACCACCGCTTCTTCAAATGTTTGGTTCGAAGAGGATGTTTACTAAACATTTTCTTGTGATGTATTAAGAGTCAATAAGAAATGAACAGGAAATATTTTCAATACTCCAAAAACAATAAAAAGACAAATAACGATGGAAAGAACATTTAGACAGAATGGACAAACAAGATTACCCAAAACGATCAACACCTACAAACCGCATGGAAAAAGATCTTTGGAACGGCCAAGGAAACGATGGACTTCAGACCGGAATAGATCGCATGATCTAATCCTGGAAAGGAAGAAGAAGAAGAAGGTTTCCTGCCAAGCTAATTTAGTAACGTTATTTCTCTACAATATTATACAGGGAATGATTGGAAAACATTAGCTCAGGATAGGGATGTATGGAGAGTTTATGTCCGCGCGGCCATGAACCTACGGGTTCGATAGTGCCAGTGAGTAAGTAAGTAAGTATTTCTCTACAAATATCAATGAGACAACTAGAAGGCAATTAAAATTAAAGTATTATTTGGTTGGGGAAGATCAGTTTTTTTTCTCAGAGGCACTAATTTAGGCTGGAATTCTTTTACGAGCCCGTAAATCTTCAGACACGAGACCCATGGCTTAAAGTTTATCCCGTAGGATTTGTCCCTTAATTTTTTTTCCATTCTAAGAATCCATCAACCTCGGCCAAGTTTGAACCCGCGACCGTCGGAATTAAACGCAAGGAACATAACCACTAGACGATCGAAGCCGAAAAGGATAAAAAGACTATTCCTAAGTACTTAGCTACAATGTTCTCAACCTTCAAACCCATGCAACACCACCGTTTCAGTGTAGGAAATACTGGTAAGGTATAGTATGTAGCCCAGTGCCAGTGTAGTGATTAAATCACTGAAGCGATATTTATTGTTCAAGTAAGAATGCGGTTGGCATTGGATCTGTGCAAATATTGAGTTTTTTTTTGTTACTTTCCAACTTATGAAAGGAAATTATCTATTTTTTTTTTTTCCTGGAACGCAAAGCCTCGGATATCCCATTCTCCAGTCTGACGATACTTCCCTGAACATTACGCGAGAAAATTAACACATCAGAGCATTAGTGTCTTAAGTCTCCGTGTAATTGATAATGTGCAACTCGGAAATAAGTATATATCTGAGCATACTAAGGCATTCTGCCTTGTCGCAGAGTTATGACGCACGCTGACTCAAATCACCATTTTTTTCATGGAATTTCAGTCAGTGTATGGAAGTTGTTCCAACTTCTCTCAAAAAAATTAAACTGAAAATATATAAAACTGTTATTCCATTAATGTGATCACGGTTCCTCTAGGAACAACTTAATTAGTAACTGATCTTGAAAATCTATATATATCCAATGTGATAACTGATAATAAAATAAAATACAAAACTAAAAATTAACCACGACTATCTAATTCATACCCCAAATAGGAGTTAACGACCAATCACTTTTCAGTGAATTTTGTTTTACAACCAACGTCAGTCGTGTTTCACCACGCTCTTTACCGAATTCTCTTAACCACCTCCTGCTTTTATGATAAAGAAAGCTCGCCTTTTTTTAATATTCTGAACAGGTCAGAGCATTCTTTTGCAGTGACTGACTCTCCAACAAAGCCGCCAGGTTTGAATGTATAAAATAGTAGACATCTTCAAATGAAGATATAGACGAAATAATCCAGCAATCTAAGCCTCATAATAATAGGAAATATATTTGGAGCCAGTTCGAAAGATTTTGTCAACAACGAAATGTTCGTTATAATATGCAGTTTGATGTGTTTCATTTTTTCTCCACTAGGGTGCATTCTTACAATATTGCGATCCTATTTGAATTTTCTCACGCCAGATGGCAATAAATAAGTTTCACTGGATAAAGAAATGAAAATAACCACATATTTCAAACATCGCCCTTTGCATTAAAAATAAAAATATTTTTAAATAACTATATTTAAATAATGATTTTTGAGTAAACAGCTTAATTTTATTCGTTAAATAGTCCTGATAAAGTCACTCTTGATTTCCAGATCCTCTAGATTCATTCGTGACTTCGTGAATTTATCGATGATTTGGGGATCACTCGTTGCATTACTAGGGAATAAAGAATTTTCTTAAATAAAAAAGTGTTGTGATTTTCTATGGAGAATCTTATAGTGACGTGTTTATTTTAATAATGAATGTAGTCCTAACAATATTAACTTCATATGAGTATGTGCTGCATTACGTATATAAAAAAATTGAATAATGATTCTAACAATTATAATAAACATTCAAAATACAGTTAAAACATAAATGGGCATATTTTCATATACAGGAAATATCAAATAAAAACTGTAGATTAATAAGGAATAAGTAACCTATATTTAAAAATTAGTTCCTTGTGTTCACGAAATTATCATTATCGAATTGTTTTAAAGAGGAATAAATGTAAATGGTATGTATACGTACCGTATACCATTTAGTTAAAATTTGTATGACTAACTCAATGGCACTATCGAACCCGTGGATTCATGGCCGCGCGGACATAAGCTCTCCATACATCCCTATCCTGAGTTAATGTTTTCCAATCATTCCCTGTATAACCTACTTCCCTCAAATCGTAGTTAACGTTATTCTCCCACCTCATTCTTGGTCTACCAACTGGGCGTTTTCCCTCTGGTTTTCCTACAAAAACCTTCCATGCACGTCTTTCACTCCCCATTCGTGCCACATGTCCTGCCCATCACAGTCTACGAGACTTAACTGTTCTTATTATATCTGGTTTCCTATAAAGACCATGTAGTTCACTATTATGTAGTTTTCTCCATTCACCTCTCTGTTCATCTTTCTTTGGTCCAAAAATGTTCCTAAGAACTTTATTCTCAAATACTCGTAATCTCCTTTCCTCCCTTAAAGTAAGAGTCCATGTTTCGCATCCGTATAATATAACTGGTAAAATAACCCTGTGTTTGAGCCTTTGGCTTGAAGTCGTCTCCGCCCGGAGAACCGAATGGGGTCTATTTTACTTCCGGAAAATGTTACCCCAGTGGAACTCATGTCCGCTTTTCTTGACGGTTGTATTTTCACGGTGATAGATCGTCACTCTTTCGACCAAGGCACTTTTTTCGCCTGGCTTATCACCTTCGACCAGTCCGGCATGGGAAACCCTATCGGCAGCAATGCTACCGCCGCCGGCGTAGTTCTCGGGATAATTTAAGCACACAAGCCATTCCACCACGACAAGGTAAAGATACCACGGTGGGGGGATAAAAGTAATATTTTTTATAACGAAGGAGAGCTGTAAGTGAAGATAACAATAAAACAATTCCATAGAACGACAGGCCTGAAAGCCCCTTAGCCTACCAGCCGAAAGCTAGCCTAACAGTTACGATCATAGAATCAGTATACGGATGACATGTGGTCACCATATCGGATCCCCCAGTTATAGCTGATTTTCTCAATCTGAACCTGCAACTTATTGCATCTACCCAAATGTCTCATGATACTGGTTGGGTATCGGACCTATACTGCCCGAAATTCTGTGAGAAAATATATTATCCCAAAGGGACTCGAGCCAGCTCTTGCCGCATTGCTCTGCACCAAGGCACAATGCCTTAAACTCCTCGGCTGCGGATAACAATAAAAGAGGGTGAAAAAGGAATTTACACAAAACTAAACTAAACTCCATAGCCGGATTTATTACAGATAGACGAAAATATTGGAAAGGACATTTTTTTTTATTAAGAGCCCCACCACCATCCCCCTGGGTTTCCTCGGGCTTAATGCCCATATCCCCAGGTCTGCTCTTGTCCCTAATTACTCTCTGCTGTTTTATTTTGTTCATTTTCTGGATACAAGTTCCGGGTGTTTGTTCTTAATACTAGTCTACTTACATACAGTTATGTTTACATATTAATCCTTAACCTAAGTCTTAAGTCTTAAATCTACCACCTAATCTAGTAATATATTGGAAAGGACATCTGGGCCCATGCCTCCACCCCTTGGGATACCTCGGTCAAAGACTATACTCCCAAGTCCCAGTATCTTGTCCTCCCTATCTATTCGCGTCCACGTTCAAGAGTTCTCGGCTTAAAACCAACACCTCGGGGAGAAGGTGTTGGAGTCGCAACTTCAGGGAAATTGCTGAGCTACATAGTATGTCAGGTCGTTCATTCCTGACGACCCCACAGTTGGTCCACGGGCTCCTCGAAGCCTAGCCGGGAGGACTGCTGTCGCAGATCCACTGTTCTACCTCCAAGGACGCATCCTACAACCGTTGTGAGACCGGCTAGGGCTTGAATCCTCAAGCCCCGCAGTGTGAGACTCTAGTACATCCAGGTGCTCATCTCCTGGTGACCCCACAGTTTTTCCACGAGCCCGTAGGCCTAGCCGAGAACCAGCACAGTTGCTCCCCTCTGCACTGGTCCGAGCCGTGCCCTGGTGTGCCCCCAAGGACGTGTCCTGTTGCAGTTGTGGTCCAGCACGGAGCTCGCAAGCTCCAACAGGAAAGGGCATATAGAAAGAATGAAAGACAACCGACTTGCAAAAAGAACTAAAGAAGATAGACCAATGGACGGGAGAAGAACAAGAGGAAGACCAGCCAAGAAATGGATTAGACAGCGAATGCAAATCCAATACGTCTTTCTCCGACGAGTGATTTTGGAAATAAACAGGATGAAAATCCTACAAATTATGAGTAAGAAGAAGAAAACTAAACTAAACTCGTTGGCGCGATAGGACGATTACTGGATTCACATCTACATGTGACATTTACAAAAGTGGTTGATAATCCAGTCCCGCGCCGTAGCCGAGCGGTTAAGGTAGGAAACCTTGGCGCAGAGCTACGGGACTTGCGCTGGTTCGAGTCTCCATGGGGGAAGAAATTTTCTCATGGTATTTCGGCCAGTATGGGACCGGTGCCCACCCAGCATCGTGAGGCAATTGGGTAGCTACAATAAGTAGCGGCTCCAGGTTGAGGAACCAGCTATAACGGCTGGGGGACTCGACATGCTAACCACATGTCACCCCTATACTGGCTGTTGATCATCTACCTCTGTGATTGACACATGTGGATGTGAAGGGCCAGCAGCCGGCTGGTAAAAGGGCAACCGCTGAAAAGTGGAAAAACCCTCAATCGGATCGGTTGATAATCCAACCAGTATATTAGTGACATGTGGTCAGAGAATCGATCCTCTAGCCGTTTTAGCTGCTTTTCATAACCTTAAACCGCTAATTATTTATTATAGCTGCCCACCGGTTCCATATTACCCCACATCACATTTGAAATCCTATCAGCAAAGGCGCATTAACACTGCGTCAATTAACTAACTAACTCACTGGCACTATCGAACTCGTAGGTTCATGGGCCGCACGGACGTAAGTTCTCCATACATCCCTATCCTGAGCTAACGTTTTCCAATCATTTCCTGTGTAATCTACTTCCCTCAAATCATAGTTAATGCTATTCTCCCATCTCATTCTTGGTCTACCAATTGGGCGTTTTCCCTCGGGTTTTCCTACAAGAAGCTTCCATGCACATATTTCATTCCCCATTCGTTTCACATGTCCTGTCCATCGCAGTCTACGAGACTTAGTCAGTTTAATTTATTAAAAGTATACTAGCTAATATTATGAGATAATACTTTATAATATAATAATAATAATAATAATAATAATAATAATTTAATATTTTAAAATATTAATTTTATTGTAATTTTAAATTTAGACCATGTTCTAATTTAGTAACCCTGGATATTTGAAATTCATATTATTACAATTGGCCTATACATATATACATGCATAGTGTTCTGTCCAAGAGCAGATCTTTCACTGTAAACTCAGCATTTTCCACGCTTTCCTTACCACTTATTTTAATACTATCATCTGATGTATTTTTCTGCCTCTTTCTTTCCGTTGACCATTCCTTCTAGGGCATCCGTCAGCAGGCAGTTTTTTTCTTAGCCAGTGGTCAATCCAATTTATTTTCTTCTTCTTTATGAGTTCCAGCATTGTTCTCCTTTCACCTACTCTGTCTAGCACATCATTATTTTTTTATTATGTGTGCCCAATTTATATAGTCCATCCTTCTCCATATCCACATCTCAAAAGCTTCCAGTCGCTTTTCCTCATTCCGTCGTAATGTTCATGTCGCACCGTACAGTGCTACACTCCATACAAAGCACTTCACTAGCCTCTTCCGTAATTGTTTTGCCAAAGTCCGTAGGAAATGCTTCTCTTCTTGTTAACAGCTTATTTCGTCATTACTATCCTCTGTTTTACTTCTTGACAGCAGATCATGTTACTAGTGATAGTAAAACCAAATTAATTGAAGCTCTCCAGTTAGGCCTATATATTATCAAAATTACAGCTCTTTTCTCCGGTGGCGGATTTGAGGCTTTTTGGTATTGCGAAACAAAAATATTTATCTGGTATTTTTATTTGCGGGAATGACTTAAACTTTCTTTATTTTTATGAAAAAATCAATAATGTATGCTTATAAAGTAATTCCAAGTAGTTAATTTCGTCTTTCAAAATGTTTCTTTCAATCAATATCCTATATTTTAATTATTAACAGCTTGTGTTTTTTTATCATTTGAATTTCACAAAAGTAAAACATATTGATCTCCACAAAAATATTTGCTGAAAATTGTATCTGTTAAATTATTAATCCAAATTAGCAGGTCACCACCCTCTTTTCTCTCATGGCGCTGTAGTCTGAATACTGTGTTGTGTTTCGAGTTCTTCGCCTTGTCTTATGCCCTGATTTCTGATATCCCATTTACAAAAAAAAACAAATTTATGGCATAGGGATTTGACTCCCATGATCTAGTCTTTCCATTCCCCCTGGTTATAATGTAAACGCACAGCACTCTCTTCGTGTATATCCAGCAGGCTGTGAGTTCCTATTGTTGTGTTAGTATTTCATTTTTAACAACGTTCTTTAACAACTCATGTCATTAATAGGGCTAGGATTTATATGTAATAAAAGATAAGATTTCAAAGCAGATAGTATATACTATTCAACTGTTTGTGTGTCAAACCAAAACAAAGAACAATCAAAAGTCTAACTTCTCATTATGCTTGCTATTCAACTGTTTGTGTGTGGAACAAAAACAAAATATAGTCCTAAGTCTAACTTATCGTTATACTATGTTGCAATCTTAACTTTTAGTACATAAAAAATCCTAGCCCTAGTTATTAGTGATGCATATGGGTTCAGAGACCTCATATTTTGCCTGAGATGAGTTATGTTCCATATTCTCATTATTTTCAATAATAATAATAATAATAATAATAATAATAATAATAATAATAATAATAATAATAATAATAATAATATAATAATAATAATAATAATAATAACGAAATAAAGAAATAAGGAAAATTATGGGTGTAGAAGGGGGCACGCCGTAGCGTAGTGGTTAAGGCACTGAGCTACAAGCCGGAGGGTCGAGGGTTCAAGTCCCGTTGGGGTCAGGATTTTTAAACTGACCCAAACCCTCTGGCGGCACTACGGCCCTGGGGTCGACTCAGCCTCTAACGGAAATGAGTACCAGACGCTTGTTCTGGGGTAAAGGCGGCCGTCACGCAGGGCTGACAACCCGGTTGACGTAAAGTGCCGATTGTCTAGAAAAAGTGGGAGCCTTAACCTCCTACTACCCCAAGGACCTCCGGGTCTGTTGTGGGATCACTTTACTTTTACTTTATGGGTGTAGAAGAGGAGCCGGGAATCATAGATATTATAGAAAAGAAAAGATTACAGTGACATGGCCATGTCAAAAGGATGCCAGAGCAAAGATTGCCTAAAATTGTTATGGAATGGATCCCAATGGAAAGGAGGAAGACCGAAGAAAACTTGGATAGAAGGGGTACAAGCAGCTAAGAATATCAGAGGATTGGAGGAAGATCAATGGATGGACAGAGAGGAATGGCGTTTGGTTTCCGGAAGCTACCATGATACCGGATGAATAATAATAATAATAATAATAATAATAATAATAATAATAATAATAAAAATAAATAATAATCTATCTTCGGGTTTTTACAGCTGATGGATGCCGTCTTCCCTTGTCAAACCTCCAAAGCCTACGTTCTTGGACATCTTCAATGCTTAACCCTCTTGCTTGCATTAATGTTTTCATGTTTTCCTTCCATGTTAACTTCGGTCTCCCTCTCTTCATCTTCTGATCGGATGTCATTGATATAGTTGATTTGGCCATTGCTCATCTTCCATTCTTAAAATATGTCCTAACCACTTTAATTCCTTCTCCTCAATTCTTTCAATTATGCTTTCTTCTGCTTCCATTATATTTCTAATTTCCTTATTTGTGACATGTTCTAATTTTTACTTTCTGGCACTTTTGTGTAAATAATCCATTTCTAGAGCTATTAGTATATTAATAATAATAAGTCATTGGCACTATCGAACCCGTACGTTCATGGCCGCGCGGACATAACCTCTCCATACATCCTTATCCTGAGCTAATGTTTTCCAATCATCCCCTGTATAATCTACCTCCATCAAATCATAGTTAATGTTATTTTCCCATCTCAATAATAATAATAATATTATTATTATTATTATTATCAGTATTAGTATTATTATTATTATTATTATTATCAGTATTAGTATTATTATTATCATTATTATCATTATTATTATTATTATTATTATTATTATTATTATTATTATTATTATTATTATTATTATTATTATTATTATTATTATTATTATTATTATTATTATTATTATTTATCCCAGCTTCATCTCTCACCTTATATGTACTTTTTACATGCCGCACGTCACCGAGACCTTACAGTGACACGACCAGTCGGGACAGAGATTTTAAATTGTGGATTACATACATACTTTTTGACCACACAATAGCATGGAGGACATCCCCGAATGGGTGATCAGCTCAATGTCAGGGCCTCCTCCGAAATAACACAACGTTAAGACGAAACGCTCCATCCCCCCCCCACACACACACACATTCATACTAAACATGGCGAATATGTTAATGATGATTATGATCAGATTTTGTTTAGGGACCATTTGGGCCTTAAAGTTTCCTGGCATTTGTCATGTTTATGATGAAAAACCTAGAAAAAGATCACCCAGGAAGCTTTTCCCGATCGAACCCGAGCCCGCTGTGCGCAAGGCAGCGACGCTATCCCAAGGCAACAAGGTGGAAATAATAATAGTAATAATATATATTATAATACTATTTATTATTATTATTATTAATTTATATTATCATCAAATGGAGATTAATGATGAAATGGACTGCTCTCGATGGATTATAATGCGTTTTCCAGTTATTGGACTTCACCCACCAAAATTTTGAATTTTCCCTTTGAGAAAAGGGGTAGATAGTGATCTGTAATGGCATTCCGTTACAATTATTATTTAACATCTTGAGACGATACAGTCCACCGCTGTGGTCTCGAGGTAGCGTGCTGCCTTGTCACGCAGCGGGCCCGGGTTCGATCCCCGGTCGGGGCAGCTTTTCTGGGTGAGGTTTTTATTGGGGTTTTTCCTCACCTGTAAAACAAATGTCAGAAAAATTTTAAGGCCCAAACGGTCCCCGAAATCATATGGCCATCATCATCATCCTTATCATTATCATCATCATCATCATCATCATCCTTCACCGGTGTGGAAAGCAACGGGAAGCTACCACACCTACAAATCCCTAGTAAAGCTGCAAGCATAGCATGAAAATGCTATGATTGCAGTGAAGGACCTGCCTTCGGGCAGAATTACTATGGATGGAGACGATACAAGCCTCAGTTTCTCTCAACTGTTTTGCTGGTATCTAAGGTTTTCTCATTACAACGTCAAAAGTCTTTCGTTTAAAAAAAGTATATCTTTGGGGCAGCGTAACCCCGCCATCCAGGCGCCCCAACTTAAATGGGTTACAAGTACGTCAATACCAGGAGAGAATGCCAGAAATGTCCTAATGAGAACCTGGTGGCATTGATAAAAAGAATAGTTGTTTGCTCCATAATTTTGAACCAGTAATTTCAGATTACGAATAAATACTACCGTCTAACCCAATTCTCGCGGTCAGAATATATATATATATATATATATATATTTAAATTTCATTCTTGTTTATAGACGCTTTACAGATCATATCACAATAAAATATTTAATATTTAGTTGTATCCAGTAATCTGTGTTTCTATTATTCTATAGCAACACCGGCAACTGGTGGAATACGTTCTAAGTTCTGACCGCGGAATGTGAAAGGTCCGGACCGCGGAAGGTCAAAAACTGGTCGCCAAAAATTACCTCATACTCAACTCAGAAAAATGTATACTATTAATGAACTAAAATATAAAAAGAAAATGTCCAATTAGGTTAATACAAACAATATTTATTTAAATAGTTATATTGTTTCAAACATTTAAAAACATGAGAGCAATTATGTTACACACTGTAGTTGCTAAGCTGTGCAGCGCAGCGCAGGAGAGTGAGCTGGAGAGCGGGGGCGGAAGGGAGAAGCTAACTGGCCGGCACAGCATATTATGTCGATCCACATAGAAGTTCTGTACACCCAAATGCAACAGAATAATTTAATTTAATGAAATAAGAAATTTTATGAATCAATCTCTGACTTTGACAACATCTTAAGCCTCATTAATAAAATTCATGATAAAACTGCGTTGAGGTATTATTCAAAATTATAATGTAAAGTTATAAAATAGTTCCCCCAAAAGGTCCGTCTCCTCAACTTAAAAAAATATTTGTCTGTAGCGCTTTCGGGACTACGTAGTCGCATCATCAGCAGAAGAAACAGCATATGGGTTCTTATCAGTTGACCCCTGACTCAATACTGGTGTTGCACTGAAAATCTGTTACAGGGTATTTTACGTACTGGGTGTGTTCTCATTTAACAGATGGTCGTTTCTAATTTCCTTCAAATTTTCAATTTTCTCCAGTACGTTTATCTTAGCTGGATTTTTTTTCAGCACGAAAAAATCACTTTCACCGAAGAAATAGAAGTTAATAATAGTATAAACTATCTAGATGTATCTTCTTCTTCTTCTTCCTTTCCAGGATTAGGTCAATTCGACCTCTTCCGGTCTCAAGTCCTTCGTTTCCTTGGCCATCCCAAAGATATTTTTCCATGTGGTTTGTAGGCATTGATCTTTTTGGGTAATCTTGTATTGTCCATTCTGTCTAAATGTTCTTTCCATTGGTACTTGTGCTCTTCTAGTTTATCAACTATTGAAAATATCTCCAGTTCATTTCTTATTGATTCATTGTGTAATCTATCCATGCGTACACATCCTTTTACGGATCTTAAAAATTTCATTTCAGTGGCTTGAATGTGTGAGATAATGTAGATGTATCTATAACAAAAAATGTATACAGCAATAAACTAGAAATCAGCATTTACTGAAACCCACAAACAATCCTCTTGCCATAAACAAAAATTCTATACTCCCTTTTCAACAAAAAATAAGTACATTTAACAGCATAATTAATAGAATGCTAAAACTTCCGTTTAGCAGAGATAATTATATTTAAGAATGTCTTCCTCTTCTTCTTCTGCTTCATGAAATTAGGCCTTTTGACCTGTTTTCACATCAAGTGGAATTTTAATGAATCCTCCCATCTAGTAAATGGGCGTCCAACATTTCTATGTCCTATTGGTTTGTACTTTAGTAACAGCTGAGGGATTCTATCTGTAGGCATTCTCTTGACATGTTCATAAAAGTTGTTTCTCATGTTGTCAATTCTATTTGTTAAATTAAAAGTGTTCAAGTCCTTCCTAATATCCTCACTTCTTTTCTTGTCCAAAATTGTCACACCCGCTACTGAACGTAGGAACTTCATTTCTGCAGTTTCTATTTTCCTTCTGTGTGAATGGTTAAGAGTCCAATTTTCAATATTCAAGAATTTAACTACCTTAAATATATGACAAAAATGAATGGCTACAATGAACAAAATAAAACAAACCCATAAATAAACAAAAAAGAGAAAACAATGTATTTAACATAACTAAACTTGAAAGAGAATTTGATAACAACAAAAAAACATGGATAACACATATACTGGAAAATAAACATCAAAATTAGATAATACATTAAAGAAAGCAGACAAAAACATAAAAATAGCTTATAGAACTAATAACAAGTTAAATAACATTAGGCAATAACATTGAAGAAAATAATAGTTTCAATAGTAAAGGAGTATATAAATTGAAGTGTGGACATTGCAACAAATTTTACATAGGAAGAACAAGCAGAAGTTTTGTTATGCCTACACTAGGGCCTAACTGCCATAATAATAAAATACTATAAAAAGCCGATAAAGGGTAGACACATATACACGTGTATTATACCAAAAAAAATAGGGCATAAATATTCACCTTTAAATACGGATTAAAAGTCTCAATCAAAATATACATAAGTGTTTTATAGATAAAAAACTAGGGAAAAATTATTATAACTATTTCACATCAATATATTTTTCAATCAATGAAGGCACACTTACGAAATCTTATATAATATCAAAAACAACTTATTAGTTTCAACCAAAAAGGAAATTCTTACGAAAACTTATATAACCCAAACACATTAGGATAAGAAGTTAAAAACACCTTATATAACATGGCCATGACATACTAGGAATATTACTACAGATGGGGCAAGAAAATAGGGTTTCCATTAGTTTTAGGGTATGGTGAAAGGTAAAGATAATCATATAAAAGCCGGGATTTTTAGTGGAAAGAGGCAGAACAGTGGCGGGACCGAACGCGGTCCCCCAGCAGGGGAGGCAGCTCTACATTGGTAATATGAATCTTTTTTATCATTCTTTAATGGTCATTTTCAGACATAGAATTAATTAAAGGACCAGATGGTCCAAAGAACTTAGAATAATGAACAAAGTTGAATATTTTAAATGTTTGTTTTCTCTCTCTGAATTTTAACACTTTAGCCTTTTGACGTTTAACAATGTGGCGATTTCAGCTGATTTAAATAAATTGTTTTATATGTTGTTGATCTAATATTTCTTTATGTTTGGTTTTATTTTAATAAATTTTGTTATTTTTTCGTTTACTGTGTTTTTAAAATGTTTAAATGTGGAATTCATTCTCCAAAACCAAGGCCAACCGCTCGGGCCAAAGACCACTTAAACAATAGGGATCTTAACGCTATCCTTACGGCGGGGCTTAACTGACCCCGCACGTAATAAGTTTTAATATTAGATTTAAAGAACATTTACGTGACTTTGTTAATGCAGAAGGTAAATTAAGCTGCGCAAGACATGTTGTTCACATGGGGCATCATATGTTACATATTGACAACACCCTAACAATACTACATAGGGAAAACAATCCAACTAAGATAAATATACTTGAGGAAATGGAAATTTTGAAGGCAATTAAAAAAGACCCTCTGTTAAATGAGAAAACACCCAGCGTGTATAATCCCCTGTAACAGATTTTCAGTGCAATGCCAGCATTGTGTCAGGGGTCAACTGATAAGAACCCACATCCTGTTACTTCTGCTGATGATGGGACTAGTTCCGAAAGCGCTACAATCAATAATTTTTAAGTTGAGGAGACGGACCTTTTGGGTAACTATTTTATAATTTTTAATCTTAAGCCTCTTTCAATCGGAGCAACCATATTCATTAAACACACCTTGAAGACACTCTTCGCATAAGTTGCTCCCCGCGTGAACTAACTTTAAAAAACTGGCTCAAGACCGCAAATGTAATTTCTCCCATTTATTTTTTTAATACACATATGCTAATGGAAATGGAAAGATAATGACAAATGAGGGAAATTTTGAGGAAGTGACTGAATTCAAATACCTAGGAACAATAATCACAAACAGGAATGAGATGCACAAGGAAATTAAACATAAGCTTAATTCTGGAAATGCGTGTTATTAAGCAATACAGAAACTCTTGACTTCCCAACTCCTTTCAAAAAACTTTAAACTGAAAATATATAAAACTATTATTCTACCAGTTATATTATATGGATGCGAAACATGGACTCTTACGTTAAAGGAGGAAAGGAGATTACGAGTATTTGAGAATAAAGTTCTTAGGAAAATGTTTTGACCAAAGAGAGATGAACAGACAGGAGAATGGAGAAGACTGCATAACAATGAACTACATGGTCTTTATAGAAAGCCAGATATAATAAGAAAAGTCGCGTAGACTGCGATTGGCAGGATATGTGGCACAAATGGGGAATGGAAAATGTGCATAGAAGCTTCTTGTAGGAAAACCAGAGGAAAAACGCTCAGTTGGTAGACCAAGAATGAGGTGGCAGAATAACATTAACCATGATTCGAAAGAAGTAGATTATACAGGAAATGATTGGAAAACATTAGCTCAGAATAGGGATGTATGGAGAGCTTATGTCTGCATGGCCATGAACCTACAGTTTTGATAGTGCCAGTGAGTTGGTTAGTTAATGCCACAGATTGTCATTTTGACAATTCTGGTATTCTCTCGTGGCATTGGCGTAATTGTATCTCACTTCTGAGGTTGGGGTGCCTGGATGATAGGGTTATGATGTCCCAATGATATGATGGGTGATGATGATGACAGTGATTCGCCAGGAGGAGAATACTTAAAACTATACTTAATCTGAGCAGAATATGAATGATGATGATTATGATGGCCATATGATGTTTGGAGATCTTTTGGGCCATAAAATGTTCTGACATTTGTCTTACAGGTGAGGAAAACCCCAGAAAAATTCTCACCCAGAAAACTTGTCCCGACTGGGGATTGAACCTGGGCCTACTGGATGACAATGAAACACACTACCTTGAGACCACAGCAGTGGATTATTTCATTGTATTGTTAAAATTATATCAGAGTACTGTTATAAAAATACATGACAAAAAAATCAATAAAAATACACATCTTATCGGATGCAACCACAGATTTTAAATGTGATATGACTTTCAGGTGCTTAAGCATCTATAAATAACAATTAAATAAAAAGGTAACAATACATTTATTACTTATACATTACCTTGGATATCTATTTTTTTAAAGATTCTTCTATTTTTTGGCAAATATTCGTAAATCATTGTGAATAATATAAGGAACCAGGTTTTAATATAATTGTTTTTAATCATGGCAACAAAAAATGAAGACAGGTTTGTAAAATTTTAAATCACAAATCAAGTACGGTAAACAAGTTATCTGTGATTGTAGGCATTTGAGATTTATATTGTAGACATCCCAGTCCTGAGGCATCCCTTGGTGCAGAGCTAAGGGTCTTGCACTGGTTCCCCATAGAGCAGGGATACCCAAACTACGGCCCACGGGCCAGATACGTCCCTCCATCACTTTCTGTCTGGCCCCTCTAGGCCTGTAGCATTCTAATAAATCGAAATATGTTAAGGGTAGGCCTATAATATTAGTTTATCAGTAATGGAACTAGAATTAACAAAGGCAGGTAGTAAACAAATAGAGGCTGCAGAAATGAAGATGTTGAGAGCAATAACAGGATACCAAAGGACCGATAAAAAAGAAAAACGAAGATATAAGAAGAGAACTTAATATATTTAATCTCTGTGAAAGAATACAATACTATCAAAATGCTTACCTTCAGCACGTATTACGAATGAATGAACAGCGCATACCAAGAAGAATGTATAATTATAAACCAAAAGGGAGAACATTGTTTGGAAGACCATTGAAGAGATGGAAGGACCAATTCGACCTGTAATGAGATCGGAACAGGCCATTGGGCTTAATCCTTGTTGATGATGATGATGGAACTAGAATTTGAGAAATATGTTATAACGACATAACAAAAAAAACTAGCAAATAATCATATGCTAATAATAATAATAATTTATTTATTTATCAGGTTTTACAGTGTTTGACATCTATCTGTGCCCAATTAATCTGCTGTCATTCTCTTCCATGTATCTCTCCCAATCTCCATCTTTTTCCGTCATGCTACTCAAAACACCATCAATCAAGCTTTTTGGCCGTCCTTTTCTACCAAGTGGCACCCATTCTAGTATTCTTCTTGGTAATCTGTCTCCAGTCATTCTTTTTTGCATGAATGTGTTATTTTGACTCTCTTAAGGTTTACCTTGAGCCTTAGGACCTGACTGCAGTCTCCCTTCTGCAGGTTATTCGGAAGAATAGAAGAATTGGAAAGTTAGCTGGCTCCAGGCAATAGTCCAGCCAGGGTTGGTAATGAGGAGAGAAGGCCGCTGAAGCCTTGTGAAAGCGGAAGCCCCCCTTCTTTCACCAAATGCTAACATCTTGGGAATGGAGTGTGGGCTAACCAACCACCTCTGTTGGTGATTTTAATTGTGTTTCTTTTCTAAATGAAATTCACAATATTGAAGTTTGAATATTCATCTTTTCTTTAATTACACTGTTTCTCATTTTATATCTTCTACTGTAGAAATCCTAATAAAGAATAATAATAATAATAATAATAATAATAATAATAATTATTATATTATTATTATTATTATTATTATTATTATTATTATTATTAGTAGTAGTAGTAGTAGTAGTAGTAGTAGTAGTAGTAGTAGTAGTAGTAGTAGTAGTAGTAGTAGTAGTAGTATTAGTATTTTTTTTAGAATTTTCCTCATCATTGAGGGTTTTCCCCAACCAATCTTAGTAATTAACATGAACTAAAAAAAATAAATAAATATAAATGACTACGGACTTATAGACTATCAGTTTGCAACAAACATTCAAAATTTCCCTTAATTAAAGTTCTCCATCGTTCTCTGTCCTCCATGTCTTCATCTGTTACACCAAATTTCCACATTGAATTTTGAATGTTGTTCTTGGTGTTCCTTTTCTGTTCCTTCTTTCAATTTTCCATGTATAGACGGTCTTTGGTATTCTTCTATCCTGCATTCTTCTTACATGTCCATAACATTTTAGCCTTCTGTATTCAATCTCATCCATTATATTTCTTTCTGCATTCATCCATTTTCTAATTTCTGTATTTCTAATTTTTTCCAGTCTAAATTTTCTGGCAGCTCTTCCCTTCTTCATCTTCTTCTTCTTCTTATTATTATTATTATTGATTATTATTATCCACAACAGCTATAATAGGTTCTATAACCTACGTCATCTTTATATTTCTTCCATTTGGCCTGTAATACAAATAAGTTTGGGCAGTCCTGCCATAGAGGAAGAAGTTTTCTTATGGAATATCAGCCAGTATGGGACCAGTGGCCAATCCCAGGATCATGAAAAAATTTTGGTATCTCCAATACTGGCTCCAGAAAATCAGCTTTAATGGTTGGGGACCTGACATGGTGACCACATGTCATCTCTATACTTACTATATCTCGCCCCTATATTTGCTTGATGATCATCTACCTCTGTGATTAATACATGTGGATATGAGGTCCACAAATGCCTGTTAGACTAGTGATGGAGTCTTTTATTGGTGGGATCCTACGTTCAAATTCCCTAGCCAATCAAACTGATTCAAACTCTTTATCATATTTTATATCATCAAGACAAATGTAATGTTGGAATAGTTACTGAGTATGAGGTTTTACAAATAAATTGAGATGTTTATAGCCAAGCAACGGATTTTGAAATGAATTTGTGTAAAATAATTTCAATTCTTTCATTGTATAGTTTGTCATTTCATGTTGTATTGAATTTCATTATTTCAGTAGATATTAACATGTACACTTTCCCAAAAAAAAGAATGAATCAGTTGAAAAGTGAAGTGGATATTAGGTTCTCGAGACTGCACATGCCTGGCTTCTACAAGCGAAGGTTCAACAAGTGCATAATTGAATTCTAGTTGTCATCTATATATATATATATAATTATATATTCTTTATAAGAGTAAAACTTTAAGGAAACATTATAAAATTTTTGCAGAACATAAAATTAAGAGATTAAATGACATATCCGTAGTTGTTTAATATTTTTATTAACATGTTACAATGCCTTTATAAAAAACTAATACACTTATCATGGATTTGAACCCATGGTATTAGGTTTTGTAGTCAGATGCTTTGGCTCGGAGCCACTGCGATATACTACTTGCTGTCCTGAAATTATATACTTTTCATGTCTTCCTGGCATGTTTACATTATCTACTTAGACTTTAATTTTATTAGTTTAGGAACAACTGAGCAAATTGACTATTCTATTAATTTATGTATTAATGTTATGGCCAATTTTTAATGTTTGCTTTTCTTTATTTTGTTGTTTAAGCAAGTGAAGTCAGCTTCCAAGTACTCTATATTTTATTTTTGCCCAAATTCAGGCAAAAATGATCCCACTATTAGTATTATTATTATATTATTATTATTATTATTATTATATTATTATTATTATTAATACTATTACTATTATTTTTTTAAATAGATGACCATTTAAATAACAAAAATACAAAAAAAAATCTAAAATATGGGTTTGAACATGAGACATCCCAGCTGCTAGTTTCTCTAACTCTGATGCTACATTATGAGTTTTTCAGCATAAACTAACAGCTTATTAACACCATTAAGTTGTAGGCCTTCTTCATCCCCTAATGGTTTAATAGCATGCTCTAGTACAAAATTGAATAGAAGAGGAGATAATGCACCTCCTTGCTTTAACCCATTGTGAATTTCAAAATTATCTGAAAACTGTTTGCCTACATGTAACATACTCTTTGTGCCATTAAGACACATTCGAATAAGTTTAACTTTTATGAATTCCGAACTCCAATATGACTTGTAACTCCAAGCGTGACAGGCCTAAAAGGCCCTTGGCTTACCAGCCAGCTGCTGGCCTCACGTCCACATGTGTTAATCACAGAGGTAGACGATCATAAGCCAGTGTAGGGGTGACATGTGGTCAGCATGTCGGATTCCCCAGCCGTTATAGCTGGTCTTGTCAATCTGGAGTCACTACTTCTTGTAGCTACCCAAATGCCTCACGATGCTCAGTGGGCACCGGTCCCATACTGGCCGAAATTCCATGAGAAAATTTCTTCCCCATGGGGACTCGAACCAGCTCAAGTCCCTTAGCTCTGCAACAAGGCATCTTACCTTAAACACTCGGCTACAGCGCGGGACTATGACTTGTAACAATGGAATAAAACAAGTCTGATTCAATCACTACTGGTGCTGCCAATTAAGGGAATAAAATGTGAATTGTATCATAGCTGTTATATTTTTTCTAACACAAAATCATTTGTTTTTTAATTAGCCTTATAATGAAATTTATACTAATTTTATGAACTTATTACAGTGCGATCAGTATAGCTGTGGACAGCAAAGGTGGGGATTTCACTATACACTGCTGACACCACTCACGGCAGGGTACGGACATCGTAGATCGCGGTGATACAACCACACACATTTTTGTAACTATTTTACAAATTGTTGTGCAAAGTACTTACCAACTTTATTGAAGCAGGTGCTAGAACTGTTCACCTTTGTTGTCCAAACAAAATTTGTTCAACAGATTATGGATGCTGAATGTGTCAGAATTTTTACACCCAGGAATCATGTTTCAAAAAGTCTTCGAACTTGGCTGGCAGACTGAATTAACAAATATTGAACATAAATAAATACACGTTGTTCAGTAGAAATATTATTAGCCGTTACACAGTTTACACTTTACTCTTGCACACACGACATTCAGTTTACACTTATACATGCCTGTTTTATAAGATACAAATTTTAAAATTGAATTAACTTATACACACGTCATTCAGTACACAAGGAAAAGCAAATGAGCACCTTATCCACTCGAAGCACACAACCTGACTGCAACTGTGAATGCGTGGGATGTGCTTGTATACTACTGAGTCTGTGCACATTTCAAGTCCTGTGCTGCATGTGTAAGCCTTCATCACCGCACAGCACAAACCCCGCACTTGCAGTCCAATGCTATACTGATCGCATTGTATTTATGTCCATACTTTTTGTTTACTTGTAAAATTAACAATCAAGTTTGTCATAGTTTATTCATATGTTTATGAAGGTTATGTTTGTTTTATGAATATAGCAGTAGATTGTACATAATGTTCCATTTCTAGATCATTTTATGACACCAACAAGTATTGAAATGAGACATGGTGTGAAATAAACAATAAATAAACAAGTATTAAGTGAAAGTTCTTAGAAACATTTTATTCTAATTAAAACACATTCTTTTTTTTCAGAACTGATAGAAAAATATCAACAATGATGTCTTTTGACAGGAAAGATACTTATGCGTTCACAGACAATATTGAAATTTTATATGTCATTGGTGATTCTGTTAACATGAACTTCTTATCAGAATTACCGTCAAGGTAAGCATAAAATAATCTTGAATACTCTGTTCATTTCTATTACAAGCCTTCAAATATTAGTTAACATGTTAAAGGGTCTGTCCATGTGTTTAAGGTTAGTTTATCTGGTTATGTATTGAAATTACTTGTTAACTAACTCGCTGGCATTATTGAACCCAGAGGTTGCTTGGACATATTTTATTATGTCCAAGTAGATATAGACTTAATGCTAGCGAGACTAAAGACACTACATCTGTCGGAAAACTGCCTTGATTGGTTTGCATCTTACCTCACTAATCGTCAGCAATCAGTTTCTGTTAATAATCGCATTTCTTCCTGGCGCTTGGTGAGGAAAGGGGTACCTCAAGGCGGCGTCCTCGCTCCTCTTCTCTTCTCGATTTATATTAAAGACGTGACCAAGAAACTACAAAACTGCAAGCATCATCTTTATGCCGACGACCTACAGATTTACACACACTTTAGGCCTGACGAAATTAATGAATATATTGACAAAGTAAACACTGACCTCAGGCATATATCTTTATGGTCCAGACAATATGGGCTGAAACTAAATGTAAACAAAACGCAAGCAATAATTATCGGACATCCAAGGCTATTACACCTCATAAACAATGGCAATATGCCGGCTGTCATATTAGATAATGAACAAATTCCTTATACCGACGTCATTAAAAACTTGGGACTTTACTTAGATTCTTATTTAAAATGGCATGTCCAAGTAAAACAAACATCTAAAAGGATCTTCTCCATAATGCATTCCCTAAAGCGACTTAAACATTTTCTTCCTACAACTCTTAAAAGAATTTTAATCCAAACTTTAGTGATGCCGCATTTTGACTACTGTGACGTTCTACTAACTGACATAAGTGACGGATTGTCGGACAAACTGCAGCGTGTCCATAATATGTGTATCAGATTCATATTTAAGTTCGAAAATACATCACATTTCTCCATTATTCCACGAATTGTCATGGCTACATCTAAAAGAGAGAAGAAAATCGCACTGTCTAATTCTCCTATTTAAGATCCTACATACCTCGATTCCCAATTATTTATCATCCCGTTTCCAGTATCTATCCTCAAACCATAACTTAAACACAAGATCACAACATAGTCTCTTACTTAATATACTGCAACATAGGACATCACATCACTCCATGTCATATACCATCTCCACTTCTCGTAACTGGAATTCCCTACCACAAGAAATAAGGGGCTGCCGGACATTGGCATCTTTTAAAAGAAATCTAAATTTATATTTGCTCTAAACTCGACTTCATTATTATCCAGTGTAAGATATATATATATATTAATTGGTGTTTCCCGTATAATGTATCATATTTATATTATTATTATTATTATTATTATTATTATTATTATTATTATTATTATTATTATTATTATTATTGTATCATTATTGTTATTACCCTATAAAATGTTGTTTGTACATGACATTTACATTGCTACATTTATTATATCTTTAACTGTTTATAATTAGTATAGTGTATATCTATATTTGTCGAATATTTATTTGTATTTGTGCTGGTTGAGTGGAAGAGAGGGCCTTATGGCCTTAACTCTGCCAGAATAAATAAAGTATTATTATTATTATTATTATTATTATTATTATTATTATTATTATTATTATTATTATTATTATTATTATTATTATTATTATTATTTTCTTATTAAAATGTGAAATCACCATAATGAAGTACATCTTCTTAGGAAGTTAAAGCAGAGAGTCTCTCTATAATTGAGGAGTTGAATGGAATATGAGCATAACTCATGTTTTGCCCTTTTTCTGTTCAATGCATTTTTGGACTCGCCATTTTGTAGTTGGTCAGCCTGAAAAGTTTTGTTTCGATATCTCGATTACAGCAGGTTCAGCAGGTGATTGTATCAATTAAAATAAACAGCAATGTTACGCATTTATATATATATATAAATTGCTAATATCTCAAAATGTATATTTTTTAATTGTGCCCATATTCCATTCAACTTCTAATTGCTGTCCAATTGCTGAGCTACATTCAAGGTACCTAAGAATGTGAGATTGTAAACAGTTTGGATATGTAAATAAGGTGAATCCAGTTACCTTACCTCATAAATTCTGATATTTCATTTGACATGTTTCAATGTGTTGTCCATACCATCGTCAACTTGTTCAGACTGACATATTGACAAGCTGATAATGGTATTCACAACATATTGAAACATGTCAAATAAAACATCAAGAATTCATGAGGTAACATGACCAGATTCACTTTATTTATTAAGAAGAACCATAATGTTACTTCCTATTGCAGTTTAATAATTTTGGTTATGTTTAAAGGTTCATGTTTTTTTTTTCTCTGCCAAAATGATTGAAATCTTTCACTCCAGAGCATATTCATAGATTTTCTCCAGTAAACAAAATGCAAGAAAAACAATAGAGCCTTACAGTTCATTTGTCACTTCAGAACCACACAATCTGTTATATTTTCATACCTGTTTCACTTGGAAAATTCATGTGAATTGTCTATTTTTGCATTAAACTGCCTGTTTTATATTCAGATCTAGCTTTGGTCTTCCTATGGTTTTAATTTTCAATTCACCTTCTAAGGAAAGTAATGAAAACAGCTTAGATTTTACAGCAGTTACTGTATTTATTATTTTAAATTCTTAGTTAAAGCAGTAATAGACTCCATGAATATCTTAACAATCCTGTGTTTGCAGGGAAACTACATCACCAATCGCTGCTTATAGCCAGCTTTTCAAAAAGAAAGCATAGGATGCACATGCATGAAAAACCAGCAAAGATTTGCTGTATCCAGGTTGTAGGAGATTTACAACCACCGTGCTCAGTGATTGCATTTCAGGTTCACTCTATGTTGGAAATAACATGTTGAAACCTTTGGGGCAGGTATTTTGGAGGTGGCTGTTAAATATCACTAGGGTTTCACTTTGATTTTAATTGGTTATTTTACTTGCCCTTCCTCGGTAGCTAGTCGGTTCCTTTTTTAGGGTGAGCGCTGAGACTCCTATCTATATAGGGTTCGGAAGGAGAATTGCGTGGGAACAGACAATCACTAATTGTTTGTTTTATTTTATTTAATTAATCTCTGCCAATTTAAATGAACGTTACACAGTAAAAATAAAACTTTTGTGTCCCTGGCCTTCGATATTTCGCTAATGAGGACTAGCAAATGACTTATGAGTTCGGGAGATTTTCCCTAAGTCCATAATCGTTGTGACAAGGTATTTTTTTTTTACTATACATTCAAGATCTTCTTCCTTCTAAGTGTCGAGTATAAGTGTCAATCTATTAAATTTTGTCCTCATGAGTTCCGTATCGAAGTCAGGACCAATTATTCCCATATATGGTCTCTACCCTAACTCTGATTTCGATTGGTTAGAATATTTAATCACATGTCCTCCAAGGGCGTAACTATTTTATTTAAACCACCACCTACCTTTAGATTTTATTCTCACGGCTAGGGACCGTGTTTGCCAGCTTGGGCTTAACGCGATTGTAAATTTGGAGTCTGACATTTCTCCCAAACGTGAGTTTTGATGCTAGACCCAGCTTAAACATTTCAGGTCTAATTTGAGGAGTTACATGTTTATGACCTCTTTTACTTAGGGTTTCAACCGCTTCTTGTGAGAACTATTTACCAATATGAAACTTATTTTATTTTTAACTATATTCTATTCCTTCATTATTTATTCATTTCTTATATTCATTAATCACTATTAGGGCCGTATCATATTCGTCTCACCTTATGTAGATTAATAACATATCAACTTTGGAATCTTAATAATAAAAAAAGTTATTTGAAATCTAATGGTTGTACAAACCCTCAACACCTCATAAAAACTGCCTTTGTTTGGAAGGTTATATCTAATCCAGATGACATCATGATGAGATGAGCTCCTTCATCTCCTTGCATTGTGAAACGGAAGTAATTTAGTCTAGCAGTAACAAATAACTCACAGGAATAGGAAGTATATATATTGGAAGACAGAAATATACCAAATTTACTTCGGCAGAACATACAAAATATTTACAAAGACAACACCATGAAGATTAAATTAAATAACAGATTTTCTGAAGAAGGAATTATAAATCGTGGTGTGAGACAAGGCTGCCCCCTATCCCCAACACTCTTTGCAATTTATATCAATGAAGTAATATGTTGCTGGAACAAAACATATAAATTTGGAATAAGAATATCAGAAAATAGAAAATTAAACACCCTATTGTTTGCAGATGACCAAATAATAATAGCAAATTCCAAAGATAATCTACAGAAAGGTCTGTATGAACTTAACAAAATTACAGAAGAATATGGATTAAAGATATCTACAGAAAAAACAAAAATTATGGCATTTCAAGGTGTAGATCCTGTCAGAAGTAAAATTGTACTGGACAATAAAATTTTGGAGCAGGTGAATAATTTTACATATCTAGGATGCAATATCTCATATGAAGAAGAAAAAGGATGTAAATGCAAAAATATCTAAATTTTTAAGAATTTTAGGGTTAATAAATTCTATCTTCAAGCCACAGTTAGTCCAAAAGCATTCAAGACTGAAAGTGTATAAAACACTGGCTCTTCCGACTCTTTTGTATGGTAGCGAAGTATGAACGTTGAAACAGAAGGATATACAGAGACTTAGATCTGCTGAAATGAGATATCTTCGGAGGACTGCAGGATACACACTATTAGATCAACAAAAAAATGAGACATCTTAGAAGAATTACACATGGAATCTTTAGAAAACAAAATTTCTGATTATAAGTCAAGATGGATACAACATGTTCATCGAATGGAAGATCACAGAATACCCAAACTAATGTTAAGATATCAACCTGCAGGAAGAAGAAGACCAGGACGTCCACTCAAAAGACTTCTGGATGGTGTTTCTCTTGAGGCCGAAACAGGACAACAAATGGCCTAAATTCGTGAATGTACTATGATGATGAATAGGAAGTATAGGAAAGGGAGTAGAAACATACATTTCATAAGTGCATCAAGTGACTATACTACTTATTAAGACTCATTTGGATCGCACAACTCACTCTTTCAAAATTTACTACTGTACCCCAATTTTGGATTTTTAAAGCATTTCTATGTGTAAAGAGTTATCAGTACCATATAATATACTGTCACTGGGAATTTTTCTCATAAATTCGTTACCCACTTCTATTTTTTAATGAATATTGAATGACACAAAATCTTGTGGTTCTAGTGTCTGTACCCATAGCACGTGTCACAGCATGTGTGCTGGTTGAAGGTTTATCACAACCCCAACATTCTCAAAATCCATGTCATAAAATCATATCTCATATGGTCATGTGGACCAAGGATGAAGATTCCATGTTTCTCCAAGGCATCAGTGGATTGCAGCAAAGATAGTATGGTGCATATCTCCTGTCAGGATACTGTGGCTCATATATTTCATTTCCCCTTGCCTAATCATAACATATAATTACACAGCTCTATAAAAAAAAATTTGTTGCCCTGGATATCTCAACGAATTTCTATGTTTTCAAGTGCACACTTTACGAATATATTCATGAAAGTGGTGAATGTGCTCTAGTTTTTTATGATTTTTGTGTATCTTATATCTTAAACAGTAAACGGCTTGTTACTAATAAAATTTATGTTTCCAGTCATGATTTGATTTCTATGCATTTTTTTTTGCATATACAAACATCATTCGTGATCCCCATTCTCACACCCCTCACTCTGCACATCGACCGTGATCTCAGTTATTTGACAACATTAAAGTACTCATGACGTGCATCTGGATATGATAAAACAATTTGTCAAAGCGTTGGACAAGAAAGGAGAATGTTTCAAATACATTTGTAGAAAATTTCCTAAGCTCAGTATGTAAAAGTTAAAAGGTGGAATATTTGATGGTCCTCAAATTTGGCAGTTGATAAAAGATGCAAATTTTATCAGAGTTATTACTGTTCCGGAAAGTGAAGCTTGGAAGGGTTTTGTATTGGTAGTAGAACATTTCCTAGATAACTATAAAGCACCAAATTATAAAGAAATTGTGCAAAACATGTTGACAAGCTTCAAGATTCTGGGAGCAAATATGAGTATAAAGTTACACTTTCTCCACAGACACCTGGATAGATTTCCAGATAATTTAGGAAATTATAGTGATGAACAGGGAGAGCACTTTCACCAGGATCTTAAAGTAATGGAGTAAAGGTATCAAGGTAGATGGGACTGTCACATGATGGCAGATTACTGCTGGTCTTTAAAAAGAGATTGTCCACTAAAAAATTATAGAAGAAAATCTTATAAAAGGCGTTTCACTGAAGTATAACATGGGTTTTCAACATTTTTCATTCTATTTATGTTGGTGTATACTAATTTTTCAAAAAACAATTGACATTATAAATATATCTGTTATATTTTTTTCATATTTTCCGATTTTTGTAGTGTAAAATGAAAATAAAGATTTTAAATAAAACCAGATCAATCTTCCTAAATCATTGATAGTTTCATGAATTATGAGCATAAATATATCCAAAATGAACCTTATATCAAGGGCAACAAAACCACTGTTGATCAATGTTATCTATGAGTTCAGACAACTCGTACTCCATATTGATTGAATCCTCATTATAACATACCAAACTTACAAGTACATATAGCTATGACAGACTGAGGGCTAACAATACAGATAAATGTTGTAGAGATCGGATATCATGCGTGGCATGCTCACCTTTATAGATGCACATAGCACATAAATGATGTGTTCTTTAACAAAAACTCATCCTCTCTGCATGGCCTATCATAGTTATCAGTTTGTCGAGGTCCTGTCACTCACTATATATAATATATAACTATATCTTAATATTTGAAGGAAGTGACTCTATGAGGTTTATTTTAATTAATAAAGAATCAGAATTTCAATGACTCACTTGATATTTGTAGATTTCTTTAAGACTAGTTTCAATACATTACACATCATTATCAATTCATTCTAACTGTTGAATTGGCAGTTGGTGATCTTATAGGTTGATTTCTGCTCCCCCTGTTGGCTGGCCAATGAACTTCCAAATCAAATCTCTTTCCCTAGGAATTTCAAAATTCATGATTTTATTTTTATTTTTGTGGATGTGAATTTACTCAGAAATTGTGAGTTCCTTAGATTTATCTAACTGTTTCCATTCTGTCTTTTTCTGACACATGCATGTGTAGCTATTGTAGATTGTTATATTTCCCCATTTTTAACATTTCTAAGGTGTTCTTTAAATCTTGTATTCAAGTTCCTTTTTTGTTTTCCTATGTATATTTTTTCACATTCTTTGCAATCAACTTGATAAATCCCTGATTTGTAGCCTTCATCAATATTTTCATTTTTGTTGGTTTCAATTAATCTATTCAGGCTATAATCATTTTTTGGTGCTAATTTAATGTTAAATTTACTGAAAATGTTTTGAAACTTATGGTATGCCAAAGGATGGTATGTAAATTTCTTCAATTTTTTATTAATTTCTTTATCTATCTGAAGAGTATTTCCATTTATCAGTTTTGTTTATAAACTGCATTAAGTACAACTACAGTAGTCGGAGTTATGGCTGAAGATGAACACGACTGTGTTTGAAATCGTGATATCATGGAAGCATGAATCCTATGAGGTGAGTTGTTTAAACAAAATGTTCTCCGATGAATTTTAATGATTATACCTCATAATGTTTACTTCCCAACATTAATTTAATACAACTACACGTACTCACGGAGACAAAAATCACGTTGACCAGTGTCATTGAACCAATGTAGGGGTGACATGTGATCAGCATGTTGGGTCCCCCAGCCGTTATAGCTGGTCTTCTCAACCTGGAGCCGCTACTTATTGTAGGTACCCATATGACTCATGATGCTGGGTGGGCACCGGTCACATACTGGCCGAAATTCCATGAGACAATTTTTTCCCTGTGGAGACCCAAACCAGAGCAAGTCGCATAGCACTGTGCCAAGGCATCTTGCCTTAATCACTCAGCTATGGCACGGGATGCATCTGTGATTACTTACTTACTTACTTACTTACTTACTCACTGGCACTATCGAACCCGTAGGTTCATGGCCACGCGGACATAAGCTCTCCATACATCCCTATCCTGAGCCAATGCTTTCCAATCATTCCCTGTATAATCTACTTCCCTCAAATCATAGTTAATGTTGTTCTCCCACCTCATTCTTGGTCTACCAACTGGGCGTTTTCCTTCTGGCTTTCCTACAAGAAGTTTCCATGCACGTCTTTCATTCTCCATATGTGCAACATGTCCTGCCCATCGCAGTCTACGAGACTTAACTGTTCTTATTATATCTGGCTTCCTATAAAGACCATGTAGTTCATTGTTATGTAGTCTTCTCCATTCACCTGTCTGTTCATCTCTCTTTGGTCCAAAAATTTTCCTAAGAACTTTATTCTCAAATACTCGTAATCTCCTTTCCTCCCTTAAAGTAAGAGTGATTAACACATGTAAATGCGAGGCCGACAGCTGGCTGGACCAAGGGGCTTCTATCCTGTCATGTCCTGGAGTTATGTAGTTAGTTAGTTCCCACACATTCAAAAGGAACATATCAAGAGTTATGTTCCATTTGCTCCGTTCTCATGGGTAACAAATGTTGCATGTGTCATACTTATGATAAGGGAGCGGATTTCTATGTACTAAAAGTTAAGATTGCAACACAGTATAACGAGAAGTTAGGCTTATGACTGTCTTTTGTTTTGGTTCCACACACAAACAGTTGAATAGTCTAATGAGAAGTTAGGCTTATGACTGTCTTTTGTTTTGGTTCCACACACAAACAGTTGAATAGTATAACAAGAAATTAGGCTTTTGACTGTCTTTTGTTCTGGTTCCACACACAAACAGTTGAATAGTATAATGAGAAGTTAGGCTTATGACTGTCTTTTGTTTTGGTTTCACACACAAACAGTTGAATAGTATAACAAGAAATTAGGCTTATGACTGTCTTCTGTTTTGGTCCCACACACAAACAGTTGAATAGTATAATGAGAAGTAAGACTTTTGACTGTCTTTTATCTTGTTTTATACACAAACAGTTGAATAATATATACTATCTGCATTGCAATCTTATCTTTCATTACATACAAATCCACTCCCTACTTATGATTAATGTAAATGTTTCAGAACTGAAAAATGGAAGATAGATGACATAAGAAGACACTGGTTGTTACTTCACCATTGTGAATACTGGTTGTTTCCATGTCAATATCCAACACTTGCTCTGTGCAGTGAAATGGGACAACACTTATGGCAATTACACTGCACATCAGGTGTGCCAACTCCTCTATACAAAAAGTACATAGCACATTCTGCAACAGTAACAGTTGTTCATTTAAATACCTACCAACATCAGATAACACATCTAATTTTCTCAGATGTCATGTTAAATATTAACTGGTTGGATTATCAGGAAAGGCGATTTATTTTGGAAGAGAGTGCAAAATTTATAAGGTATTGTAAATTAATGAGTCATTTTTTACATCTTACCTCATATTTCATGTTTTCTTTAAACACGGGAACTAGTTTTCAAGATAAACATCTCTCTCATTTTCAACCAACATTATGACTACCGGATGTTTCTGTTGAAAATGAGAGAGATGTTTTTCTCTTGAAAACTAGTTCTCATGTTTAAAGAAAACATGAAATATGAGGTAAGATGTAAAAAATGACTCACTAATTTACGAATTAAGAACATCATAATGTTATTTTCCATATTTAACTAAGAAAGGTATTGTAAGTTGATTCATGGTTTAGCTGTTAGCAATTTAAGAGCCTATTTCATGTAAAATATTGCCTCGCAAACTGCAAATCTCTTCAGTCTTATCTGGATATTGCATCAAAATATTGGGAAGGGAGAAGGAAGTACAGGTTAAGAAAATGAACTGTAACAACTGGGGACCACATGTCACCCCTACATTGGCTGGATGATTGTCTACCCTGTGATCAACACATGTGGATGTGATGCTAGCAGACAATTGATAGGCCAATGGCTATGGAGTTTGTTTTTGAGAAGGAATGTAACTTCATTGACAGATCCTGAGCATTAAAGTGTGTGAGATCTTAGAAAGTGATTGACAGCATGTGGGTAATTGTACATATGAAGATCCTTGCCTTACTGTTGACCAATCACAATCTATGTTTGTCATACGATTTCGGAGTCCACAGACTAGTGTTGACACAGTTCCTCTGTTCTTGCAGTGCATTGTGTAAAACAGAGACTTCATGTTAATTATAACAACTTTTTTAATTCATATCAAAGTAGCTGTGTCAAAAAATATTGGTGTATATGGAATCAAGTTATCACTAATATTAAAGTTTTAATAATTGTATAACAGTATCTGTTATAATGGCAGTTAATCCCAGTCATACCGTAGCGTAAAAAGGATCTCTATAGTTTAAGTGGTCTTTGGCTCGAGCAGTTGGCCTTGGTTTTTTGGTGGGAGAACCTCACATATAAACACAGTAAACAATAAAATACCATTATTTATTTAAATTAAAACAAACTATAAAGAGAAAGATTAAACAAAACATATAAACAAATGATTAAAGACAGTGAAAAATTGCCCTGTTGGAATGAGCCGATTAGATTTAAAAACTGATAATACTCAGAGGGAGAACCAATTAAAAAATCAACTTTAGGTTATTATTCATCTTGCTTGACCCTCAGGTCTTCTTATAATAATGCATATTCTTAATAATTAACAAAATTATTCTAAGTTATTTGACCCTTTGGTCTTCCAAATTATTCTAAGTTATTTTTCTTCAGAAAATGACCATTTTAGAAAACTTGAACTTTTTAGAGTGATGATAAAATGTTGTTTCTTACCCATGAAGAAGCTGCACTCCTCCACACCATTCTGAATACGTTAGAAAAATCGTGAATATTTATATGATCATTTTTAAGTTTCTAATCGGGGAAACTTGGGTGGAGAGTTAACTTTTCCCTTCCATACATGTGGGGTTTTTTTCATCGGTTTTCAGTTACAACTTTCACATGATGTAGTTCAAAACTTTCATCTATGTCAAAATGGAAAACTTTGTTCCACTTTTACTTCTTGCAGCTCAAATTCACCCTTATCTAATGTGGTCATCTCTGGTCTTTCTGTCAAAATATGTTGATATGAATTTACATCCTGGAATGTTGTGACATGGCTTTGATCCAGGATATAAAACATTATAAATTTTTACTAACTTTTTTTCCATTTTAAAAAGCCCTTGTATGAACTTTGAGCATGACTAATTTGTATTTCAATGTGGTTATTTATTTCCTATCTTCTGGTATAATAAACAAGTATATATTGTATATGCTTTATAGTTTTTATCATATTTTTCGGTTATGCCCTAGTGTAGGCGCAACAGTACCTGATATCTCAGTCGCCCTCGATAATTTGCAGTGTTGTTTTATAGGAGGCCATATAGGTACCTAAATGAAAGCAGAAGATGATACACTGCAAATTATTGAGGATGACTGAGATATCAAGTACTGTTATACGATCATTAAAACTTTAACACAGTAACCTCAATGGAGTTTCGTTATGTATTTTAAAAACATTAGCACTGATAGTCAAAAAGATGATGAATTGGGTGTAATATCACCAGAGAACAACAATAAGAGAGAGGACTTTAGTAATGTTGATATCTTCATGTCTGCTGGGAGCAAAAATCTCAATCATAAAGTGAGATCTCATGCACTACAAATGTAAACAACAATAAAATTGGCAGCATGAAACTCTGCAGCAGCTATAAGACTTCTTGAACCTAGGTTGACAAAACAATTCCTTACCATGTGTCAGTTACATAGGTTGAAGATCATTCAGCCAGTATAGGGGTGACATCTGTTAGAATGTAAGGTACCGCAGCCATTCCAGTTAGTTTTCCCGACTACTCATTACAGCTATCCAAATTTGTGAAAATTTCTTTCTCCATGCAGACTCAAGCAGCATTCATCCCATAACTCTGTGTTAAGGCATGATGTTTTAGGCTTCTCAGCTAAGGTGCAGCTCATGAAAATAAGACAAAAAATTAATATGGATACTAGAATAAAGTACTAACTAACTAACTAACTCAATGGCTCCATCAAACCCATAGGTTCATGGCCGCATGGATATAAGCTCTCCATACATCCCTATCCTGAGCTAATGTTTTCCAATCATCCCCTGTATAATCTACTTCCCTCAAATCATGGTTAATGTTATTCTCCCACCTCATTCTTGGTCTACCAACTGGGCATTTTCCCTCTGGTTTTCCTACAAGAAGCTTCCATGCCCATATATTATTCCCCATTTGTGCCACATGTCCTGCCCATCACAGTTTATGTGACTTAACTTTTCTTATTATATCTGATTTCCTGAAGATTATGTAGCTCAGTGTTAAGAAGTCTTTTTCATTCACCTGTCTGTTCATCTCTCTTTGGTCCAAAAATTTTCCTAAGAACTGTATTTTCAAATATTCATAATACTTTCTTTTCCCTTGAAATAAGCATCCATGTTTTGCATCAATATAATAGAACAGTTTTATATATTTTCAGTTTAACATTTTTTGAGAGAGGTTGGGACAACAAGAGTCCCTGAAATTCATAATAGCACGCATTTACAGAATTGATCCTATGTTTAATTTATTTGCGTATATCATTCCTATTTGTAATTATTGTTCCTAGGTATTTGAATCCAGTCACTTCTTCAAATTTTCCTCATTTGTCATTAACTATCCATTTCCATTACATATTGTATTTCTGTATGTGAACATGTAATCAGTTAATTACAATTTTATTAAATAAGAAAGTTAACTATGAAACAATCTATTTAAGAAATGTCTCACTATAGATTACTAACTGCTTTTAGGGGAACATCTTCATATATTGTAATTTATGGAAGAAAAGTTGTGTAAATTCTATTGCTGTGAGTATATATATATACAGTGTGTCCTTCAAACCTCCCACATTTAATTAATCGTAACTAACAAAGTATGCAGAATTATGAATTGAGTCCAGTATTAAACGAAACAGAAACTCAAAGAATTTTCATTGCCACACACTAAAACATCTCTACATGTTCACCATTTCTTCAATCTTTTCTTCTGAAACACGTGTACAAGCACCTCCTGATTCTTTTTTAACGCTTCCAGTCACCAGAAACTTCTCAAGCCATGCCTTAATAGTCTTCTCATCAAGTGCACTTCCTCCATATTCTCTCCGGTAATCTCGATGCACTGTAATTATTGACTTTGTCTCTGCATACCAGAAAACAATTTGTGATCATTGCTGAGGAGTCGCCATTTTGTTTTATGTCCAACATGCGACAGATGAATTAACTACAACAATGAAAACAAAAATTTTTAGAGTTTCTCTTTATATTAATACCAGCCTCATTTCATAATTCCGCATACTTTGAGAGTTATAATTAATTAAAATGTGGGAGGTTTGAATGGAACACGGTGTGTATTGAGTAGTGAATTCATTATGCCCAAAAGTACAAATCAAGTATAAGTAAAAAAATATCATATGTATTGTTCAGAGCTAAAGTAGAAAGTTTCGGATGAAAAGATAGATAAATTATATTGGCTGACTAGAAAAAGGACTGATGTAATCAAAATCTACACATTACATCAACAACAAACAAACAAAAATTAATTTAAAAATAATATCAAAATAAGAAGCTTTAGCACTTAAAAATAATGTATAAATTCTCAATAAAATACTCTGAATAAGTCATCAGATGGTACTGTTGGTAGCGACTGCTACCGGCCTTCTGATGAAAGAGAATTGTACATGTGGAAAGAATTGTTGACATTCATATCAGAGTTCAGATGGTGTAAATGGTATCATACTGACATCCAGAGTCAGAGATCTGGGGTTTGAATCCTGCTCCAAGCATTAATTTTTCTTTCTAAAATGAAAAAAAAATGTATATATTTTTTAAAGTAACTACTATGAGCATTATTCTTACATTATTTCAGATTCCAAAAATTTCTTACCATGGTGAGTTTAGAAAATGCCCGCCTAAAATTTGCCGAATGTGTTGGACTGTTGACAGTTCTTGGTGAGGCTTGTGGAAAAACTCTTGAACGTCTGTACTTATGGAAAGCATTTACATTTGATCACCTATTAACAATACAACATTCTTACTGCAAGGAAGGTAAATTTGAATTTTTAATAATCTTTAATAACATGGGGTTGAGAATACTGGTAATAATTTAACATTTTAAATGCAAGTACCCCCACAAAGATTTTTCTATAAGGAGGAGTTTCCAATCATGATTGCTCTATTGATGGTGCAATGCATATATTTATACAGAATGCTAAATTTTTGAGAACAGTAAAAATAAATATTCATATTACTGTAATAGTATATAATGATGCAAGGTTGAGAAGTGGTGATTTATTTTAGGAAGTAATATTTTGAGGTTCTTTTTATCAAGTTTTTTTTTTTTTTAGTCTAGTACCTCAATTTAATGTTGATTTGTTCTCAAACATGTTTTGATATATTCTTCTATATTGTCAGCTTGGCAGTCTAAAAAAAATACTTGATTGGGAAGTGGTTTTTACAGAAGTGAGGAAATGTTTAAAAACCTCACTATCGCTTGGTTTTTAATTTCCGACATTCTATAAAACACTTCACAAATGTGCATTGTACATTTTTTTTGGTAGATGGTGTTTTCAAAATAATAAATAATAGTAAAATAACATCTTCGTTGGAAATATTTGCATTCATTATTAACAACTGACTAACGTTAACAGTGTGGGCAATGTTTATTAGTTGAGACTACAGCAGGCTGTGACACCAATCAATCATAAAATGGTAGCAAGTATGTATTTGTTTTATATTGTTTCAAATAAAGTTCAGTTCATTTAAAATGCAGTGTTGTTTCATATAATGCATATTAACACTACCTTTTTTGGATATATTTTTCTATATATATTGTATGTAGTATACATAAAGGGCAGTGGTTTTACTTCCTGCACAAGGTTTGTAATATGTAATATTTCAGCACAGTTATTTAGGTTGGCAATCCTGTAATGTAGGAAGTTTAACTTTCAATCAAAGTCGCCATTGCTGTAAGTACAACAAAATACACTATCGTGAAAAAAGTATAATACAGTGTATGTTTAGAAAATCACATTTTACAATTTACATTCTATTCTGTTCTATAGGAATTCTGCTGGGGCAGGTCTTTGATTGAAATCATAGCATTTTCATGCTATGCTTTGCAGATTTTCTAAGGAATTATAGGTGTGGTAGCTTCCTGTTGTTTTCCACACCGGTGAAGGATGATAATGATAAGGATGATGATGATGAATGAGGAAAAACCGTGAAAAAACCTCACCGAGGAGCCTGTCCCGACCAGGAATCAAGCCAGGCCTGCTGCATGACAAGGCAGCACGCTACCTTGAGACAATGCATAACAAAAATATATTCGTAAAATACAGTAAAATCATCATCATTGTTAAAACATGTTTTCACTGCTATAGGTAATCTAGGAACAAAGTCTCTTGTACTGATCTATAATTGCTTTAATTACAATATTCTTCAATCACTGGTATTCTAACCCCAACATTTTCATATTCATCTTCTCTTAATGTGACACTACTTCATGTTGCATGTGATATGTATAACATTCTCTGCTTGTTATGACTAGGCTAGGAGTTTCATGTACTAAAAGGTAAGATTACAACAGTATAATCAGAAGTTAGACTTATGACTATCTTTTGTTTTGTTTCACACACAAACAGTTGAATAATATAATGAGAAGTAAGACTTATGACCATCTTTTGTTTTGATTTCACATACAAACAGTTGAATGGTATAATGAGAAGTTAGACTTCTGACTGTCTTTTGTTTTGGTTTTACACACAAACAGTTGAATAATATATATATTATCTGCATTGCAATCTTATCTTTTATTACATAAAAATCCTAGCCCTAGTTATGACTTTACTTTCCAGAGCTTTCCTTGGACTTTTTAATTGATCCACCCATTATATACGCAAACTAATTCAATCTTGATTTTTTTCAGTCAGGTTTCATAATTAAAAACATGTAATATCTATATTATATAAAAAATGAATGTATGCATGGTGTGTTTTGTGTATGTATGTGCTGATGTACTGGCATAACTCTTGATTGCCTAAAGCAATTTCAACCAAATTTAGTAGACATATAATTTACGATCTGGGAATATGGCCGTAAGAGGTGAAATATCACTAGCACTCCTGGGGGGGGGGAGTGAGAGGGTAATGAAATGATTGGCAAAACCCTATCTATGTTCCAGCATAACTCTAGAACACCTGGAGCAATTCAACCAAACTCGGTAAGCATATAACTTAAATCTGGAAAAGGTATCATGGGGGGGGGGGTCAGAAACCCCTTAGCACTCTCATGATGGATGTAAGATGGGGTGACATCTAAAAATAATAAAAAAGACCAATATTAGTGTCGAATACATAGTTTTTGGGGTAGTTAAGCCCGTTAGTGCCAGTCCCAGTGACATTAAAATCCAATTAATGTTACAAAAGGATTGAGATTAGTGTCAAATCCATGGTTTTCAGGTTCCTAAGCTGATTTGTAACAATCCAAATTATGGTAAAATCAAATGTTTCCTACCTCTCCTCATACAAATCTTTTAAGTAGATCGCGATTTCGAGATCATAACGGTCTCATCTTCAGTACTATTTTGGCGACTGATGTTATGTTGATCGGAAGAAACTCTTCTTCTTCCCTCTGTTGGTGGACCGATGAACCTCTGAATCAGGTCAGAATTTGCGGGAATTTTGAAGTTCATAAGTTTTCCTTGTTTTTCTGAATGTGGATTTTTTCCCAAACCGTGAATTCCTTTTGTTTATCTATTTGTTTAATTAGACTGGCTTTTGATTCAATTAAATGTTTTTGAATCAAAAGCCAGTCTAATCAAACAAATAGATAAACAAAAGGAACTTACAGTTTGGGAAAAAATCTACATTCAGAAAAACAAAGGAAAACTTATGAACTTCAAATTCCCACAAATTCTGACTTGATCCAGAGGTTCATCGGTCCACCAACAGAGGGAAGAAGAAGAGTTTCTTTCGATTGACATAACATGAGTCGTCAAAATAGTACTGAAGATGAGACCGTTATGGTCTCGAAATCACGATTTACTTAGAAGATTTGTATGAGGAGAGGTAGGAAACATTTGATTTTACCATAAATTAAACCTCATAGTGATTAATTCCTGTAAAAGTTAAATCCAAATTATATTTGAGCCCTGTTTGAATCTAGCATCCCTATGTATGTGAAGGGGGTGAGAAGAAATGAAAAATAAGATTTGAAAAGTGGCTGAGATTACTGTCAAATCCATAGTTTTTGACATCGCTAAAGCTGATTGATAACAGTTTGATGCCATTTCACCTCAAGTTTGACTCTTTCACCCTTAAGGGGGCGAAAAGAGGTGAAAAATAAAATGCCCAACATGGCCGAGATTGGTATAGAAACCATGATTTTTGGAGTCGTTTATTTAATTGGTGATAATCTCTATAAAATTTAAGCCCATGTTTGATCTCTAGCATTCCTAAGATGAGGGACGAGAAAGAATGAAAAAAAATTGAATTTATTTTAATAAGTGGCTGATTTTAGTGTTAGATCCATAGTTTTCAATGTTGTTGTGCTAATTGGTCACAGTTCCAATGAAATTTAAGCTCCAGCATCACAAACGGGTATGGCAAGGAGTGAAAATAAAATGACAACAGAGAATGATATAGTCTCAAATCCATAGTTTTTGAGGTTACTAAGTTGATTAGTGATTAATAAATGAGTTGGAGAAAATGTTTTAACATCTCACCTCACAAAGTTGCGTGTCTTCACGATACCGGTTTCAAAAATATAGAATTACTTCCATCTTCAGTCAAATTCCAACTGATTAGTGATTACTTCATGCTGCTCAAAACACCACCAATCCACATTATTTTTGGAAATCCTCTTTCTTTTCTACCAAGAGGCACTCATTCTAGTATTCTTCTTGGGAATCTGTCTTCTGTCATTCTTTTTACATGACATACCATTTTAATTGTTTGTTTTTTTATGAAATCCACAATCGAAGTTTGAACATTCATCCTTGTGTGTAATTGCACTGTTTCTTATTTTATCTCTTCTAGAAATTCCAGCTGAACACCTCCAAAAGTCCATTTATACATAATTTAATTTATTTATTGTTCTAGATTTTAATTCCCATGTTTCTGTACCATATGTCATTATTATATTGAAATGTTTTTTTAGAGCTTGATCTCATAAAACACCATTTAACGTTTTTGTTTTAGAACTTCTATTTTGATTCCATAAAACACATTTAATTTTGATATTGCAGATTTGCCCTTATTTATCCTCTCATTAATTTCAGCATCATGACTTTCATCTGCATTAATTTTTGTCCCCAAAGATATATTTGTTTTATGTAAGGTTAATATAAAAATTAATCAATAGAATGAGCAAATAGCTTTAATAATTAATCATCCATGATATTTTATTCTTATTTTCTTCTTCAAAACAAAGAAATTTTATTGCTTAAAATAAAATTTTTAGTTGTAATATTTAGATTTTAGAAAACAATATATATACATTTTTTTTTTCAGGAACTAGCACAGAAACCAGAAGCTTTAGATATAACTATTCAAAAGCATTATCTATGTATATAAGCTTGAAAGTTCTTGCAGTCAACTTTTCATATTTAGTTGGTGACAATGGTGAAATAATTCTGTCGCTTGGGAGCCTCACAGAGGGCTGTTTCAGAGAATTACAATTGTTATGTTTGGAGGAAGATTTGTCAATTGTTATGTCATTGTATGAAGGAGACGAAGAAGAAATATTACCAGACTCTACCTGGAGGAAGGCTCGAGAAATATGTCCATATATGAAAGTGTACATGGCAATTTGTAAGTGCATGAACAATGATAAGACTATATCCAAGGATACAAATTATTTCTGATTGAGTCAATTTTTAAATTGAGGTTATATCAAACTTTTCTCTTAACTATAGAAAAATGTCAAGAAATTTAAATCACATTTGCTATTGATCTTTAGAATAATTCAAAACAATTCTTATCTTTTGCAAATGGCAATAGTATTTGGCTTTAAAATGTAATGGATAACATTGTTTAATTAAGTTCCCCATTCCCAGGTGGTAACATGCATGCTTCCTGATTAGCAATTGTGTCCAATACCCAGCAGAGTTGAAAATTAAAAATTTCAATTAATTAAATTAAATTAATATAATTACAAAATTTTCAATCTCAAAGCCAGAAGAGGTGGTGATGTACAATTTTTAGTCGCTAGATTGTTCACCAGATTCCTGCATTAAATTGTAAACCTCTACACATTACATATGTTGAGAGATATGTGGTGATATTGGATAGGGACGTTATGCCTGACAACCCCCTTGGTGCTTTTCAACAGGAGTAGGTTACGTGCCACCACCGGGTTTCTCCTTCTCCCTTCTCTTCATTATCATCCCTCACACTACACAAACATATAAACATACACTCACCATGCTCTCCTCTCTGTGCACAATACAAGAATACATCATCTACAAAAAATGTTTGCCCAAATGTTGCACAAATTGAAAATAGACCACATTAATGCCATCTATCTGCCAAGTGCATGAACAGTGTAATAGGTAGCAATAGAACACACAAATACACAAATACACACATATAAGAGAAAAATTTGCATCTATATCGTAACTCGCCTCGGTAGCTCAGTTGGTAGAGCGTTTGGCCCGGCAAGCCAAAGGTCCCGGGTTCGAGTCTCGGTCTAGGCGAAAATTTTTCTCTTCAAATATAATTTATCTTTCATTGAGAAATGTTAAATTAATAATAAAAACATCATTAGAAGCCTTACTAGCTTTATAAAGTAATGTTAAAATTCCCAATATATGTCTTCTTAACTAAGAAGCCACCATTTGCAAAGATAGAAACAATGGTTTCAAAAGCATTTGGTGAAAGGGAATTACAACGTATATAAGAGAAAAATTTGCGTCAATATCGTAACTCGCCTCGGTAGCTCAGTTGGTAGAGCGTTTGGCCCGGCAAGCCAAAGGTCCTGGGTTCGAGTCTCGGTCTAGGCGAAAATTTTTCTCTTCAAATATAACACACATTGTTAAATTATCAACAACATAATCATCATATCCATCATCCTTGAGGCTTTTTACAATCTCATGAAAGATTTTTTTTTTATAGGATATCCCAAATATCTCTTCCCATGTGAAGCTTGCTTTTAGTATTCATCTCATCCATTCTTAAATTTTTCATTCAGTTGTTCTGAGAGTCCCGTGTGAAATAGAGTACAGGTTCTAGGCCATATTTTTCCATTACTTCTTCATTCCATTTATGGCTCCATCTTGAATTATCCTGCAGTCCATCTCATGAATTTATTATTATTATTATTATTATTATTATTATTATTATTATTGTTATTGTTATTATTATTATTATTATTATTATTATTATTATTATTATTATTATTATTAATTAATACAAGTTGGAACATTCATGCCTCTCACCTCATATTTGTAGATTTCTTAAAGATGAAACTTTTGATGTGTTCACATAATTATTGATTCATTCCATTCAATCAATTCTTTCCATATAAATTCTTTCAATTTTTTCTTAAATAAATAATAATTATTATTATCATCAGGAATAGCTTTTAGTGTAGGGCTCCTAGATGTCATCTGCTCTAAAAAAATTAAACTTCTTTTTATCATTTTCATTTGTCATTATTCACTGTTGATAGATATAAAATATATCATCATCATCATCATCCAGGCAAGTATTAGGCCATGTGGCCTGTTATGGTCTCAAAGAAGAATTTTCCATCCAGCGCTTTTTTGGACGTCCCAGCAATCTTTTGCCTTGGGGACAGTAACGAAGCATGGCTTTTGGAATACTATGATATGGCATTTATAAAACATATAAAATGGTCATTTAATAATAATTAATCCTCTGCATGCCATGGGTAAAATCTCTTGTGTTTAGAGATTTAAATAATATATTGTCTGGCAGGTAATGGATAGGAGCATCAGAGCCGATCTAATCAGCTCATGGCACCTGAAGGGTTAAAATACAGTTAAAGTCATAACACACTATTGCTGCTGTTCTCACATAAACTAGGTCAGGAATTGAATACTGGCTCACTGCATGAGAGACAAATGATGTTTCCTCTTGAACACATTAGTGATCAGTTTTATTATTTGTGTCGTACACCTTAGATTTTTTATGGTACATTGCTTTGAACAATAGTTTTGTATTTTAATATTTTTGTTTTCAGACAGTATACCACAACATGACTTGTTAAAGAAATTTCTTAGCCCATCAATGCCTCTTTGCTCCTTCCATTTATCATCTGGATTAAATGCAGAGCCATTTTGTTGGCAAGTTGATATTACGTTGAGAACATTCATTTGCTGGTACTCACTTCTATTAGGTAAGTAGCGGCACCATCACTCCGAACAATTAAGTATATTAATAAATAAGTTTGGTATATATTATTCTTACCTCATACATATAATTGCTTCTATTAGACATTTGTTTAAAAGCATGTTTGCCCCATCTTCAGACTGATTTTTCCCAAATTGTCGGCCCTGGATCTCGACTCCTGCTCCCTCTTTCTGTGGTCCTTGAACTAGTAGTAGTAGTAGTCTAATACCCATTAGCTTGGATGTGTTCCATTTGCTTTCTTCTTCCAAATAGAGTCCTGCTAGAGTTCTTGTAGGTGACATCTTCAGAGCCTCACACAGCTAGCAAGATGATCTTTGTTCATGGTAGTGTTATTGTCTTGGCACAGGATACGATTTGGAGAGTTGAAGATTCCAATTTTATGGAGGTTTGCTGCCAGGTAGTCATGGCCTGTTAACAGTCTGAATGTTGCTACTGCTTCATGTCTTGGTTGTTCAGGTATTAAGTTTTTATTCTGCGAGATAGCTGCCCATGGTTCCTCATTACTTTGAGTCCTATCTCTCTCCTTCACGTGGTGTAGCTGTTAGTAGTCATGTATATATTCATGTATATATTTATGATGAACCGAAGGGAAGGGCCACTCACCAAATGCACTGGTCAGCATGGTGAGGCATTCGACCGAACTGATATTTCTTCCCCTTCCTATATCAGTTCTCTCTTCCAACGTTCCTATCTAGCCTCCCTTGGCTAAACTCTTGTTTTCTTCTGACCCTAATGGTATTAGAGCACTCGAGGCCTTAGAGTTCTTTTCAACCTCTGTCCAATCACTATTCTTAAAAATCTAAGGCAAAGTTGTTCGTGTCCGTAGAACTCCTTAATCTACACGTGCCTCTGGGTGGTGCAAAATGAACAACACATAAGCCCTATAATTACATCATGGTCCTTGAACTTGTTTAATTAGATTCTTCTCCCCAGGAACAAGGAGAGAATTATGAATTTAGAAATTCCCAGGGAGAGGGACCTAAATAGCAAATTCTTTGGACCACAGAAAGAGGGAACAGGAGTTGAGATCCAAGGCCGACAACTTTGGAAAAATCAGTCTGCACCAACTGAAGATGGGACAAACATGCTTTGAATCATAAGTCTGAAAGAATAAAACAGACCAAACTTATTTATCAAGTAAAACTTCATAATGTTACTTCCTGTTGTATTTTCAAATGAAGTATATTTCTCAAATTCTTATTTTTATTTTAATATATTCACTAAAAGTAGATAGTTCTTTCTGTTTTATCTAAAGATTGAAGGTCTTTCCTTAAAATATTTTCACACTTTATTCACGAGAAATAAATATTTCATAATATTAATGACAATCAATTCATAAATGAGACAGATTTGTTCAAAACAACAATAGTATATTATGATGCAAGGTTAGAAAGTAGTTTTTACAGAATCGAGGAAAAATGTTTAAAAACCAAGCGATATCGAGGTTTTTAATTTCTGATATTCTGTAAAACACTTCACAAATGTGCGTTGTACACTATTTTTTGTGCGATAGTGTTTTCAAATAATAAATAATAGTAAAATAATAACATCTTCATTGGAAATATTTGCATTCATTATAAACAATTGACTAATGTTAACAGTGTGTGCAATGTTGTTAGTTGAAGTACAGGAGGCCTTGAGAACAATTATGATAACATGGCCACAAGTGCGTATTTATTGTTTTATATTGTTTCAAATAAAGTTCAGTTTATTTAAATGCAGTGATTTGTTTCATATAATGTATATTAACACTACCTTTTGGATATTTTCTGTATATACATTGTACGTAGTATACATAGAGGGCAGTGGTTTTACTTCCCACACGTGGGTGTAAATGTAATATTACAGTATATTTATTTAGGTTGGCAACCCCGAAATGTAGGAAGTTGAACTTTCAATAATGGTCGTCACTGCTGGTAAGTATGACAAAATGCACTATCGCACAAAAAAAATTCTACAGTATTCTGTATATCCTTGATAAGATATTCTTTTGTTTGCATTTACAACTTAGAAGGAAAGCTTAGAAAACTCCATTATGGAGGAATTTAAAATTTAATCCAGATATTTGGTACACAATCTAGTGATTAGAAATTGTTTATTGTCTTACAAAACAAAGGTTATAAATGGTAATATGAAAATGTCAACTCTATTCAATATCTAACATATATTTCCTGCTTGTAATAGGCATATTGTATCATGTGAAGCAATGTGGCCAACTTCTCTGAACTCCTCAGTTCTAGTGCAGGGTCTGTCTTTTTGTCTATACCCACACATCCTCACTTGAGGCAAGGGTGTTCCTTTGAGGAATTACTTAACCATGCTAAATTTAGTTACACATATTTAATTATAGATATCAGTGAGTAACAAGTCATTAGCTCATCGCCTTAAAGAGGCACCTAGTAGACAACTGAGGTATTACTTGGATGGGTAAGACTGATTAAATTTTACTCAGAGGTTCTAATATAGACTTCAGATTCTTTTATGACCCCATGGCTTGTCCCTTGGGATTTTGAAACCTAAGAAGTCCTCTGACCAGGTATGAACCTGTGGCCCTCGGGACCAAAGCAAGGAAATTAAACATTACACAACCGAGGCCAATTTAGTTTAGCATATCACAGAGCAAACAGTTTATGAATGTTTACTTTATCCCTAATATTAATGTGAGTCTTCAATGTCTTACCTCGTAATTTGGTTGTGTTCTTGAGAATATGTTTCAATGTGCGTGCATATTATCTTCAGCTTGTTCAGACTGTTGGATTTTTTAATACAAGCCCTGGGTGTTGGTTCCTCTTCCATCTTTTGGTTGATTGAAAAATTTACAAATCAAATCCTTTTCCCCAGGAGTTTCAAAATTCATTACATTATCTTTGTACTTCTGGATGTAGATTTTCTCCCAAACTGTCAGTTCTTTGGAATTTTCTAACTGTTTCAATAATTTTGTGTTTTTTTTATTTCTATCTTTTCTCTTCTTGATTTTATTGCTCATCTTCTCCCAGGCTCTAATTCAGTAGTTCTCAATCACTTTTCTTAAATTACATTATTATCTATGATTCTTCCCAGTATAATATCACATTCTTCACTGTTGTTTTACTGGTTGTTTTAGAAGTTAAATAGAATTTTAGAAAAAGTAAATATAAATTTTGTAAATAAATTATTACAAGAGACCCTAAAAAAATAATAAATTACTATTTTGTTATTATATCAAATCTCCAATACTTTTAAAATCATTAGAAAGTAACATGATGAGGTTTAATTTAATGTTGAGTTTGTATTTTTTTTAAACATTCTTAAGAGTTTGTGCAATAGTAAAGGTAAAGGTAAAGTGATCCCACTACAGGCCTCAGGAGGCCTTGGGGTAGTAGGAGGTTAAGGCTCCCACTTTTTCTTGACAATCGGCACTTGATGTCAGCCGGGTTGTCAGCCCTGCGTGACGGCCGCCTTTACCCCAGAACAAGCGTTTGGTACTCATTTCAGTTAGAGGCTGAGTCGACCCCAGGGCCATAGTGCCGCCAGAAGGTTTGGGTCAGTTTAAAAATCCTGCCCCCACCGGGACTCGAACCCTCGACCTTCTGGCTTGTAGCGCAATGCCTTAACCACTACAACTACGGCGTGCCCTCTGTGCAATACTAAAGATGGGGCAATAACCCTGAAACATATGTCCGACTAAACAAGCATATGAGGAAGAATGTTAAAAAATACAAACCTAATATCTCCAATACTTATTCATACAATGGAGATGACCTTCATGAAGTATCATGCCCCTTTTTAGTATTTTACATTTAAGAACACAGAAATAAGACAGGAACTTGAAATATTTGCAATAACTGATAAAATAGATACATATAGACAAAAATGGAAGCAACACATAGACAGAATGAATAAAGATAGATATCCAAAACAGATAACAAAATACAAACCTAAAGGCACCCGAGATGTGGGCAGACCTAGAAAGAGATGGGCTGAAGTCGGAACGGGTCAACAGACCTAATCCATGAATGCAGATGATGATGACATTTGTAAATGTATTGCTGGAAAACAAAGAAGGAAGGTCAGCACAGTTGAAAGATGCTCTTATTGTATCTATGGATTACAAAATATGCATGAGGTTGTATATTAAGCTTTGGTTCACCTGAGCTCCCATCACTTGATTGGAAAAACAAACTTCCCTTGCAAAAGAGAAATGTATGTGCCAATGTACAAAATTAACAATTTTGTTATCATGAACAATTATTATTTAAAAGATAATAATTTTGAAGAGAAAAATTATATGTTGACTAGGGTTTAAACCCAGGACCTTTGGCTTTCTAGGCCATTGCTCTACCACTGAGCTACCTGAGAAACTCCAATCTAAACACAAGTTTTCTCTTATACATTGTTAATACCCGAGCACCGAATGCTACAAGCATTCGCTCAATCACGCAAATGGCAGCTTCTTATTTAAGAAAACATTTATCATCATCATCATCCTGCCAGGTATTAGTCCTAGAAGAACTGTTACGGCCTGAGAAAGCGTTTTTCATGCCATCTTTTCATAGGTCGACCAAGTGACCGTTTCCCATTTGGACATTAGTTCATTATTGCCTTGGGGATCCTGGATCTAGCATTCTCTTGAGACATGTTCCTTCCAATTTAGCTGATATCTGGAGATGTAGTCTAGTATTGGTGACACATTAAGTTCTTGAAGGATTCTACATTTTTCTTTCGATCCCATTTGGTGTAGCCAGCTGTTCGGCGCATAAATTTCATCTCACAAGCTGTTAGTCTGCTTTCATCTCTCGTCCTTATAGTCACGCTTCACTCCCATAACATAGGACTGGTCGAGCCATTATTTGATAAAGACGAGTACGAGTTGATTTTTGCACTAATTGAAGGTTTTAAAACTCTATTAATGATTCCCATTGATTTGTTGAATTTCACAATTTTCTCTGATAAATCCAAATTTTCAACAAAAGAGAGTTTATATATTATATAAGAAGACATTTATTGGGAATTTAACACTACTTTATAAAGCCAGTAGGGCTTCTTTCAATGTTTTTATTTTTAATTTAACACTTCTCACTGAAGGATAAATTTGTCCTTCAGTGAAACCTCTAGCTACGTATCCATCATCGTGAATGTTAAAATTTAAATCAATACATTGAATTATCATGAAATTATATTGAATAAGTATTAGAGAATTACTGAATTAAGTAAAAATGGTGCTTGGGGAAGAGTGCATTGGTTTTAATGTTACGTCTTGTCCATTATAGAGTGCTTGTACCTGCATTTGTGGCAGAAAACCGTGATATCTTGGATGGAATGCTCTTAAACAATTGTTTAGACTCATTCCCATATCTCAAGTCTCTAGAATTTATTGGAATAATACATCATAAAGATACCATTGAGAAAATCTGCAAGAAAATAAAGGACTCCAAATGCTTGGGTAAGTAATATATACCATATTGCCACCTGCATGCAAGAAATTAGACACAATAGAAACTTCATATTTGAAGAGAAAAATTATACGCTCATTTTTCTCTTCAAATATGATTTATCCATCATTGAGACGCATGAAATGAATAATAAAAACAACAATAGATAGTTGTTTATTTGAAATGAAGGAGGCTGAACTATTTCATTAACAAGTATTTTTGGGTAATGCATGGGAACTATTTTTGATTAAGAAAGGAAAGAATATGTTATAAAGTGTTAATTAAAATATAATTTAAACTGTTGTATTGACGTAGACTTTCACGGCCGGAGTTGCTATGATGATCTTGAAGATTTTCGGGTTGTAGGCCGTGGTCTTGAGGCTTGTAGTTCCACGACGTTTTGCCAGAGACTACGCGCGGCATCCTCAAGGGTTGTCTTGAGACTGGCAATTTTGTCCACTGTCTGTCCTATTTATACGTTCACCGCGATGTGTTCGTAAGTTTCTGACTTCTGATTGGTCAGCGGTAGGGACTTCCATTGTTCCAATGAGATTGCTGTTTGATGGTCTACAAGTACAGTAAACAAAACCAAAGTTGAATTTCATGATAAATATTTTTCTGAAAACCATTTCTTTACTTGTAGGTTCTATGAGACACACTAATGAAGGGAAAAAACTTAATAACATGATTCTCTTCATGAAAACGTTATGTTAGTGTAAATATGATGTAGTAGGTAAATAACAGTATATTACAATGCGAGATTGGGAAAAGGTTTTTACATAAGTGAGGAAATGATTAAAAACCAAACAATAGTGAGGTTTTTAATTTTCGAGATTCTGTAAAACACTTCACAAATGTGTGTTGTACATTATTTTTTTGCACGATGGTGTTTTCAAAATAATAAATATTAGTAAAATAATATCTTTGTCAGAAATATTTGCATTCATTATAAATAACTGACTGACATTAGCAGTCTGGCCAATGTATATATGGCAAATGCTGAAAATAATTTAGTTGAAAGTATAGCAGGCCATGACACCTATCAATTATAAAATGGCAGCAAGTATAAATTTATTGTTTTATATTGTTTCAAATAAAGTCCAGTTCATTTGAAATGCAGTGATTTGTTTCATATAATGTATATTTACACTACCTTTTTGGATATATTTTTGTATATACATTGTATGTAGTATATATAAAGGGCAATGGTAGGTAGGTAATTTATAATATTACAGTATAGTTATTTATAAGTTGGCAACCCCGAAATTTAGCAAATTGAACTTTCAACCATGGCCATCATTTCTGTAAGTACGACAGAATGCACTATCATGCAAAAAATAAATTTAATGTTGGTTGCTAGAGTGATAATGATAATTTAAAAAAAACTCTTCTTGTTGGAATATTAATTGATACAGACTGCAACTACATTCCTGATATGTCATGTTTCTATTTTATTCTACTTCCCTTCCTGTATACCTAATTTAGTGCATTTTTAATTTCATCCCTCTATCAATACTAATAAAATTCATTGTTAAAACTGTTGAGGTGGAAAGTCATAAAATAAAATAAGTTAAAATATACCTTCTTAGGTAAGATCCGTCGTCCTCAACTTAAATATGTATTCTTTATGCCTGTAGGCCTTTCAGAACATCCATTCCATCTTCAGCAGGTTCTTCTTCGCTACAATATCTTAAATATCTAAATTTAACTTATTTTATTTTATAACATCCCTCTATGCTACACTAATAAAATTTTAAGTTGATTATGACAATGAACTCTTAGCACTGATCGAATAATCAAAACTAATATAATAGACTAAATATGAAATGGTTACCAACATGAAAATTAATGGTGTTGGACATAATATGGACAAATGTGGACAAAATACAGTCAGGAACAACCATTACTTTTCAAAGCTCAACTACACCAGGACAGAATGTGATACGACAAGAAAACAGAGTTTGCAATAATTCTACACATATATAACCATGTCTAGCTTTACAAAATGGTGGTCTGACTATCTTAACAGTTTGGTGGGATTTTCCCTCATACAAAAATCAAACTAAAGTGACATTTCTAATTATATTTGAAGAGAAAAATTCTCGCCTAGACCGAGACTCGAACCCAGGACCTTTCCGGGCCAAATGCTCAACCAACTGAGCTACCAAGGCGAGTTGCGATCTAGATGCAAATTTTTTCTCTTTATACGTTGTAATTCCCTCGTGCCAAATGCTTTGAAACCGTTGCTTCTATCTTTGCATATGGCGGGCCTCTTAATTAAGAAGACATTAATTGAGAATTTATACTTTATAAAGCCAGTAGGGCTTCTATTGATTTTTTTTTAACTTTATGATGTGTATGTGGTTTTATCTAGCTTTGAAGAAACTACGAATTCTGGTACAAAGAATACCCTCGCAATGTAAATTGAACTTGAAGTTGGAAATTGAAAGAATACAAAAGGAATATGAAGGAGTATTTAGGGAAAAATATATTAAATTGCAGATTGGAATGTATCGTTGTTAGCTCACATCTACTTTGTAATATAATACTGTGAAAAATTAAATGTTTATGACAACAGAAATTAATAAAATTAACTTTTAAGCAGTATGAATGTGGACTATTTTAGATATAATTAATAAATATGGTAAATGACTAAAGCCATTTTAAAAAGTGCAAAATATCATGTATATCGTCGCTTAAGAAACAATACCGCATAACTGACACTTTTGGTGAAACTGACATTTTTATACTGTTAGCATCACTGAAAAAGTGTGCTCAGTTCAAACATAGATTAGGATGAAATTTTGTACCATGACCTCGCTAAACTTATAGATACAATGGTTTCAATCTATAGGTACTAGGGAGAAAAATAAAGTTTTTTTGTTTCTCGTGTAAAATTTGTATTTTGTTAGTTATGCAGTATTGTTTCTTAAGCGACGATATATAATATGACATGATAAAAATAAATGCCTGGACAGGATTTGAATCTGGACCTCTGGATTGAAATTCCAGTGCGCTACCACTTACACTACCAGGCAAATCTAGTCCAAACATTTATCGTTCTTATAGTTGATGCTATCAGAAATTCAAAACTATTTTAGAAAAGGAAGATCTTGTTCAGACTGTATATATGTTATAACACAATTAATAGAGAAATGTAGAGAATTGAACTTAACAATTTGATTTTGAGAATATATATTCTCCATTATTACGAGATGTAGCGAGAACTCGGTCTTCACTGCCATCTGGTAGCTAGTTACTATAACAAGTAAGCAAATTAAAGATAATATTTTTACTTTATAGCAGTGATGCTTTTTTGATGTTACAATTAAATTTTTTGACATTGAGCAATGCACGCTCAATATGACATGATAAGAAAAATAAATGCTGGACAGGATTTGAACCCGGACTTCTGGATTGATATTCCAGTGCCCTACCACTTACTCTTTGAGGCAAATCTAGCACAAACATTTATTTTTCTTATATATATATATTCTCTATTATTAAGAGATGTAATATATATATATATATATGTGTGTGTGTATGTATATATATATATGTATGTATGTATATATATATATATATATATATATATACGTATATACATATATATATATATATATACGTATATACATATATATATATATACGTATATACATATATACATATATATATATATATATATATATATACATATATATTTGGAGGGGTATATGCATAAGCGTCACCAGGATTTCTTTCAGGGACGTGCATCTGCATGTACACACTATACTATTAACTAATAAAATATAATTTATGATATCTTATGTCAATTAAGTTAATATCAAATTCAAATTGTGCAGCTATTTGAATATGCTTTGCACATCGACTTAATAAAAAGAAATTGCTTTGTATGATTTCCAAGCTTCCTCATCCTGAAAAATCTTCGCAGACCTGTGTAGTTAATACCATCACTTAAGGTAATAAATATCTCCATGATTATTAGTGTTAAGCTACCTGGGTTTAATTCCCGGTCGGGAGAGTCTCCTGGGTGTGGTTTTTTTTTTTTGGGGGGGGTTCTTCCTCACCTGTAAGACAAATGTCAGGAAGCTTAAGGCCCAATGGTATGTGAAAATCATCTGGCCATCATCATCCTTCACCAGTGTGGAAAGCAACAGGAAGCTACCACACCTATAATTTCCTAGTAAAGCTGCAAAGCTTAGCACGAAAATGTTTTGATTGCAGTGAAAGACCTGCCCTCGGGTAGAACACTATCCACGGATTATTATTATTATTATGAGAGAGACGTTATACTGTATTCTGCTGGGGTTTGGAATTCCTAAAAAGTTAGTTAGACTTATACGAATGTGTCTAAATGGCACAAAAAGTAGGGTATGTGTAGGCAAACAGTTTTTGGATGCTTTTGAAATCCATAATGGCTTGAAGCAAGGAGATGCACTATCTCCTCTAGTATTTCATTTTGTACTAGAGCATGCCATCAAATCTCTAGAGGGTGTAGAAGGCCTAAAACTCAATGGTATTAATAAGCTGTTAGTTTATGCTGATGATATAGTACTATTGGGTGATAGCGAGGAGATACTAAAGGCCAACATACAAACACTATTGAGTAACACTAAGAAATTGGGACTGGAAGTAAATATCAATAAAACTAAATATATGGTCACACATAGAAATGCATTATATAATGGAAATGGACAATGACAAATGAGGGAAATTTTGAGGAAGTAGCTGAATTCAAGTACCTAGGGACAATGATCACAAATAGGAATGAGATGCACAAAGATATTAAACATAGGCTATTATGGATTACAGGGACTCTTGACATCCCAACTCCTTTCAAAATATATAGAACTATTATTCTACCAGTTATATTATATGGATGCGAAAGTAGACTCTTACTTTAAGGGAGGAAAGGAGATTATGAGTATTTGAGAATGAAGTTCTTAGGAAAATTTTTGGACAAAAGAAAGATGAACAGACAGGTGAATGGAGAAGGCTTACATAACAGTGAACTACATGGTCTTTATAGGAAGCAAGATATAATAACAGTTAAGTCTCATAGACTGTGATGGGCAGGATATGTGACACATATGGGGAATGAAAGGCATGTATGGAAGCTTCTTGTAGGAAAACCAGAAGGAAAACGCTGAGTTGGTAGACCAAGAATGAGGTGGGAGAATAACATTAACTATGATTTGAGGGAAGTAGATTATACAAGGAATGATTGAAAAACATTAGCTCAGGATAGGGATTCATGGAGAGCTTATGTCCGCGCGGTCATGAACCTACGGGTTCGATAATGCCAGTGAGTTAGTTAGTTAATATTATTACTATTATTACAGTATAATAATAATTATTATTATTATTATTATTATTATTATTATTATTATTATTATTATTATTATTATTATTATACTATAGTATTCTAATAATAATAATAATAATAATAATAATAATAATAATAATAATAATAATAATAATAATGTAGTTCATATCTTTAACTTTAAATTTACCACATATTTACGCATTAACTTCCTGGAACAGAGAAATAATTTTTATACGGTTTCGTACTCTATGGTCATGCACTCTAGTAGTTTGTCGCTGGTCATGCAATATTGTGCAGAGTCATCTTTTGGCATTTTGACGTACTACAGCGCGCTAGTAGCTAATCGGTGGTGTCATCTATCAACTCTGATCAAACTGAAAAACAAAGTAATTTTAAAAAATCCTGTTATTCCAAAATTAGAACAAAAGACGAAACAAATATTAAAAAGTCGAGTTCGTCGACCAGCGAAATCGGTTCATTAGGAGTGGGGGTTAACCTGAGGCTAAAATTAATACATAACTCTAGCAGCAGCAATTTTCAATTTTTCGTAACGAAACTGGGCATAAATAAAAGGAGAAAAGTATTATCAAAAAATCAATCAAATCCGACCATTTGTAGAGTATGTTTACCTGAATGTCAAAATTTAAAATTGCTCTAGCTACAGCCATGTTTGTTTTCTCGCAACGATTGTTTGCATCTATTTAATTAGGAGAAAATAGGAAAATAGACCATGGATTCGAATTCTGAGAAATTAGCTAATTTTATGCGGTTCTTACACGACTTTTTTTTTTCTCCATCTCTCGCTTCCGTTTTGAATAATTTTTTTTTTTACTTCTGCCAACAAGCACAAGATTGACCACGGTGTACTAACAATGGTAACAATGATAACTACCTGCAATTTGTTAAAACAATCATGAAATGCTCTTAAAAGGGCATTAGGATTGCTTTTTAACCGAGTTGTACAGAATACAATTTTTTTATCTAACACATCGTGGGAGTTGCACATGATACGACTTGATATGATACACTATTTTTAATCATTGAAATGAAGCAAAAAAAAAAAACTCGATCCAATGTATTATAATCTTAATGAAGTCTGTCGCTGTGGCGTAGTCGGTAGAGTCCCTACCTTCCACTCCGGCGACCCGGGTTCGATTCCCGGTGGAGTAAGGGATTTTTAAAATCTCAACTTTGGGACTGGGTGTGTGTCGTGTCCTAGTTGTACCCATTGGGTTTAATTCCTCTAAAATTTAATCTTAATGAATACAGTCTTAGGTATTATCGCATCACTATGATGGTTATCCGTTTATATAAAAGCGGGTGCCGCGCGACAATGCTTGACAATGATTAACATGCAGAATTATAGTGGCGTTAGTCGCATCTTTGTATTTAATTATATATAACAGCTGCGGGGAAACAAAGCGAGCCGCTGGACAACCATCATAGTGAGGATATAATAAACGATATCGCTTAACCCTTAAATTGGCAAGGTATCCTATAGGATACAATAATTGGTTTAATTTATTTAATATCTTTAATGAAACAGAAGAAAACGCGCGAATATAAATACATTTGTGTTAAATTACACAAGACACCTAATAAGAACAGTTTTACATTATTTTGTTTTCACTGCAGTCCGTCACATTTAAATAACTGACACTAGAAGTTAGTGTCTTGCTAATTTAAGGGTTAAAACTACTATGTTAAAATTGAAGATATTAATGATAAAATAAATACAAAATTGGTACGAACATCTGCTAAGAATGCCAGATGATAGATCTCCTAAAATGATTTTAAACTATAGATCTACAGGATATAGAAGTCAAGGAAGACCATTTGCTAAATGGAAAGGCCAAATCTCTTGAAGTCGGAACGGGCCAGAGGGCCTAAGCCTTGACATTGATGTTGATGATGATAAATACAAAGTGGCAGAAGCATATAATTGCAAGATTTCAACATCTAAAACTGAGAAAATGGCTTTCAGAGGAAAGGATCTTGTAAGACCAAAAATTGTAGTAGATAATGTTTTACTTAAACAAGTATCACACTTTAATTATCTGGGAAGCAATATATCTTACGATTACGACAAAGACCTTCAAACAAAACTTTCCAGATAACAACTTATGTGTGACACAATTAGGCGAACATTTGGAAATAAAACGAGAAAGGAAACACAGTTAAAACTTTACAAGATTATGGCAGTCCCTACTCTATTATACAGCAGCGAGAACTGGATTCTGAGACAGAAATAAATTGAGAATATTTAATCGACAGAAATGAAATTTTTACGAGTAGTTAAGGGATGTACAAGACGAGATCATATAAGGAACGAAACTATAAAAGAAGAGTTAGGAGTAATACCAATTACACATCAAATCTATAATTACAAGAAGCGATGGACTGAACACCTGCAACGAATGCATAACAACAGACTTCCGAAGCAGGCTTGGACATACAAATCACGAGGGAGAAGAGATCGTGGCAGACCAAGAAAGCGATGGAGTATTGAGCCGGAACAGGCCATAGAGCCTATATCATGAAGGTGATGATGATGATGTGGCAATCCATTCATACAGCATCCTGTGTAAATCTAAATAAATCCCTATCGGCAATAATAATCAGATGAAATTATAACTACATTAAATGAAGCAGTTACTGGACTTAGGTCATATTTATATTCAAATTGATCAGGAAAGCGAGTAGAACCTGATTATGTAGGAGCAAAGGCCATATAAAATGATCCAAAGAAGTCAGCATCAATGTAATCAAATTATTAGTTATTAAAGAAGGCAGACAACTCAGGTAATGTAACCCTTTCTTTTGTGAAGACGGAAGTGGCTGACACATGATAATAACTTACTAATGACAATAATCCTTTGCTAGACAGATTGAGTAGAAATATCTTCTAAGCCTCCAGTTAACTGATTTAGCGTGATAACCATAACTCATTAGCTAAATGTGCAAGCGGGGGTTTTACCCTGACACAAACATCGTTAGCAAAAAGTGTGGGAACATGGCAAGTTTCTAGCGTCGGAAGACTAGGAAAAAACCCAAGCCTAAGAAGAAAAAACCCAAGCCTAGCTAATGTTTGTGACTAGACTGTACGTGAAGCCAGCACGGGGAAAAAAGGTCCAACCTCTGAAGGCGTAAATCGCCAATAATAAATTTGTAACACCCCCGGGATCAAAATAGGAGGGCGCATTAACCAATTATATGTTTCGTTATATGTGCCTAAGCACAGACCTTAGGTCCACGTGATCGAGGTAGTGGGAGTAACTAATTTACCTATAGGCGAGAGAGGCTTCTCCTCGTCACTTTTCTTCTCGTATACGATCAAACAAAGTAACTTCTCAAAAACACTGCGTTCCGAGAGTTAGATAAATTCACTTCACATATAGACAATTACTTGCAGTGTATAAAAGTTAAGAATAAACTACTTTTACCAGACATTCTTTACACATTAATTCTGCCCGACGAAGTCCTCGTGGAATCCCGAGATAAGAACCTCGACTCTACCGAATACCAACCGAGCAACCTAAGTTCTCACACATGGAGAACTCCTTCAGTATTCCTAGTGTCACCAAATCCAATCTTTACCTCATGGCCCCACAATAACCCTTCCCCATATTGGCTCCCTAACGTGCGGGCAGAATAGGTCGTAAAGTAACACACGAATAGAAATCAACGGCAGAACGACTAAGTCCCACGACCACGAGGCAACCAGGACAGAGAAGATGATGGCAACAAGCAGACAGACAGCAACTGAAGGAAGGAAGCAGTAAGTGACACAACAACAGAATAAGCATTTTTTTACTTTTTACCTATATAAGAAATCAAAATATTACAGTGATTTAACGGAGAATATATCTGTGTGTATTTATGTTGTTAAGAAGTAGGAATAGAAAGAGGCAGGCAAATAAAGATAAAAAAATGGATAGGAAACACGAAGAGATTAGGGAGAAGGCTTGTGGGCAACTGATTGAAGGAGAGAACGAAATCGTAAGGATGGGAGAGGACAACGAAGATGGCAGAGAGAACTTAGAGCAGAGCACAGGGGAAAGTAATGAAAACAACGCAAGAGTAGAAGCTAGAGGGGAAGTAGAGGACAAGGGAAATCCAAGCACCGACACCATGAAATACATGGAAATGCTAATGTCGAGAATAGAGGAGATGGATAGAAGTAGGAAAATGGATTTAGAGACGATAGATAGAAGTAGGAAAATGGATTTAGAGACGATAGATAGAAATAGGAAAATGGATTTAGAGGCAATGCAGAGGAATATGAAACGGGAATTTGAAACTTGGAGAGGACAGATGGAGATAAGCAGGGAAAAGGATGTATTTACGTTGAAAGAAACATTAAGGGATGAGATGAGAAAAGATAGAGAGATGCTAGAAGCGAAAATAAATGAATCGTCAGCGTGTGTAGAACTAAAGATAAATAAAATGGAACAAAAACTTATTAAAGACTCAGAGAAAACAGAAAACAGGGTAATAAGTCAAATGAGAACAGAGATGAACAATAGTATAATAACGTTACAAACTAACTTAGGGGAGAAAACAGGAGGAATTACAAGGGGAAATAAAACGAGTCCGACAAGAATGTGCTCTGTAGTGTAGAGAAACTCGGACAAAAGGGTAAATTATATGTGTCTATTTGTACAAAAGCCAGCCCACGAACAAGAAACACTAAAGCCCCAAGTAGCTCAGAAAATTGCAGAGCAGGATAAACGCTCTGAATTGATTGAAATGATAGTAGAGCCTAGATTTAATGAGTTAGGCACTAATATAGAACAGAAAGTGACTAACGAAATTAGCAAACTAAATGATGAAATAAGTGTCATCACAAAGAACATAAATAGTAGAGGTCAAAAGGATAGGAACCCCGAAAATGAATCATACGCGTCGGAGAGTGTTTCTTTGGACGACGGCTAATCACAAAACATATGCACGTACAGAGATACTAGGGAACCCAGAGATCGCTAGTAATTCTGTGGCGCATACTAACCTAGATGATAGGAGTAAGAATCATTTGAAAAATTTTGACAAAAGTCTAGTCATCATATGTGAATCTAAGGATAAGATTGAGGCTGTAAAGACCCGATAAATTACCATGCGAGTGTTCAGAGTTTGTTTGCGTGTGGGCGTAGTATCGCAAAACATGTATATAATAATAGTACAGGAGGCCTTTGCGAAGTTAACAGACTGTGAAATTAGACACTAATAGTATTAAGGGTAGATAGACGGACAGTGAAAATGACACTCGAAAAATAGGAGGGAGAGATTTTTACACGTAAGAATGACAACGGAATGGATATATTACGTATGTGTGTATGTCTTGCATTGTACTATATTGTATTGTGTGCACAGGTAGACACTACTGTGATTTTAGGTATGAGATAAAGGTCAATGTAAACGCTGAAATTATGCAGTACCCAGGTAAGGAAGTGGTTATATACCGACAGAATTTTGATATAACATACAAAAGGTACAAACATATAAGCTCTACATAATCCCCAAACAAAATTAAAAACAAGACCTGATAAATTATACTTAAATGCATGAACCAGTTTTCACGGGATTCGAACCTCAATACTAGCTGAGATTAGGACATAAATGAAAAGTATTAGTGAAGAAAAAAATAAATAAATGTTGTATGGTATAATCAGTAACTAAAATAAATGACACTAATAAAGTGATAAAATAGGCCTAGATTAAAACGCTAATCGCGAGAGGAAAGGGCACAATGACTGCGAAAAAAAATAAAGTGAAATGTCGATTTAGATATTAATCATGATAATACCCCCATATTGATGAATATGATATAATTAATTGAACTAGTGTGAATATATAACACATGCATGTCCACTTTCAGCTAAGATTGAGGGTGATTAATAAATTGTTGATTTGAACTTATCGATAGAGAATGGATCTATATTTTTAAATGTTTTAACCCAATCGCTCGAGCAGGAAGCTGCAGTATCTACTTAATCCAGTAAATGTTAAAATGAGCCCAGATAGGCCATTGTCATTGTTTAATACATATAGGTAATTGAAGAAACTTGTACAACAATCTGAATACGAATAATATCATGATGATTATGACTCTTTTGTCCAAAATAACAATCAGACAGCGTAAACATAGGAGCTAATGAGACAGGGTGAAGCTCAATGCACCTTAATTGAAAGGCCGAGTGACGGTGTGAACCTATAAAGCGTGAGGAATTTATTTGTTGATTATATTTACAGAATTTAATTTGTAGACGTGGGCCGAAGCGGCACGTCACTGTGTTTGTATAACACGTGCTATTTTGTTGAAAATATTTGAGGGCAAGGGATCCCGTATTATCTAATAATGAGATGAGATGAAGTCATGGTCGCTGGTGGAAGCGAATGTGACAATTTGTGCGAATTTGTATTCGATGTTAATAATGAGATGAGATGAGGTCATGATCGCTGATGGAAGCGAATGTGACAATTTGTGCGAATTTGTATTCGATGTTAATAATGAGATGAGATGGAGTCATGGTCGCTGGTGGAAGCGAATGTGACATACTATGCGATTCTGTATTCGAAGGAAATGATTTTGCACGCTTAAGAAAATAACGTCGTTTGGCTGAGTAATGACAGCTATGCTTTGGCAAAGTAAATGGGCCGAAGTATGTTGAGAATAAAATATTAAGAATCATGAATATTTCATGGATTAATAATCATGATGAATTCGTATGTATGCAATACCTATGGGGAAAAAAAAATGATATCAGGGGGTAATACTATCAATAATAATTGTATAACGATAGCACAGCTGCTTAAACGCGATATTTTAGTATTTTGGTCGCAAAGATATAGATCCATGTAAATAAGTCTTATTGACTCAATTTAAATTAAATTTAGCAAAACTGAAGTATTATTCGACATATGGTTTGAAGTAGACAAAACTGGTTCATCGCAAATGAATTCCCAAGCTGTAGACGCACATTATAATGGTAGGTAGATATTAAGGTGTAAATTAAATTGAAAATAAACAGTTACACATGAAGAAGCAATTTATGCTATACTGGTATTCAACTAAATAGTTTTGAATGGTAATTGTATAAGCATGAATGGTTTGAGTAGGCCACCAAATTTAATTTAAGGGTGTATCTTTTTTTTTTTCTTTATGAATATTTATGTATGTCTATATTGCAGAAAGTGAGTCTAATTAACCTCAAAGAACGATCCCCAGGTAAAAGGGATACATATCAGTGTTTACAATCTGAACATAATTGACGTGCTGGCAACACTCTCAGGATTAACGTGCTCTTACCAAAATATTATAGCCATTTTTTCTTTAAAGGCCACTATAGCTATGATACTAGCATTATATTACGCGAGAGGATTATAAACAAATAAAAAAATCCCTTGATTTTTCCATTTGTTTATAGGGCATTTGTGGCAATCCATTCATACAGCATCCTGTGTAAATCTAAATAAATCCCTATCGGCAATAATAATCAGATGAAATTATAACAACATTAAATGAAGCAGTTACTGGACTTAGGTCATATTTATATTCAAATTGATCAGAAAGCGAGTAGAACCTGATTATGTAGGAGCAAAGGCCATATAAAATGATCCAAAGAAGTCAGCATCAATGTAATCAAATTATTAGTTATTAAAGAAGGCAGACAACTCAGGTAATGTAACCCTTTCTTTTGTGAAGACGGAAGTGGCTGACACATGATAATAACTTACTAATGACAATAATCCTTTGCTAGACAGATTGAGTAGAAATATCTTCTAAGCCTCCAGTTAACCGATTTAGCGTGATAACCATAACTCATTAGCTAAATGTGCAAGCGGGGGTTTTACCCTGACACAAACATCGTTAGCAAAAAGTGTGGGAACATGGCAAGTTTCTAGCGTCGGAAGACTAGGAAAAAACCCAAGCCTAAGAAGAAAAAACCCAAGCCTAGCTAATGTTTGTGACTAGACTGTACGTGAAGCCAGCACGGGGAAAAAAAGGTCCAACCTCTGAAGGCGTAAATCGCCAATAATAAATTTGTAACACCCCCGGGATCAAAATAGGAGGGCGCATTAACCAATTATATGTTTCGTTATATGTGCCTAAGCACAGACCTTAGGTCCACGTGATCGAGGTAGTGGGAGTAACTAATTTACCTATAGGCGAGAGAGGCTTCTCTCTCGTCACTTTTCTTCTCGTATACGATCAAACAAAGTAACTTCTCAAAAACACTGCGTTCCGAGAGTTAGATAAATTCACTTCACATATAGACAATTACTTGCAGTGTATAAAAGTTAAGAATAAACTACTTTTACCAGACATTCTTTACACATTAATTCTGCCCGACGAAGTCCTCGTGGAATCCCGAGATAAGAACCTCGACTCTACCGAATACCAACCGAGCAACCTAAGTTCTCACACATGGAGAACTCCTTCAGTATTCCTAGTGTCACCAAATCCAATCTTTACCTCATGGCCCCACAATAACCCTTCTCCAATGATTATTATTAACATATGTTAAAATTGAAGATATTAATGATAAAATAAATACGGTACATTTAATATGATGTGTGGCACTTTTAAAATAACCTTTAAAAATACAAGAAAAGAAACAAAAATGAAATTTTATAAAGTAATGGCTGTTTCTGTGCTGATGTACTGATCAGAATGTTGGAAAATCACTAAAAGACAAGAAAAAAGATTGGAAGCAGCTGAGATGAGATTTTTAAGAAATGTAGCAGGATACACTCTGCGGGATAAAAAAACAAAATGAAGCTATAAGAAAGGAACTAAATATTTTCAAACTTATAGATCGAATAGTTAAATATAGGAACGCCTGGAAAGAACATGTTGATAGAATGCCAGAAGACAGATTTCCAAAATGATTGCTGAATTATAAACCATACGATAGGAGAAATGTTGATCGCCCCAAAGAAGATGGTCAGAACAATTCTAATAATTCTAGCTTTCATGAAACCGGAACGAGCAAAAGGCTTAATCCTTGGATAATGGAGAACAACTAATTTTGGCTGATGTTTCCATTATGCGCAGTGATTTTAAAATGCCGTTTTTAACTCCTTCATAAATCCTGTCAAATTTTATTCTTAGGGTTTTTTTACTTTTCAAATTATTTCCCGAAATTTACAACGATTTTTACATTTTTCTAAGATTATTTAAATATATTTTTCTATGGTATTTAACTACATGCTTAACATGACGCATTTTTTTAAAACCGAGACTTAATATGTTTTGATCGACACTCCACAAATACCATATTCCAAGGGTCACCAATTGACGGGCCGCGGTCGGATCCGGACCCTGGGGCTTTGGTTTTCGGACTGGTTAAATATCGAATTAACACGTATTTTTAAAACCAGTTAAACATCGAATAAAACCAATTTACTAAATTATATGTTATGATAGTATTATTGTTGGCTCGGTTGGCAGTACTGCTTATGGTCGGAGATTTTGACTGAAGATGAACGGGATTCCGTTTGAAACCTGGTATCGTGAAAAACATTAAATTTGTTAGGTGAGATATTTAAATATTATTCTGACCATATGTAAGTTTATCATAAACTTATTAATAATTATTAGAATTAATAACTGTGTACTACTGTGCTGTATCCTTTTAGTATTTACCATGTGTTTTGTTTAATTTGTGCAATTCATGCCCATAAAATAATTTAAATAATTTCCTTATAATATTAATTACTTAATAAAAGCTTCGTATTTTTAATCAATACCTCGATTGAATTTGCTGCTTTGAAAATGGACCTCCATGAAATCTAATAGGTGATCCCTGCCATATGCCTTTAGAAATACGAAGTCGTGGCGCCACACGGTCGCCGAAGCTTGTACCGAACAATGCATTATGTGCATTGATTGTTTTTATAAGAAGGCCTAATTAAATATATTTATCATATAGTTTTTCCATCGCCACCGATTATATTTTGTCATAATTGATATAATATGCAACGTTTATAAATTATATAAGGATTTAATGAACGTGAATTAATCATTTTGTAAATTAATTTATGCAATGTTGGAAAATGGACCACCTCTGCAGTATTAATGGGTAGCATGTATAACATCCCTAGGGGAGTATAGAAATGTTTATTTTGGCACAGGTCTAGAATGGGGACCAAATAATCTCGTGAGAATAACTAAGAAGTTATTGATATCAGAAGTAGCGATACTCGGTTAAGAAAACTGAAATATAAGACTGAGAGACTATGTGACAGTAACCATGGGAGTCTCTGTATTGTTATCTGCAAATCAGAAATCAGTCGGCCTCGGCTATTCGGAGCTGTCGTGCAACAGATTTATTATATAGTTTTTATTGCGAATGAGTCCGCGTAGTACTACGCGAAGTACTTAGATACGTTTCCTTTTACTCCACATGTCCCTCATTTTTTGATTATGGGCTTTCTTTCTCTCTTCTGTCCATGATGTTCCAGTTTTTTTTTGGGGGGGGGTTGCCCTCTTGATCTACCTGCCACTAGTGCACCTTAATCTAAAGATATATATGTTTATGATTTCTTGAGTAATTCCTGTCAATTTTAAGTCCTTTTATTTAGTTCACCGATCCATTTTATAGTACCCACTGGCGCTTTACTTCTATTTTCGTATAATCCCAATATTTATTTTGAAAGTCCATTCGTTTAATATGTCCACAAAATTTTAACTTTCCATTTCTAATATCACCACGAATGTATCTATATAATTTTATTTCCTTTTTACTTTTGAGTCTATATGCTTCACCTATGACTTGAGGACCCACATTTTTTCTTATAGTGTTATTCTTCTCTTCACTATTATATTATTATTATTATTATTATTATTATTATTATTATTATTATTATTATTATTATTATTATTATTATTATTATTATTATTATTATTATTATTATTATTATATATTATGTAAATAAATATAAAATTAAGACTTTCGAAAAATTCTCGATCGGAAGAAAATAGGTCTATATACGGTACGTTGTAGAAATTAATTATTAAATATATTTAGGTCATCTACCATTAGAATGTCCACCACTGTGGTCTCGAGGTAGCGTGCTGCCTTGTCACGCAGCGGGCTCGGATTCGATCCCCGCTTGAGACAGTTTTTCTGGTGAGGTTTTTATCGGGGTTTTTCCTCACCTGTAAGACAAATGTCAGGAAAACTTTAAAGCCAAAACGGTCCCGGAAATCATGTGGCCATTGCAATTATCATCTTTCATATTCATCTTATCATCATCATCATCATCATCATCATCCTTCACCGGTGTGGAAAGCAACGGGAAGCTACCACATCTATAATCCCCTAGTAAAGCTGCAAAGCATAGCATGGAAATGCTATGATTGCAGTGAAAGACCTGCCTTCGGGCAGAAGTACTATGTATGGATGGACCATTAGAACAAAGATATCAAAAGAAGAATTTAAAAATACAATTTAACTCTATGTATAATAACAAAAGTTTTGAAGTCAAACTCTGTCTAGAAAAATCTGTTTGTTTTCAAATGTTACTTATTGTACTTTTCGTGCTTGGGATTCCACTCTAGATGGACCGATGGCGTTCATGTGGTTGATAATACAATACGCACTACTTCCGCACACTTTATTTAGGTGATTGTATTGTGTACAGAGAGAAATGTAGGAGTGTACGTTTAAGTGGTTGAATAGTATCGGTAAGTTATTTTCTGAGAAAGACTTTTCCTCGTCCTACGTTAACATAAAAGCAATAAAGATTGATCATGCAAGCACATGATAAGATAAGAACCTTAAAATGAGATTTCTAAGAATAGCAAGTATACAAAACAAGAATGTAGATATTTGAGAGGAACTGTAAATATCCTTTCTTTCTGTATAACCATACAGATAGATTATAAAAAAAAAGAGAAAAAAATAATATCCCTTGAAAGTGATAATAATAATAATAATAATAATAATAATAATAATAATCCGGTATCATAGCAGCTGCCCCCGTCGCGTCGTCCGGAAACCAAACGCCATTCCTCTCTGTCCATCCATTGATCTTCCTCCAATCCTCTGATATCCATAGCTGCTTGTACGCCTTCTATCCAAGTTTTCTTCGGTCTTCCTCTCTTCCTCATTTCTATTGGGAACCATTCCATAACAATTTTAGGCAATCTTTGCTCTGGAATTGTTTTGACATGGCCATACCACTGTAAAATTTTCCTTTCTATAATGTCTGGCTCCTCTTGTACACCCATAATTTCCCTTATTTCTTTATTTCGAATTCTGTCCATTCTAGAATAATAATAATAATAATAATAATAATAATAATAATAATAATAATAATAATAATAATAATAATAATACATTGAAAGCTAAATTAGTACAAAAATCCACAAAAATAAAAATATATAATACTTTGGCATTACGCTCCCCTTTATACGGAAGTGTGATTTGGACATTAAGAAAAAAAGAGACAGAAGCAGAATCAAAGCACAGGAAATTAAATTTCTCAGAAGGACAGCAGGATACACTCTTTTATGTCGGAAAAATAATGAAGAAATTTTAGAATTAGAGGTAGAATCAGAAGTAGAAAAACTCAACAGATATAAATTGAACAGTCTAGACCAGGTAAAAAGAATGGATAATTCAAGAATCCCAAAAAATGATGAAATATAAGTCCAAAGGACACCGTCGACCTGGAAGACCTCTTAAAAGACTGCTGGATGGGGCCGAAACAGATCTACAAAGGCCTAATTCGTGACGGATCATTATTATTATTATTATTATTATTATTATTATTTATTTTACCTGATGTAGCTTAACATCAAAGGGACTTCCCCACCAGGTATACAAAATATATCCTCCTAAGCCTAAAATGTCTTTAGAAAGCATCTTTTATCTACTGTCGGCTTCTTGGGCCATGAACCTGTGTGTTCTGTAGTGCTAGTGAGTTAGTAAGTTTTTACTCAGTAAAGTGTGTGTGTTGACTACCATTAATGATACTGGATTGACTCCGTCAGGAAGATCGGGATGATCCAGGAAAACATGGATGAGTGTTGTGTATCGCTCATCTACGGAAGAGAAGGATTTAAATAGTCGCAATGAAAGGACAGAGATGCATAGTGTATAAAAATAAAACTTCAAGCACAGGAAAATGTTGCTGAACACTACATATAAACATGAAAATAGCAATCTCCTGACCTTGAGTCTCAGATGCTGTTTCTGAGCAAACTCATCCCGGAAATATATGTATCCTTATTTATTTTATATCGTAATTACCATAAAATGAATATATATCATACAACTGTTAAAATCATAATTACTTATGGAGCAGAACTTTGATCATTAACAACAAAAACAAATAAGTATATTTTAGCAACGTAAATGGATTTTATACGAAGGACAGTAAGAATTTCAAGAAGAGAAAAAATTAAGAACTCAGTTATAAGGAAGAAAATGAAGATTGTAGACACTATTTTAGATTATATTAAAACTCAGCAATTAAGATGGTACGGACATGTCCAGCGAATGGAAGAGGATCGGCTACCAAAATCTGTTTTGGATTGGAAACCTAAGGGAAGACGAGGCAGAGGAAGACCTAAAACCTCCTGGAGTCGGGGAATATAGCCTATTTGTATACGAAGGAGAAACGTCTACAACCAGGATATTGGATGGACCGACAAAATTGGCTATTGGGAATCGGACGATGTCAAAGACATTAATCAACCGATGATCTATCTAATTACCTAGTTAATATATTACGCATTTTCTTAGTAACAGCTTAATTTATCTCATCATCATCATCATCCTAAGGCGCGACAACTTCAAAAGTGAAAGTTTTGGCCTTCTCAACGATCCTCCACCATGCCAATCTGTCTCTTGCCATATTCAAATTAGTCACTTTCATTTTCCTTAGATCGTTCATTGTGTCATTCTCCCAACTGATCTTCGGTCTTCCAACAGCTCTGCCTCCTATAGATTTCCATTTAAAGAGCTTCTTGAACAGTCTCTGATCATCCATTGTTATCGAATGTTCAAGCCAACTAATTCTGAGGGATCTCATATGGTCTGATTTTTTATTAATTTGTTTAGTTCGTTATTTGTTTTGATTCTCCAACAGTTAAATCAGTTCCTCAATTCGGTCCAAATATTCTTCTTAAGATTTTCATACAATGGCGTAACAGTCCAGTGTTGAGCCTTACCTCTCCTTTGTTTTCGTAACTAGACCAAGTTAATTTAGTTACGTTTATTTGTCCACAAATGTCATGAATAGTATGCAGTCAACATACCGACCCAATGAGACATCTAGTAGCCAACTTGGGTACTAGGATGACGAAGGTCGGTAAATTTTGCTTAGAGACCTCTTTATTCAGGCTTAAGGCTTCTTACGAGGCTGAAAATCTTCAGACTCGGAACCGACAGCGTAAAGTCCCTCCCGGAGAACTTGCTCCATGGATTTTAACGACGTAAAAAATAAATCGATCCCGGCCGGATTTGAACCCGCGACACTCAAGATCAGAGGCAAGGAACATAACCATGCGACAGATCAGCTTAACGATTAACGTAAAATATAAGCAAATGGTTAGAAAATTATGTTATGCAAGTGATTAAGCCAGACGAAAAAAATGCCTTGATCGAAAGAGTGACGATCTTTCACCGTAAAAATACAACCATCAAGAAATGCGGACATGGGTTCAAATGGGGTCATATTTTCCGGAGGTCTGCGAAGCATGGACTCTTACTTTAAGGGAGGAAAGGAGATTACGAGTATTTGAGAATAAAGTTCTTAGGAAAATGTTTGGACCAAAGTGAGATGAACAGACAGGTAAATGGAGAAGGCTGCTTAACAGTGAACTACATGGTCTTTATAGGAATCCAGATATAATGAGAACAGTTAAGTCTCGTAGACTGCGATGGGCAGGACATGTGGAAACGAATGGGGAATGAAAGACATGCATGGAAGCTTCTTGTAGGAAAACTAGAGGGAAAACGCCCAGTTGGTAGACCAAGAATGAGGTGCGAGAATAACATTAACTATGATTTGAGGGAAATAGATTGTACAGGAATGATTGGAAAGCATTAGCTCAGGATAGGGATGTATGGAGAGCTTATGTCCGCGCGGCCATGAACCTATGGGTTCGTTAGTGCCAGTGAGTAAGTAAGTAAGTGATTAATCACTCACTCTCCATCTCTGGGACCCGGGTTCGCATCTCGGTCACTTTATGTGGCCTTCGTGGTGGACGAATCGGAGCCACGAGAGATTTTATCCCGTTTTCTCCTGCCACAAATTTAATTCGATACTTCTCCATATTCATGGCACACATTTAGTTTCATTTAATTCCATCTGTTCCCGTGATGATACGACAGATCTGCTCAGCCGACATCGGTGTATTACACAGATATTCAATAATAGGGGTTTCATCTCATTCCTCGACTTGGATTTATGTCGGACAAAGAGTATTTACATTTAAATTTCATTAGTAATTCTGGTAAAACAAAAGGTAAAATGATCCTACTTACAGGCTAGGAGACCCTCGGAGCAGTAAGAGGTTAAGGCTCTTACTTTTTCTTGACATTGTTGTCAGCTCTGCGTGACGGCCGCCTTTACACCCAGAACAACTGTCTGGTACTCGTTTATTTTAGAGGCTGAGGCGACCCCAGGCCCATGGTGAAACCAGAAGGTTTTGGGGCAGTTTAAAAGTCCTGACCCCACCGGGACTATTAATACTGGCTAATAACATAAAATTTTCATTAAAAAAATTAAACGATTCTCCCAGTTATAGTAGCCTATATGGTTGCGAAACATGGGCTCCTAATTTAAGGGAGGAGAAAGGATTACAAGTATTTAATAATAATGTTCTTAGGATTTTTTTTGACCTAAAAAGAGATGAACAGACAGGTGAATGGAGGAGAGTACATAACACTGAGCTTCATGATATTTATAGGAAATCAGATTTAATAAAAATAGTCAAGTCTAGTAGATTGCGATGAGCAGGACATGTGGACGATTGGGAATAAAAGAGGGCAAGGGAAATTTCTTGTAGTAAAACCAGAAGGAAAACGCCCAGTTGGTAGACCAAGGATGAGGTGAGAGAATAACATTAACCTTGATTTGAGGAAAGTAGATTATACAGGAGATGATTCGAAAATATTAGCACAGGATAGGGTTGTATGGAGAGCTTATGTACGCGCAGCCATAAACCCATAGGTTCGATAGTGAGTTAGCAAGTTAGTTAAACTGTACGTTATATAATCAAAAGTGTACGCATATTTGTGATTGCGACTGTGGAAAGATAAAAAGGTTCACTCAGTTTGTGTGACGAGAGCATGTTGTGTACTGGTCAGTATTATAAACACGAAGCAACATAATTAGATATGCATAGTTCACTGACTTTCAAGGATGCATATAATAATAACAATAATATAATTGCGCACAATCGTGCAAAATTAAATAATTGGCGTATTGCGCTAATGACATTGTCACTTTGGAACACAATTCCAGATGATATCTTGTACACTTTAGTCCGCACAGTTTACATCTGCAACTGTCTTCGATTTGATGGTAAGTGACATTCACACACACTTCGTTCTCTATGGTGATGGACTGCATAGCGCTTTTATCTGGTGCCTTACTTCCTTGTTTGGTCCACACCAGCTCCTATCTATCATGACAGGCGTACCGTAGAATTCTTCAGGAAAAGCATCCCGCTTCTGTCTTCTCTCTTGCATCAGTTGTTCGTAAGCTTTAGTGGATGGCAGGTAGTAGCGCATTCTGAGGTCTTCCATGAAGAACTGTTCTCTTGCTAGTAGATAGACCAGTCTCAAGGGAGTGAATTTAGAGACTGCTAGAATTTTCTTTAGATGGGAGGCCTTGACACTTTCCCAGATTTTAAGTAATTTATCTTCAGATGTTCCCAAACTATCTCTATCCCATATGCGATTATTGACATTATTTTTGTATTGAATAATTGCACAACTGTGTCTATTGATAGTAGGACAGGTGATTTTATTTCATTCATGGCTCTAAGAGCCGCTGCTGCACTTTCTCGGACGTGTATCTTGAAGGTGGTGCCAGAGGTCTGAAAGATAATGCGGAGATATTTATAATGGCTGACTTTTAAAGCATCCCGCTTCTGTCTTCTCTCTTGCATCAGTTGTTCGTAAGCTTTAGTGGATGGCAGGTAGTAGCGCATTCTGAGGTCTTCCATGAAGAACTGTTCTCTTGCTAGTAGATAGACCAGTCTCAAGGGAGTGAATTTAGAGACTGCTAGAATTTTCTTTAGATGGGAGGCCTTGACACTTTCCCAGATTTTAAGTAATTTATCTTCAGATGTTCCCAAACTATCTCTATCCCATATGCGATTATTGACATTATTTTTGTATTGAAGAATTGCACAACTGTGTCTATTGATAGTAGGACAGGTGATTTTATTTCATTCATGGCTCTAAGAGCCGCTGCTGCACTTTCTCGGACGTGTATCTTGAAGGTGGTGCCAGAGGTCTGAAAGATAATGCGGAGATATTTATAATGGCTGACTTTTTCTAACTCTCCTTGATCTGTTCTAATGCAGTCTCCGGTCTTCACTCTACCTCCTCTACCATTGTGACCGTTTTCTCTTTGTTTATGACCAGGTTATTTCCTCTTGCCCAGGTGGTTAAGGCATTAAAGCCCTGTTGGAGAGCATCCACCTTTCTTGAAGGATGCATATAGAGATTTAGTTTGGGGGGTTGATTCGGGGGGGAAGACTGCTCCATATTTATGGAGATTTGGAGTGATATTTAAGTCTACTTCCTTTTAATTACTATAACAAACAATATTACGGGAACCATCTGTTCATAGTTTTTTGTCGAAATATATTTGAAAATCTCTCGTTCTATATAAATATAGCCTAATAGCTAATACTCGGTGTGCGCTGCTACGTCTAAATAAATTAAATATGTATTTTTATTTTATGTATTTTGAAATAAGTAAAAAAAAATATTTAATTCCCCATTATCAATAATCATTTTTAGACATCCCGTATGTCTGGAAATTAAACATAACAACATAGCTGTTGCTAGTCAATTTTATTTTCAGCTAAACCCCACTTCTAATAGTCAGATATCGCTGATTTTTTGGTAACACTTATCATCACCGTTTATTTTAAAAGTATGTACTGAGTTTAGTTCTGATACATTGAAAATTACGTTCGCTAGAGCGATTTTAAATGTTCTCTTCAAGTGGTTTAGAGAATAATAGACAGTGGAAAAACACTGGCCGTATCTCAAAACCTGTATGCACAAATTTTCAAGTAAATAGACCGGCTATTTTTTTTCGAATTTTGCGAGCCCAAACATTCGCAAGCTGAATTTTTATATGTAGCATATAGCCTTTTTTTATGGAAACTCTTATAAAGGCGAGTTTCCCAAATATTTGTTTCCAACTAAAACACTGGTCATTGTCATATTTGCCTATTTAAGGGTGTCATTGAGTGAAATTTCAGTGAAAATTTACCAAAATACACATTTTGTGTTTTATCTCTCATATCATTCTCCAAAGCTTCCTGTTCAAGAAATTGTTTAACTTATTGCTATTTTACTATTATTAAAATCCTGGTGGCCATTTGTAAACTTCCCCAGAAGTAGTGGCAAAAAAGATACCAAAATATCAAAGATTAACATTAGATGTATTATTGGAGAGATGCATAAAAGGAAAACCCCCAATTCTAATGAGAGTGTCCACCATACAGTTTGGCTCAAATGTCCAAAATAAATATTTGTTTCAAAACACAAATTGGAATTGTGTATTATTAATTCAGAAGCATGAAAAACGTTGTAGTCTTTTTTTCTCAAAGTGTATTTTTCAAGCGCATGCCCATTTAAAAAAATGTTCTTTGCCCTATTCATTTGAAATTTTCCACACTTATCTGTAAGAGTACAAAGAATCAAACTTGCATGAGATTTTAATCATACTTAAAATGCTCAAGAGTTATGTTTTTTTATATTGTCACAGATATCTCAATTTCCGTCAACGTGAAAAATCAATTCCATTTTTTTTACTCAAAAGCATCAACAGCACCAAAAAATCCAATGCAATTTTGGAAACAGTGAGTACATTGAATATTCAGAACAAATATTGGAACAAAATAATGAAAACTGCACTGTAAGGAACTTTAAAAATTAATTAAGGACGGTGATGGGTGAAAAATTGACCATTTGAGATCAAAATTGACATTTTTTGTTTGTTTTTTGTACTAAAAAATAGCATGTACTCTAATGTGCATATATTGGCAAAGTTTCAGAGGCCTATGGCGTTTCTAAGTGCCCTAAATTACGTCAGAGTTAAAAGGCTGCGCCAGTTAAATACTACCTGCATGCAAATCTTTAAAACTTGTTTTTCTACACTTTTGTTTCCACTGCATTTTTGTACATTCAAAATTGAATGGAATTCAGAAATTTTGTCCTAGAAGGTTCAAATTTTTACTGCATGTTCTAAAAACAATGAGTAACAAAGCAGTGCATGGGTTTCATGATTGAAGTAGTATTTTAAGAAATAAAAAATAACGTATGCAATTATTAATTTTTTGTGATTCCATGCATGTGGTACAACTTTTTTTTCTCCCTTTGTATTCACATTATAAGAATTCTAATGCATGATGTTTTTCTAAATATTTTAGGGGTCTGTAAAAAAAATCAGACATTTTATTAAAAAAATGTGGAACCCACTTAATTATAATAGGGCCTATATGCAAAATTTTAAAAATGTAATATTTAATAGGCCCTAACTCATAAAATAAATGTCTCACAAGATTGAAACTCAAACACATCATTAAGTATCATGCAGTGAATGTGTGTACAAAAAATAAAGTATTTAGCTAAAAAAATGTAGAAAATAGAAATTTCGCCCATTTCCCCCCTTAAAGTAAAATACAGAATAAAAATCATAACTTGAGAACTAATAAAATTTAATCACTTGAAATTTAGCATATACATTATTCATACTGGTATACATTTGTGATAAAAATTTGAAAGAAATACCTTTATTAGTTTAGGATTTTCAAAATTCACTCACGGGTACCCTAACAATAAGATACATTTCAATCCTCTGAAGCTGCCAAAATCAATGTGGAAACGCGATTGTGCACTCAGGGACATTAAAACGTCTTGTATCTGACCTCAATGCTTACTCGGAAACATGGAATAGGCAGGTAAAGTTCATTGCCTCCTCACTTCTAGAGTCTTATTTACTAAGCGAGCTATCAACGAAACAATACAAAAAAAGGTATTAGTATAGGCCTATATACGAGTGTCAATGTCTTCTCATAATTCGAAAATTCAAATAATGGATCTTACGTATCATATTTTATAACAGAAACAACATATTATGTAAACATTTTTTCAATGTTTAGAATGTTTTCGCAGAGCTTTGCGAGAATATGAGAAACGGATACTAGTTTTTTTGGCAACGACTGGACCTTGTCAGATCCAAGTGGCTTTGTTTCGTTTTTTTGTATAAAACGCTAAAACTAAACACAACATAGAAATTAAAATATGAAATATGTATTTTAGAGCTAAGGCAATACCAACAGCTGTGGCCGAATGCAGAAATCATCCTTGTGTTTTTAGTGTCCGTGAAGAGGGTAGTGTCCACTAGTGTATAATCACACCTACCGACGCTATGTTATGTCCGAAACGGATCATAGGATCTTTGAAAATGGCGATGCTTAAAAATCATCTGTTGTCACTGAATAAGTCCCCTAAGAATTTAACCGTGCTACCAGCAGCGAAGTTAGTACCATGACTACTTGCAGTGAATTGAGGAAATTGGGCAATCATGGCCGGGCAGCTGCACACAATGCAAACATAACTCTTGTGAACTGTAAGCGGCGCCTGCAAGGTACGAGCGTATAAAGAGCGCTTTCATTGGAAACTGGATTATTGGAAATCTGTGATTTTTAACGACGCGTCTCGCTTAGGGTACGTATAGTACACAGACGAGAAGAATGAAAGCAAGGGACGAAGGTGGGGCACGGGGAATTGCAAGCGAAGTTAGTACCATGACTACTTGCAGTGAATTGAGGAAATTGGGCAATCATGGCCGGGCAGCTGCACACAATGCAAACATAACTCTTGTGAACTGTAAGCGGCGCCTGCAAGGTACGAGCGTATAAAGAGCGCTTTCATTGGAAACTGGATTATTGGAAATCTGTGATTTTTAACGACGCGTCTCGCTTAGGGTATGTATAGTACACAGACGAGAAGAATGAAAGCAAGGGACGAAGGTGGGGCACGGGGAATTGCAAGCGATACAATATCTTACTACTAGAGTATATAGGAACACATCTGTAGATTATTACAGGCGTATTCAATTTTATGTTTTATATTTTGTGTTTACGGTAATTAAATTTGCTCTTCTTATTCAGTTTAGTTAATTTAATTTTAATGTTTCGTAGTTCACTGTGAGGTAAGGGTGATGATTAGAGGGAGGATTTTTATGAAATTTCATGTTTTGAACTATTAGTCAGAGAGCACTGAGACAAAGTATCTTTACATTTTATGATCTGTATAATCAAATAAGACCTACATATTTTTCATATTTCATAATATTTTGGCAAAAATTTAATATTCCTTCATATTTTTAAACTTTGAATTAAAAAAAAAATTCTAATAATTGGTTAAAAACATTTTTGAAGTGATTTAGTTTTGAAGTTGTTTGACAATATAATATGGTAGACAGCCGAAAATTCCTCAGTATCCCATCCAGAACAAGATAAATAGTTTTGATAAAAGAAAATAATTGAATAAGGAGACATGGAATAACTAAGTGGAGGCTTTTGACCTAAACTACAGAACAAGAACAGGGATTTCCTAATCTGTGACAAGAACATGATTAAGTAGAATAAATAATGTTTGAATCTATCTATCTCTCTCTATCTCTATCAGGTAGCAACCTCTACCTAAGGACAGTCCTTATTTTGTTAATGGATTACAGTATTTAAATGTGGAGAAGACTATTGGTGCTAAACTTGATGCTGTGCTGAGAAAAAAGATCTCATTCCACAGTTTATGAAATTAGTATAAAGTTCTTGTAGGTAGGCCAAGAATGAGGTGGGAGAATAACATTAACTATGATTTGAGGGAAGTAGATTATACAGGGAATGATTGGAGGGCATTAGCTCAGGATAGGGATGTATGGAGAGCTTATGTCCGCGCGGCCATGAACCTTCGGGTTCGATGGTGCCAGTGAGTAAGTAAGTAAGTAAGGTCAATATTATTCTCACTAACATCAAACTACGAAATATATCGCGGTAAAAAGTTAAAAAATGGTAGCTTCATAATATTTTTGTGTCATAATTTTCATATTTTTCATATTTTGTTGTTATGATTTCATATTTTGGTATAATTTTCTTCATATAATTCCTCGCTCTAGTGATGATTAAAATTTTGAAGTGTCTCCGTCAGACTAGGAACTAACACGCCCGCTCAGCGTCTAAATGAAGGTAAGTTATAGTACAATCCTTTATGATATAATGTGCTGAGTATGAAACACTTACTGCTTTCATACACTTTGTCTGTGGATTGTAGTGTCAGTATAATGGAATAACTTAGGAGTGACAAAGAATGATATCCCCCAAATTATTTTGTGCCAACAGACAAATTAGGATAATGCATCATTACAGCGTGGACCTGTTTCTCATGGCTCGGACTTGGACTCCCAATAAAGTTGAATTAAATCTAAACACCAAAGGTTATGAAAACATCCTGAATTATTTTGTTTGGCGATAAACATTGTACCAATATGATACATGCTTCATGTCTATAGATAATAACATTCAAGAAATTGCTATTCCGAATCTATGAGATATTTTGCTAAACAGTCATATCCGGTGTACCTAAAGTACAGTCAGCTGTATGCAGCCGGAAAACCGCTACATAATTCCTTCTGGGCCAGTCAATAAAGTTTTGAAATAAGGTGTTTCAGTGATGTTCTATCTATGAGTTATGTAACGTTTGTATCTGCATACGGTATTATAAATCCCGTACTGTAGCCGAGTTTCAAATACCTAGGAACAATAGTCACAAATAGGAATGAGATGCACAAAGAAATTAAACATAGGCTCAATTCTGGACATGCGTGCTATTATGCATTGTAGAGACTCTTGATGTCCCAACTCCTTTCAAAAAACGTTAAACTGAAAATATAAAAAAAATATTATTCTACCAGTTATATTATATGGGTGCGAAACATGTACTCTTACTTTAAGGGAGGAAAGGAGATTACAAGTATTTGAGAATAAAGCACTTAGGAACATTTTTGGACCAAAGAGAGATAAACAGACAGGTGAATGGAGAAAACTACATAACAATGAACTACATTGTCTTTATAGGAAGCCAGATATAATAAGAACAGTTAAGTCTCGTAGACTGCGATGGGCAGGACATGTTGCGCGTATGGGGAATGAAAGACTTGCATGGAAGATTCTTGTAGGAAAGCCAGAGGGAAAACGCCCAGTTGGTAGACCAAGAATGCGGTGGGAGAATAACATTAACTATGATTTGAGGGAAGTAGATTATACAGGGAATGATTGGAAAGCATTAGCTCAGGATAGGGATGTATGGAGAGCTTATGTCCGCGCGGCCATGAACCTACGGGTTCGATAGTGCCAGTGAGTAAGTACTGTAGTCGAGTGGTTTAAGGCCTTGATGCAGAGCTACGGAACTTGAGCCAGTTCCAGTACCCATGAGGAAGAAATTTTCTCGAGACATTTCAGCCAGTGTGGGACCGGTTCCCACCCAGCATCGTGAGAAATTAGGGTAGCTACAATAGCCGTAGCGTAGTGGTTAATGTACTGCGCTACAAGCCGGAAGGTTGAGGGTTCGAGTCGCGGTGGGGTCAGGATTTTTAGCTGACCCAATCTTTCTGGCGGCACTATGGCCCTGAGGTCGACTTAGCCTCTAACTGAAATGAGTACCAGACATTTGTTCTGGGGTAAAGGCGGCCGTCACGCAGGGATGACAATCTGGCTGACATCAAGTGCCGATTGTCCAGAAAAAGTGGGAGTCTAACCTCCTACTATCCCAAGGGCTTCTTGAGGCCTGTAGTGGGATCACTTTACTTTCGTTACAATAAGTAGCGGCTCCAGGTTAAGAAAACAAGCTATAACGGCTGGAGGACCCGACATGCTAACCACATGTCACCCCTATACTGCTGTATGATCCTCCAGGAGTGTAGTGTATACAGTATTAGAACTTTCAAAAATATAGTAAAGAAATCCTAACAAATAGAATGTTATACGAAAAGTGACTGTTAAAAAAAATAAAACTTCCCTCGAATAACGATGTAACTAACAATTGTGGGTGACATTATTTTAAATGGAAGACTTTATTATTGCCAACCTTAATAAATTAAGTGGTATATGATGCTACAAACAAAACAGCATTCGGAGAAGATTACATAAAGAACAATGATTATTGCACTTAATGTTTTTGTCCAATGCCACCATGTAGTCTTTTATGACATTTCTGGCTTTCTCCCCCTGGCATTGGCGAAATTGTAATCTATTTCTTAGGTTGGGACACCTTGAAGGTGGAATTACGTTACCTCGATGATTTGGGTGATAAATGATAATGAAACGCTAGGAGAGTCCTTAACCCAAATTCCAGACCATGGGCAACCACAGGAATAATTCCCTTTAAGGAAAAATTCCTGGTCTTACCGGAAATTGTACCCGGGACCTCATGAACTGTAGTCAGAAACACAACCCATGAGGTTGGTTAAAACCTTAAAATTTCCTTCCCAGAAATTAATGGTTAGGCATATACCATTTTTCAAGAGAACAATTCAATTGCGGATGAAAAAAAAAAAAAAAAATATATATATATATATATATATATATATATATATATGGCACTGAGGAACTTGCTGATGGAGATACATGACAAGTACGAGGATTATGGGATGAAGATAAATATAAATAAGACGAAGGCCATTGTTATAGGAAGGAAACCAAGGACGATAAACATGAGGGTTAAAGATGAGACCATTGAGCAAGTGGAGAGCTTCAAATACTTGAGTTGTACTATCAGTAGTAACATGAACTGCGGTCAAGAAGTAAAGCAGAGGATAGAAATGGCCAAAGAAGGACCTTTAACAAAAGAATTATGGAAGAGGCTAGTGAAATGCTTTGTGTGGAGTTTAGCATTGTATGGCGCAGCTGCTTTGGCATTGCGACGGAATGGGGAAAAGCGACTGGAAGCTTTTGAGATGTGGATATGGAGAAGGATGGAACATATAAAACGGAGAGACAAAATAAAAAATAAAGATGTGATAGACAGAGTGGGTGAAGGAAGAACAATGCTGGAAGTCATAAAGAAGAGGAAAAGAAATTGGATTGGCCACTGGCTAAGAAGAAACTGCCTGCTAACGGATGCCCTAGAAGGAATGGTCATCGGAAAGAAAGTTAGAGGCAGAAAAATACATCAGATTATAGATAATATTAAAATAAGTGGTTTCTATGCGGATACAGAAAGGAAAGCTGAGTTAAGGAAAGAGTGGAGAACGCTGAGTTTGCAGTGAAAGACCTGCTCTTGGGCAGAACACTTTGTATGTACGATGTATTTTTTTTCCTCCACTCGTCCCGCTCCTTGTCCTCCAGTCCTCTTGTTTCTCATTCCAGTTCTTATTTCTTGCATCCTTCAGTTTCGAGGTCTTCCTTTCCTTCTTCTTCCAGATGGGCACCATTCCAATGCTTTTCTGGATAACCATTCTTATACTCGTAATCTACTGTTGAATATCTAATATTCATTTTTTTCGTATGACAGTACGTCTTCTTTTTTCTAATTTTGAACAACACACACACACACACACACACACACATATATATATATATATATATATATATATATATATATATTGTCCACCGCTGTGGTCTAGATGTAGCGTGCTGCCTTGTCACGCAGCGGGCCGGTCGGGACAGTTTTCTGGGTGAGGTTTTTATCGGGATATTTCCTCATCTGTAAGACAAATGTCAGGAAAACTTTAAGGCCCAAACGGTCCCCGAAATCATATGGCCATCATCATCATCATCATCATCATCATCATCATACTTATCATTATCATAGCAACGGGAAGCTACCACACCTACAATTCCCTAGTAAAGCTGCAAAGCATAGCATGAAAATGCAATGATTGCAATGAAAGATCTGCCCTCGGGCAGAATTGCTATGGATGAATACATGTATCAGATGTAAAAAAATCACTACTAAGTATTCAGATTTCTCGTGAAAAAAAAAGTGTTTGCCAGAATTATTAATATTTCTTTATGCTAGCAAAGGGATATTTTTCAAACATAATTTGCAAATTTTGAATTATAATTATCCTGAATTTGCGACGTACTGCATGCATGTAAATAATGAATCATACTTTCCAGTAGAAAAGGCGATACTTGCCGTTTCCGTGTAAACAGACAACATGCAGATTAACAAAGAAGTACAATCGGAAATTTTCGTGAATCATCGGGAGGCACGAGCTTTTTCTATTGTTTTAATTAAAATATAATTAACCTTGGATATACTCAGTTAGCAAGTTACGTTATGTTTTCTGTTTGTTCAATTGGAAATACAAACTTCCTGCTCTTTTTCCTTATTTATATAGTATGTTTTTTTAAAATAAACTTCATTACTTCATTCTTATTCATAGATGTTTAATATCTAAAATCATATCATGTGTATCCAGGAGGCTGTGTGTTTCCATTGTGTGTCATATGCTTTGTCATTTAATTATTAAACGGTTAATTAGGATGAAATGGGCTCTTGTAATAATATTTCAACCCAATATTTGGTTTGACATCTGAGAAAAACTAGGGAAAAGTCTCAGCCAGGCTGGTCGAAATCGGAGTTGAACCCAGGACCATCCGAATACGAGTCACAAATGTTACCGTCAAAGCCAAGTCGTTCGGTTTAGAATAAAAGTTTTATTTTATTCTTAAGTAAATTTATTCATATCAACACTTTTTATTATATATATAGTCCACCGCTGTGGTCTCGAGGTAGCGTGCTGCCTTGTCACGCAGCAGGCCCGGGTTCGATTTCCGATCGCGACAGGCTCCTGGGTGAAGTTTTTCGGGAGTTTTCCGCATCTGTAAGACAAATGTCAGAAAGCTTAGGGCCCCTACGGTCCCCGAAAATCATCCGGCCATCATCATCACCCTTATCATTATCATCATCATCCTTCACCGGTGTGAAAAGCAACGGAAAGCTACCACGCCTATAATTCCCTAGTAAAGCTGCAAAGCATAGCATGAAAATGAGATGATTGCAGTGAAAGACCTGCCCTCGGGCAGAATCACTATGGAATGGAATATATATATTCTATTGCCACCCACCGCATATAATTAAGCCCTAGGGCATGGACTGTTAAATTCGAACATGTTCTTTTAACTTTTCCAATAATTAATTTTTTTTCTTCTTGATGGCGCGCCAGACCTAGAAGTCTTTGCTTACCAGCTTCACATTCACTTGTGTTATTCACAGAGGTGGACGATCAACCAGCTAGTACATGGGTGACATGTGGTCAGCATATCGAGGCTCACAGCCGTTATAGTTGGTTTTCTCAATCTGGAATCTTTATTCTCCCTACGTACATTGGTCATGATGTAGTGGGGACTATTGTGTTTCAGAGTAAAATGCACATGTCCGAGCCCGCAAGTCGAATTCATGGTCTTTTGTGCTGTAGCTAGGAAGGCTGACCACGAAAGTAGAAAGTCGATATTCTCAAATTAAATTTTTAAGCTTCCTATAACTATTTATATTTACAAGGCATAATTTATTAATGCTTGCATTTGTAGGGTTGATGGTTCTCAGAGCCTATCTTTAGAAATTTAGCTATTCTATACTTCATGCAATATGTCTGCTCAAGTTTACTGTGTCATCTCGTGAAAATCGATGTTAAGAAAAATGTATATGGCAAGAAATTATTAATTCTTTTATTAAGTAAACTTATTGCTCGAGCGTATACTTTGTCAGTTTTATTAATAGCATTGTGTCTGACAAATTATATTCTTCACGTGTTCAATAATAATATTTTACATTCTATCTAGTTAAAAAGGCGATGAAAACTTCTTCAGGAAACAGAGCTATCCTCTATTTTTAGAAAACGAATGTTTAAACGTTCAAAAAGGTAGAAAAACAGAGTCAAAATTCTTTAAAATATATGGAATGGACGTCGTAAGAAAACACTTTTCTACTTTAAATAGAAATAAAAAAAAAATTTTAAAGCAAAATAAAAAAAAAGTAATCTAGATTCATTATTATTATTATTATTATTATTATTATTATTATTATTATTATTATTATTATTATTATTATTATTATTATTATTATTATTATTATTATTATTAATATTAATATTAATATTAATATTATTATTATTATTATTATTATTATTATTATTATTATTATTATTATTATCATCATCAATAATGTTGTTGTTTTTGTTGTTATTAGTCCCAACTTTTCTCAAAAAAATGTTAAAATGAAAAAATATAAACCTATTATTCTCCCAGTTGTATGGATTCGCAACATGGATACTTGTTTCAAAGGGAGGAGAATTTGAGAATAATATTCTTAGGAAAAGTTTTGGACCAAAGAGAGATGAACAGACAGGCGAATGGAGAAGACTACATAACAGCGAGCTACATGCTCTTTGTAGGAAACTACATATAACTAGAACAGTTGGGTCTCGTAGATTGCGATGGACAGAACATGTAGCACGAATGGGGATTGAAAGAGGTCACGGAAACTTCTTGGAAAACCAGAAGGAAAACGCCCAGTTGGTAGACAAAGAATGAGGCAGGAGAATAACATTAACTATGATTTGAGGAAAGTAGATTATACAGGGAATGATTGGAAAATATTAGCTCAGGATCGCATAATAATAATAATAATAATAATAATAATAATAATAATAATAATAATAATAATAATAATAATAATAATTAACTCATGGCATTATCGAACCCGTAGGTTCTTGGGCGCGCGGACATATGCTCTCCATACATCTCTATCCTGAGCTAATGTTTTCCAATCATCCCCTGTATAATCTACTTTCCTCAAATCATGGATAATGTTATTCTCCCACCTTATTCTTGTTATACCAACTGGGCGTTTTCCCGGGTTTTCTTACAAGAAGCCTCCATGCATCTCTTCCATCCCCCACACGTGTCACATGTCCTGCCCATCGCAGTCTACGAAACTTAACTGTTCTTATTATATCTGGCTTCCTAGACATATTATGTAGCTCACTGATATGTAGTTTCCTCCATTCACCTGTCTGATCATCTCATTTTGACCAAAAAAAAATCCTAAGAATTTTATTCTCAAACACTCGTAATCTTCTTTCCTCTCTTAAAGTATGTTTCGCATCCATGTAATATAACTGGGAGAATAACTGTTTTATATATTTTCAGTTTAACATTTTTGAAAGGCGTTGGGACGACAAGAGTCCCTGTAATGCTTAATAGCCTGCACTTCCAGAATTTAGTCTCTGTTTAATTTCTTTGTGCATCTCATTCCTATTTGTAATTATTGTTCCTAGATACTTGAAATCGGGCACTTCTTCAAAATTTCCTTCATTTGTCATTAGTTGTTCATTTCCATTACATAATGCATTTCTATGTGTGAAGTCCAAATCATTATAATTGTTCATTTCCCACAAATTATATAATCGTTTCGTTAAAGTACATTTTTTTATCGGATAATACTGTTCATCATCATCATCATCATCTTAAGGCACGACAACTTCAAAAATGAAAGTTTTGGCCTTCTCAACAATACTCCTCCATGCCAATCTGTCTCTTACCATGTTCAAGCTAGTCACTTTCATTTTCCTAAGTTCGTTCATTGTGACATCCTCCCATGTGATCTTCGGTCTTCCAACAGCTCTGCCTCCTATAGGTTCCCATTTGTAAAGTTTTTTGATCAGTCTCTGATCACCCATTCTTATCAAATGTCCAAGCCAACCAATTCTGAGAGATCTTATATGGTTTATTTCTGATTTTTGTATTAATTTGTTTAGTCGGGTAATACTGTTTCTGATCCTAATTTGGAGCATCGTGCAGATCTTCTTAAAAAATTCATTCCTGTAGATTGCAATTTTGACTTTAATTTGACATTTATAGTTCACGTTTCTGCTCCATAGGTCTTACATTCCCTTTTAATACTGGGTTATTAATATAAATTACTGAATAACTATTTAGAACAAGATTGTAAAACTTTTTAAGTTGTTTTTACAAGGAAAAAAGCATCGTACGTCATTAACAACTATTTTTATTAATGCCTTGAAAACCCTATCTCAAATAGCTTGTTTATAAATCCTCTATAATTAGTTAAATTTCTTCGGATGAATTAATGTACACTCTGTATAGTTAAATATAAGTAAATACAGCAAATAGCAGTTCCTGTAATCAGAACAATATGTTATACAGCTAATATCAAATAATATTTTTTTAAAATTAAATGTTGGTAGTCAGGAGTTTGATGTTTGTAATGGGTTTTTGATTTGCGATACATTTCTGGTAAATGGAGGAAGTTGGAGTTGTGTAGAACAGAATGTAAACAAGCCATATTGTACACAAACTCTGTAATACCCGCTTAGCAACAATACCTCAGGATATCCACTGTGGCCACCCCTTTATTTTTAGTTTGAGCTATGTCAAAACCACACAACTGTTGTCCATTATCAACTCATCAGTAATATTATCAGCGGTTTATTGTTTGATGTCCCGTGCAGCTATGTTTTATTTTAAGATGATTTTGATAAACTCTCGATGTTCACATATTCATTGAATGTTAATTTGTAACCAAGATATGTTGAAATCATTCACCCTTTCTAAAATCTTCATTTTCAACATACTGAACAAAATTAATAGAATAGAATAGATGGTGGAGTTAAGGCCGTGTGGTCTTCTCTTCCACTCACCAGGACAAACATATGTTACATTTAAATACAAAAAAGTACAATAGGAGTACATACTAAACAATTAATTATCTGGTCAAACTGAACAATAATGAAAATAATGTCTAATAATACAATTATTTTAAATACAATTAAAATTAAACTAATGAAAGAATGTATACTCCTCACCTGTAAGACAAATGTCAGGAAAACTTTGAGGCCCAAACGGTCCCCGAAATCATATGGCCATCGCAATCATCATCATTCATATTCATCTTAGGTTAAGCTTAGGATTAGGGCTCTCCTGGCGCACCATTATCATCATCACCCATCATATCATCGGGGCAACGTAACCCCGCCTTCCAGGCGCCCCAACCTCAGAAGTGGGTTACAAGTACGCCATGCCAGGAGAGACACCAGGAATGTCGAAAGACACACCTGGGCATTTGAAAAAAAATATTGACAAATCTTAATACCATTTTTATTAAATAATGAAAAAACAAATTATTAATTGTTAAAAAAGTAATATTAGTGAGATTTTTCTGTTAATTATTTTATTTTCAATTTGTTTCTGAAAGATGGTAAAGTTTGGCAGTCTCTGACATAGGGTGGAAGGGAATTCCATGTTCTAGCTAGAGAAATTGTAAAAGATTTCGAATAATAGGTAGTATGATGAGGAGGGATATAAAGGACACTGTGCTTAAGGGATCGGGTATCTAATTTATGTGTATCAGAGAGTATAGTGAAGCGGTGTGATAAATAATAAAGTAATGATGTGTGTAATATGTTATAGAGAAGGCATAGGGAATGGATGGTTCTACGATCTTGTAGACGAAGCCATGGCAATTGTTCCAGGGATGGTGTAACGTGATCAAATCTGCATATACCACAAAATAAAATGTAAGCAAGAATTATGAACACTTTGAAGTCTTTGGGTAAGAACAGTAGGCCTATTTAGGTTAGTAAAAAGAGTATCACAATATCAAAATGGGGCATTGCAAGTGTTTCTGCCAAATTTTCCTTAGAGCAAATGGCAAACAATTTCTTGTACGATTTAATGAGTGTATTGTTGAGAAGATTGTTTTACAAATGTTGTTTATTTTTTTTAGCGATAGTGCGTATTGCCGTACTTACAGCAATGGCGACCATGATTGAAAGTTCAACTTCCTACATTTCGGGATTGCAACCTAAATAACTATACTGTAATATTACATTTACACCCACTGCGGGAAGTACAACCATTGCCCTCTATGTATACTACGTACAATGTATATACAAAAAAATATCCAAAAGGTAGTATTAATATACATTATACGAAACAAATCACTGCATTTTCAATGAACTGAACTTTATTTCAAATAATGTAAAACAATAAATACGTACTTGTGGCCATTTTATCAATAATGGTCTCACGGCCTCCTGTACTTCCAACTAATAAACATTGCCCAAACTGTTAACGTTAGTCAATTGTTTATAATGAACGCACATATTTCCAACAGAGATGTTATTATTTTACTATTGTTTATTATTTTAAAAACACCATCGCACAAAAAAATAATGTACAACGCACGTTTGTGAAGTGTTTTACAGAATCTCGGAAATCAAAAACCTCGCTATTGCAAGCTTTTTAAACATTTTCCTCGATTCTGTAAAAACCGCTTCCGAACCTCGCATCGTGATATACTATTATTCCAATTTAAATGTTTATCGATAAATATCCCTAGATGTTTTACTGTCTCACTATAAGGGATTTGAACCCCATTAATTGACACATGTAATATTGTATTTGTGTTAATTGAGGCTAATAGTCTCTGATGACCCATAAAATGATTGCTTGTGACTTTTTAAGATTTAATTAATGGGAATAATCAGTGGATTAATGAAATATTTTTTTTAACTTTCACAGGAAAAAATCACTATGAGGTTTAATTTAAGAATTAAATTAATATTTTTAATATCTCACATCATATCCTTTATTATTCTAGACTGCAGTTTCGGAGCTATATCTCCATCATCAGTAGCCTCTCGTCGACCGATGTTACGTCGTTTCTTGGCGGTTTTCTTCTTCCTTCTATTGGTGGACCGATGAAACTCTGGATCAAATCAAAATTTGCGGGAATTTCGTAATTCCCGCAAATTTTGATTTGTTTGAAAAACTCATGAATTTCGAAATTCCCGCAAATTTTGATTTGATCAAGAGGTTCATCGGTCCACCAATAGAAGGAAGAAGAAAACCGCCAAGAAACGACGTAACATCGGTTGACGAGAGGCTACTGATGATGGAGATATAGCTCCGAAACTGCAGCCTAGAAGAATAAAGGATATGAGGTTAGGAATTAAAAAATATTAATTTATTCTTAATGAAATCTTACCTAGCATAGAGAAGTACAGAATACGTTTTTCGAAACTTTGACAGTAAGTGAGTTAGTGAAGATAGTAATTTTTCGATTCTTGTATTCGGGAGAACCCTAGTTCTGTTCCTATACTGATCGACATGACTGGGACTTCTTGTATTTTTCCTCTGTTGTTAAGCAAATATTGAGTTGGAATTTTGTTACCACGATCCATTTCACGTTAATCATCACTTCACAATATATCTCTGCCCTAACCTCTCCCTCTGAAGGTACTGTGCACCGCGTCTCCCGGCCTTCGGAAGTGCAAATTAAAATTGTTCACCCTTACGATAATTGAACCCGGGTCGCCATTCTGGACTGTTGACAATAATTCAATCTGACCTAATGTAACTAAAGCTTTTAGGCGCACCCACAGCGTATGTAATAAGAATAAATAAAAGAATATTTAAAAAATGAATATTGAATTCTGAGACTTCTATTCCTATCAAATTTATACAGGGGATGTTTGGAAAACATTAGCTCAGGTTAGGGATGTTATGGAGAGATTATGTCCGCAAGACAGTGAACCTGCAGGTTCGATAATAACAATTGAGTTAGTTAGATAGACGGATTTCTAAAAATATATTAAACTAACTAATACTGTGCGTGCGCTGCTCTGCCTAAATAAATTAGATGTATATTAATGTTTAGTTAAATAAGTAAGAAGAAATATAATTATAAATTTATATCGTAATTATTTTTAGATTCCCAGTGCTGATTATCTGGCGTTGACCGGGAATGTACTTTCGCGATCTTCTTGGCATACTGTAAATGAGTTAAAAAACGAAAATGGTTATTGAGAGTTATCCGTAAAAGAGTACTCGCCGTGCGCTGCTACGCTTGCCCGGGAACGTAGTCATCCCGATCTTTTTAACATAATTGAGCTGAAAGATAAAAATGGTTATTATGAGTTATTGATAGTCCGCAAATAATACTCACTCACTCACTCACTCACTGGCACAATCGAATCCATAGGTTCATGGTCGCGCTGACATTAGCTCTCCATACATCCCTAACCTGAGCTAAAGTTTTCAAATCATCTTCTTCTTCTTCTACTACAAAGGTTTTGGGCTATGCCAGCCTGTTCCCCCGGCGAAGTTAAAAGTGGCGTCCATCTTCTATGTGGTCGGCCACCATCTCTTGTTTCCACCGCTGGGATTATACAGGAAGGTTCTTTTTGGTATCCTTTCGTTGTTCATTGTCCATAAGTGTTTCTGTTCATTTCTTATTATTTTCGCTGATTTTATCTTCAATTTTTTATATATTTAAGTCTTCTCGTAATAGTTTCATTCCTGTATTCTATCCGCTCTTGTGCATCCTTTCACATTACGTAAAAACATCATTTCCGCATATGTTATCCCTGATCCTGCCTTTTAATTCCCTGATTTCATTATCCAAGTTTCACTTCCATACAACAACAAAGGAACCCCAGCCATTGTTTTATATAATTTAAGTTTCGTATCTTTCCTTTTTTTTTCCGACCTAAGGTTCTTTTTACGGTTCTACAAATAGCCTGAAATTTATTTACTTTATTTTCTATATCTTTATTTTCTCTATAAGTTATATCACATCCTAAATATTGGAAATGTGGTACTTGTTCTATTATTTTGTTATCCAGTACAATTTTTGATCTAATTCCATATTCACCAATAAATGCCATAACTTTTGACTTATTTATTGATATTTTACAATTATATCTATTGGCATATTAATTTAAATTTATATGTTAACATTTGGAGCTCATTTTCAGATTCTGCTAAAAGTACAACATCGTCAGCGAATAATAAAGCATTTATTTTATCTTTATAATCAATTAATATTCCTTCATCAGTTAAAACCTTATTCCATTCTTTTAGGATATCGTCCATATAAATATTAAATAATATAGGTGAGAGTGAACACCCTTGTCGTACTCCTTGGTTTATTTGAAAAAATGTCTTATTTTTACTCAACTGAGGGTCAATACAAATATTTGTTCCATAGTACAAGCTCTTAACAGTTTCTATAATCTGAACAGGGAGGCCTTTTTCTTTTAGGATATTTCACAATATTTCCCTGTTTACTCGATCAAATGCTTTGTCTAAGTCTATGAATAACAAATGTGTTTCTAGGTTTTTTCTTGTCTTTTGTTTATTATCTGATTCAGGGCAAATACTCCATCGGTACAAGATCTTCCTTTTCGGAACCCGTTTTGTTCTTCTTTCCAATCATTCCCTGTATAATCTACTTCCCTCAAATCGTTGTTAATATTATTCTCCAACCTCATTCTTGGTCTATCAACTGGGCGTTTTCCCTCTGGTTTTCCTACAAGAAGCTTACTTGCATGTATTTCATTCCCCATTTGTGCCACATCTCCTGCTCATCGCAGTCTACGAGACTTAACTGTTATTATTATATCTGGCTTCCTATAAAAACTATGTAGTTCACTGTTATATAGTATTCTCCATTCACCTGTCTGTTCATCTCTCTTTGGTCCAAAAATTTTTCTAAGAACTTTATTCTCAAATACTCGTAATCTCCTTTCCTCCCTTAGAGTAAGAGTCCATGTTTCACATTCATATAATATAACTGGTAGAATAACTGTTTTATATATTTTCAGTTTAACGTTTTATTTAAAGGAGTTGGAACATCAGGAGTCCCTGTAATGCATAATACCACGCATTTACAGAATTAAGCCTATATTTAATTTCTTCGTGCATCTTATTCCTCTTTGTAATTATTGTTCCTAGGTATTTGAATTCAGCCACTTTGTCAAGATTTGCTCCGCAAATAATACAGTATCAATAATAGTGTTATTTATTTTAAAAATAGTTTTTTAAACATCCTTCCAGTGATTTACAACGTCGGGAATAAAATAAATTAAAAAATGCTGTTGACAGTGTACAACCTTGTCTGACACCACAGTTGATCAAAAAACATAGAGCTGAATTTAGGACATCCACCATTTTGAAAATGGAAGCAATAAAGGACATTGTTTGTCCTTGATATTTTTTTATCGCAAGCAGTCAATCGTGAAGTTATAATTCACACTTTTCCGCGTGTTAAACTAGCGTCATCGCAGTAATTTCCTTGATATACTAGGAGGCCCGGTAAGGATCTAAAGTTACGTTCGTAAGGAAATAAACCATGTACTTAAGTAACCAGGAACATTTATCGATTTAAGTAATAAATAATAACACGCTTTAATAGAAAACCGAACTAAAAAATGAAAAATAATTTTAATTTTCCAACACGTTTGGGATAAAATTAAAGTGGTCAACAAAAAATTCATCTCCAACACATATAGAATAAAACTAGAGTTATGAACAAAAATAAAATAATTTTACCATCAAAATCGTCGGGTGCTCTTTATGATTTTTACATTTTCTTCTCAGAGACTTTACTTTTACCAATATATGTTTATTATCAAATATATTAATTGATATAGAGCACCCCACGCTTTTGATGGTAAAATTATTTTATTTTTGTTGATAACTCTAGTTTTATGCTATATGTGTTGGAGATGAATTTTTTGTTGACCACTTTAATTTTATCCCAAGCGTGTTGGAAAATTAAAATTATTTTTCATTTTTTAGTTCGGTTTTCTAATAAAGCGTGTTTTTAGTTTTTTAAACTATTATTTATTTTTTAGTTTTAATATTTTACAGAATAAGATAAAAATGTAAATATTTTTAAATTCGATACTATTGTAGTATGAGCTAAAAGTAATACTCTTCTAAAAAAATCCTTCCAGCCGGATTTGAACCAGCGACTTATGGATTATTAAAATTATATACCACTACCGCTCTACCAACTGAGCTCTTACAACGATTGACTATAATGTTGACAAGTCCGCAACCTATTATACCAGTTTTCATTTGTTTTATTTTCTGATGATTCTGGCCAGGATTTTAGAAACAAAATATGAAATTATTGTATTGTCATGGGTCCTTTACAAGGATACAAAGTTTCAAGTCGATCCAATGATTTTAAGTGGGTGAAAATCGCGTTGAAAGATTCCGTTACATAGATAGATACAGGCCAAGCTAATATAAAGCGTGTAAAAAATTACATAAAAAGTAGGAAGTAAATATCGCCTTTGATGCAATATGTCTTCATAAAAGAGAAATTAAGATATCAGGGGAGTATTAAAAATTGAAGTCGAGAGGTTATATCCCTTTTCTGAGAATCTTTTCAACACATTCATACACCATGCGCATTCGCCAACAAATGCGAAGAGGTTTACACTATGGAATCATGGAATTCAGCGAATATATACACGATATTTAACGAACCTAAAAGCTAACCTTAAGCAATTTCAGCTCTCTAACCTGTGAAAGACCAACCTAAAAGCGAACCTAACGCAATTTAAGCACTCTAGCCTGTGAAGGAATGCAACGCCCAAAAATAAATAGTAAGTTCTGAAACCCTGAAGTATGTGTGTACAGTTAATTAGTACATACTATATGTTGGCAGCACTGGAATAATATTTTGTTGTATAGAATATTCGTTCAAATCAATATAATAGAAAAATGTATTGCAATGCTAGATAGAAAAAATGTAAAAATCATTGTAAATGGTGGGAAATAATTTGAAAAATGAAACCCTAAGAATAAAATTTGACAAGAGTTTATGAAGGAATTAAAAACATCGCGCCACAGGTTGTAAAGAATAGTCTCCCTTTCTTCTGGCTCCTAGAGTTGCTGATTCAATCTCGACCGGGGTCGATGGATTTTTAAGATGGCAAAATCCAAGTGACTAGTCCTCCGGCAGGGACTTTAAGCAGTTAATCCTGCGCTTTAAGATTTTTTGGCTCGTAAAAGAACCTCAAGCCTACATAGCGCTCCTGAGCAAAAAATGTAATCCTCAGTTTCCTAATAGATGTATCCTTGAGGGGATTTACCAACCACAAGTCATTGACATCTATAGGGAAATAAGTGTAACCAAATTAGTTTGGTTAAGAAACTCCTCACTAGGGGAGCACCCATGCTCCGAGCAGGACGAACCGGATCAGTCATCAAATAAAAAATCAAAGGATAAAAATATTGCAGAATATATTGTACAGGAGGTCCTTGACCACACCGAGATGTTAATGGGCTAATTTTAATTATAATTATAATATTCAACTTAAATAACATGGATGCGAAACATGGACTCTTACTTTAAGGGAGTAAAGGAGATTACGAGTATTTGAGAATAAAGTTCTTAGGAAAATTTTTGGACCAAAGAGAGATGAACAGACAGGTGAATGGAGAAGACTTACATAACATGGTCTTTATAGGAAGCCAGATATAATAAGAACAGTTAAGTATCGTAGACTTCGATGGGCAGGACATGTGGCACCAATAGGGAATGAAAGACTTGCATGGAAGCTTCTAGGAAGAAAACCAGAGGGTAAACGCCCAGTTGGTAGACCAAGAATGAGGTGGTAGAATAACATTAACTATGATTTAAGGGAAGTAGATTATACAGGGAATGATTGGAAAAATTGGCTCAGGATAGGGATATATGGAGAGTTCGCGCGCCACGAACCTACGGGTTCGATAGTGCCAGTGAGTTAGTTTTAGTTAGTTAATATTCGAGTCAATTATAACAAAAGATATATATGATTCACTGCGCATGAATTCAAGTAGATTGCCAAAAACTTTTTGGTTTACAAACTCGAAGACATCGTAATAAAGGAAAATTAAAACAATGATCAGAGGAGTCCTGAGGATACATACAGATTTAAATGAGCCTAAAAAAAGTGTTTCTGATGATGATGATGATGATGATGATGTAATTCATAAAGATCATTTTAAACATACGTTTTTTGGGATATATGTAATGATAATAATCTAACACAAAATGCATATTTGTTTGTACGTATTTTAAGCGCGGCCATACCGTTCATCCGATTGTGATGGGTTTTTTTGCAAAATGTTCAGCAAATTCCCAGGATGAACATGGGCTATAAGCGAGTTGTGATGCTCAATTCCTACCCTTAAAAACGCGAAAAAGTCTCTTTTTATACGCTTAAATGGCTTACGCTCCCTGAACCATAACAAATATACAAAATTAATTTACACAGAATTGAATATCTCAAAAAATTCTACAAAAAAAGTCCGCGACAGCATATGTTTATCTTTTATCGATAACTCACAATAGCTATTTTTGTCTTTCACTGATGTCAAGAAGATCGGGATAAGTAGATTCGGAAAGCATAGCAGCGCACAGCGAGTATTCTTTTACGGATAATTCAAAATAACGAATTCAGTATTTCAGCTCATTTATGCCAAGTATATCGGACTACGTAGATTTCCGGCCAACGCCGGGCAAACAGCACCGGGTATCTAAAAATAATTTATATAAATTTATATATATACTTTTTTCCTTTTACTTGTTCAACTAAAAGTAAAAACACATAATGATTTATTTAGACGTAGCAGCGTACGCCAGATATTAGCTAGTACAATGTATAAAAATGTTTGTTTGTTTGTGTTGTGTGTTATGCGCTGCCATACCGTTCATCCGATTGTGATGGGGCTTTTTTGCAAAATTGTCAGGAAATTCACGGAATAAACATAGGCTGTAAGAGAGTTGTGATATGCAACTCCTACACCTTTAAAAATAACCCTTTGAGTGAAAAACGTGAAAAAGTAGCTTTTGGACGCATAACCCTTACATTGCAAGTCCCAATAGCAGCAGGAAGAGACAGACCACGGGCCCTGCACGTTGATTCCGTTTGGCTGACGAGTGGGCACCCAGATCAACTGAGCATCCGCTCGGTTGGTCGAGGGAGAACGTGTATGGGTACATAAAGGGTCTTCTGCTCTTCCAACTCCATGTGTGTGTGTGTGTGTGTGTGTGTGTGTCTTGCCAGTTTAAAGGTTAAATGGCCTGACTTGACCTGATCTGTACTATAGTGACCTATACTGAACCAACCTGGCCGAACATGACCTATATTGACCGAACCTAATGTAACCTAACTTAACCTAAGCAAAATTAACCGAATCTATATAACCTAACCGAATAAAACTAAACATAATTTAAAATAGCATGAACCCAACCTCAACCTAAATTGATCCTAAATGAACGTAAACCTAACCTAAACTGAATCTTATCTGAACCTAACTTGAACCTAACCTAAACTTAATTTCAACCTAGCTTGAACCTAACCTGTACCTAACCTGAACCTAACATGATCATAACCTCAACCTAATTTGAACCTAACCGAACCTACATATAACCTAAACGGAACCTAAACTAAACCTACACTGAACGTACACTCATTCTACACTGACCCTAAACCGAACCTAACACGAATCTAACCGAACCTAAACCTAACACTACCGAGCCTAACCTAACCGTGCCTAACCTAATCTAACCAGAACCTAACCTGAATCCAAACCCAAACCCGAAACCAAAACTGAAAGAAAAACTGAAATGAAACTGAACACAAACCCGAACCCAAACTCGGACCTAACCCGGAACTAATCTGACCTAAACCTGACCTAACCCTGACCTAACCAGGACATAACACTATTCTAAACCGGACCTAATCTTGACCTAACCCGGGCATAACACTAGCCTAACCCGAACCTAACCCTGACATAACCTATCCTAATTTTGACCTAACCGAACAATACCGAATCGAACCTAACTAAACCTAACCTATCCTATCTTAACCTTATCTAACCGAACCTATCCGAACCCAACCTTATCTAACCTAACCGAACCAGACCTGACCAATACCTGGCTGATACCTGACCTAACCGATACCTAATCTAACCCAAAAACATAATATAAAATGTCCAACCGATCCCACCAAACTACCTCTAAACCGATGAAATTATTCCTATAACGACCAAATTACCAGTAGTTAATCAATCTACCTCTCTAAAAAACTACAAGTAAACCGATTAAACTACCTCTAAAACAACAAACTACCCTATACCGTTGAATCTACCTCAAGAACAATCGAATTACCCATAAATTGGCCATTTTACCTCTAACCCGATCAAACAACCGCTAAAATGATAATTACGATATAAATTTATAATTAATTTTCTTTCTACTTATTTAACTAAACTTAAAGAAACGCATTTAATTAATTTACTGTAAGGTATAGCTCGCGACGTCCGGGTATTGGCTAGTTACTAATATAAATGTATAATTAATTATTTCTTTTTACTTATTTGTAGGGAAAGGATTTTGAGGTGAGTCAAGCTTTTCTCCAAAAATATAGTTGTTTTCATACCAATAGTTCACTATAGGTTGTATTTGGGGGGGATGAAGCGAATTTGCACCTTTTTGCATATTTTCGTGAGATTACAACATTTCGGCTCTTTTTCCCTATTTTTGTATGCTTCAGCACTTTTTCCTCCACTCTTCTTTGCGTTTTTAAAAATTATGCTTTCAAATCTTATACGAGAATTTCCCGGAAGGCCATCCTGTGAAACGCTGGAGGGAAAATTTTCTATAGGATCGTAACAGGCCTTGGCCTAATACTTGGAAGGAAGAAGAAGAAGAAGAAATATAGGACAGAAACATTTATATTTTTTCTTCTTGGAAAGCTTTTTAAAATCTCAATCAGAAGTCAACAATATTAAATAAATATTAAGATATAATTTATGTAATTTATACCCCAGCAACAATGACCAATCTGCAGCTGTGAAGTCAAATTTAAATTTCAACAGTCTTGCTGTAACAGTTTAAAATAAGTCCAGTTTAAGTACTGGCAATAATTTAACATTTTCTATCTAACCCGATTTGTTTGTTGGCTGTTTTTTTACTAGTCTGAACCACAACGTATCTTTTTAGCATTAAAAACTGGGTTTCCCACAAACAATAAAAACCAATGGCGAAAGTTAAAAGTATACGTTGTATGTACTTTTAGAATAATTCAAAACGCAATGTATCGAAATTGATGGCAATAATCTTCGATAATCTGCGAAGTAAATATTGCAATAAACTAAAGGACTATGAATTACCTCTTATGGACTCCATAAAGAAGAAAAATTTGATGCAAAATTATATGCATATTACATAAACTGAGTTCATGTAACTGGTTTAAAAAAACCTTAATTCAATTGTTTTCAGCAAAGCACTTTTATTGCATCTTTTTGAATGTTTTTTCAGAACCTTCCTCCCCCCCCCCTTCCTCCCCCCCCCTTTTACGGACCAAACTTTGCACATTAAAATGTTTAAACCCCCTTATTTAACTAAACATAAAAACACGTTTCAATTAATTTAGCCGCAGCAGCGCACGCCGGTTATTGGCGAGTGTAATATATGTACAAAATGCATGTTTGTTTGTTCGTATGTTATGCGCTGCCATACCATTCATCGGATTGTGAAGGGGCTTTTTTTTTTGCAAAATCTTCAGGAGATTCCCGAGAAGAACGTAGGTATAGAAGCCTTGTAATACTCAACACCTTCACCGCTTAAAAGCGTCCCTTTGTAAAAATTACAACATGTAAAAAATCCCCTTTTTTGGACGATTAAATGGCTTACAAAGATAAAATAATACCATTCCTTGTACAAAAAACACCATATTACGTGTTATATAAACACTTTGGCTAGAACCAGTGTTGACCTATGGTAGTGAAGCATGGACACTAAAAAACCAACATGAAAGCATACTAACGGCTGTGTGAAATGAGATTCATTCGCAGAACACCGGGTTACACCAGATGGGATCGGGAAACGGAACACCGATATCTTAAAAGAATTGAAGACTACGCCAATTTTGGAATATATTAAACAGTACCAACTAAATTGGAAACACCATCTTGAAAGAATGAGTTCAAATCGGATCCCCAAAGCTGTTTATAATTATATACCAAGAGGACGAAGATCACGGGGCCGTCCTATGAAACGCTGGAGGGAAAATTTTCTATAGGATCGTAACAGGCCTTGGCCTAATACTTGGAAGGAAGAAGAAGGCAAATATAAAAAAAAAATGTACACAGAGAATTGGATATCTCGGAAAACTCTACAAAAAGTCCGCGACAGGATGTGTTTATCTTTAACGGATTACTCACAATAACCTATTTTGTCTTTCATTGGTGCCAATATCAGGATCAGTCGATTCCCGGAAAAGCATGGCGCTACCAAACCATTCCTTCGATTGTGTTGGGGCTTTTTGCAAAATGTTCAGGATTTTCCCGGCAGGTTTTATACGCTATAAGAGAGTTTTTAAGACTCACGTACTTCACCCTTAAAGATCACCCTTTGTAGTGAACAACGTGAGAAAATAGTAGTTTTTTGTACGCTTAAATGGCTTACGCTGCTTACACCATAACAAATACAACCAAATGCATGTACACAGAATTGAATATCTCAAGAAACTACAAATAGTCCGCGACAGCATATTTTTATCTTTTACGGACATCTCACAATAACCATTATTGTCTTTGCCAAGAAGATCCGAAGAAGTAGATTCCCGGGCAAGCGTAACAGAGCACGGCGGCTAATTATTTTATGGATAACTCACAATAACGAATTTTGGTCTTTTAGCTCATTTATGCCAAGAATTAAGGGATAAGTAGAATACTGGGTGACGCCAGGTAATCAGCAAGGGGTATATAAGAATAATTACGACATAAATTCGTCCTCCCTACTTATTCAACTATACATTAAAACACATTAATTTTCACCTTTCAACTCATTTATGCCAAGTAGATCGGGATGAGCAGTTTCCCAGGCACCGCATATCTAAAAAAAAAAACGTAAAAAAATTAAAATATAAATATAATATCTATCATTTAAAATCAACTAAACATAAAAAACACATAAATGTTAGTTCTTCAGCTCATTTATCCCAGGAAGATTGGAATAAGTAGATTCCCGAGCAACGACATGTAAGCAGCACGAGGTATCTTAAATTAAATACAATATAAATGTTACCCTTCACTTAGTGAACTAAACATAAAAACATTTTAATTTCGGTCTTTCAACTATTTATGCCAAGATGATCGGGATAAGTAGGGTCCCGAGTAACGGCGGTAAAAGCCAACGTGGGGTCTAAAAAAATTAGGATATTCATTTGTCCTTGAACTTTTTCAACTATACATAAAAAAACATTAAGTTGCATCTTTCAGCTAATTTATTCCAAGAAGATCGGGATAAGTAGATCTCTCGGGTAAAGCCCAGGTAACAACCTCGGAGTAGGCTATCTAAAAATAATTACGATATCGAATTTTACCTCCACTTGTTCAACTAAACATAGAAAAAATTTAATTTTCGTCTTTCAGCTAATTTATGGCAAGAAGATCGCGAGAAGTAGATTCCCGGGCATCGCCGATTAATCAGCAAGGATACCTAAAAATATTTACGATATAAATGTATAATTATTTTTTCCTTACACTTATTCAATTAAACATACGAACCTAATAATTTTCTTTTTTGCGTAGCGGCGTAACGCCGAGTGTTAGCTAGGGTTATATAAATCTGGTTTCTGTTTCACGTGTCGGATATTTTTAATTTAAATCCTTTATTTATCGAAATAGTATATTACGATGCGAGGTACGTAAGTTTTTTTACAGAAGCGAGGAAAATGTTTAAAACCTAGCGATAGCGAGAATTTTAATTTCGGAGATTCTGTAAAACGCTTCACAAACGTGAATTGTACATTATTTTTTGCGCAATCCTGTTTTGAAAATAATACATAATAGTAAAATAATAATATCTTTGTTGGAAACATTTGCGTTCATTATAAACAACTGACTAACGTTAACAGTGTGGAGAATGTTTATTAGTTGAAACTACAGCAGGCCGTGACACCAATCAGTTTTAAAATGGCGCAAGTATGTATTTATTGTTTTATATTGTTTCAAATAAAGTTCAGTTCATTTAAAATGCAGTGATTTGTTTCGTATAATGTATATTAACACTACATGTTGGAATGTCCAGCAATTAAGATTGATTCTGACCTACCATCTCAGCTCACATGCTATTATTGGGACGCCCATAGGAAAATGGAGTGAACCGAAAGTGCCTTTTTGCGGTTCAGTAAGGTATCTTTGTTCTCCTCCCTACTACAGAACATTTGTGAACTATGCCAATGCCCTCTTTTCCGTGTGGCTACCCCTTCCCTTTTCATCCTTTCTGCCATCTCTACAGCGCATATCCCCCCCTATTTGCGAACCTTTATAGGCAGTGTACTCTTACCGAACATCATCATTCGATCAGCCTAGCAAGTGGCGTTTAGTTATTTGAAAGCGGATTCAAAAGTGGAATCCGAGTCTAGTTCACCATGCAGTTGGGAAGTTAATATGGTGGTCTACATATATAGACAAGTTGATTAAGACCGAGAAGAGGTCGATTCTGAGTTAATCCAGCTATGTACGGAAGAAGGCATTCCTAAAAAGCTTGGACATGTGTGTGACTGTGGCATTATGTATGGTATGGTATTTATTCAGTTATTTTTTCTTACAAGCTATGCTTGATTGAGTGATCAAGAATCATCTTTTGTTATTAATCTATTATTTTGTTTTAATATCAAACTTGTTTATATTAAAAGGTTATCTTTTATACTACGCCCCTTGTTATTATTCAAGTATAGTAATTGCTCACTATCCTGTAACAAAATCACTCACTGTACGCAATTAATAATCAGTATCTATATTTGTATGTATGCTCATCAGGGAAAGAAAGATGAATTAATAGCCGCCTTTCATGGGCCCGAGGCAGGCTGCTTTCTTGCTGATAACATCTTTGAATATCACGATCACATTAATAAATACAGCATCAACAAAACTCGATCCCGGACTAATGGTTAGCAGACCGTGGGTTAAGGGTTCTTTCTCTCCCCCCGTACTAATGGTAGCAGTAGAGTGTGGTTCTCTAACTGCACAAGTGTTACTCTGAGCGTGGTTTTGGGTTTCGTAACCCCCACAAATGGTAGCAGAGCGTGGTTGTCTTCTTTTCGTAACCCCCGCACAAATGGTAAGCTAGAGCGTATGGTTTTGTATCTTTCATTTTGAAAGATATGCTGTATTTTATTAACTGTGGTTCTAGTAATATCGATTTAATATTTTCTATTCAAGTTTCGGAGTTTTGGTTTCAAGTACCAAGACTAGGGTATAAACTCTGTATGGTCCTAAATGAAGTTGAGAATTAGAAAATCGATCCTTTTTCAGAGATATTACCCTGCGGATATTTACTTGTTTTCGATACTTGGTATTTATGTTAAAGTCATTGAAAAGCATTACGTTACGCGTCTGTATTATGTCACGTAAATGATATTGACTCATCTTTCTTTATACGCAAACAGAGAGTGATTTATGCATACTAAACTACGTTCGCTTATAGTTATTTACATCTTTTGTTCATTGTACTTTGTAAACATGCCTACTTGGATAGACGTAATATCTAAAGATAATCTCGTCCGAGAGTTAAGCTTACTAGGTATTGAGGTTGAGGGTGATGTAAATATACTACGTCAGCGACTTAAAATTCATATGAATTCTCTCTCCCCGGCTGAACAAACATTAATAAAGCGTAAGTTTATTGTAGACAGCGCAATTCAGGAGGATTATTCTGCAGAACAGAACAAGAATATAAGTGATCATAGACTTAGCTCCTTCAAGGATTTTTCTAGTGGAACAGTCCCCAACCTTTCTTCTCATACGGAGGAAAATAATCAGCGAATTTTTTCGAGAGTTGATTAGAAAAGTTGATCCCTGCGATGGTGATGATAAGGAATTGCTAGTTGTCTCCCTTATTAAACTTAACTCGATCTTCGAATTGAAATTGGTTTCCCGATGAGTATTTTGTAAACTCGATTTTGAGTTGCATTGGAGGAATACTGTTGAAGGTTTGGAGTGAAGTTGTCAAATTGAGATTTCACTTGAATGGAGAGTTTAGAATATGTGAAAAAAGTAAGTCTGATAATTTAAGTAAATCTAATACTTCTGCGAATCGTTCTTCATTGGCAATCGAAAAGTAATCTACAATGTTGGAAATGTCAGCGTTATGGACATCTTTCTAGAGAGTGTTGATCTTAATTTTCTACGTGGTTTGTTTATATGTATATATTTGTTTGGGATATTAGAGTAAACTACTTATGTATATTGGTATTTGAGCTGATTGTGCCATCCTTTTGGTTGTAGGAGTTGCTAGAGTGAGTTTCTGTATACGTGGTCCAGGTTTTTCTAATGAGACGCAAACTAAATTCTAAAACGAGGGTAACTAGAAGTTAGTAGGCGTCCATGGACACATTTTAAATACAACATGTTAGTCAAGTTAAACTGTGTTATGCTATGGAGTAAATCCAAGCATGTGTGTTGTAAAAATATCTGTATGTTAAACTAGATAATGGTTAACAAAAAAAAATTTTTGTATTATGGCACATGTTGAACTAGTATGTCTGAAGTTCCGTTTTCCTGTCTTCGCCTGTTTTTTGTTTCAGTTTACCTTTCCTTAACATTGGCATTACTACGCAGCCTGGAATGTTCGGCAGTCGAGCGCTTGGAGGATCCGGCCGACCCCCGAGTGCCCAGCTGACCGACATGGTGGCTCTAAAACTACAGATTCCTGGAAAGCGGTGGAGCGCGATTGCGATCCGGCAATCCAATTATAGTATCGTCACCCGGTTCAGCACCTGGAACACCGCCGAGTTGCACTATGGCGACTGAGTCCAGTTGGAGTTGATTTTCAGCGCCTGGATAGTCAACATGAAAGCGAGTGTGGTGATTGTGATTTAGGGGACGATAGAAGATTTGTATTGAAGTTTACCGCTGGAATCTGATAGTGTTGATGTGCCCCTCCTAACGTGGGATTCTTCTACTGGACATTATTACTTTGAAGTTTATGGACTGTTTCTTTTTACCTGGAGGGCGCAGGGGGAGTTATTGAACCGAAAGTGCCTTTTTTGCTGTTTCAGTATAATATCTTTGGTTCTCCTCCCTACTACAGAACATTTGTGAACTATGCCAGTGTCCTCTTTTCCGTGTGGCTACCCCTTCCTTTTTTCATCCTTTCTGCCGCGCATCTCTACAGCGCATATCCCCCCCTATTTGCGAACCTTTATAGGCATTGTACTCTTACCAAACATCATCATTCGATCAGCCTAGCAAGTGGAGTTTAGTTATTTGAAAGCGGATTCAAAAGTGGAATCCGAATCTAGTTCACCATGAAGTTGGGAAGCTAATATGGTGGTCTACATATATAGACAAGTTGATTAAGACCGAGAAGAGGTCGATTCTGAGTTAGTCCAGCTATGTACGGAAGAAGGCATTCCTAAAAAGCTTGGACATGTGTGTGACTGTGGCATTATGTGTGGTATGGTAATTTATTCAATTATTTTTTCTTACAAGCTATGCTTGATTGAGTGATCAAGAATCATCTTTTTGTTATTAATCTATTATTTTGTTTTAAAATCAAACTTGTTTATATTATAAGGTTATCTTTTATACTACATACCCCCTTGTTATTATTCAAGTATAGTAATTGCTCACTAATCCTGTAACAAAATCACTCACTGTACGCAATTAATTATCAGTATCTATATTTGTATGTATGTTCATCAGGGAAAGAAAGATGAATTAATAGCCGCCTTTCATGGGCCCGAGGCAGGCTGCTTTCTTGCTGATAACATCTTTAAATATCACGATCACATTAATAAATACAGCATCAACAAAACTCGATCCCGGACTAATGGTTAGCAGACCGTACTAATGGTAGCAGTAGAGTGTGGTTCTCTAACTGCACAAATGGTAGTAGTTGCGTGGTTTTCTAAATCCCCCGTACAGGAGGAAGTCCAAACTCCTTAAGCATTGGCAACAACAACATATTACCTCTACACTTTGGATATATTTTTGTATATACATTGTACGTAATGTACATAGAGGGCAGTGGTTTTACTCCCACACGTGGTTTGTACTATGTAATATTACAGTACAGTTATTTAGGTTAGCAATCCGGAAATGTAGGAAGTTGAACTTTTAATCATGGTCGCCATTGCTGTAAGTACGGCGAAACGCACTTTCGCGCAAAAAATAAAATTTCTTAGCATTTGTATTCTTTTGTTTATTTATGTATTCCTGGAAATTATTATGTTTATATGGTCACTTTAAACAGGAGTCCATATTTTTTTCAGTTATTGAAGTGATGTCAATTTTACTGTTTGGGACTTGCTGATTAGCAAGTGCCAATTCTAACATAACCATCATCGTCTTATTCAATTGAGCACCTATTGAAGAGCCCAGAAAAAAAATATTCGATCCCTAAATTGGCGAAACAGTAATTTATCTCGCCAGTTATTTAAATGTTCCGGACCGCAAAGAAATCAAAATCAAATAAAACTAAACTAAAAGTTATTATTGTACATTATTATATAATTTGAAGCAAATGTAAGTAATTTCTGCTCATTTGTTTTTCTGTTGTTTCCTATATAATATATTATATAAACGAATATATTATGTTTGTCCTTATAGACTTCTAAACCGTTAAACCGATCTTTGTGAAAATTTGTATATACAGGGTTTCAGATGCGGCGAGTGTTTAGCCGTTATCTATTATGTTCTAAAATCATTAGGTGTGGTAGTTTACCGAAACGAAAATTTAAAAATTGCTCTAGAAATCGCAATTTTCGATGTTTCACAACAAAACTCGGGATATCGTATTAAAGTAAACCGAGGTATTTATTATCAAAACATCAGCTAAATCCGAGGTGGGGGTTTACCTGTAATTTGTAATTAAAATACTCTAGCAACTGCCATGTTTAATTTGTCGCAGTGTATACCACATAATTAACTCTCAATATTTAATTTATTTAGGCGTAGCAGCGCTCGCCGGGTATTAGTTAGTTAAATATAAAGCATGATCTCAACCCAATTTCACTTAAAAAAACTTAAACTATTTTTTTTCTCAAATGCCCCAGGTTTGTCTTTCGACATTCCTGGTTTCTCTCCTGGCGTGGCGTACTCGTAACCCACTTCTGAAGTTGGGGCGCCTGGAAGGCGGGGTTACGTTGCCCCGATGATATGATGGGTGATGATGATGATAATGGTGCGTCAGGAGAGTCCCTAATCCTAAGCTTAACCTAAGATGAATATGAATGTTGATGATTGCGATGACCATATGATTTCGGGGACCGTTTGGGCCTTAAAATTTTCCTGACATTTGTCTTACAGGTGAGGAAAAACCCCGATAAAAACCTCAGCCAGAAAAACTGTCCCGACCGGGGATCGAACCCGGGCCCGCTGCGTGACAAGGCAGCACGCTACCCCGAGACCACAGCGGTGGACTAAACCAAAAATATAAAACGACAATTCTTCTAATTATATTATATGGATCAGTCCACCGCTGTGGTCTCGAGGTAGCGTGCTGCCTTGTCACGCAGCGAACCCGGGTTCGATCCCCGGTCGGGACAAGTTTCCTGGGTGAGGCTTTCTTTCGGGATTTTTCCTTACTTGTGAGCTGTCAGGAAATGTTAAGGCCCAAACGGTCTCCGAACACCATCTGGCCATCATTACTATCAATATCATATTCGCCTAGTTAGCTTTAGTTTAGTTTAAGGCTTTAAGGCATCTCCTGGCACATCATTACCATCATATATATATATATATATATATATATATATATATATATAGTTAAGCTTGCATTGCTCAATGTTAAACATTTAATTATAACATATATATATAGTAAAACTTGTTCAAAGCGGGGCCAATCTTAGATTATAGAGCACCGTATATGTCTTTTTATCTACTTGGATTAATTGTAGTTCCGCTGCCGTTGGAAAGCGAAGTAAAGTATGTAGAGCGACATCGACGGTAATGCGCAAAAAAAAAACAGTCCCGTTTCGCCAGCGTTAAAAAGTCTCTTAGGCGCGTATCCTGAAATTAAAGTATACAGTTTCGGTTTCCACTCACTAACTATAATTTCGTCCACATCCTTTGAATCCCCGCAAATTTCATTTGACATTACATTGTGTCGTCTTTTAAAAATGTCCACAACCAACCAGAAGATGCCTTGAAATCGTTATTCCCTAGGGATATAACAACAGCTAGAGCTTGACTTCGGTACATCGGTCCGGAAATTTGGAGACTTCTTGATCGTGGACTTGTAAAACTCTTCCACACCTCGTTGATTTCTTTTCTCCTCATTTGACCATTTCCTTGCATCCATTCATTCATTATTTTTTCTTTATGTTTTAAAATCTCATAAACTTGAGTTTTTCCACATTTAAATTTAATAATTATTTCGCGTACTGAGAGTTTGTTTTTCCTTATCTTCAATTATTTTCACTTTTTTTAATATGATTTATCCATCTTTATTCCGAAAATTCAGAACGCTACCTGTGAAAGATACGTACACAATCGGTCTTAGATCTTAACTAATCTAAGATTTTACAGAGCACTGGTTATTTGTAAGACAAATGTCAGACGCGAAATATTTCTTAAACGAACCTGTATTTCGCAAAACGGGTGTGCAGGGAGGCCGAAAGAAAATGCCAGATACAGGTAGAAATTCTACTGCTCGGGACCCAGCTCCGTGTGTCTGAAAGAAATTTGCTGTCTCAGATGTTAGTACTATGAGGAGCAGAGAAGTGTACCTCCTCCCACTCCCCACACTTCCCCCCGCAAACACACAGAGCTTGGACTCAAGCTATACTTCACCCGGCGCTCCGGCAGGAATCATCGCTTATTGTTAATTCCCCTAACAAAAATTCAATGAAGTGGTAACTAATTTATTTCTCTCTATCTTTCCGCCTTATACACATTTTTCATGAATTGTGTACAAATATCCTTCCGTTTTCCGTTGGACAGATTCCGTTTTATACAAAATAAATACGCATAAAATTACTATTATTTTGCCGGGACCAATAAATTTGTTCATATGGACAGATTTCCGCATTATTCACGTTCCGGATTAAACACGTTTTACTGTATATATATATATATATATATATATATATATATATAATATGGATGTGAAGTATGGCATCTTACTTTAAAAGCAATTTATTACTATCATTTGAGAATAACGTGCTTAGAATTTTTTTAAACCAAAAGAATGACGAAAAGATAGGTAAAAGCTGTGGATATTATTATCTTTATGGGAAATCAGATGTAATAACAACATTAAACTCTCATAGACTTCGTTGGAAGGACACTTTACACGAATAGAGAAACAAAGAGGAACATGGAAATTTATTATAGGAAAACCAGCAGGAAAGTGTCCAGTAGTATAGACGTAAATTGCACTCTCTTTCACTTCTTTTCCAGCTTCTGATTTCCTACACTCCTACTTACCTAGCGTCCAGATTTGAGAAGTTATCCTGTTACCACAATATTGACACTAGGTCACAAGATAACAGTCTGCTAACAATTCCTCTTCATAGCACTTCCTCTTATTCTACTTCCTTCACAGTAGTCTCTGCCCGCTCCTGGAGTTTCCTTCCTCAAGATATCAGGGTTGTCGCACACTTGACACTTTTAAGCCATGCTTATACAGTTACCTGTTGTCTAATAATTATTTTTTTCTCTATTTATTTAAATTTATACTATGTGATTAACAATTTTTCTCTTTATATATATATTTAATTCGTTAAATCTAGAGTAAATCAAAATACATTATAAATATTAATTGTATTGCATTTATAACATGCAATCGTGTGTGTTTATTGCAATTTAGATGTAAGACTATTTTTTTGTATTTTTTGAAACCTGGTTGAGTGGCAGACAAGGACTTAAGGTCTTAACTCTGCAAAGTAAAATAAAGCTATTATTATTATTATTATTATTATTATTATTATTATTATTATTATTATTATTATTATTATTTATTATTATTAGATAGGACAAGAATGAAGTGGGAAAATAGCATGATTTGAGGGAGGTGATTTATACTGGAAATTATTGAAAAATTTAGGTCAATATAGGGTTGTTACGGACAGTGTATGTTCGCTAGGCATGAACCTCCGGGTTCGATAGTGTCAGTAAGTTAATTCGGTATGTGATTTAAGTTTGTGAAACTATAATTTTTTAACCATGTATTAATATAAACAATTGGAGAGTTTGTTTAATAAGAATGAATTGAGAAGAAAAAGAGTTCATCACTTCAGTTTCTCAGGTAATAGACCAAGTTATGGCCTCTAGTCCACGAATATTCTTCTCCTGGGAAAGTAACGTAGAATTGATTTAGAAGCAAATAAACTCTTGCAATGGAAACTGACCAGTCAACGGAACGATCTTGTAAAATACCCCAAGGCTTTTATAAGATTTGTTTCATCCACAGATTTCACCGAACTTAGCGATAACTTCTTCTTCCTTTCATGTGATAGACCTAGCGGTCTGTTACGGTCTCAACCCAACGTTTGAAGAGTCTGCCCAGTGATCTCTTGCCTGGTGGCTGGTAATTAAAGATTTGACGTGGTATTCTTGTTCTGTTCATTCTTCTTACGTGAGATTTGTAGTTGTTTCTATATTTTTGCACATATTCCATGACTGATTTTGTTTGTAATTATTTGAGAATCTCAGAATTGCTTTTATGTTCTTCAGTAACCTGCAGTACGTCTCAGAAATTTCCTTTCTGCCTTAGTCTTTGTTCGACTTACTTACTTACTTACTCACTGGCACTATCGAACCCGTAGGTTCATGGCCGCGCGGACATAAGCTCTCCATACATCCCTATCCTGAGCTAATGCTTTCCAATCATTCCCTGTATAATCTACTTCCCTCAAATCATAGTTAATGTTGTTCTCCCACCTAATTCTTGGTCTACCAACTGGGCGTTTTCCCTCTGGCTTTCCTACAAGAAGTTTCCATGCACGTCTTTCATTCCCCATACGCGCAACATGTCCTGCCCATCGCAGTCTACGAGACTTAACTGTTCTTATTATATCTGGCTTCCTATAAAGACCATGTAGTTCATTGTTATGTAGTCTTCTCCATTCACCTGTCTGTTCGTCTCTCTTTGGTCCAAAAAATTTCCTAAGAACTTTATTCTCAAATACTCGCAATCTCCCTTCCTCCCTTAAAGTAAGAGTCCATGCTTCGCACCCAGACGACTTTTTATATTATTATAATGATATTGTGAAAGAAAAATTAATGTCTGAACCAGGAATCGAACTGTGGACCTCTCCTTCTCCTTAGGAGTGTGCAGCCCACTACACCATTCTAGACTTGATACAAACACTAACAATTCTTTCCACATATACAAATCTATGGATGTGCAGCCCACTACATAATTTTAGACTTGGTACAAACACTAACAATTCTTTCCACATATACAAATCTATGGAAAGAATTGTTAGTGTTTGTACCAAGTCTAGAATGGTGTAGTGGGCTGCACACTCCTACGGAGAAGGAGAGGTCCACGGTCCGATTCCTGGTTCAGACATTAATTTTTCTTTTCACAATGTCATTATAATATTATAATATGATCCATTGTTGGAACTGTGTTAAAATAACAGTATTGGAATATTTTAAATAACTTTATATATGTAACATATAACTCTTAACCAATTGGACCATAATTAACCAAGTAACTCACTGGCAGTATTGAACCAGGATATTCATGGACACATGGATATAAGCTCTCCATACATACTTATCCTAATATTTTCCAAACATTCACATAAGTAATGCCACGAGTGATTTCCAAATTATCGATAAATTCACGACTCATGAAGTGAGGAGCGAATTTATCTAGAGAATTTGGAAATCAAGAGTGGCATTTGTTAGGACTATTTAACGAATAAAATTAAGCTGTTTACTCACAAATCATTGTTTAACTATAGTTATTTTAAAATATTTATATATTTAATGTAAACGGTGATGTTTGAAAACAAATCAGAATGTGAGGTTATGTTCATTCACTGCTGCTTGATCATATTATTTATTGCCAAATAAGATCGCAATATTGTAAGAGTGCACCCAAGTGGAGAAATAATGAAACACATCAAACTATATATCATAATCAACATTATGGGTTATTAATTTATTTTTTTAGTAAACAACTCAGTAAAATCAAGGAATCTTTTCATTATTTGCTATATTCAATGTATTTGTTGGAGAAAAATAATGCTTTGTCCTGTTCAGAACATTAAAAAGGAGGAGCTTTCTTTATCACAAAAGTAGGAGCTGATAAAGAGAAATCGATAAAGAGCGAGGTGAAACACGACTGTCATTGGTTGTAAAACAACATTCATTGAAACGTGATTGTGGCATTTGTGGCATGAGTTAAATAGTCTGTATAATTTACCTCCCTCAAGTCATGGTTAAAGTTATTCTCCCACCTCATTCCTGGGCTACCTACTGGGCGCTTCCCCTGGTATTCCTACAGACATTTGCATGTCCCTTTTCATTCCCCATTCACGTGTCCTGCCCATCGCACTCTACGAGACTAGGTTGTTCTTATAATATCTAGTTTCCCATAAAGATCATGTATCTCACTGGTATGTAGTCATTTCCACTCGTCTCTCTTTGAATTCGTACAGCTCAATGGTATTAATAAGTTGTTGATATATGTTGATGGTATATTATTATTATTATTATTATTATTATTATTATTATTATTATTATTATTATTATTATTATTATTATTATTATTATTATTATTATTATTATTGAATCTCCAAATATTTTGAAACCCTATGATATGGTATGTCCCGCGTCGTAGCCGAGTGGTTAAGACAAAAATCCTTGGCGCAGAGCTACGGGACTTGCGCTGGTTCGAGTCCCCCATGGGGGAAGAAATTTTCTCATGGAATTTCAGCCAGTCAATTATGGGACCGGTGCCCATCCAGCATCGTGAGGCATTTAGGTAGCTACAATAAGTAGCGATTCCAGATTGAGAAAACCAGCTATAACGACTGGGGAACCCGACATGCTGATCACTCACCCCCTATACTGGTTAGATGATCGTCTACCTCTGTGGATGTGAGGCCAGTAGCCGGCTGGTAGGTCAAGGGCCTTCTAGGCCTGTCGCGGTTTGAGTTATTTATTATATGGTATAGTTTAATACACAAGTGATCTTCTTGGTGATATAATATTAAAATATATATATAGTCAATATGCCCATTTCACCAATTAATGTTTTAAAATGGTCAACAAGTTTCTACAGCCAAGCTGTCATTCTCAAGACCAGATATTGACTGTCAATATCTGGTCTTGAGAATGACAGCTTGGCTGTAGAAACTTGTTGACCATTTTAAAACATTAATTGGTGAAATGGGCATATTGACTATATATATATTTTAATATGGTATAGTATTATTAGACAAAAAAAATAGAGGAAATATTTAAAAAACCAACACACACATTCTATTCAATAATAGTGAAAAATTTTAGGTTATATTCATTCTTAAGAAAATGTTTAGACCAAAGAAACATGAACAGAGAGGCGAATGGAGGAGACTGCATAACAGTGAGCTACATGATCTTTATGGAAAACCATATATAATATGAAAGTTAAGTCTTGTAGACTGCGATGGGCAGGACATGTGACACGAATAGGCAATCAAAGAGAGACATGGAAGCTTCTTGTAGGTAAACCAGAGGGAAAACATCCAGTTGGTAGACCAACAATGAGGTGTGAGAATAACATTAACTATGGTTGGGGGAGTAGATTATACAGGGGATGATTGGAAAACATTAGCTCAGGATAATGATGTATGGAGAGCTTATATTCGTGCGGCCATGAACCTACGGTTTTGATAGTGCCAGTGAGTTAGTCACTTACGCACACAATTTATTTTCTTCCAGAATAGCAGCATATATATATATATATATATATATATAGCAAACTATCAGTGATATAAGATCATGCAAAATATCCTGCATTCTCTCACCTGAGAAACTACAATGGAGTTACGGAATATTTGTCGTAGAATTTTCTCCTGACATTGGCGTAATTGTAACCCACATCTGAGGTTGGAGCGCCTGAAAGGCGGGGTTACGCTGCGCCGATGGTATGATGGTTGATGATGATGATGATTTTGCGCCAGGAGAGTCCTTAATTCCAAACTTAATCTAAGGTGAATATGAATGATGATGATCATAATGGCTAGATGATATTAGGGGACCGTTTAGGCCTTAAAAGTCCTGACATTTGTCTTACAGATGAAGAAAACCCCCGAAAATATCATCAGCCAAAAGAAACTTGTCCCAACCAGGGATTGAACCCGGGTCCGCTGCATGATTAGGCAGCACGCTACCTTGAGACTAAAGCGGTGGACTATTTTAGAATTTTAATTTTGCAGAAATTGAAATGTTTTGAGAAAAAATTGTAAATTTGTTTCGTTCGATTGAATCTGAACCAAATTTAATGGACAAGTGTACTTTTATCACCTCTCCCCTTTCAAACCCATGAATATTTTTGTCAGTCTGGTAGCCACACGCATTCTACAATTCTTGCATCTTAATATATAAATTGTTATATTCAACGTATTTCTTAGAGACTTTGTCACTGCAAAATAATGCTGTGACATATTCAGAATGTTAAAAGGGAGGAGCTTGATTTTAAAGTGATAAAATTAAATTGGTAAAATCGAGGTGAAAAACGACTATGATTGGCTGTAAATTAAAATTCATTGAAATGTGATTGGTCATTGATTCCCATTTGAGGCATGAGTTAAATAGTATAAATAAAAGTATAATTTGTGACAGATAGGTGCGGAAGTTACGCTAAGTATCACATTTAATTCAGTTCCAATTTGTTAGCTTTGTGTCGTGTAATTGCGTAAGTCAAGTGCGTGTCAGATAATAAACTCCGTCTCGGAAGTGCTGAGTTCAACCGTTTCAACCTATTTCTTCTAACCTGGAAATTAATTTATATTCTAACCCAACAAATAAAAGCGAGCTATTATATCTAGGATATTTAAAAACGTTTAAGAGGTGGTAGAGTACGTCAAGAAAAACAACGTTTACGTATAGTAATCTTGTAGTTTGTTCAAGCGACATGCTTTGAGAATCCAGTATTCCACTAGATAATCAAACTGGCAATGGATGGTTGTAAAACTATTATCTTGTTGGTAACATGTGACAGCATTTTTTTTCTCTACATTTTTGAGATCTAGTAATTAAAACTAATAATTAGAACCCGGATTTATGGAACATGTTTTTATTTATTTATTTTTAATTTGCGACGAATAATAATAATAATAATAATCCATCCATAGTAATTCTGCCCGAGGGCAAGTCTTTCACTGCAATCATAGCATTTTCATGCTATGCTTTGCAGCTTTACTAGAGAATTATAGGTGTAGTAGCTTCCCGTTGCTTTCCACACCGGTGGAAATAATAATAATAATAATAATAATAATAATAATAATAATAATAATAATAATAATAATAATAATAATGACATGTGGGATCTTGTCGAAACGTCGCAATCAGTGGCCAGAGGCCAACCTTGAATCCATGACGCAGAAAACCTAAGAAACCTTTCGTAATCATTCTTATATCCGTGAAAATGTATATATATATATATATATATATATATAGTAGGAGTTTATTAGACAAAAAAGTAAGATATTTACAATATTATTTACAACTATGGGTCGCACGGGCAGTAAGTCGTACGTGCTGTTGACAGTCCGTTACAATAAGTAATAATTGGTAATAGTATAAAGAAAAACAAAAATAAAACAATAACATTACAATTAAATAAAGAAAACACAATAATGTTACAATTACATAACAATACAATAATATTATACATTAATTTAGTTATGTATAATTATTAAGAGTTAATGGTATTGCATTTTGATAACATGTATTTATTCATGAATGAGTGTTGTTCTTATTTTCCGGGTTTTGTCCAGAAATTTACCCAAGTTTATCCAGTTTTCTGGATTTACCATTAACTCGTAGCATGCTAATCTTTCCCGATTTGAATTTAGAAATCTTTCCGGTAATAACTGACGTCTCCAGTATTCTAAATCATCACACTTTCTTAATATATGTATCTCGTCTTCCAAGCTCCCGCACATTGGACATATTCGCATATCGTGATCGAAAACCAAAGGAATTTTTCCTTAAAGGGAATCATTCCTGTGATTACCCATGGTCTGGAATTTAGGTTAAGTTTAGGTTAAGAACTCTCTTGCCGCTTCATTATCATTTATCACCTATCATATCATCGGGGTAACGTAACTCCGCCTTCTAGGCGCCCCAACTTCAGAAGTGGGTTACAATTAAGCCAATGCCAGGAGAGAACACCCGAAATATCGAAATGACAACCTGGGGCATTGGACGAAAAAAATCCATTCATTAACACAGTTTAACCTCTCACCTTATAGGTACTTTTACGTGCCATACGCCAACCGTACCTTTCAGTTGCACGACCAGTCGGGAGAGGCATTTAAAATTATGGATCACACACATATTTTTTGACCTTGCAAGATATGGTGATGAGTTCAATGTCAGAGCCTCCTCGGAGAAACGCAACATTAAGACGAAACACACAATTCATATGCGCATTGATATTAAACAAGGCGATTATGATAATGACATTCTGATAGTCAGATGATGAGCCTTAATATTTCCAAAAATATTGTCTTATAGGGGAGGAAAACCCCCGAAAGAAAACATCACCCAGAAAATTTGTCCTGACCGGGGATTGAATCTGGGCCCGCTGCGTACGAGGTGGCGACGATAGCTCGAGGCTACAACGATCGACACACACACACACTTATATATATATAATTTGGCATGTTAAGAAAAATAAATGCTGGGACGGGACTTCTGAATTGGTGCCCGAGTGCGCTTTCGATTACGCCACCGAGCAAGTCTAGTACAAACATTCCTTCTTTTTTTTCCCGAGCATTTATTTTTCTTATCATGTCATATTAAGCTTGAATTGCTCTATGTCAGAAAATTTAATTATAACATATATATATATCCATCCATCCATAGTAATTCTGCCCGAAGGCAGGTCCTTCGCTGTAATCACAGCATTTCCATGCTATGCTTGCAGCTTTACTAGGGAATTATAGGTGTGGTAGCTTCCCATTACTTTCCACACCGGTGAAGGATGATGATGATAAGGATGATGATGATGATGGCCATATGATTTCGGGGACCGTTTGGGCCTTAAAGTTTTCATGACATTTGTCTTACAGGTGAGGGAAAACCCCGATAAAAACCTCACCCAGAAAAACTGCCCCGACCGGGGATCGAACCCGGGCCCGCTACGTGACGAGGCAGCACGCTACCTCGAGACCACAGCGGTGGACTTATACATAAAGGCCTAAATCGTCGTCTCGTACGCAGCGGGCGCGGATTCAATCCCCGGTCGGGACAAGTTTCCTAGGTGATGTTTTTTTTTCGGGGTTTTTCCATCCCTGTAAGACAAATTTCAGGAAACATTAAAGTTCATCATCTGGCTTTCAGAATCAACATTATCATATTTGCCTTGTTCAACATGAATGTGTGTGTGAAAGGTGTGTTTTGTCTTAATGTTGTCTCGTCACTCATTCGTGGAGGCGCACCATATCCTATGTGGTCAATAAGTATGTGTGTGATCCATAACTTAAAATCGTTCTCCCGACTGGTCTTGCCACTGTAAGGTCCGGGTGGTGTGTGACACGTGAAAATAGCTATATATATATATAGCCCACCGCTGTGGTCTCGAGGTAGCGTGCTGCCTTGTGACGCAGCGGGCCAGGGTTCGATTCCTGGTCGGGACATGCTCCTGGGTGAGGTTTTTATCGGGGTTTTTCCTCACCTGTAAGACAAATGTCAGGAAGCTTAGGGCCCAACGGTCCCCGAAAATCATCCGCCCATCATCATGATCCTTATCATTATCATCATCATCATCCTTCACCGGTGTGAAAAGCAACGGGAAGCTACCACACCTACAATTCCCTAGTAAAGCTGCAAGCATAGCATGAAAATGTTGTGATTACAGTGAAGGACCTGTCTTCGGGCAGAATTACTATGCATATATATACATATGTGTGTGTGTGTGTGTTTGTGGGAGGGTGTGTTTTAGCGCGTGTGTATTGTGGGCGTGTGTGTGCGTGTGTGTGTTTGTGCGTGTCCGTACGTTTACGTGCATATGCGCGTGCGTGTGAAGTACTTTGAAAACTCCTATAAATTAAAATTCATCATTGTATAGTGTAACATTTCTTAACAAACCTTCATATCAATAGAAATTTCATGGCACGACATGCCTAGAAGTTCCTTGACTACCAGCCGGCGCGGCGGTGGCATCACATCCACATGTATAATGACTGAAGCAGATATCATCCAGCCAGCGTAGAGGAGATATGTGGTTAACATGTCTAGTCTCCCAGCCGTAGTAGCTGGTTTTCTCAACCTGGAGTCGCTACTTTTTGTAGCTACCCAAATCCCTCACAATTCTGGGTAGGCACCGGTTCCATTCTGGCTGAAATCTCATGTGAAAATTTCTTCCCACGGGGAACTTGAATCAGCAAAAGTCCCGTAGCTACACCAAGACTTCATCCCTTATACCGCTCTGTTACGGCGCGGGACTTATTTCAAAAGACGAAAAAAAAATTGTGCATTAAAAAATAGCTAACCAGTCAAGAAACAAAAAGTTATCGTTGACCGATTGTGTGTGTTTTTAATTATCTTAATTTATTATATATATATATATATATATATATATATATATATATACACACACACATATATTATATATATATATATATATACACACACACACACACACACATATATATATATATATATATATGAATGGCAAGAACAAATTAATATAAATAGTGTATTAACAACTCTGCTTTTTGCAGACGATCAAGTAATAATGACAGCATCAGAAAATGCTTTACAACAATTCCTTTATACTTTAAATAATATCTCTCTAAAATTCAATTTAAGAATATCTACATCTAAAACAAAAATATTAGCTCTGAAAGAAAATGTGCAATAAGAACAAAAATAATGATAAACAATGTAATTATAGACGAAGTTCAGAATTTTAATTATTTGGGATGTCATTTAGGCAATGACAGAAATTTAGATAAACACACTAAAATACGATTCAATTATCTATGTAGCACAATTAAACGCACTTTATTGAATAAGACTAGAAAATAAACTATTTTGAAGTTTTACAAAGTATTGTCAGTTCCACCTCTTATCTATGGATGTGAAACATGGACATTAACAAAGGCAGATAGTAAACAAATAGAGGCTGCTGAAATGAAGATGTTGAGAGCAATAGCAGGATACCAAAGGACCGATTAAAAGAAAAACGAAGATATAAGAACAGAACTTAATATATTTAATCTCTGTGAAAGAATAAAATATTATCAAAAGCCTTATCTTCAGCACGTATTACGAATGAATGAACAGCGCATACCAAGAAGAATGTACAATTATAAATCAAAAGGGAGAAGAATGTTGGGAAGACCATTGAAGAGATGGAAGGACCAATTCGACCTATAATGAGATCGGAACAGGCCATTGGGTTTAATCCTTGTTGTTGTTGATGATGATGATATATATATATATATATATATATATATATATATATATATATATATATTAGCAATATTCCACAATACAATGTTTCTCCTTCAACCCAAAGCGATTTGTTGCCAGAGGTTCCTGTCTAAAGTATCTTCTTCCCTCAAATTTCTAGCTTCCATACTTCTCTTCACTCCATCCACCCATCGTTCTCTAGGCCTGCCTCTTCTACTTTTTCCATTAGCTTTCTTTGGTATTATTTCTTCTTCCATTCTTATGAGGTGCCCATACCATTTCAAACGTTTTTCTTCTACTTTTCCTAATATGCTTTTTTTTTTTCAACTTGCATAATTTCCCTTATTGTGCTGTTTCTGACCTTATCCCTCCTTGAAATTCTTGGCGATCGCCTCCAAAAATCAATTTCTACTGCTAACAGCTTGTTGGCTTGTTTCCTACTTACTGTCCATGTTTCGCACCCATATGATAAAATGCTTTGTAATAGAACTTGAAATATAGTTTTCTTCGTTCTGTATATTGTATTTCTATTCCAAAACACTGAGTTCAACATACCAACGATTCTTCTTCCATCAGTTATTCTTCTTTCAATTTCTGCAGTTGAATTCTCACTTTTATCTAAAATAGATCCTAAGTATTTAAATTTTTTAACATTACATATTCTTCCTGAATTACATTTCAGCTCATCTGTTGTATCCAATGAATGATATTCTGTTTTATCATAACTTATCTGTAATCCCCATTTTTTTGCATTCTATCCCCAATTTCCTTAACATGAAAAATGTATCATCTGGATCCTGAGCAATCATCACCTGATCATCTGCGAATAGTAAATGGTGGAGGTAATAATTATCTTCTTAATTAGATCAGTATTTTATATTAGCAGTCATTTACTCTGCACTTATGGCAGTCGAACACAAGTCCTCAGGGTTAATTGAATACGTTTGTTTTATGTTTCAACTTTTTACAACTTTAACAATAATTGTTCCGCACCAACTACTTCAACTGTTTATGAGAATGTAATGCACTGCATTATTAACCGTTCATAGAAATTGTTCTCAAACTGTGGTCTTTGAAACTCTAGGTACACGTAGGCCTACATTATGTTATTTTATTACTATGTGCAATGAACGTATGCCTATCTGGACTACTGACAGCTCCTTTTGCGAGAAGTGTGGTTAAAGTTGATATGATAAAGTATTTAACCTCAGTGAAATTAATTTTTAATTTTTATTTTATAGACATCGACCGCGGTGGACTAGTGGCTTTGCTCCTTGCCTCTGGTCCCGAGGGTCGCGGGTTCAAACCCGGCCGGGGTTGATGGATTTTTTAGGATGGAAAAATCCAAGGAGGAAGTCCTCCGGAAGGGACTTTAAGCCGTGGGTCCCGAGTCTGAAGATTTTCAGGCTCGTAAAAAAATCCTTAAGCCTGAATGAAAAGGCCTCTAAGCAAAATTTACCGAATTTTCCCGTCCTAGTACTAACTTGGTTTCCTAGATGTCAGTATGAGGCGGTACGCTGACCACGGACCACTCAAAATGACATCTATACGAAAACAAGTGTAACTAAATTAGTATGGTTCAAATTCTTCCCTGTAGGGGGAGAGCGCCTAAATCTCTGTAAAGGCAAAACACGGGCTTACAATACAATTTTATAGACGTTTTAAAATCTAATGTAGTATCGCAAGTATAATCTTATGTTATATCCATTATACAATGATAATTTGGTCCATGATGCGACAATTACATGGGCAGGATAGTCTAACCGGCCGAATACAATAATATATTATGGTGAGTAAATAAGTTCTGTACTCCCATTGAAAGAAAGTCCTCGCACGTGGGAAAACGGGATTGTTGAGTTTACATGTAGGTGGATTCTTCGAATATCATTGGCTAGAGATGACGTGGCGATTGTTGTAACGTTGTACTACACTACAGATTAGATTAGTTGGTACAGATTCCTGCTATCGAACAACGTTTATTGTGTTAATTTGACTATAATAGTCAAATTCTCATATGAGGTCACACTAGTTTTAAATGTTATACAGGATTCTATATTTATAACCTAACGGACACACTGCGTTATGCCTGTGCGCGGTTGGATGTGCCAGAGCCGGCTTTTCTCCTACATAAACTCCGCGCGTAAAGCATGTATAAAAACCTTACCTTATAGAAGATGCTGGAAATATCGTCCGCCTTCGGCTAAACAGACATTATATCGGGAAAACACGTCCTGATTCACTTGATTAAGTTGGGCCACTATAATGTTTCCGATTTAATTTCTAATATTTTGTTTTAGTTCTTCCAATGTATGAGTATTTGTCTCGTAAACTTTGTCTTTCAGGGTCACCTTGTTTTAAACAATGGACATGTGTACACTTATAAGGTTTTAGTTTTAATAATTTAGTAGCTCTATGTGCAGAAGACTCTGAAATTCACACCTGTTGTGCTAATTTTGGTATGGATTTTGTTGGTGTGCGTTCAAAACTTGCGTCTATTTCGTCTAACTTTTCCTCTGTTAAAACTGTACGTTTACGCTTTCGTTTTTTTTTTGTTTAAAACAGAACCAGGGTTTCGAATTTCTTCACAATCTCGTGAATTGTAAATCTGGAAGAAGGCTTTCACCAGGGAACTTTCGAATATACTCTGTGTGAACACGGCTTGGTGATTCACAATGAAAATAACTCTTACACACAAAAATGCGTTGCTCTAGATTCAATCGCATATTCTAATTGCTGGACGATTACAGTACTGCCAAGTGCCGCTGCTAGCAAATGCGCGCGTTCAAAGGCAGCCATAGTGGGCGATTCTAGCAAGAGCTCGGAAGAGGCGAAACACCGTGTGCCCGTTAGGTTATAAATGAAGAACCCTGTATTAGTTTTATATGTAATATTATTTATTAATTATGCTTACAGCGCATTGGCAAACTATGTTTTCGAAGTGTACAGTATAACTCGTGTACAATACTCGCTTGGCGTTCGACTCGGCCACATTCCTTTTTGGGACTTTCTTTCTCCGGGAGTACAGTAACTTAGAAAATCAACTGTCCTGAAACATGCTATAAGCTATCTTTTTAATACGCACTTTTTATCTTAAAAGAAGACGTCTTTAAAATTAATTGCAAGGAATAGATACTCAAAAAAATGGAGTGTTACACAGTGCAGAAGCTCCATACACCATCTCCAGACCTACCAGAATGTTCAAGATTAAGCACGAGTAACCATATTGAATGTCCACCGCTGTGGTCTCGAGGTAGCGTGCTGCCTTGTCACGCAGTGGGCCCGGGTTCGATCCCCGGTCGGGGCAGTTTTTCTGGGTGAGGTTTTTATCGTGGGTTTTCCTCACCTGTAAGACAAATGTCATGAAAACTTTAAGGCCCAAACGGTCCCCGAAATTATATGGCCATCATCATCATCTTATCATCATCATCATCATTATGATCATCCTTCACCGGTGTGGAAAGCAACGGGAAGCTACCACACCTACAATTCCCTAGTAAAGCTGCAAGCATAGCATGAAAATGCTATGATTGCAGTGAAAGACCTGCCCTCGGGCAGAATTACTATGGATGGATGGAACCATATTGAAACAACTCAAAGAACTATCTCAAAAATTGAAATAAACTTCCATTGGATTTCGTCATAAGTGAGTACTCAAGATACCGAAATAGCTGACAGTTTAGCAAAAAGAAGAAAGCAAAGGCACAATATCGAAAACACAACAATTAACTTTCACAAAAATCTATTAAAAATTTAAAGCTGAGTCAAAAAACAAAATGGCTTATCACTACAACAAAACTGATATAAAGCAAAGAATCCTAGAGACTCCATCAGAACGACACTATAATGAAAAGAACAGACTACTATAGCAAGACTTAAAACTCTTAAAATAATAGATGGCAAGAAGACATTCTGTCCACAGGGTAATATAAAAATAGCATCACCACAATATTACTCCATGCAACAACAGTATTGGATCTCTGGAATCAGCTTGAAGATTTAATAAAACTACTTCAAAACAGTAACCTCGTTGACGTAGTTTAGAACAGGGGTCACCAATTAGATTTCTTGGAGGATCATTTTCAAAGTAGTAAATTAAGTCGAGGTCCGGAACCACAGTTGATTAAACATACGAAGCTTTTATTAAGTAATTAATTTTATAAGGAAATTATTTAAATGATGTTATGTGTATGAATTGCACAAATTAAACAAAACATATGGTAAATACTAAAAGGATACAGCACAGTAGTACACAGTTATTAATTCTAATAATTATTAATATGTTTATGATAAACTTAACATATGGTCAGAGTAATATTCAAATATCTCATCTCACAAATTTCGTATTTTTCACGATACCAGGTTTCAAACGATATCTCATTCATCTTCAGTCAAATCTCCGACCATAAGCAGTACTGCCACCCGAGTCAACAATAATACAGTGGAGGAAATTGGTATAAAGGCACTTGTTAGAAGTGTGAACAAAAGTTTATTTACTCTTTCTTTGGCAGTTTTGTATCTTAACTTAGGAAGTGACTGAGTATAAAACACACACAAATAATGTCAAAATTAATTATCCATTTTCGTCCAAAAAAGTACATGAAAACTGAAACCACTCTCACATATGGGTGGAAATTAGTATAAAGGCACTTTGTGTATTTCACAGATTAAACCAAAAAGACTGAGTACAAAGTGTACAACAATGTTCTAAAATTTAGTTGAAGCTCCATTGTTCTTAATTACTTGGAAGATTCTCTTTGGCATTGACTTTATGAGGGCGTTTATTTCTTCCACTGAGATTGAAGCCCAGTCTTCCCGAATAGCATTTTTCAGCTCAGTCATTGTCCCAAACTGCCGTCCATTGCGATACACACGCCTTGCCAGGATCCCCCATAAGTTCTCAATCGGGTTTAAATCAGGACTTCTGGCTGGCCACGTCAAAAGAGGTATTTATTTCTTCCTGAACCACTCCTTTGATTTGGCAGACACGTGAATGGAAGTATCATCTTGTTGAAAAATTAGATATTCGCCAAATTCCTCATATATTCGTATCAATTCGGACTCCAGAAGCTCCTCAGTGTAGGACCCAGAATTCATCTTGGTGCGTATCCATGCCAGTTTTGATCTTCCTTTAAAGCAGAATGCTGCCGAAATCATAACGCCTCCACCACCGAAGTATCTACTCATTCTAACTTGCTCTTCAATACGGAGGTCGTGCCAGTAATACTGAAAGCCATCAGGCCCGTCCACATTAAACTTTTTCTTGTCACTGAATATTACTTTATTCCATTCTGAGGTCCAGGACATGTGTTCTTCAGCAAAAGTCATTCTAGCTTTCTTATGTGCATTGTTCAGAGGTGGTTTACTAAGACTTTTTTTTTAATTTTAGGTTCTTGTCTTCTGACAGAATGTGTCTTACTCGTCTGGCTGTAAATGACAACTTCAAATCAGCCTGGATTTGAGAAGAAAACATACTCTTACCTTTTGCTTTACGTAAAATGACATGTTTAGTGCGCTCAAACAATTTTCTTGTCCATCCATTCTTCCCGTTGTTTCTATATTGTGAGCCCAGTTTGACAAAATTATCAATGACACATCTTGAACGTCCCAATTTCGTAGCTATTTGTCGATTGGAAAGGCCCATCTACTTGAAGGCACTAACCCTTGCTTTCTCTTCATTTGATAGAGGCTTTCCACGAAGCATTGTACGCACTACTGAGTTGTAACTGATGAACGATGCTCACAGACATGTCTTCTCCATGTAATAGCAGTGTTTTGTTTACATTTATGTCTGTGTATGAGCCAGAAGTTGACCTACTTTTATACCGATTTCCACCCCTAGGACAGCGTTTTCTTAGTTTTTACGTAATATTTACGTATATAATAAATACAAAATGTGGAGACCTGTATGAAATATGTCCTAGATAATTATATGTAATCTATGACACATATACGGTATTTGCATAAATATTTGAGGTTGTTTAACTACTAAAAGTTGGTGCATTTATACCAATTTCCTCCACTGTGCTATACTGGCATGAAATTTAGTACAACTGGTTGTATTCGATGTTTAACCGGTTTTAAAAAATGGATTAATTCCATATTTAACCGGTCCGGATTCGGACCGCGGTCCGTCAATTGGTGTCTGTCTCTATACGTTATACTATACTTAACATCATTGCACGCTCTATGTGACGAAAAGCTTTAATAAGAAGATACAAATATGAAATAAGCATACACACTCAATTAATCCTTAAATTGGCAAATAACGAATTTCTGAAGGCAGTTATTTAAATTTCGCAACGAAAACGAAATCATTCATAACTGTTATTACTAGATACATTGTGTAATTCTACACACATTTAAGTGATTTCCTCTAGTTCGTATTCTTCTGTTTTATTAAAAATATTAAATCAATTAAACCAAATTATGTATCCTATATGATAAATTGACAATTTAAGGGTTAAACTAGTAGGTCATCGTTTCCCAACCTGTGGCTCGCGAACCCCCAGGGGGTTACTGTTCTGTAATACTGGGTTTCAAGGTTAGGCCTATTATTGTTTCCTTCATTTCTGCGGCATTGTATTAATAATAATAATAATAATAATATTATTATTATTATTATTATTATTATTATTATCATCATAATTATTATCATTATCGTTATTTGTCCACCACTGTGGTCTCGAGGTAGCCTACTGCCTTGTCACGCAGCGGGCCCGGGTTCGATCCCCGGTCGGGGCAGGTTTTCTGGGTGAGGTTTTTATCCGGGTTTTTTCCTCACCTGTAAGAAAATTTCAGGAAAACTTTAAGGCCCAAGGGTCCCCGAAATCATATGACCATCATCATCATCATCATCCTTATCATTAGCATCATCATCCTTCACCGGTGTGGAAAGCAACGGGAAGCTACCACACCTACAATTCCCTAGTAAAACTGCAAGCATAGCATGAAAATGCTATGATTGCAGTGAAGGACCAGCCTTCGGACAGAATTACTATGGATGGATGGATGGATTATTATTATTATTATTATTATTATTATTATTATTATTATTATTATTATTATTATTATTATTATTTGCTAGGAATTAAATTGTATGTATGTCTACTGTATATGTATATTTGAAAGTCAGTGGTTCACCCAATTGAAGTCGTTGTGGAAGGGGTTCGCGAGTCGAAAAAGGTTGGGAACCGCTGTACCAGATAATATAAACAAAAACTGTTAATTTGTACATCAGCAACATTGTTGTTTACATTTATGATTACTGGTAGCTCTGAAGTAACTATTAGGACTGTATATACAACCATATTTTCTGCGAAGAGCGATTCTCAGCCAGTCTCTCCGTGGTTAATTATGTGGGTCATGCAGAACCTACTCTAACTGGCTCACTCTATTCAACACCATGTGTTAACAACATATTAATTTTTAAAAAATCCGGGAACAATTGAAATAAGAGAGCCTTTGCTTACGTAAGACGGAGATGATATGGCCTGTAGAGCTTGAATACCGGCATAAATCTACAAAGGTCGGAATAGAATAGAAGGATGTCGCAAGTATAGCGAACAGGAAAAATAAGACCAGACCCAGGGTGTACTTATAGTAAACGATTGAACTAGGCAGGCCTACCATCCATCCATCCATAGTAATTCTGCCCGAAGGCAGGTCCTTCACTGCAAGCATTTTCATGCTATGCTTGCAGCTTCCCGTTGCTTTCCACGCCGGTGAAAGATGGTGATGATGATGATGATGATAAGGATGATGATGATGGCCATATGATTTCGGGGACCGTTTGGGTAGGCCTACATTGTAAAAATAAACTGAAGTATTTGTTACGTAGACTTGATGTCACAGATTATAATTCAAAAACACCCGATCCTATTCCGACCTTTCTAGACTTATGCTATCTGATATAGACGGTGACCTGTATTTACATTAAACTCTTGGCAAAAAAAACCGGAATTAGGTCGATCTATGTTGTAAAACTTACATTAATAAATTAATTGACTATTAACTGTATGACAACGGGATTATTATTGGCCGATTCCCGTTTTTTCTTTTTTTTTTTTCTTCATTCATAACTTCTGTTTAACTAAATATGACATACCAGATGATAAGTAGATACACAGTCCTACCTGTACAAAAGTTTCCTCTTTCTTTCGTGCTTATAAATCTGTCCCAAATTTAGTACGTATTCAAAACAACACTCTAAAGCTGACATTTTTAGCATTGCTCATCTCCATGTGTCATCATCCTGAAACGTATATCTTAAAAAAAATAATAATTTGGAAGACTTCAGATGCTGTCGTTCGGCAGACCTGGAGAGCGCTCGCATACAGCTGCATTACACTAAAATTATTTACATTTCCCGTCCATATCTGTCAAAGAACTCTTATACCTATGGCCTAAATATACATACGAAGAAAGCGTTGACCTAGTTAGCAAAATCTCGCTCGGAGTCTTCCCATTTGATGTCTAAAGCAGTACTTTAACCACTGATCATTATCATAATCATCATCATCAACGTGAATATATTAAATTTGGATATTTTTTCTCAACTTGTTTCTAAGAATGAAGATGCTCTTGACAGCCATATATATATATATATATATATATATAAACTAACTAAATCTAACTCACTGGCACTATCGAACCCGTAGGTTCATAGCCGTGCTGACATAAGTTCTCCATACATCCCTATCCTGAGCTAATATTTTCCAATCATTCCTTGTATAATGTACTTCCTTAAAATCATAGTTAATGTTATTCTCCCACCTCATTCTTGGTCTACCAACTGGGCGTTTTCCCTCTGGCTTTCCTACAAGAAGCTTCCATGCAAGACTTTCATTCCCCATACGTGCAACATGTCCTGCCCATCGCAGTCTACGAGACTGTTCTTATTATATCTGGCTTCCTATAAAGACCATGTAGTTCATTGTTATGTAGTCTTCTCCATTCACCTGTTTGTTCATCTCTCTTTGGTCCAAAAATTTTCCTAAGTACTTTATTCTCAAATACTTGTAATCTCCTTTCCTCCCTTAAAGTAAGAGTCCATGTTTCGAATACATATAGTATAACTGGTAGAATAATAGTTTTACACATTTTCAGTGTAACATTTTTTGAAAGGAGTTGGGACATCAAGAGTCTCTGCAATGCATAATAGCACGCATTTTCAGAATTGAGCCTATGTTTAATATTTTGCATCTCATTCATATTTGTCATTAATTGTTCCTAGGTCAAAATTTCCCTCATTTGTCATTAGCTGTCCATTTCCATTATATAATGTATTTCTACGTGTGACCATATATTTTGTTTTATTGATATATACTTCTAGTCCTAATTTCTTAGTGTTACTCAGTAGTGTGTGCGTGTTGTCCTTTAGTATCTCCTCGCTATCGGCCAATAGTACTACCTCATACCTCATTTGTATTGCAATATACTATTTAATAACACGTGTTATCTTACCCCATTTAGTAGTAATTTTGGATTAAGACATTTATTATGTGGAAATAAAAAGAATACAAGCAATTGCTTATAAAAGTTGAGATCGCAATCTCCGTGTATTTTTATTGAAGCACAATATTACAAGTAATTTTATTGAAGCACAATGTTACAAGTAATTCACGAGGACGCATTAATAATATTTAGTTTACTTTTCTTTCTCAATTTGTTCCCCGGTTATTGTCCCTCTCTTGAAACGCTCCGAGGTATCCTCTGATGTTTCCGCAGCGTCTCTCCACATTTCACAGGGAAAGAAAAACTGCAAAACAAACACATCATACATTACCATTAATTGTCATCACTCTAGCCCTAACTCTGTCTTGGTTCTAGACTACTCTTCTATTAACATCTCTCTCTCTCTCTCTCTCTCTCTCTCTCTCTCTCTCTCTCTCTCTCTCTCTCTCTCTCTCTCTGTCTTAGTTTAACCTCTTCCTTTGTAAGTAAGTTTACATTCCCCACACCTTCCAGGTCTTGTAGGAGACACGAAATGAGGGTGAGAATTTTTAACTTTGCATGAGGCACAGCCTCCGACAACGAATTTGACAGATCGTTAAAAACAAAGCCCTTCTTTGTGTTAATTTAACGGAGCGGTAGAGGAACTTCGGGTAATTTGGACCCCTGTTTTGAATGTGTTGTTTTTTTCTTCTTTTAATTAAGGGATTTGAATTTTATTTAATTACAGTGATTAGTATTAGTGCTGTAAATATCAAATAACATTGTTCTTTTATTCAAATATGAAAAATCTTTATAATTTATTAACTGTTTTACATAACAAAAAAGGTCCACTTTAACCTCCATATTCGGATAAAGTGGATCCCAGAGTCCACCTTTGCTTTTAGTCTATTTTAAAGTTTATTTATTCTATTAATTTATACAGACAGGCACAGATTAATCTGAAAATGTTAATGACTGATCATAATTAAAAAGCGTTGATATTTCTTTAATGTTTTAAAAATTATTGTTGATTATAACATTCACACGTCATTGAACTGTAGAAAGGGACGGTCTTTGGGTTTTATAAAATTACAAGGATATTAAATAAAATTAATTGAGTGAATGGTTTTTACAGATAGCATCCTCATTGATAACATATACTTATTCGTGTAAAGTGCACCCAAGTCCTTTGTTATGTTTTATTTTATACAGCCACCATGTCACAAAATATCAAACCAAAGCGTCAGTATATTAGAAGAACATCTACATACGATAATATATTAAGGAGTTTTTTTTCAACATTTATAATATTCAATAGCAGAAATTAAGAATTGATTCTTAGCTTGAAAAACTTTTAAAGTTGTTAATTTTCATAAATATCACAAATAAACCCTTCTTCGCACAAAGAATAAAAGAAACTTGCCTTGAACCCGTCAAAGTTGATGAGGAGAAGTTAAAATATTTTCTGTTCGAGGGCAGTACCAATTAAAGAAGATATTAACAGGGTCCTCTCAAACAGAAGGGTCCACATTACCCGAACTTTCCTATATACACAAGCTAACAGATTTCGCAGATAGTAAATGTTTTTTCCATGTGTTTCAACTTATATCATCTCTGTCGAACTCGCATGATCGGAACTTAGAAAAATATATCCTCCAACACGAACATCATCTGGCCACATTTCAGACAAGATACACCATTCACTCACACATTCATAATATACAAAGCAAATACATAGATGATTCTGATAATCTAATTTTGCTGTCCAAGCTTTCCAGTACAAACATTAATTTTTACAATATATATATATATATGTGTGTGTGTGTGTGTGTGTGTGTGTGTGTGTGTGTTATAACTATATTTTTGACATTCGGCAATGAAGTCAAATATATATATATATATATATATATATATATATATATATATATACATTTCTACTAGTACACCGCAGTGGTTTAGGGCTAACATCGTTGAGTCAGACGCAGCGCGTCCGAGTTTGATTCCCCGATCGGGACACTTTTCCTGGATGAGGGTTTTCCGGTTTTTTTTAACATAACTTCTCCAAATTAGTTCTCCTGTCAGACTCAAAAGCACCTCTTCAATCAATCTGTCACCCAAACAAACACGACTCCAAACAATGTTACGACATGATACTACAACTCCATAACTACGGCAAAGAAATCATCCTACAGTGGATTCCGTCACATTGTGGAATCTTGGGAAATGAAGCAGCCGATCTCCTTGCGAAGAAAGGTTCCCTGATATCACAATCACCAAACCTATATCTTATATTTCGGCAAAAAAGGCACATAAAATAAAAAACCAAGGATATAAATGATAACAGACTTCAATCGTCCACAAAAGATAAGAAATGGAAAAGCTTCCTTGAAAACACAAGCATCATACCAGAACTTCCACGCGGTTGCACAATTCAGATTAACTGCAGGACACGATTGCTTTGCTAAACACTTTCACAAGATCAACATATTGTCTACACCAAGATGCATTCTATGCAACCACCCAGAAGAATAAATGGATGATGAACACCTCAACAACTTTGCAGCCGTCAAAGAGGAAACTTCCTGAACTTAGAAGTACTGGAGAGCAAGACTGCTAATGACTTCAGTGTTAGATGCAGCACATTAGACACCAACCAACATTATTGTTGGCAATCTCTTTTAGTGGGTTATCGCTGGTTCTGCAGCGAGTGAACCAGAGATAACCCACTAAAAGGAGTGAACCGACTTATGCTTTGCACATTGTGCGCAATTTCTATATATGGTATAATAACTTAGAGTTTTATATGATCTTGTTTTCTTTGCGGTCCGGAACATTTAAATAACTGCAAGGATAAGTTATTGTTTTGCCAATTTAAGATTAGGGGTCTTTACCGCTTCCTATAAAATACTGCCCAATTGAATAAGACTGATAGTTTTGTTAGAATTGACACTAATTATTTATCAGCAAGTCCTAAACAGTAAAATTGACATTACTTCAATAATTGATTAATTTATGGACACCTGATTAAAGGGACTATATAAACATAATAATATTCAGGAAGAAATAAATATAAGAATACAAAATGCTAAGAAATGCAACTTTTCAATAAATTAAGTATTTAAATTCAAAATATCTGACACGTAAAACAAAAAAAAACAGATTGTATATAATAATGCGCTGCTACGCCAAAAAAATTAAAATTATTGTGTTTTATGTTTAGTTGAATAAGTATAAGGAAAAAAAAAATTAATAATTATTTTTAGATACCCCATGCTGATTATCCGTCGTTGCCCGAGAATCTACTTATCCTGATCTTCACGGCACAAATGAGCTGAAAAAGTTGAATAAATAAAAGGAAACATTTATATCGTAATTATTTTTAGGAACCCCGCGCTGATTACCCGACGTTGCCCGGGAATCTACTTATCCCGATCTTCTTGACATAAATCAGCTGAAAGACAAAATTCGTTATTGTGTTATCCATAAAAGAATTATCCGCCGTGCGCTGCTACTCTTGCCTAGGAATCTATTTATCCCGATCTTCTTGGCAAAGAAAAAATTGTAAGTTATCCGTAAAAGATAAACTTATGTTGTCCCGGACCTTTTTTGTAGAGTTTTTTGAGATGTTCGATTCTGTGTACACTAATGTTGTGTATTTGTTATGGTTTAGGCAGCGTAAGCAATTTAAGCATAAAAAAGGGACTTTTTTCAAAAAAGCCCCATCACAATCGGATGAACGGTATGGCAGCGCATAAAATACGAACAAACAAACATTCATTTTTATATTTTAGATATGTTGGCTGCAACCTGTGATTCCATAGTGTAAACAGCTTCGCGTTTGTTGGCGCATGCGCATGGTGTATGATATATATATATATATATATATATATATATTTCTTTCGTCACATGTTTTCCGTGCCAATTGTCTAGAATAATGGAAGCGTAATAGCCTTGTTTAGTTTGAATATATCAGTGAATGTATTAATATTCATATGTCTCGAACGTGGCCCCGGAAGAGAACTGATCACTCATCCATGGAAGCCGTCCATGTGGTCAAGGTAATAGATTTGTGATCCAGAGTTATTCTATCCCGACTGGAGCTGGTGGCGTGAGGCACACAAGTAATAGGCTAATAATAATAATAATAATAATAATAATAATAATAATAATAATAATAATAATAATAATAATAATAATAATAGTTTATTTTTTACCGACGGCTATAAGATTGAAGTATGTATATGTACAATAGAAAGGAAAACACAAAACACACAGACACTTATAAATAAATATGACTAACTCACTGGCATTATCGAACCCGTAGGTTCATGGCCGCACGGACATAAGCTCTTCATACATCCCTATCCTGAGCTATCATCCCCTGTATAAGCTACAACCCTCAAATCATGGTTAATGTTATTCTCCCGCCTTATTATTGGCCTACCTACTGGACGCTTTCCCTCTGGTTTTCCTACAAGGTCTTTCCATGCACCTCTTTCATTCCCCATTCGTGCCATATGTCCTGTCTACGAGACTTAATTGTTCTTATTTCATATATGCTTCTCCGTAAAGATCATGTAGCTCACTGCTATGTGGTCTTCTCAGTTCGCCTGTCTGTTCATCTCTCTTTAGATCAAAACTTGTAAAAAGTTTGTTCGTAAATACTCGTAATCTTTTTTTCTTCCCTTAAAGTAAGAGACCATGTGCAGCGTCAATATAATAAAATTCTGAAGTATGCACACTTATGGAAAGCAACGGGAAGCTACTAACACCTATAATTCCCTTGTAAAACTGCAAAGCATAGCACGAAAATGCTATGATTGCAGTGAAGGACCTGCCTATGGCAGAAAAAAATAGAATAGAATATACATAAACAGAAAATATGTAAATAAATTGCACCAAAGCAGTCTTACACAATCACTATGATAAAGGGAAACGGTAGTCAGCAATAATGGTCGACATACAAGAAATAGAAGTCTGATACTGAGAAGAAAATAAAATAACAGTACAATTTTTATTAAATAAACTTTAAATCTCACTAGGACTCTGGAAAAATCTTAATGTTAATTTACTGTGGCATTAAGGGTAAAAATACACCGATTTTAGTGATTTATACTTTGTGGATTAATATAACAAATTACATTATCTTTATAGGAAACCAGTATAATAAGAACAGTTAAGTCTCATAGACTGCAATGAGTAGAACATGCGGTACCAATGGGGAATGAAAGAGGGACATGGAAGCTTTCGTAGGAAAACCAGAAGAAAAACGCCCAGTGGCAGGCCAAGAATGAGGTGGTAAAATAAAATTAACCATGATTTGAGGGAATTAGATTATACAGGGGATGATTGAAAAACATTATCTCAGGATAGGGATGTATGGAAGGCTTGTGTTCCCGTGGCCATGAACTTACGGGTTCGATAGTGCTAGAGAGTTATATAATATTAATATACGATTAAAAACACAACAATTTTCTTCCCCTGAGATAAGGTAATACTTCATATCTAGTAGCATAGTCATGGTCAGAAGTATTGAAAATCTCCCCATTTATCATTAATATTTTAATATTAATAAGCTGACGTGAAAATTTAGGCCTATGTTTTCAGATTTACGTGTGTTTACCCTGTGGCCACAATAATATATTAGTTCCTAATAGTATTTACGAAATGAGTGTCTTTCCGTTACCGGTACATTTTTTTTTACAAACCCATGTTTTCACTTTACAGAGATTTAGGCGCTCTCCCCCCTACAGGGAAGAATTTGAACCATACTAATTTAGTTACACTCGTTTTCGTATATATGCCATTTTGAGTGGTCCGTGGTCAGCGTTCCGCCCCATACTGACATCAGGCTTAAGGATTTTTTACGAGCCTGAAAATCTTCAGACTCGGGACCCACGGCTTAAAGTCCCTCCAGGAGGACTTCCTCCTTGGATTTTTCCGTCCTAAAAAACCCATCGACCCCGGCCGGGTTTGAACCCGCGACCCTCGGGACCAGAGGCAAGGAGCATAACCACTAGTCCACCGCGGCCGACTACCGGTACATAATAGCTCAAACATCGGACAGTTTCAACTGGAGTGCTTCCAGAAGTCGCACTAAAACCTTCTCACTTGTGATATTCACAGATGAAGAAACCATTGTCGAATTTGTGTTCTGCGTTTATACAGTTACTTATGTGATTAGTGTTTTATGTAGTTTTCATAAATATTTGAAATGCTTATACGTATAATATCTAAAACTATCAGAAAGTATGTTTATGTGTGATTACTATACGAATTCCATATGTGACTGACTGACATTTACAATACACTTTTACAGCAAAATGGTTGCATAAATATTACAATTGATTGAAATTAGGGGTGTTATCTGCGTGATATGATAGAGGAAGAATGTGTGATTAAGACTACATAATTATACAACTTCTGAAGAAAAACAATGTTATTTATTATCTATCAAAGTATGTGTGACTGACTGGCATAAATGTCAACTCATCATGCAACTTAACTTGTTCATCTGCATGATTCTTTGAAGTGTGATTCCTAATTCAATTTTCCAAAATACCGTTTGGAGGGCACATTTCAAGTTACATTCTCAATAAAAAACGAAACAAAAATCACAATTAAGACCTGAGTTATAACCTAATATGTGATGCGTGACTGACTGAATCCATTTTGTGACTGACTGACATATCTGAATTTTATTAAGAATTTAATATTGTGGAGCTGAAAATATTACCAAATAATATGAAATTATAATAGATAAAAAGCGATAATACGGAGGTAAATAAAGTACTATATATATTTTATCATGTATAGGAAATGTACAATGTGATATGCTGTCAAAAGATTAAATAAATATTGTAATTTATTTAACTTGGTTACCATGTACCATTTTAAATTTCACAAAATAAAGAAAATATTAACTTCTTAATAACAAACGGCCTTCTCTATAGTTAAATATGCATAATATGCATATAATTTTATTACATCCATATTAACTGATTATAATTTATATGATGCTTGCTATGTTTAATATTTCTGATGCTCTTATTAGATTGAACCATTGAAATAAATAAAAATACCGATTTGGAATTTGCAATGTTCGTTCAAGGATGATTAAAATAATAAATCCATTAAAATTGATCGTATATGAAATTAATGTTAATGGAGCGATTTTTTGTTCCAGAATACTAAGATTAACTTTTACACATCTCAACTTTAAAGAAAAAAATTAACGAAAAATTACAGTATATAAATTATTAAAAATGTTATTTAAATGTGGGAAATGCTGTTATAATTCTTTCAAAACAACTGATAAATTATATTGCTGACATGAATTATATTTTTAAACTAAACAATTGAAACAAATATCTTACAAAGCGCGAAATCTTACTTTATGACTGACGTGTCTGTTCCCAGCTCCCGCACATGTTACAGCGTTGTCATACGTACACTTTGTTGGTTTCCAATAATGCTACACCCAATAATAATTTTCCTTTACATTACGGTTATACTTAATCGCAAATACGCCACGCCAATTGTATTTTTTATACAAGTAACTTCATATGATTTAAAACTGTTGTTGCAATCAACAATGTAAGACTCTATTTCACAAAGTGCAATGCAAGCAAAGGAAATGTGGCAACATAGCATTGTGAATCCCCGAAATAATACGACACACTTGGCATGTGAAGGGTCAAACTAATGCGAGACCCTTCCAATAGGCTACACGATCGCCCACGCGCATTCCATTATTTTCTAACACGTAAGATCCCGCGCACTTGTTTTTAATTGCGGTACAGCACAATACTCTAGTGACTCGCTTAATAACATACATATTGAAGAATCACATAATGAGGAATTGTTTAAATGCCACAAATAAAAATATAATTTTCTTTTACACACGAAACTTGTGAATTTTTCGCACTGATTGTTCATTTTAAATGTGTGCATAATCTATAACATACGGCTTCAACACTTTTACATGGTGAACTCCATGAGCTGCCGAGATAGCTGCAACATGTTTAAATCGCTTTTCTAAAAATCTCTTCCCTTCTTCTACCTCATTTTGATCACCTCCTGATTTTTTTTTTTTTTTTGCAAATGCCCCAGGTTGTCTTTCGACATTCCTGGTGTTCTCTCCTGGCATGGTGTACTCGTAACCCACTTCTGAGGTTGGGGCGCCTGGAAGGCGGGGTTACGTTGCCCCGATATTATGATGGGTGATGATGATAGTGGTGTGCCAGGAGAGTCCCTAATCCTAAGCTTAATCTAAGATGAATATGAATGATGATGATTACGATGGCCATATGATTTCGGGGACCGTTAGGGCCTTAAAGTTTTCCTGACATTTGTCTTACAGGTGAGGAAAAACCCCGATAAAAACCTCACCCAGAAAAAACTGTCCCGACCGGGGATCGAACCCGGGCCCGCTGCGTGACAAGGCAGCACGCTACCTCGAGACCACAGCGGTGGACCGTCCTGAACTATTATTTGTTTAGTTTTACTACTTACGATTTTACAGAATTCTGCAACACTTTGAATCTTCTTTCCTGACTTTGAAGATATCCATGCCATCCTTTTTACCTGGTCGCCGATCGGATCTACAGTTCCCTTACAAAAGAATCAGTGAAACAAAACAAATGTATACAGTGAAATCGTAAAACAAAATTTCGTTTAATTTTGCATGTGTTTTCAGGTTTCGGAATATGTCATGTTCTACTACTATAAATTTTATATCAAAATAATCCGTATTTCAAACATTACCTTCTAGAATCAGAAAATTTAACCTGTAAATAAGTATATCCCATCAAAAAAATTACTCCTGCGCCAATTTCAAAACTTTCACCTCGGTATGATATTTTCATGCAATCACTCTATATTTAAATCGTTCCGCTGAATGCCTTTTTGCTCAAATTGTCACAGAAGAAGGGCCAGTAATTATTTTAAGAAACAGCTGGGTCGAACTGTCTACCAGATATCCTAAACCATGTTTATGTTAATACTCAGCGAAGTCCAGCAAGCAACTGAATGCGTCATGCGTATAGCAATATAAGTGAGGGGACAAAAAGTCAGTCGATCACGGGATTCTAACGGGAAAATTAATGACTTTACAAGAAAATGTCATCAATATTTTTTTGTTAGTTGTGTACCTGTAACGTAGAATCCAAGAGGAAATTTTAATCCTTCAATTATTTTTTATTAATTTATTTTTATATTTATTTAGCCTGGTGGAGTTAAAGTCATGTGGCCTTCTCTTCCACTCACCAGGATAAATATATATTTCATCAGAATATAACAATCGTAATTAACTCTAATATTAAACACTAAATGAAGATTTTACCAATAAGATAATATCTATTATATTATGATCTATAATACAACTACTTAATGATAGTTAAGATTAAGAATAAAACTAATAATAAAATGTATTCTAGCAAGATAAATTAAATTGTTGGTAGATCGTCCCTGTCTAATGTAGGGGCCAATATAAAAAAGAAAAATAATGAGATATAGAAAATTAAATTTACGGTTATAAAATATTTAAACAAATGAAAATATTTGTTAATTTTAATATTATCTTAACAAATAATTCTATCAGTGAGGTGTATAAGTTAGTTTATTATTAAATAATTATTTAGTTTGTTTTTGAAGGATGTTATAGTTTAACAGTCTCTGACATGGGAGGAAGGGAATGCCATGTTTTGGCAAGTGAGACTGTAAAAGATAACGAATAATACACAGTGTGATGATGAGGGATATAAAGGACAATGTGCTGATGGGATCGAGTGTCAAGATTATGTGTGTCGGATAGTCTGATGAAGCGGCGTGATTAATTAGGCGATTATGTGTGAAGTATTTTACAGAGAAGGAATAGGGAATGGACAGTCCTACGATCTTTTAGACGAAGCCACGATAATTGTTCCAGGGACGGTGTAACATGGTCAAATTTGCGAATACCACAAACAAAACGTGCGCAAGAATTATGAACACGTTGAAGTTTTTGAGTGAAAATAGTATTTAAGTTAGTAAAAAGAGTATTACAATAATCAGAATATTATATTGTGTACAGTAATTTATATACGTTTTCTGTGACTGACTGGCCATAACTTAACAACTATAGGACACATTTAAGGTATGTAGAATATTAGAATGGAATTAATATTATTTCATTTATGACCAAGGAGGACCAAAGTATGGTTTAACAAAACAGTTTGTGAAATAAAACGAATTCGTATGACCAAATCATTAAAAAAGAAATTGGTAAAATTTTGCGTGTTTTTTTTTAGGGTTTGGAATATGACAAGTTCTACAGTTTGTAAGATTAGATTAAAATAATGCACATTTGAAACATTTTCTTATAGATTTATTAAATTTTATATTTACAAAATTATTCCTGCGTCAGTTTCAAAATTTTCACCTCGGTATGACATTTTCATGGAATCGCTCGATAATGAATTCTTGAAGTGAATTTAAAATGCTATTTTTAACACGATTAATAGTTGTGTTGTGTCAGGAAAAGAAATGTGTAAATACGTGTAAACAAATTTAAGAAAACGGGTAAATACAATATAAAAGTAGAGGAATATAAAACGGAGCTTACTGAGGAAAAGTTAGAAGAATTTCCAAAACATATCGAACATAACTTACTCACTGGCACTACCGAACCCGTAGGTTCATAGCCGCGCGGACATAAGCTCTCCATACATCCCTATCCTGAGCTAATGTTTTCCTATCATTCCCTGTATAATCTACTTCCTCAAATCATAGTTAATGTTATTCCCCCACCTCATACTTGGTCTACCAACTCGGCATTTTCCCTCTGGTTTTCCTACAAGAAGCTTTCATTCCCCATTCGTGCCACATGTCCTGCCCATCGCAGTCTACGAGACTTAACTGTTTTATTATATCTGGCTTCATATAAAGACCACGTAGTTCATTTTTATCTAGTTTTCTCCATTCACCTGTCTGTTCATCTCTCTTTAGTCCAAAAATATTCCTAAGAACTTTATTCTCAAATACTCGTAATCTCCTTTCCACCCTTATAATATATATATATATATATATATATATATATATATATATACACACTGTTTAACGTTTTTTGTAAGGAGTTGGGACGTCAAGAGTCTCTGTAATGCTTAATAACATACATTTCCAGAATAGAGATGGTACAAAAATACACTTTTCAAAAATCCCCCTGTTTGCTTTCACGGGGAACAGATTTCAGCATATCGACCCCAAAAAACTAAGTGGCAGTATCGAACCCCTAGATACATGACCACGTGTACATAAGTTCTGAATACATCACTAATCAAGTAATATGTTCTGAATACATCACTTCCAATAATTTCCTGAAAAATTCAGTTTCTTTAAAATTTGATTAATGTATTCTCCCATGCCATTCTTGGCCTATCTATTGGGCCCTTTCCCTCTGATTTCCCTATAAGAACTTGCTATTAAAAAAAAGGTTGAAGAACAAAAGGCTGCACAAGATTGGATAGGATAAAGAATGAAGATATAAAACAGAGTTAAATATGTATTCACTGAATGATAAAATCAAAGAATATAGAGATAAATGTAGAAAGTATGAATGCATCAAGATGACCAAAAGCAGCATTTAAGTACAAGCCAAGAGGTTCAAGGAAGGTAAGAAGACTAGTAAAAAGATGGACAGAATAACTGTGAGCCGGAATAGGCAATTTGCCTAGCCCGTAAACTGAAGAAGAAGAACTTTCCATTTTCACCATTTACATATCCTTCCCATCGCATTTTACTAAACTTACTTGATCTCACTAATATCATGTAACATCGCATTTCAAATTCGGGAGTGAAAGTACCAACAGATTTTGCCCAGAGGGAGGCCTCTTATTTCACGCTTGAAGTACTTTACGTGCCGTAAATTTACGACCCATGGTTTTAGTTCCCTTTCGAAGGAAATCATACTCTGGATTTTACGACCATAACCCATTCGTTTCAGTTTTAAATGTTCAATGCATTTCCGCAGAAACCGGATTTTAGTTACTGTAAATTGTATTGTATATATTCAAACATTCAAAACAAACGAAAGATAGCGGTACTTGAGATCACAAATAGGATGGAGGCCAAAACGCATTCCTCTACTATTTATAAATGTTAATAAAATATTACCCTGCCAAGGATGTACAAAATATTGCAAAATATATAACAGCAGATTTAAGCGAATTTACCTCGCCTTCTGAGTTGAAGACACCGACTCCAGCCGATTTGAACTCGCGAACCTTGGGATTAGAAACGAACATTGTAATCACTAATCCACTGGAACCGACGGTGATATTCGTGATATCCTTTCAACTGGATTGGTTACTTATTCACGAGTCAAATAGGCATTGCAACTGTGGGAAGGAGTAATGGGCCCCGATACACTGGATGCGTCCTGAGGAAGTATTCGGTGTATTACGAACACCCCCAAAATGATAAAGGACCCACAAAAATGTTATACTACAAGATAGAAAGTAAAATAAATCCATTTCTGTCTTTGTAATTACATTTCCTTACATTTATCTTTAAACAGTTGCCTTGATTCTATAATGAATACTGCATATATTTTCTCCTCTCCTGCCACGTGAACATCAAGAGCACGTTAGACTCACTTCAATCTGGTGTATACCGGATTATGATGAAACGGCATCTCAACCATTGCACTAGTTCCTTAAGTAAAGTTTAACATTTGCTCGATTCGGCGTGGTCTCGAGGTAGCGTGCTGCCTTGTCACGCAGCGGGCTTGTGTTCAATCCCCGGTCGGGACAAGTTTCCTGGGTGAGATTTTTCCGAGTAATTTCCTCACATGTAAGACCAAACTCAGGATAATGTAAGGCCAAAACGATCACCTAAAACCATCTAGCATCGTTATCATATTCGCCTCATTAGATTAAGTTTAGTTTAAGTGCTCCTGGCGCATCATTACCGTTATCATCACTTTCGTATAATCGGAGCAGCGTAATCCTGCCTTCCAGGCGCCCCAAACCTCGGAAGTGAGTTACAAGTGCGCCATGACAGGAGAGAATACCAGAAACTTCTAATGTCAATCTGATAACATTGATTTTAAAAAAGTTGTTTTTATAGCATGTCTTCAGTATTCACATTTTCATCAACGATTAGCGAGTATTCATTTATTACGAGTATTTGAGAATAAAGTTTTTAGGAAAATTTTTGGACCAAAGAGAGAACAGACAGATGAATGGAGAAGACTTCATAACAGTGAACTACGTGGTCTTTATAGGAAGCCAGATATAATAAGAACAGTTAAGTCTCGTAGACTATGGGCAGGACATGTGGCACGTATGGGGAATGAAAGACGTGTATGGAAGCTTCTTGTAGGAAAACTAGAGGGAAGACGCCCTGTTGGTAGACCAAGTATGAGATGGGAGAATAACATTAACTATGATTTGAGGGAAGTAGATTATACAAGGAATGATTGGAAAGCATTAGCTCAGGATAGGGATATATGGAGAGCTTATGTCCGTGCGGCCATGAACTTACAGGTTCGATAGTGCCGGCGAGTAAGTAAATATAGGTCCCGTGAAGTTTAATATCCTTCAAGGCGGGTCTTAAAAAGGTTGAGATGATCTATGTCGTTTCTCCGGGATTTCTAGCCTGAGGGCAGCGACGAACACAGAACCAAAGAAGTCATTACGTATTATTCCATCGCTAGGGCTTAAAATATAGTTTATATGTTACTAGTGATCACCTTTATATACATAATTCTTCTGTACGCGTGTTTGTCACTCTACTCCTCGTAAACGACTGGATCGATTTTGATCACAATTTAGATTCACAATTGGACCCTCTAAAGCCATTAAGTGTAGGAGTTCACCTGAAATGAAAATTGAAAAATCGCCCTAGCGGTCACAATTTTCTCTGATTCACAACGAAAATCAGTATAGGGCCTATCTTAATAAAATAAACCGAGGTAGGTAGTGTCCAAACCTGAGCGAAATCCGACAATTAGAAGTGGAGGTTTACTTGAAATTCTAAATTAACTACTGTATAGGGGGCTAGCCGTCGTGTAGTGGTTAAGGCAGTGCGCTACAAAACGGAAGGTCGAGGGTTCAAGTCCCGGTGGGGTCAGGATTTTTAAACTGGCCCAAACCTTCTGATGACACCATGGCCCTGGGGTCGACTCAGCCTCTAACTGAAATGAGTACCAGATGCTTGTTCTGGGGGTAAAGGCGGCCGTCACGCAGGGCTGACAACCCGGCTAACATCAAGTTCCGATTGTCTAGAAAAAGTGGGAGCCTTAACATCCTACTACCCCAAGGGCCTCCAGGCCTGTAGTGGGAACACTTTACACTTCACTTTATAAATTAATGGACCGATTTTGATGGCATTTTGTGTGTGTGTGTGTGTGTGTGTGTGTGTGTGTGTGTGTGTGTGTGTGTGTGTGTGTGTGTGTGTGTTGTGTGTGGTTGGTCCCTGGAGGGTTCAGATTCACAATTGGAATTGATAGGTGACGCTGTGATCGGGTTATAGGATACATTTTTAATGTCAGATGTGTAGTCACCTGTGTTATCGACATATTCCACTCTACAAAAAATGTGACGTCATCATGCACGCTTCTTGAGCCATAACAGATGGCAGTGAGTAGTTTTCTTGCGAATGTATTAATTAGTGAATGTTATGGTAAAAGTAACTTATATTTTTATCATCCGGCCAAGACATTAGAATTGAATATTCGGGCAGGACAACGTCTGCCGGGTCCGCTAGTTAATTAATATAACATTGAACATATCAAACCTGTTGTGGGTTTCTTGGTCCAAGAACAAACCGCATTTTCTGAAGTTGGGTGCATGGGCTTGAGTCCTGCTTGTCCTCCAGGGCTGAAGTACGAGATGGGACGAACGCCGATGAGACGAACGCTGACGGGGTTGCTCTCTTTCTTCCGTTCGTCCATCCTCGCGAATATTGGAAAGTCTGGGCCAGAATTGTACCCGTTAGACAGCTCAGGATAAGAATAAGACCTGGAAATTTGTGGGCTTGACTGCGATGTATATACATGTTGTGTGCTATCTGAAATAAATAAATATTAGACATTAACATGAGTTTGTATATTTTTTGTTATTACATTCTGATTATAATGCAGCTTTGTTTTACAAATATAGGTTCGTATATTTTTTAATGTTTTATCTGGTTCTGGATTAAATGTAAGAGAGCGCATCTCACTCTACCCTGTTACTCTTTGCCCTAATCCTAATGTATCAATCCTGCCTGTTTCTGCACTAAGATATTTCTCATATACAGTAATATATATAATTTTATAGTATATAATATCAACTTTATATATAAAAAGTTAGCAAATAGATAGGAACAATAATTACAAATATGAATGAGATGTACAAAGCAATTAAACATAGGCTCAGTTATGGAAAATTTATACTACTACACATTACAGGGACTCTTGTCCCAACTCCTATATAAAACTATATAAGACTGTTATTCTTCCAGTTATATTATATGGATGCGAAACATGGACGTTTATTTTAAGGGAGGAAAGGATATTACGAGTATTTCCGAGTAAAGTTCTTAGGAAATGTTTTGCACCAAACAGAGATGAGCAGACAGGTGAATGGAGGGGACTAAATAACAGTGAGCGACGTGGCCTTTATAGGAAATCAGGTATAATAACTGTTAGATAATTCTTACAGACTGCAATGGGCAGAACATGTGACACGAATGGGGATTGAAAGGGGGGCATGGAAGCTTCTTTGAGGAAAACCAGAGGGAAAGCGCCAAGGTGGAAGATCAATAATTAGGTGGAAGAATAACATTAACCATGATTTGAGGGAAGTAGATTATACAGGGATGATTGGAAAACATTAGCTCAGGATAAGGATGTATGGAGAACTTATATCCGCGCGACCATGAACCTATTTAAAAATTCAGACCGCTTATGTTTGTGCTCGCAAAACTCGAAAAGTAGTTGTTCAATTGTTATGAAAATTTGTACGGAGTAAGTAGGCAGGTTTTCAGGTACGGAGAGTGTCTAGTCGCTATCTACTATTCTCTAAAACCATTAGGCGTAGGAGTACACATGAAACGAAAATTTAAAAATCCCTCTAGCGCACAGTGGTCCAGAATCCGAATCTAGGAAGACAAAATTAATTAGGCCTACTAAGCACATAATCAATGTAGATAGCTGAAACTTTGAATTGACCTAGATATTAACAATGACCTGTCATTTACTCTACCCAATATATATTAAAATATATCAATAATTAATAGTTTTCACATGGCACAAAAATTAAACGACTAAATATATAACTATAATTTAAATATAATATTATAGCTTTTACTATATTTTTTTGCAGAAACTATTAATAAAAAGAGCAAAATCTACAAATAATTTCAATCGTTGTCTTCTGTATATGATTCTGTTTCCTATCCTCTTCTGATTCAAACGTATAGGCCCTACATAAATCTGTCAACTAGCCCTTCACTACTTAGGCAATTTTCGGGACTTCTTCAAGCAGTAATCTTCTTCTACTGCTGATTACGGGATCTGAAGTGATAAGAAACATATGGGGTAGATCTTCTATTTTTTGCTCTCTAGTAAATTTTTGCTCCTATGTATTATGGCCTGGAGAATCATCACTAGAGCTAGGATTTTTATGTACTAAAATGTAAGTTTGCAACGTAGTATAATGAAAAGTTAGACTTATGGCTATCTTTTGTTTTTGTTTCACACAAAACTGTTGAATAGTATAATGAGAAGTTAGACTTATGACTGTCTTTTATTTTCGTTTCACACACAAACAGTTGAATAGTATAACGACAAGTTAGACTTCTGTCTTTTGTTTTAGTTTCACACACACGAACAGTTGAATAATATATACTATTTGCATTGCAGTCCCATCTTTTATTACATAAAATTCGTAGCCATAATCATCCCAATCCCATTTAAAAGCAGCCAATAAGTGAGACGAAGTATCTAAACAAACTTTTTGCGCGATAGTGCGTTTTTTCGTACATACAGCAATGGCGACCATGATTGAAATTTCAACTTACTACATTTCGGGATTGCCAATCTAAATAAGTATACTGTAATATTACATTTACACCCATTGCCATCTATGTTTTTACGTACAATGTATATACAAAAAATATCCAAAAGGAAGTGTTAATATACATTATACGAAACAAATCAATGCATTTTAAATGAGCTGAACTTTATTTGAGACAATATAAAACAATAAATACGTACTTGAGGCCATGTTATCAATAATTGTTCTCAAGGCTTCCTGTTGTTTCAACTAATAAACATTGTCCACACTGTTAACGTTAGTCAATTGTTTATAATGAATGCAAATATTTCCAACAAATATGTTATTATTTTACTATTATTTATTATTTTGAAAACACCATCGCGTAAAAATAATGTAGAACGAACGTTTGTGAAGTGTTTTACAGAATCTCGAAAATTAAAAACCTTGCCATCGCTCGGTTTTTAAACATTTTTCCTCGATTCTGTAAAAACCACTTCCCAACCTCTCATCTTAATATAGTATTGTTTTGCTTTATTCTGTTACGATAAATGCTTCAAATACATGCAACGGTGTAATTTTCACTTCTGAGGATATTTCAGAAATTTCATATATTTGAGGGTAATGTTTTTTTATTGCATCAAGAAGGTTGTTGTAAGAATGGTACATATTAGGATTTTGATTTATTACAACTGGCACGCCGTAGCGTAGTGGTTAAGGCACTGAGCTACAAGCCAGAGGGTCGAGGGTTCAAGTCTCGTTGGGGTCAGGATTTTTAAACTGACCCAAACCCTCTAGCGGCACTAGGGCCCTGGGGTCGACTCAGCCTCTAACGGAAATGAGTACCAGATGCTTGTTCTGGGGGTAAAGGCGGCCGTCACGCAGGGCTGACAACCCGGCTGACATAAAGTGCCGATTGTCTAGAAAAAGTGGGAGCCTTAACCTCCTACTACCCCAAGGGCCTCCGGGCCTCTTGTGGGATCACTTTACTTTACTTTACTTTACTTTACTTTACAACTGCGTATCGACATATGCTGTCTCTTTGTAAATTTATTGTTGACATAAAGTGGCAAAATATCTTCCGTAGTATGCATAATTAGCTTTTCATTTTTAGATTGATATGCTTTCTTAATATTCTTGTGGCCGTTTCAGTTGAGAAATCCAGTAATAGTTTTATTATATTTTCAGCATCTGTCCTGTCTACACGATTTAAACTCACTTGCTTAGCGACTGACAATTCTTCAGATCTTGCAGCAAGCTTTAGTTGGCACGAAGGTCTCTTCAGGGCGTATTTTAGATTATTTCTTATGTTCTGTCGGCGTGAGTATCAGGAACAGTGAGTATAAGGAATTTAGGTGATCCGTAGATATTAGTTGTGAAATTAACTAAGAATTAATTTGTTACTCTCAGACAACACAGTACACTTAGGTGCTTTTGTCGATATTCTTAATTTACTAGTAGGCCTATACCCTGTCGCATATGTAAAAGAATCTAAAAATAGAGGTGTATACAAACTTATTATAACCAATGGAAATTTTATAATGTTATAATAAGCTAAAATGAATACTTGAGCCAAATTCACAACTTCCTTGCAAAATGATTATAAAAGGGCCATGAAATTTGATTGAAAACACAGAGAGGAGCCAGTTGCTCTCATATGATTGCAGAGTGGGGCTAGTTGCTATTACTACGAAAACACGTAGAGGAGCAAGTCGCTCCTTGAATAAGAATATACAGCGAAGTTAGGGAAGCTATCGTTCCAAAGTGAATTGATTTGTATCTGAGCCTGTAATCCGACGCAAATAAGAAAGTACTTAAAGTAAAAGGAAGTTGTTAACGGAGACAGTAAGGCCTACGAGTAAATTAACCCATTCGCCTCAGAAGACGAGGTGCACTCGCCGGCTGTTAAATGGCCTTCAGCTCAGAAGACGATGTACACACGTTTAAGTCTACCTATTATATATTTCGCAATATTTTGTACATCCTTTAGCAGGGTAATCTTTTGTTAACATTTATGAATAGCAGAGGAATGTGTTTTGGCCTGCACCCATATTGAGATCTCAAGTATCGTTATCTTTTTTTGGTTTTGAATGTCTGAAAAACTAACTAAATCTAACTAACTCACTGGCACTATCGAACCTGTAGGTTCGTGTCCGCGCGGACATAAGATCTCTATATATTCCTATCCTGAGCCAATGTTTTCCAATCATCCCCTGTATAATCTACTTCCCTCAAATCATAGTTAATGTTATTCTCCCACCTCATTCTTGATCTACCAACTGAGCGTTTTCCCTCTGGTTTTCCCACAAGAATCTTCCATGAACATCTTTCATTCCCCATTCGTGCCACATATCCTGCCCATCGCAGTCTACGAGACTTAACTCTTCTCACTATACCTGGCTTCCTATAAAGACCATGTAATTCACTGTTATGCAGTCTTCTCCATTCACCTGTCTGTTCATTTCTCTTTGGTCCAAAAATGTTCATAACAACGTTATTCTCAAATACTCGTAATCTCCTTTCCTCCCTTAAAGTAAGAGTCCATGTTTCGCATCCATATAATATAACTGGTAGAATAATAGTTTTATATATTTTCAGTGTAACGTTTTTTTTAAAGGAGTTGGGACATCAAGAGTCTCTGTATGGATAATAGCACGCATTTCCAGAATTGACCCTATGTTTAATTTCCTTGTGCATCTCATTCCTATTTGTGATTATTGTTCCTAGGTATTTGAATTCAGAAAAACCGACAATATAAATTAGGGTGATTTAAATTCGGTTTTTGGGGAAATGCATTGAGCATTTAAATCTGAAGCGAATGGGTTAAGAATATCGACAAAAACAACTAAGTGTATTGTGTTGTCTGTGAGTAATAAATTAATTCTTAATTAATTTCACAACTAATTTCTACGGATCACCTAAATTCCTTATACGCACTGTTCCCGATACGCAGACAGTACACAAGAAATAATCTAATATACGCCCCGAAGAGACCCTCGTGCCTATCAAATACGCAAACTCCTTGTGTCTATTTTACTAAAGCTTGCTGCAATCTGAAGGTTTTCACTGTATAGTTCACCCTCTTTCTTTTAGTTTACTACTGCTTTCGTGAAATAATTTTTGGAGCTACCTACGTTGGATCCAGATGATCGATTAGGGTTGTTTGATATCATACTTGTTACAATACCTAAGATTATTATAATACCCTCCTACCAATAAGCACTTTTTGACAAAAATTCGTCTACAGAGCAAACATTGTTGCCATTTTGAAGATACAAAAAATGAACAGTTTGCTCAACACTATCCAAAATATGAGTACTGCTCTCTTTTAAAGTATATAAATTCAGTATATACATGCTCATTTCTCGACTTTGTATCGTTCACGGATTGCCACCACTTCAGTTTTTTTTTTGCGTCTATATTCTGAATAAAAACATTTCAGCTATAGAAATGTTCATAGTTAAATATGGGAAATAACATTATGAGGTTCTTATGAGCAAAAAATCTGGAATTTATCAAATTAATTGTAAGGACTGCAATAAAGTATACATAAGAAAAACAAAAAGGAATTTGGACACTAGCACTAAGGAACACTTTAGAAATATTAAATATGGTGAAATTGAAAAATTCGCTATTGCAGCACATAGTTTATTGGAGAATCATAAAATTGAAAAATAAGCCCAACTTGTAAAACATTTGGAAAAACCTTTAGAATTGACAATTTGGGAGAAGATATATATTCAGAACAAATTTAGATCCATGAATTTTGAAATTCCTGATGAACGCGACCTCATCTCAAAGTTCATCAAATCAACACCAGATGGCAACGTTATTGATGGAGATTCCAACGATTCCAACGAAAATCCGGTAGTCATAATGTCGGTTGAAAATAAGAGAGATCCTTCTCTTGAAAACTAGTTCCCGTGTTTAAAGAAACATAAAATACGAGGTAAGATGTAAAAAAATGTGACTCATTAACTATAGAAATGTTATTCAACTATTCAAAATTGAATTTCAATTATTTTATAACAGTTTTTTTTTAACGTTTGGATATATTCTTAAATTACGACCTATATAAAGAATTTTAAAAACAAATAACTGCTATATACCCTCCGGAGATGTCTCCATTTCACCAATGCAATGCGTAAATTATTATATTCACAATAGAAACGTTACAGAAAGGTCCTGAAAACGTACTGGCATTGGTGTGTGCTAAGAAGCAAAACATGAGTCAAACAATATTTCAATATTTACACTGCTTTCAAGACAGCATGGACTTGATATCAAATATAACCTTTACTACTTTCGAAGTATTGCGAAAGACCATAATATGTCAATTCCAGCTGATTTCCTGCAAGTTGAAAAAAAATGTTTGTCCTCCTAGATTTGTAATGTGGATCACTGTGTAGCGGTTGTAATTTTTGTTGTTACACAATGAAACTCGATATATACTATTAAAATAAACCGTGGTAGATATTTTCCAAAAATGACCAAAATCCGATCATTAGAAGTGGGGGTTTACCTGAAATTCAAAATTCAAAATTAAAATTGTCTGTAACAACCGCTATGATAGGTTCGTCGCAATGTTTATCATAAGTAATGCCACGAGTAATTTCCAAATTATCGATAAATTCACGACTCACGAAGTGAGGAGTGGCATTTGTTAGGACTATTTAACGAATAAAATTAAGCTGTTTACTCACAAATCATTGTTTAACTATAGTTATTTTAAAATATTTAATGTAAACGGCGATGTTTGAAAACAAATCAGAAATGTGAGGTTATGTTCATTCACTGCTGCTTGATCATATTATTTATTGCTAAATAAGATCGCAATATTGTAAGAGTGCACCCAAGTGGAGAAATAATAAAACACATCAAACTATATATCATAATCAACATTACGGGTTATTCATTTATTTTTTTTAGTAAACAACTCGGTAGAATCAAGGAATATTTTCATTATTTGTTATATTCAATGTATTTGTTGGAGAAAAATAATGATTTGACCTGTTCAGAACATTAAAAAGGAGGAACGTTCTTTATCACAAAAGCAGGGGCTGATAAAGAGAAATCGATAAAGAGCGAGGTGAAACACGGCTGTCATTGGTTGTAAAACAACATTCATTGAAACGTGATTGGTCATTGACTAGCATTTGTGGCATGAGTTAAATAGTCATTGTTTAATTAACCCTTCACCAGCCTCATGGACTAGTGGTCAGTGTCACTGACTACGGTTCATGAGGTCCCGGGTTCGATTCCCGGTCAAACCGTAGGAATTTTTTCTTAAAGGTAATTATTCCTGTGGTTGTGGTTTAGGTTAAGAACTCTCTTGGCTCCTCATTATCATTTATCATCCCATCATATCATCGTGGTAACGTAACTCCGCCTCCCAGGTACCCAAACCTAAGAAATGGATTACAATTCCGCCAATGTCAGGAAAGAAAGCCAGAAATGCCATAAAGAAAACCTAGTGGCATTAGACAAAAAATAACCCGTAATTGTCTTTTAATTTATTCAACTAAATGTAAAAACACGTTTCATTTATTTAGATGTAGCAGCTCACGTCTGGTATTCGCCTAGAAGGCACTTGGCCTACCAGCCGACTGCTGGCCTCACATCCACATGTGTTAATCACAGTGGTAGACAATCATCTAGCCAGTGTAGAGATGACATGTGGTATTCACTAGTAGTATATAAAAATGTACATTCAATCGATAATCCAATACGGAATATTAGGTTGGGGCGGAATCGCAAATTCTATTCTTTCTCCCTTAACATTACTACAAAAACGAATTATAAAAATCTGCTTGCAGAAACCTTTAGATTACCCTACAAATTTAATTTATTAGAATTCAACGTGCCAAATATTAAACAAATATTCAAGCATACATTGCTTACTTATTTTCATAAAAATAAAAACGAATTTAAAGAGCACAATCGAAGTTTTTACAGTACCAGACAAAATACTACTTCTTTGCTACATGTTCCAAAATTTTATACAACTTCTGGATCTAAACATAGTAGATATCTAGGACCCAAATTATATAATGAATTAATCAGATCCAATCCAGAGCTAAGTAAACTAAACACAGCTAGTTTTAAAAAATCAAATTAATAAATTTTAATTAATCAAGTGAATAAAATTAATCATTTGAATATTTTAAAATGATAAATATAAAGCATCTATTTTTGCTTATATTATTATAAATCAATATATAACTAATTACTTTCTTCTGTATTATTGGTTATAATCCATTACATTATATGATTTATATTATTTTATGTATATCGTTCTCCATTCCATTAATTCTCTTGTTAGAATAAGTCTTATTCCCAATACATTATTATTTTTTATTTGTATGTGCCATAATTTATGTAAAAATGAAACTGGCCCCAACTTTAAATGTATATATTCTATTTGTATTATTCATGTAACTGAACTGCACCCGAGCACGAGCACTTGCTCATTCGGGTGTCAATATTGTATTTAACATTTATTTGTAAATAACATTTATTCTTATTCTTAAAAGTATCCTGCTAAGGTTTTGTGAGGCAAAACGGACCAGAGTTGAAAAATTGTACACCCGTTAAAGATTGGACTCTGATCATTTTACTAGTTGACTTAACTGTTATCATAAACTGTTGAAATTTGATTAGTTCTATATCATCATCTCTAGAGATTATTTAAGAAAGATTCTAAAACGAGATTACCTAGATTTTCATTATTTATTTATTTATCAGGCACCAGATATTAAGATAGCTCGGGTATAATGTAGGAAAGGTGATCGTTTAGTGAAATGATGTTCCTTTGTATGTAAATGTTTCTTTCATTATTTTGTAACAGATAATAGAGAAAGACGTGTATTGGATATTGGAAAAGAGCGACTCGACATTGTTCTTTAAATTATATAATTATAGTATCTATTATCACACATCGATTCACTTAATTCCTATATTTTGAGCAACTTGTCTGAATAAATTGTTCTGTCGATTTTCCACTATTTGAATTGCATCACGGCCCATTGAATAATTACTATGTAGTTCTCTTATAATGTTGGCCATGATGCACAATCAATTCTTAAGATTGGCTACAAAAAATACTAAGCTCCTACAAATCGTTTCGCTACTTGCGCAAACACACTTCTTCTTTTTTATTATTTATAATTTACCTATTAATTGGGGCACGCCTTAGCGTAATGGTTAAGGCAATGCGCTACAGGCCGGAAGGTCGAGGGTTCGAGTCCCGGTGGGGTCAGCAAATTTTAAACTGGCCCAAACCGTCTGACAGCACTATGTCCCTGGGCTTGACTCAGCCTCTAACTGAAATGAGTATCATACGCTTGTTCTGGGGATAAAGGCGGCCGTCACGCAGGGCTGACAACCCGGCTGACATCATGTGCCAATTATGTAGAAAAAGTGGGAGCCTTAACCTCCTGCTACCTGAAGGGCCTCTAAGGCCTGTAGTGGGATCATTTTACCTTTTTTTTTTACCTATTAATTATGTTCAGATCTTAGTTTTATTTTGTTTTAATTTTCAAAATTTCATTATTTAGTCTATTAGTATTGTTATTATTATTGTTGTTATTATCATTGTTGTTATTATTATTATTATTATTATTATTATTATTATTATTATTATTATTATTATTATTATTATTGTAAATTTATTTCCAAGTTGTATAAGTCTCCTGATGTCGTTATATCATTTAAAATCCCAATATTATTGTGATTAGGGCACCTACAAAGAATGACAGAGCATGAGATAACTAACTAACTCACTCACTGGCACTATCGAACCCACAGGTTCATGGCCGCTCGGACATAAGCTCTCCATACTAGTTAATGCCCGGCGTGCGAAACAACGTCTAAATACATGAAATATGGTTTTTAAATTTTCGTTTCAGGTAAATTCGTATACCTAATGTTTTTAGAGCATAGTATGAGTTAAACACTCGCTGTACCTGGAAATCTGTTGGCCTATACGCAAAGTTATACATTGGGACGAACCAAACATGGCTGTTTGCTAGAGTAAATTATTTTCGGATTTCAGGTAAACTCTCACTTATAATGATGGATTTCGCAGAGTTTTGGATAATACCTACCTCTGTTTAGTTGAATAGCATATACTGAGTTTCGTTGTGAAACATTGAAAATTGCGACCCCTAGAGCGATTTTTTTAATTTTCGTTTCACGTAAACTCCTACACCTATGGTTTTAGAGCGTGATAGTTAGCGGCTAAATACTCGCAGAAGCCTACTTGAAAACCTGTATGTATAAACTCTCGTGAAGATCGGTCGAGCCTATCCTATATATAAGTGACAAACATACGCTGGCTCAATTTTTATTATATAAAGATGTTTCACTACGTACTCCTATGATAAATTTACTTTTTGCGCGATAGTGCGTTTTGTCGTACTTACAGCAATGGCGACTATGATTGACCTAAATAACTATACTGCAATAAAATAACTATTCTATAATATTACATATTACAAAACGCGTATGGGAAGTAAAACCACTGCCCTCAATGTATACTACAAACAATGTATATACAAAAAATATCCAAAATGTAGTGTTAAAATACATTACACGAAACAAATCACTGCATTTTAAATGAACTGAACTATATTTGAAACAACATAAAACAATACATATGTACTTGCGCAATTTTATCACTAATTGGCCTCACGGTCTCCTGTATTTTTAACTAATAAACATTGCCCACATTGTTAACGTTAGTCAGTTGTTTATAATCATCGCAAATATTTGACTATTATTTATTATTTTCAAAAAACCATCGCGCAAAAAATAATGTACAACGCAAGTTTGTGAAGTGCTTTGAAGATTCTCGGAAATTAAAAAAACCTCGCTGTTGCTCGGTTTTTAAACATTTTCCTCGATTCTGTAAAAACCACTTCCCAATCTCGCATCGTCATATAGCCTACTAACAATCATTATCGTTATTGAATATGTGAAGTTATCATATGGTTTTCATTTCTGCTCAATGAATCTTTAAAAATAAACAACAAAAATGTTAATATGGTATGGATAAATTTGTAGGTTATTGTAGCAGATGACAAATGATTTAAATTTGTGTGCTGTGTGGAAGCCCTTAGGCAAGCCTGAATTTGTTGTCACCTAGGGTTACATTTAACAGATTTCAATAGTTCGGTTATTCAATTGTTAATGAAATTATAAACCAAACAATAAAATATCTATGTAATATGGCAGTGTTTGAGCGATTATAAAAAAATGGAGGAAAAAAACTATCTAAACCTGGCGTGCGCTGCTACGCCCGAATAAATGAAAAGTGTGTTTTATTTTTATTTGAATAAGAAATATAATTATAAATTTATAATTGGATATGATGTCGGCCGCGGTGGACTAGTGGTTATGCTCCTTGCCTCTGGTCCCGAGAGTCGCGGGTTCAAACCCGGCCGGGGTCGATGGATTTTTTAGGATGGAAAAATCCTCGGGGAGGGACTTTAAGCCGTGGGTCCCGAGTCTGAATATTTTCAGGCTCGTAAAAAATCCCTAAGCCTGAATGAAAAGGCCTCTGGACCGCTCAAAATGACATCTATACGAAAACGAGTGTAACTAAATTAGTATGTTTGAAGAGAAAAATTATACGCTCAGACCGGGACTTGAACCCGGGATCCTTGGTTCTCTAGACCAAGTGCTCTACCAACTGAGCTACCTGAGCAAGTACCGATCTAAACGCAAATCTTTCTCTGTATACATTGTAATTCCCTTCCACCAAATGCTATGAAGCCATGCTTCTATCTTGCGAATGGCGGCTCCTTTATTAAGAAGTTGGTAGAGCACTTGGTCTAGAGAACCAAGGGTCCCGGGTTCAAGTCCCGGTCTGAGCGTATAATTTTTCTCTTCAAATATGATTTATCCATCATTGAGATGTACGAAATCAATAATAAAAACATGGAAAAAGCAGTACTGGCTGTAATATATAATTCCCAAATATGTCTTCTTAATAAAGGAGCCGCCATTCGCAAGATAGAAGCATGGCTTCATAGCATTTGGTGGAAGGGAATTACAATGTATACAGAGAAAGATTTGCGTTTAGATCGGTACTTGCTCAGGTAGCTCAGTTGGTAGAGCACTTGGTCTAGAGAACCAAGGGTCCCGGGTTCAAGTCCCGGTCTGAGCGTATAATTTTTCTCTTCAAATATGATTTATCCATCATTGAGATGTACGAAATCAATAATAAAAAAAATAAATTAGTATGGTTCAAATACTTCCGTGTAGGGGGAGAGCGCCTAAATCTCTGTAAAGGGAAAACATGGGCTTACAATACAATACAATACAATAAGTGGATATGATACTTGATCTTCACTGTGTCAATAGATTTGTATTTCGTTAGTTCGCCAAGATATTACATCAGGTGGCACCATCTGGCGTCCAGTTTGCCGTACCTAAAAATCTCTATGTAAAAATTTTCATAAAAATCGCTTGAACGTTACTAATTTAATGGTTAATAAAATTTTACTAATTGCGACGAACCAACATGACAGCTGACGGAGTAATTTTTAATTTCGAATTTTAGGTAAACCTCCACTTCTTACGGTCAGATTTCGCTGATTTTCAGAAATTATCTACTTCGGGTTAATTTTAAAATATACTATATGGGTGCGAAACATGGACACTTACTTTAAGGGAGGAAAGGAGATTACGAGTATTTGAGAATAAAATTCTTAGGAAAATTTTTGGACCAAAGGGAGATGACCAGACAGGTGAATGGAGAAGACTACATAACAATGAACTACATGGTCTTTATAGGAAGCCAGATATAATAACAGTTAAGTCTCGTAGACTGCGATGGGCAGGACATGTTGCGCGTATGGGGAATGAAAGATGTGCATGGAAACTTCTTGTAGGAAAGCCAGAAGGAAAACGCCCAGTTGGTAGACCAAGAATGAGGTGGGAGAACAACATTAACTATGATTTGAGGGAAGTAGATTATACAGGGAATGATTGGAAAGCATTGGCTCAGGATAGGGATGTATGGAGAGCTTATGTCCGCGTGGCCATGAACCTACGGGTTCGATAGTGCCAGTGAGTAAGTAAGTAAGTAAGGGCTAATTTCAAAAAAGGATATTCTGGATTTCATTGTCAAACATCGAAAATAGCGACTGCTAGTGCGATTTTTAAATTTTCCTTTTCTCAAACACTCTTAAAATCGTCTCCTCCCTTAAAGTAAGAGTCCATATAATATAACTAGGAGAATAATAGTTTTATATATTTTCAGTTTAACGTTTTTTGACGTGGGTCCCGAGTCTGAAGATTTTCAGGCTCGTAAAAAATCCTTAAGCCTGAATGAAAAGGTCTCTAAGCAAAATTTACCGAATTTTCCCGTCCTAGTACTATCTTGGTTTCCGATATGTCAGTATGAGGCGGAACGCTGACCACGGACCACTCAAAAATTACATCTGTACGAAAACAAGTGTAACTAAATTAGTATGGTTCAAATTCTTCCCTGTAAGAGGAGAGCGGCTAAATCTCTGTAAAGGGAAAACATGGGCTTACAATACAAATACGTTTTTTGAAAGGAGTTGGGACATCAAGAATCTCTGCAATGCATAATAGCACGCATTTCCAGAAATTGACCTATGTTTAGTTTCTTTGTGCATCTCATTCTTATTTGTAATTATTATTGTTCCTAGATATTTGATTTCAACCACTTCTGCAAAATGTTTCTTATATATAAAAATCGCAGGTTCAGAAACACTGATCTAAACGATTCTATTCCAAAAGCATTCGGTTTTTTATTCTATCTACTAAAACAAATAATTTACATCGACTTTTGGTTATTTTATCGGGAATGATTGCTAAACTGACAATAAAAGTTACTTTAATGTAAGTAGTAGTTTGAAGTGCTCTTGAGGTAATATTATAGTTGTTAACCAAGAGAAAGGAAAGCAGCAACGTGGTAAAATGTTATTGGATGTTGAGGGTTTTAAAAGTCAATACAATCAACATAAATAAATAGAGAAGGGGCATTCTTGTAATTGGCGTGGGGGTTGAAAAGAGTTGGAGGGATAGTTTCAACATAACCTAGGCGAGGTAAGCAATCTGAATAATTGCACATCGTCCCGTTTCACCCCGATAGAATGCAAATGAAGCCCCTGAAACCGCTCGCGCCAATATAATTTCGTGTAGATACTCTTATAACTGCAATAGTTCGTTTTTTACTTATAAGATCCAGTATATTAACTATTTTTAAAAGACGTTATGAGTGAAGATCCAGTATGATAATGGAACAACACACGCTCCTATGGAAATCGAGATTTTCATGTTTCTAAAACGTGCTGCCATTTTTTCACGAGGTGCTAAAACAGTGAACTTGCCAGAAACAAAGAAGCCTCTACATTTCATGTGTCTAGAGGGCAAAATTGCAGAATTATTTATTTCTCGCTCCTCTACGTAACAGATAGACAACTAATGGTTTAGAGCTGATTAGAAGAAATCGCGACACCGTCATACTTCCCCAACGGTAGTGTGATTAATGGCGTAGCCCATTGTTGAGCCATAACCTCTCCTTTGTCAGGAGTTTATGCACCAAGTTCATCATTTTCATTATGACCTCACTATGATGGTTGTCCGTTTATATAAAAGCGGGTACCGCGCGTCAATGCTTGACAATGATTAACATGCGGAATTATTATAGTGGTGATAGTGCGCGGTAGTCGGCATCTTTGTATTTAATTATATATAACAGCTGCGAGGAAAGGAAGCCGAGTGGTTAAGGCAGGAAGCCTTGGCGCAGAGCTATGGGACTTGCGCTGGTTCGAGTCTCTAAGGGGGTAGAAATTTTTCTCATGGAATTTCGGCCAGTATGGGACCGGTGTCCACCCAGAATCGTGAGGCATCTGGGTAGCTACAATAAGTAGCGACTCCAGGTCGAGAATACCAGCTATAACGGCTGGGGGACCCGACATGCTGACCACATGTCACCCCTGCACTGACTAAATGATCGTCTACCTCTGTGATTAACACATTTGGATGTGAGATTAGCAGCCGGCTGGTCAGCCAAGGGCCTTCTAGGCCAGTCACGCTTGAAAAAAGAGAGAGAAGAGAGAGAGAGAGAGAGAGAGAGAGAGAGCGAGAGAGAGAGAGAGAGAGAGAGAGAGAGGGAGAGAGAGGGAGAGAGAGAGAGAGGGGAGGGAGAGGGAGAGAGAGAGAGAGTGAGGGAGAGAGAGAGAGAGGGAGGGAGGGAGAGGGAGGGAGAGAGAGAGGGAGGGAGAGGGAGGGAGAGAGAGAGAGAAGGAGAGAGAGAGAGAGAGAGAGAGAGAAAACGAAGCGAGCCGCTGGACAACCATCATAGTGAGGCGATAATACCTTATTTGCCCATGAGGTCAACACACCGACTCAATATATGTTTTGCAAAGGTGCCGCAGCTCTAAATTATTTCCCTAATTATAGCGTAATATCGGTTATATTTTACAAAAGGAAATCTTTACTAATTAGTTGGTAATTGTAGAGCACTCCCGCAGAGAGAATGAAACTACTTTGTACGATATGTATAAAACTAACTCACTGGTACTATAATAATAAATTAATAAATTGGTAAGAGGCACTCGAAAGAGCATTAAGTTATACGTTTATGATTTGTCTTTTATGAGTTCGTTCAGTGATCCTGTCCATATTCTGCATTGTTTGTAATGGTATCGCTCACACTTTCGGTCGCATATCTTGCATTCACACGAATCTCTCGGTTGGTGGAATTTTGTATTTTTGCACATTTTGTGATGATATCCGTGTGTTGCTAAACCTATGATTCTGTGCCTTTGTGGTTGGTTACTTCCAGTCCACTCTCTGTTTACCATGGCATCTGAGGCGTAGAAATCTTCGTCGATCTCTTTTTCTCTCTGTTTCTTTTTTTCGAACATAATATCAAAACCATATGTTTATAACTTCCAGGTCATAAGCTCTCCATATATTCCTATCCTGACCTAATGTTTTCCAATCATCTCCTGTATATTTCCCTCAAATCATGGTTAATATTTTTCTCTCTATTCATTCTTGGTCTAGCAACTAGGCGCATTCCTTCTGGTTTTCCTACAAGAAGTTTTTATGGCCCTCTTTCATTTCCCATTCGTACTACATGTCCTACGAGACTTAACTGTTCTTATTATATCTGGTTTTCTCCTAAAGATCGTGTAGCTCACTGTTATGTAGTCGCTTGTCTATTCATCTCTCCTTGGTCCGAATATTTTCCTAAGAACTTTATTCTCGAATACTCGTAATCTTTACTCCTTCCTTAAATTAAGTGTCCATGATTCGCATCCATATAATATAAATGGGGGACAATAACAGTTTTATATATTTTCATAACAAAGAGAGCTTTACAGTCGTATAGATATGTACAACGGATGTCGGAAGACCAGTGGTCTAAACAGGTGTTAGATTGGATGGTACCAGGCAGAAGGAAGAGTGGGAGAAGTAGAAGAACATGGTATGAAGGAATATATGTCATGATGAAGAGGGGTATGGAAGAGTGACAATGGGAAGACAGGAATCTCTGGAAAGCAGGAATCAAGGGCGAACTGCTGTAGAGTGAAAACCCTGTATTAAGTATTAAGTAAGTATATATTTTCAAGTTTTTTTTATATGAGAAGTTTGGACATGAGACCCTGTAATGCATAATAGCATACATTTTCATAATTGAGAGCTTATTTTTCGAGTTTTTTTAGAAGTTTTTCCTCAGCTGTAAGACAAATGTCAGCTAGCTTCGAGGGCCAAAGGATCCCCAACATCATCTGGCCATCATCATCCTTATCATCATCGTCCCCGGTGTGGAAAGCAAAGAGAAGCTACCACACCTATAATTCCCTAGTAAAACTGTAAAGCATAGCATGAAAACTGCCCTAACCTCCGATTGAGGGTCTTTCCACTTTTCAGCGGTTGCCCTTTCACCAGCCGGCTGCTGGCCCTTCACATCCACATGTGTCAATCACAGAGGTAGATGATCAACAGCCAGTGTAGGGGTGACATGTGGTTAGCATGTCGAGTCCCCCAGCCGTTATAGCTGGTTCCTCAACCTGGAGCCGCTCTTATTGTAGCTACCCAATTTCCTCACGATGCTGGGTGGGCACCGGTCCCATACTGGCCGAAATACCATGAGAAAATTTCTTCCCCCATGGAGACTTGAACCAGCGCAAGTCCCATAGCTCTGCGCCAAGGCTTCCTACCTTAACCGCTCGGCTACGGCGCGGGACTGCCCTAACCTAATAAATGAATTACAATTCCGCCAATTGCAGGGGAAAAAGCCAGAAATGTCATAAAAGACAACCTGGTGGCATTGGACAATACAAATCTAACGAAAAAGTAACGCAGGATCTTGCGTTAGAGAGCGAATTGCAAGTTTTTTTTTTTATTTAAGTACAAAACATTTTAGAATTTCATGTAGACCTTCATTATTCAACGTCTTTTTTTTAAGATGCTAGTCGAGAACAACATGAAGCAATAATATTTCAGTTAATTGTCATTTACAGTCCCAAACCTAAGTGCAAGACAGCGGTTCCCAACCCTTTTTCGACTGGCGAACCCCTTCCACAACGATCTGAGTTAGGTGAACCACTGACTTTTAAATTCAATACTAATAAAATTCATTGTTAAAACCGTTGAGGTGGAGAGTCATAAAATAAAATAAGTTAAAATATACCTTCTTAGGTAAAATCCGTCGTCCTCAACTTATAAAATATGTAATCTTTATGCCTGTAAGGCCTTTCAGAACATCCGTCCCATCTTCAGCAGTTCATTCTTCGCTACAGCATTCAGTATGATGTTTGATGCTGCTTGTCGTGGCACGACAAACGCACATTAGGACAAGCAGCATCAAACATCATACTGGATGCTGTAGCGAAGAATGAACTGCTCAAGATGGGACGGATGTTCTGAAAGGCCTACAGGCATAAAGATTACATATTTTATAAGTTGAGGACGACGGATTTTACCTAAGAAGGTATATTTTAACTTATTTTATTGTATGACTTTTAAATGTAGGTACATACAGTAGACATTCATAAAATTGAATTCCAAGCAAAAGGTTCAGTGACCTTAAATTAACTCATAACGGTTAAAACCTAAAGTTCCTCTAGTTACGGCTTAAAAGTTGCACAACGTATAGGGCTAGTGACAACTATAGAAGTCTCAAATCACTTTCAGCACAAAGTCTGATTCCATATTTACTTTTTAAATAGGCATATGAAGAAAACGACTTTCGCGGTACTATTGTTGGTATTGTTAGAACATAAAGAAGCTGGCAGACTAAATTTACATTGTAGTGAAATCAAATGCATTCCTAACGTTGATACGTAACTGTAAATCAAGCATTCGCGGTAAATATTAATTTTTGCGCGGCAGTGCGTTTTGTTGTACTTACAGCAATGGCGACTATGATTAAAAGTTCAACTTCCTACATTTCGGGGTAATATTACATATTACAAACCGCGTGCGGGAAGTAAAATCACTGCCCTTTACGTACAATGTATATACAAAAATATATCCAAAAGGTAGTGTTAATATATTTTTTTTAATGCCCCCTGTATTGTCCTTTAGACATTTCTGGTGTTCTCTCCTTGCAATGGCGTAATTGTAACCCACTTTTGAGGTTAGGGCGCCTGGAAGGCGGGGTTACCCCGATGATATAATGGGTGATTATGATGATAATGGTGCGCCAGGAGAGTCCCTAGTCCTAAGTTTAATCTAAGATGAATATGAATGATGATGATTGCGATGACCATATGATTTCGGGGACCGTTTGGGCCTTAAAGTTTTCCTGACATTTGTCTTACAGGTGAGGAAAAACCCCGATAAAAACCTCACCCAGAAAAACTGTCCCGGCCGGGGATCGAACCCGGGCCCGCTGCGTGACAAGGCAGCACGCTACCTCGAGACCACAGGCAGTGTTAATATACATTATACGAAACAAATCACTGCATTTTAAATGAACTGAACTTTATGTGAAATAATATAAAACAATAAATACAAACTGGCCGCCATTTTATGACTGATTGGTGTCACGGCCTGCTGTAGTCTCAACTAATAGACATTTCTCACAATGTTAACGCTAATCTGTTGTCTATAATGGATGCAAATATTTCCTACAGATATGTTATTATTTTACTATTATTTATTATTTTGAAAACACCATCGCGCAAAAAATAATGTACAACGCACGTTTGTGAAGTGTTTACAGAATCTCGGAAATTAAAAACCTCGCTATTGCTCGATTTTTAAACATTTCCTCTCTTCTGTAAAAACCACTCTCCAACCTCGCATCGTAATTTTACTAGTAACGATGTAATTCAGGATATCTTGCAATTTCACTCTGAGGATATTTCAGAAATTTCATATATTTTAGGGTAACACTTTTTTATTGCTTCAAGGAGATTGCTGTAAGAATGATAAATACTAGGATTTGTGGAAATAATGTGATAAATTCCCGATGATACACATATGTAACAAGGGGCATTATAGGGTTAATTTAATTTTAAAATAATAATAATAATAATACTAATAATAATAATAATAATAATAAAATTACATAATTCATCCATAGTAATTCTGCCCGAAGGCAGATCCTTCACTACAAGCATAGTATTTTCATGCTATGCTTGCAGCTTTACTAGGGAATTGTAGGTGTGGTAGCTTCCCGTTGCTTTCCACACCGGTGAAGGATGATGATGATGATGATAATGATAATGATAAGGGTGGTGATGATGATGATGATGATGATGGCCATATGATTTCGGGGACCGTTTGGGCCTTAAAGTTTTCCTGACATTTGTCTTACAGGTGAAGAAAAACCCCGTTAAAAATCTCACCCAGAAAAACTGCCCCGACCGGAAACCGAACCCGGGCCCCTTGCGTGACAAGGCAGCACGCTACCTCGAGACCACAGCGGTGGACAATAATATAATAATTATTATAATTATTATTGTTATGACAATTCCGCAGAAATGAAGGAAACATTAATAGATCTAACCTCGGAACCCTCCATTATGGAAAAGTTTTGGCGAACCCCTTGAAATATTTTGCGAACCCTCTGAGAGTTCGCGAACCACAGGTTGGGGAAACAATGGTGTAGGACATATAATTAAATCTACGACTTAGGCTATGGAACACGTATGTTATGTTTAATGCCGCATTTCGCTAAGGACTTTCATTGACCCCTATCCTCGGTCATCTTAATCCAGTTAATATGTCCATTATACTGCCTCCTAAGACCCACCTAATCCTATGCCTTCATAATGACTTTTCTCCAAGAGTTTCCCATTTATTTTTAGCATTTCTACTGTCATCGATTCTAGATATATTATTGCCCATCTCCTGATAATTCTAGTACAACGATATAAATTATAGAGATTATCATTGTGAAGTTTCCTCAATTCTCCATTCTCATCCATTACGGCACCAAATATTCATCGTAGGATCCACCTTTCGAATACTTTTACCTTGATTTTCTTCCCTTAATGTAAGGGGCAGTGTTTTGCACCTATCCAAATGCAAGTGTATCATCATCATCCAGGGATTAAGCCTGTTGGCTCGTTCCGGTTTCATGAAAGCTAGAATTGTTAAAATTGTTCAGACCATCTTCTGTGTCGGTGACCAAAATTTCCTGCGGTTTATAATTTAGCAATAATTTTGGAAATCTTCCTTCTGGCATTCTATCAATATGTTCTTTCCATTCGTTTCTATATTTAATTATTCGGTCTGTAAGTTTGAAAATATTTAGTTCCTTTCTTATATCTTCATTTATTTTCTTATCCAGCAGAGTATATCCTGCTATAGGCCTATTTCTTAAAAATCGCATCTCAGCTGCTTCCCATCTTTGTTCTTGTCTTTTAGTGATCGTCCAATATTCTGATCCATACATCAATACAGAAACAGCCATTACTTTATAAAATTTGATTTTTGTTTCTTTTCTTGTGTTTTTAAGGTTATTTTAATAGTGCAAGTTTATCGTTTTATCAATTTTAATATTTCGATTTTTAGGCAAAAGCCGAGAGATAGGAGACACTGACTGATTAGTAATATTAATTTATTTTATTAATTGAGAATTTAATTTCTTTATTTACGTTATTATTATCCATTTATAATAACCCTAGATAGGTTATTTGAATGTTTTCTCTTTTCATTACAATTATTTTCTATATTATCTCTGGAAACGCAAGCTACTGTGCACTATAGGAACTCGTGTGATCCCAACTTCTCTAAAAAATGTTGAACTAAAATATATAATCAATACTAATAAAATTCATATCAAATTCCGTTGAGGTGAATAGTCATAAGATAGAAGTTAAAAATTAGAATGTACCAGTTGCTGCTGATCAGCAGCATCATCTGTACCAGCTGATCAGTTGCTGCTACAGACACTTGGAGTCAACATCGTCGTAAACAACAACAACTAGTAGCAGAAGCTCATCCTGCTGATGATGGAAGTTAACTTCCGAAAGGCCTCCAGTTAATATTTTATATACATCATTTTAACAAAGTTAAGTCGGCGGCACTTGCTAACAGGTGCATTTTAATTTTTAACTTTTATCTTATAAAATATATATAACGACTATTCTTCCAGTCATATCACATGGACACGAAACATGCTATTATATTTCAAGGGATGAGAAAAGTTTACGATAATCTGAGAATAAAATTCTTTAAAAAAATTGAACTAAAGAAAGATGAACAGTCACGTGAATGGAGAAGACTAAATAACAATGAGTTCGACGATCTTTATGAGAAACCAACTGAAATAAGAATAGTTAAGCTATTGGTACATAGACTGCGATGGCCAGGACATAATGCACGAATAGGTAATGAAAGGGAACATGGAATAGTATATTACAGTACGAGGTTGGGAAGTGTATTTTACAGAAGCGAGGAAATGATTAAAAATCGAGGAATTACAAGGTTTTTAATTTCCGAGATTCTGTAAAACACTTCACAAACGTGCGATGTACATAATTTTTTTACGATGGTGTTTTCAAAATAATGAATAATAGTACAATAATATCTGTGTTGGAAATATTTGCGTTCATTACAAACAACTGAATAGCGTCAACAGTCTGGCCAATGTTTTTACGCTAAATGCCGAAAGTATTTTGTTGAGACTAGAGCAATCCGTGACACCAATCAGGAATAAAATGGCGGCAAGTACGAATTTATTGCTTTATGTTGTTTCAAATGTCCACCGCTGTGGTCTCGAGGTAGCGTGCTGCCTTGTCACGCAGCGGGCTCGGGTTCGATTCCCGGTCGGGACAGGCTCCTGAGTGAGTTTTTTCGGGGTTTTTGCTCACCTGTAAGACAAATGTCAGGAAGCTTAGGGTCCAACGGTCCTCAAAAATCATCCGGCCATCATCACCATCCGGTGTGGAAAGCAACGGGAAGCTACCACACCTACAATTCCCTAGTAAAGCTGCAAAGTATAGCATGAAAATGATATGATTGCAGTGAAAGACCTGCCCTCGGACAGAGTTACTATAGATGGATATTGTTTCGAATAAAGTTCAGGTCATTTAAAATGCAGTGTATAATGTATATTAACACTACCTTTTGGATATATTCTTGTATATACATTGTACGTAATATACATAAAGGGCAGTGATTTTACTTCCCGCTCTAGTTAGGTAATTTGTAATATTACGTATAGTTATTTGGCAAACCCCGTAATTTAGGAAATTGAACTTTCAATTATGGTCGACATAGCTGTAAGTACGACAGAACGCACTATCGTGCAAAAATCTATTTTTAGGAAAACCAGAAGGAAAATGTCCAGAGATAGGCCAAGAATGAAATGGGTGAATAACATTTGAATGAGCCACTGTGGTCTGGAGGTAGCGCGCTGCCTTGTCACGCAGCGGGTCCGGGTTCGATCTCCGGTCGGAACAGTTTTTCTGGATGAGGATTTTATCGGGGTTTTTCCTCACCTGTAAGACAAATGCTAGGGAAAAAAAATAAGGCCCAAACGGTCCCCGAAATCATATGTCCATCGCAAACATCATAATTCATATTCATCTTAGATTAAGCTTAGGATTAGGGGCTCTCCTGGCACACCACTATCATCATCATCCTCCATCATATCATCGGGGCAACGTAACCCCGCCTTCCAGGCGTCTCAACCACAGAAGTGGGTTACAATTACACCATTACCAGGAGAGAATACCAGAAATGTCTAAAAGGACAAAACTGGTGACATTAAAAAAAACATTTAAAGGAGATGAGATGGTCGATAGCAAGGAGATACTAGAGGCCAACACGCACACACTATTGAGTAACACTAAGAAATTAGGACTGGAAGTAAATATCAATAAAACTAAATATATGGTCACACGTAGAAATACATTATATAATGGAAATGAACAGCTAATGACAAATGAGGGAAATTTTGAGGAAGTGGCTGAATTCAAATACCTAGGAACAATAAGCACAAATAGGAATGAGATGCACAAAGATATTAAACATAGACTCAATTCTGGAAATACGTGCTATTATGCATTACAGAGACTTTTGATGTCCCAACTCCTTTCAAAAAACGTTAAACTGAAAATATATAAAACTATTATTCTACCAGTTATATTGTATGGGTGCGAAACATGGACTCTTACTTTAAGGGAGGAAAGGAGATTACAAGTATTTGAGAATAAAGTACTTAGGAAAATTTTGGACCAAAGAGATGAACAGACAGGTGAATGGAGAAGACTATATAACAATGAACTACAAGGTCTTTATAGGAAGCCAGATATAATAAGGAAAGAAAGACGTGCATGGAAACTTCTTGTAGGAAAGCCAGAGGGAAAACGCCCAGTTGATAGACCAAGAATGAGGTGGGAGAATAACATTAACTATGATTTGAGGGAAGTATATTACACAGGGAATGATTGGAAAGCATTAGCTCAGGATAGAGATGTATGGAAAGCTTATGTCTGCGCGGCCATGAACCTACGGGTTCGATAGTGCCAGTGAGTGAATAAGTAAGTAAGTACGTAAAGGAGATGAGTTATATAAGAAATTATTGTAAACCATTAGCACAGGTTAGAGATATATATACTCTGGGTTTGATAGTACCAGTGAGTTAATTAGTTAATTAATCTATCTATAATGACGTAACAGTCAAATGTTGGACCTTAGCCTTCTCTTTGATAGGAGATCTAAACCAAGTTAATTTAGTTACTCTAATTCCCTTACGTATGTCATGAATGGTCAACATACCAATCCAAAGAGACATCTAGCAGACAACTGAGATATTACTAGAATGAAGAAGGTCAGTAAATTTTGTTTAGAGACCTCTTTATTCAGGCTTAAGGATCTTTTACGAACCTGAAAATATTCATAATAGCAGGATATCAAAGAACAGACAAAAAAACATAACACAGAAATAAGACAACAACTAAAAATAGAAGAATTAAACTCAACAATAGAGAAATACAGAACAAACTGGAAAGAACACTTGCCAAGGATGATTGAGAATAGAATACAAAAAGCAGCATACAACTATTCACCATGAGGAAGAAGAAGCTTGGGAATACCAAGGAAAAGATGGAAAGAGCAGCAATTTGGAGCCGGAACAGGCTAGTAAATAAGCCTAATCCGTGAAGAAGAAGAAGAAGAAGAAGAAAATATTCATACTCGGGGCCCACAGCTTAAAGTACCTCCCGGATTATATGTTACCTACATTCTTCGATCCTATTGACCCCGGGTTTGAACCCGCGACACTTGGGATAGAGGCAAGGATCAATGAGACACCTAACATGCAACCAAGGACGTTGAGTTCGGTAAATTTTGCTTAGAGGTCTCCTTTTCTAGGCTTAAGGATCTTCTACGGCCCTGAAAATCTTCAGACTCTGGACCCATGTTCTAAAGTCCCTCCCGGAGGACTTACTCCTTGGATTTTTCCGTCCTAAAAGATCCATCGATTCTTGTAGGCTGGGGTTTGAACCCTCGACTCTCGAGACCAGAGGCAAGGAGCATAACTACTAGTCCACCGCGGTCAACATTAGGCCTATGATATACCAGATTTTATTTATTTATTTATTTATTTTTCAATTTTCTCAACTGAAATTTTTTAACTGCTTATATAATTGTCATAGATAATATAGACCTACTACGAGTATTTGCACATATTTTAATTTTATTTTCTACGGGGGCACGCCATAGCGTAGTGGTTAAGGCACTGCGCTACAAGCCGCAAGGTGTGGCTTTAGTCCCGGTGGGGTCAGGATGTTTAAACTGACCCAAACATTCTGGCGGCACTATGACCCTGGGGTCGACTCAGCCTCTAACGTGAATGAGTACCAGATACTTGTTCTGGGGTAAAGGCGGCCGTCACGCAGAGCTGGCAACCCGGCTGACATGAAGTGCCGATTGTCCAGAAAAAGTGGGAGCCTTAACCTCCTACTACCTGAGGCCTGTAGTGGGATTACTTTACTGTAATAGTTAGATAGTTACGTAGATTAAATTTAACCATTTAAGATATCTTATTCAATTAAATATAAATTTATGCTATAATCGAACTCCATACTCTTTTAACATTTAATTTTGCTCCAAAAGCATAACTAACTAACTAACTAACTAACCCACTGGCACTATCGAACCTGTAGGTTCATGGCCGCCCGGACATAAGCTATCCATACATCCCTATCCTGAGCCAATGCTTTCCAATCATCCCCTGTATAATCTACTTCCCTCAAATCATAGTTAATGTTATTCTCCCACCTCATTCTTGGTCTAACAACTGGGCGTTTTCCCTCTGGCTTTCCTACAAGAAGTTTCCATTCACGTCTTTCTTTCCTCATCGTGCCACATGTCCTGCCCTCGCAGTCTACGAGACTTAACTTTTCTTATTATATCTGGTTTCCTATAAAGACCATGTAGTTCACTGTTAAGTAGCCTTCTCCATTCACCTGTCTGTTCATATCTCTTTGGTCCAAAAATTTTCCTAAGAACTTTATTCTCAAATACTCGTAATCTCCTTTCCTCCAAAAGCATACCATACTAATTTAAATATTGCAATTATCTTAATTTCAATTTAGGGGCGTGAATACATACCCATTTTTAAAAATCTTTTAGATAATTTTTTTATTTGTAAATTTGTTTCTATTTTCTCCTAGAAACCCGATAAACACAAAATAAAACCGTGGTTCTCAGGTCTGAAAAGCCTAAATATTGAAAATAATTTTCTAAAAAAAAATTGGAATAATGCTTTCTCACTGCAATCTAGAAATAGAATAAGTTATATGTATATATATATATATCCATTCATAGTAATTCTGCCCGAGGGCAGGTCTTTTATGCTATGATTTGCAGCTTTACTAGGGAATTGTAGGTGTGGTAGCTTCCCGTTGCTTTCCACACCGGTGAACGATGATGATGATGATGATGATGATAATGATGATGATGGCCATATGATTTCGCGGACCGTTTGGGCCTTAAAGTTTTCCTGACATTTGTCTTACAGGTGAGGAAAAACCCCGATAAAAACCTCACCCAGAAAAACTGTCCCGACCGGGAATCGAACCCCGGGCCCGCTGCGTGACAAGGCAGCACGCTATCTCGAGACCACAGCGGTGGACATATATACATATATATATATATATATATAACTTTTTAATATGCAATAAATGTATTCTTCATAACGAGTTGGTTCAGACGCCAGCGTTTGATTCTCGAATTCTGGGAGTCCCGAGTTCAAACCCAATTCTAACCAATCTGTCTGAGTTCCATCGTGATATTTCTCAGTCAACACAGATACTGGTTTTCCATTTCAATACTAGAATATCACCGTTTGATAACATCATTAAATTTAAATCAATTAATTTATTCAGTAAACACCTGATAAAAACTACAATAATAGCTTTACATTTTTACTGGATCCATCCACCCATAGTAATTCTGCCCGAGGGCAGGTCTTTCAGTGCAATCATAGCATTTCCATGCTACGTTTTTCAGCTTTACTAGGGAATTATAGGTGTGGTAGCTTCCCGTTGCTTTCCACATCGGTGAAGGATGATGATGATAATGATAAGGATGATGATGATGATGGCCGGATGATTTTCAGGGACCGTTGGGCCGTAAGCTTTCTGACATTTGGCTTACAGGAGAGGAAAAGCCGCGAAAAGAAACCTCACCAGGAACCTTCCCGACCGGGAATCGAACCCGCGCCCGCTGCGTGACAAGGCAGCACGCTACCTCGAGACCACAGCGGTGGACTTTTTACTGGATAGGAACATACAATTAAAGATTCTAGACTCGGTATAACTTTAGATGTTAGGGTGTCTATAAATAAGAATGAATTTAAAAAACTACTTACTTGTAGGTCTACTAAAAAAATAATTACATGTTATTTTTCGTAAAATAAAGAACAACAATTTTAAAAATTCTAGCGTTTTTTTTTCGAGAAAAATTGAAACACTAGGACTATTTATAATTAGGCTAATATATATTTTGATTAAATATTAAAAAGGATGTTTATTAAAATATTGATTTTGAACAATTTGTTTCTCGGTTTATTGCACGAATAAAATGCACATATTACGTTAATGAAGAAGAGATACTCACATGTGTTAGTGAAGGTGTCGGGTGCTATTCGCTGTGGAATATTCGCTGGTCCACAGGATTATAATACTACATGCTGTGTATCAAATTTCATTTACCGCGCATCTTGTTCTCAAAGTGTTTTCATCCCCCTCACCTATCCCCTCGACCATACCGTTTCCGTTCCCACCCCCTTTCAGGAGTGGGCGCACACGTATGTTTAAATAAACTTCATTACTCTCCTCTCAAATCAATTTTCTCTAATTTATTTAAAATGTTACTAAATATCGTACAACTTCAGCTCACGCTAAGATGTAACGAACTGAAAACAGTGTTTAAAAAAAAGAGAGAGAGAGATTTTGAAAGACTAGTTTTGAAGGAAGGAGGATATTTTGAGAAAAAATAGGAAGATTTTTTAAATAAGATAAAGTTTTAAAGAAAGTATAATATTTTGAAAAAGAAGTCAGAAGTTGAGGGAAAAAAAGGAAATTTTGCAAAAGAGAAATTTTCGTCACTGTCCGTTATCAAACTATCAAAATTCTATGACAGAGACTTGTGTAATGTATGTCTATAATGAAAATTATGGCGTAATAGATTTTTTAAATTTATAATATATGTACATATTATTCATCATGATAATCGTTTTTCTTTCATGTCGTAATTCTAAAAGGATTGTTACGGTATTCAAAAATATTCCAACTGTTTTTTAGACGGTCCCAGTGATCATTTACCATTTTGTTGGAATTATAGCCTCACTATGATGGTTGTCCAGCGATTCACTTTGTTTCCCCTCAGCTGTTACGAGTATATACGTATAGGCAAATAAAAAGATTCCGACTACCGTCTCTATAATAATTTCTGCATTATTATCGCCTCACTATGATGGTTGTTCGTTTATATAAAAGCGGGTGCCGCGCTACAATGCTTGACAATGACTATTTAACTCATGCCACAAATGCTAGTCAATGACCAATCACGTTTCAATGAATGTTATTTTACAACCAATGACAGTAGTGTTTCACCTCGCTCTTTATCGATTTCTTTTTATCAGCTCCTGATTTTGTGATAAAGAAAGCTCCTCCTTTTTAATGTTCTGAACAGGGCTCAAAGCATTATTTTTCTCCAACAAATACATTGAATATAGCAAATAATGAAAAGATTCCTTGATTTTACTGAGTTGTTTACTAAAAAAATGAATGAATAACCCGTAATGTTGATTATGATATATAGTTTGATGTGTTTCATTATTTCTCCACTTGGGTGCACTCTTACAATATTGCGATCTTATTTTGCAATAAATAATATGATCAAGCAGCAGTGAATGAACATAACCTCACATTTCTGATTTGTTTTCAAACATCACCGTTTACATTAAATATATAAATATTTTAAAATAACTGTAGTTAAACAATGATTTGTGAGTAAACAGCTTAATTTTATTCGTTAAATAGTCCTAACAAATGCCACTCTTGATTTCCAAATTCTCTAGATAAATTTGGAAATTACTCGTGGCATTACTTATGATAAATATGCCGAATTATTATAGTGGTGGTAGTCGGCAATTTTGTATTTAATTATATACAGAGTGTAATAGGTCCTCATCGACAAAATGATATGGATGATAGGCCATGCAGAGAGGATCATTTTATTTTGTGAAAGAACATAGAGTCGCAAACACGTCGTTTATGAGTTATGCGCAGATGAAGGTGTTCACCAGTAAGGGTCGGAATTGAATACAAACAATTGTACACGTATCATTTTATTGAAAAATACATGTTTTTACAATAAGGGTTCAAACAATAAGTGTTTTGACGACGTCAAAAAGAATCCTGCGATGCTCGGCCGTGCTGGCCGATCGTTGCTGCAACGATATCAACATGTAATGAGGCACAGGGTCGATTGTTTGTACACTTATTGTAAAAAAAGTATTTTCAATAAAATAATACGTGTACAATTGTTTGTATTCAATTCCGACCCCTACGGGTGAACACCTTCATCTACGCATAACTCATAAACGACGTGTTTGCGACTATATGTTTCTTCACAAAAAATGATCCTCTCTGCGTGGCCTATCATCCCTATCATTTTGTCGGTGAGGTCATGTTACACCCTGTATATAACAGCTGCGGGGAAATACAGCGACCCGCTGGACAACCATCATAGTGAGGAGATAATCATTGTCAAGCTTCGTCGCGCGGCACCCGCTTTTATTTAAACGGACAACCATTATAGTGAGGCTATAATACTTCAAAATTGCCTTAGGAATCCTGCATATGGACATACGGTCAATGTGTTGAATGTATACTTTGATATATGTATAAAATAGTCCAACGCTGTGGTCTCGAGGTAGCGTGCTGCCTTGTCAAGCAGCGGGCCCGGGTTCGATCCCCGGTCGGGACAGTTTTTCTGGGTGAGGTTTTTATCGGGGTTTTTCCTCACCTGTAAGACAAATGCCAGGAAAACTTTAAGGCCCAAACGGTCCCGAAATCATATGGCCATCGCAATCATCATCATTCATATTCATCTTAGATTAAGCTTAGGATTAGAGACTCTCCTGGCGCACCATTATCATCATCACCACCCATCATATCATCGGGGCAACGTAACCCCGCCTTCCAGGCGCCCCAATCTCAGAAGTGGGTTACAAGTACGCCATGCCAGGAGAGAAACTAGGAATGTCGAAAAACCGCCTGGGGCATTTATATATATATATATATATATATATATATATATATATATATATATATAATATTCACTAGTTTTTAATAGAATATAATATAGCGGAGCCTATTCTCTTTAAGTTAAATCCATGACATAGCAATGTTGCTCTCTTTACACATGATTTAAATGTCATATTTATCATCATCATCATCATCATAGTACATTCACGAATTTAGGTCATTTGTTGACCTGTTTCGGCCTCAAAAGTCTTTTGAGTGGACGTCCTGGTCTTCTTCTTCCTGCAGGTTGATATCTTAACATTTGTTTGGGTATAATTGGGTTGTCAGGGGTAGTGACGTATGTATAACCTCTCCTACGCAATTCTCATCCTCACCTTCTCGTGGTACAACGCGTTTTCACAAACGAGGCTCTGAGGACCGAGTCACGGCGGTATAACCGTTCCATCGGGTACTGAGTAAATGCGATATCCTAATGTATGTCCAGAGACTAGTCGGGCCAGTAACCCGTCCTCAGGAACTTCAAAACTACTTTCAAGTCTCAACAGGAAAAAATCCAGAAGGAATTGAAATATGTCATATTTATAAAACCTTAAGTCGGTAACGTATCACATAAGATAGATAGGTTTAATTCATTTAACATTTATAATAAAACAATAGAAAAACGAACGATTAAAAAATTACTAAAATTTCTGATTTGCACAATGTACAACTTAAAGTTGTTGCCCTTAGCTTCCGACTCATACGAAGTGTAAACAGGGGGCTTAGGTTATAACTGTTTACAACTGAGTAATACTTGACAGGCACGTTCTCGTCGTGGGGGTGGACACTAATATATCATTGACTAAGTTCTGTCAGGGATCCACACTCTGCTAGGGTTTTCGGTGGTTTTCCCTAGCGTTAAGACAAATGTCGGAGTGGTTCCCTAGACTCCACCAGTAAATTAATAATTCCTGAATCTGAATTCTAAATTTATTTTTCTGCTTTGGGCATTAATTAAATTATTCTAAATTTTAAATTTCGCCAGTCAGCACATCCTGAAAAGGGCCTTTTTTGCGTTTCTTCTCCCAATACCGACTTCTCCTCGGAATTTCAGCACAATCAATCTTCATCCTAAATTTAAATTTAATTTCAATCCCTACTCGACCAAGACTTCAAGCGCGGCTTGCGGATGGAGCTCCAACAACCTATCAGCGACCAGGACGGCGCACTGATGAACTTACATTCACCAGAGGCGTCCTCTAGAAACATCGAACTACAGCCCACGCTTGACCTTCCCGGTGGAATTACTATGGAGCTTTGTACAGCCATCGTGAGGAAACACATGAGAACATAGCCAGCCTATATTTATATCATTGGACAAAGAGGGCACATAAAATAAGACCTTATAATGTCAGGGACATTTCGTCCCATTCTTTCGTCGTCGTCAGGAATCCAGTCTCTCGGGGAAATCGAGAGCCCCTGCCCAGGGATGCGGGTGAACAATACAGTGGAACAAGCTTTCAAATGTTAAAATTGGCGGAAGAAGCAGTTATTTCCTTAGGACGAAATATAAGGACCCATCTCCGGGGTAACAAGGAGAAAGTCCTCAACGGTCTGACAAGAGCAGAAGAGGCAACCCTCCCACTAGGGCTGATACAATGAGAGATTATGACGATGAATCTTAAGAAGGCAGCCCGTTCAATCGTCTTACCCTGTGACGTGCCAGTAACACTTTCAGGAGACAATTTGCATTACAAAGATACAACCAATTACCCTGCGACTGGAATAACCTGTATTCCAATGGTGGATCAATTCTTCGGTTCCTCTCTTGAAGAAAGTGGAACCATGACTTCCAAGGCTTGAGCCCATTTGTCCCGGTTGTTTAAATTTTGAATGTTAAATTTTTAATTTTGAGTATTGAATTAGTTGAACCCACGTCCGCATTTCTTGACGGTTGTATTTTTACGGTGAAAGATAATCGCTCTTTCGACCGAGGTACTTTTTTCATCTGGCTTATCACCTTCGACCAGTCCGGTATGGGTAACCCTATCGGAGAATGCAATGAGGTGGGAGAATAACATTAACTATGATTTGAGGGAAGTAGATTATAGAGGGGATTGGAAAACATTAGCTCGGGATAGGGATGTATGGAGAGCTTATATCCGCGCGGCCATGAACCTACGGGTTCATTAGTGCCAGTGAGTTAGAGTATTAAATTAGTAGCTAATGGCGCTGCGGTGGGTTTTGGGTCTATTTCGGCATTTGCCCTTGTACTAGAGGAAACTGCAGAAAACTCTCGTCGATATAGTCGGTCCCAGGACCTGGTCAAATTTGACCTTTGTTCATGTGCTTGATCAATTTGAATTGCGGTACTAAATATTTACATGAAAGCAACCGGAAATTCCTAACAATTCTAGCTGTCATGAAACCAGAACGAACCAACGTCATCCTTGGACGCTGAAGAAGAAGAACTTACCTACAGTTTTACATGATTTTGTTTTTACTGCATGTATTGCCAATTTGGTTAGAAATAATCCTTCTTTCCTTTTTTTTTCTGTTTTTCTTTCTTTTAAGTTTTATTATACTTAATACTTTACTTAATACAGGCTTTCCACTTTACAGCAGTTTGCCTTTGATTCCTGCTTTCCAGAGATTTCTATCTTCCCATTGTCCATCTTCCATACCCCTCTTCATCATGGCATCATATATTCCCTCATACCATGCTCTTCTACTTCTTCCCCTTCTCCTTTTGCCTGGTACCATCCAATCCAACACCTGTTTAGGCCACTGGTCTTCCGGCATCCGTTGTACATGTCCATACCATTGTAGAGCTCTCTTTGTTATCCTATCGATAACAGTTTCTTGTGCATCCATTTCTTGTCTGATATATGTATTTCGAATATGTTGTATCCTGGATATTCTCATACTTCTCCGTAATCCATCCATTTCTGTCGCCAAGATTCTTTTCTGCATCCTTCCATTTATTGTCCAGCTTTCTGATCCATATGTAAGTATACTTTTAAGTTTTATACATATTTACATATATAAAAGATATTGCAATTCTTGGACTTCAAAGTTCTTTTCAACTTTCCCTCACGGTACTTGTTCGCTATCGGTCTCGTGGTCATATTTAGCCTTAGTTGGAGTTTACCTAACCTTTAACAGGAGCAATTATCTTATTCTTCTTCTTCACTTCACGGGCTAGGCAAAATGCCTGTTCCTCCTCACAGTTGTTCTGTCCATCTTTTCACTCGCCTTCCTACATTCCTTGAACCTCTTGGCTTGTAGTTAATGCTGCCTTTGGTAATCTTGTTATGTTCATTCTTTCTACATGTCTAAACCATTTTTCTTTATATTCTTTCATTTTATCATTTAATAGATATATATTTAACTCTGTTCTTATATCTTAATTCTTAATCCGATCCATTCTTGTGCAGCCTTTTGTTCTTCTAAGGATGTTAATGTCTACGCTTTGTATTCTACTTTGTAATTCTTTGGTCATTACCCAAGTTTCACTCCCATAAAGTAATGCAGGAACTGCCAATGTTTTATAAAACTTCAATCTAGTATCTCTTCTTTTTTTGTTCTATGTATAGTTCCACATATCATTTGAAATGTTGACAGTTTCACATTTACGTCTCTTTCAGTTTTTGTGTTTATAGTAAAATTACAACCCAAATAATTAAAATTTGTTACTTGTTCCAGAGGTTTGTTGTCTATTATGATTTTTGATCTTATATGTTCATTTCCCCAAAATGCCATTATTTTCGTTTTTTCTTTTGATATTTTAAAATTATGTTCTTGGCATAACTGATTTAATTGATGTAAAGAGTACTGCAAATTGTTTTCATTTTCTAGAATGATAACCACATCGTCAGCATACATTAAAACATTTAATATTTTAAAACGGTACATTCTTATACCTACATTAACATTACTTTTCCAATTTTGGATGTCATTAATATAGAAGCAATTATTGGAGCTCAATTATAATATCAGGACTTATTAAATGATTCCACATATTTTTAATCAAGAATTAATATTTACTCAATGTAAAACAAAATTTAAGTAACCGCTGGGTTCGCGATATCGAATCTCGGTCACTTCGTGGTGGACGAAACGGAACTTGGGCAGATTTTTCTCGGGGTTTCTCCCGTTTTCCCCTGTCACAAATGTCTTCATACTCATCTCATCCATTTCGCTTCATTTCTTTCATCCTCCCCTGGGACGGCGCGTCAGAAGTGGTCAGCCGGCACCCTTGTCGTTCACAGACCTCTAGAAATATAGGGACTTCATTTCATCTCATTCCTCGACCCGACCCTGAGTTGGACACGAGTTGAGGATATGTTTTTATATTAATTACAGCTAACTAACTAACTAACTCACTGGCTCTATCGAACCCGTAGGTTCACGGTCGCGCGGACATAAGCTCTCCATACATCCCTATCTTGAGCTAATGCTTAAGTGAAGAAGAACAACTATCCATGTTCACCATTTACATATCCTTCCCATCGCAGTTTACTAAACGTACTTGATCTTACTAATACGAGTATCATGTAGCATCGCATTTCAAATCTGGGAGTGAAAATACCAACAAGTTTTGCCCAGATGCCTCTTATTTCACGCTTAAAGTTCTTTTCCTGCCGTAAATTTACGATCCATGGCTTAGTTCCCTTTCGAAGGAAACTTTACACTGGATTTTACGATCTTAAAAAGGTACCGATTCCAGCCGGTTTGAACTCGCGAACCTTGGGATTAGAAACGAACATTGTAATCCACTGGAACCGACGGTGATATTCGTGATATCCTTTCTATTGGATAGGTTACTTATTCACGAGTTACATAGGCATTGCAACTGTGAGAAGGAGCAGTTTCAGCGTTTCTCAGGTAATGGGCTCCAATACACTCGATGGGTCCTAAAAAAGTATTCGGAGTGTTACAAACACCCCCAAAATCATAAACGACCCACAAAAATGTTATACTACGAGATAGAAAGTAAAATAAATCAATTTCTGTCTTTGTAATTACATTTCCTTACACTTATCTTTAAACAGTCGCCTTGATTCTTAAAATGAATACTGCATATATTTTCACCTCTCCTGCCATGTGAACCTCAAGAGCACATTAGACTCACTTGAATCTGACCTATGAAACGGCATCTCAACCATTGCATTAGTTCCTTAAGTAAATTTTAGCACTTGCTCGATTCAGTTTCTTTTTATGTCAACCGTTGTGGTCTCGAGGTAGCGTGCTGCCTTGTCACGCAGCGAGCTCGTGTTCAATCCCATTCGGGACAAGTTTCCTGGGTGAGTTTTTTCCGAGCATTTTCCTCACATGTAAGACCAAACTCAGGATAATGTAAAGCCAAAACGATCTCCGAAAACCATCTAGCATCGTTATCATATTCGCCTCATTAGATTAAGTTTAGTTTAAATCCTCTCCTGGCGCATCATTACCGTCATCATCACTTTCGTATAATTGGCGCAGCGTAATCCTGCCTTCCAGGCGCCCCAACCTTGGAAGTGGGTTACAAGTGCGCCATTTAAGGAGAGAATACCAGAAATTTCTAATGTCAACCTGATGGCATTGATTAAAAAAATATTTTTATAGCTTGTCTTCAGTATTCATATTTTCATCAACGATTCGCAAGTATTTATTTATTACGAGTATTTGAGAGTAAAGTTCTTAGGAAAATTTTTGGACCAAAGAGAGATGAACAGACAGGTGAATGGAGAAGACTTCATAACAGTGAACTACATGGTCTTTATAGGAAACCAGATATAATAAGAAAAGTTAAGTCTCGTAGACTGCGAGGGCAGGACATGTGGCACGATGAGGAAAGAAAGACGTGAATGGAAACTTCTTGTAGGAAAGCCAGAGGGAAAACGCCCAGTTGTTAGACCAAGAATGAGGTGGGAGAATAACATTAACTATGCTTTGAAGGAATAGATTATACAGAGGATGATTGGAAAACATTAGCTTAGGATAGGGATGTATGGAGAGCTTATGTCCGTGCGGTCATGAACTTACAGATTCGATAGTGCCGGCGAGTAAGTAAATATAGGTCCCGTGAAGTTTAATATCCTTCAAGGCGGGTCTTAAAAAGACTGAGATGATCTATGTCGTTTATCCGGGATTTCAAGCCTGAGGGCAGCGACGAACACAGAACCAAAGAAGTCATTACGTATTATTCCATCGCTAGGGCTTAAAATATAGTTTACATGTTACTAGTGACCATCTTTATATACATAATTCTTCTGTACGTGTGTTTGTCACTCTACTCCTCTTAAACGACTGGATCGATTTTGATGATTTTTTTGTATGTGTCTGATTGGGTCCCTCAATGATTTAGATTCACAATTGGACCCTCTAAAACCAATAAGTGTAGGAGTTCACCTGAAGTGAAAATTGAAAAATCGCCCTAGCGGTCATATTTTTCTCTGATTCACAACGAAAATCAGTATATTGTAATAAAATAAACCGAGGTAGGTAGTGTCCAAACATGAGCGAAATCCGACAATTAAAAGTGAAGTGAAGGTTTACTTGTAATCCGAAATTGACAACTGATAAACGAATTGACCGATTTTTATGGATTTTTTGTGTATGCTTGAGTGGGTCCCTGGATGGTTCAGATTCACAATTGGACTCGATAGATGGCGCTGCGATCGGGTTATAGGATATTTTTTTAATGTCAGATGTGTGGTCACCTGTGTTATCGACATACTCCACTCTACAAAAAATGTGACGTCATCATGCACGCTTCTTGAGCCATAACAGATGGCAGTGAGTAGTTTTCCTGCGAAGTTATTAATTAGTGAATGTTATGGTAAAAAGTAACTTATATTTTTATCATCCGGCCAAGACACGAGAATTGAATATTCGGGCAGGACAACATCTGCCGTGAGCGCTAATTAATATGGTAAATCGGGGCTATTTGAATAATATTAAGTCTTTGCGGATGTGCAGCGAAGTAACCAAAAAGAAGACGACATTTTGTCAGTGGATGTTGTTACTGAAAGTCTTTTCTATTCAGTTGAAGTATCAAAGGTAAGTGGCTCTGGTGTCCAGATTGTTGAGTATGTAAAATGTTCTTGCTGATTGTTAAGTTTTATCTGTGGATATTGAAAAACATGGAAAATGAAAGGCATGCAGATGTGATTGTTGATTTTCCTCCAATAACCCTCCAGCTCGTTTTGTAATCTATGCTCTTATTTGGAAACTACGTGGTCATGAAGTGAACATGTCACGAGGAGCTATTTGAATACCTGAGAGCGGGGCTTCTTGAATAGCCAAAATTGTGTTTTTGTATCCGCTTTTCTCTTTCTTCTAAATACATTTTCACTTTTATTGTAGATACATAGAATAACTGCAATGATTGTACGAGATTTAGGACCTAGGCATTATTTTATTTTTTGAAAATTTCAAATAATCTTTTAAGAAAGAATATAAAAAAGTACTGATCATACATTAATTAAATAATCCGATATTTCGCAGTTAGATTAAACTGCTTTGGAATTCTGTCTAGAAAATAATATTGAATTGTTTTGTTTACCAGCATACACTTTTCAACCATTAGACAGATGTGTGTTCAAGACCCTCAAGACGGGATATTTTGCGAGGGCAACCAAATGACAGCAAATAACACCTCATGAAAAACTGGCAAAAGTTCATTTCACTGGAATGTTCACTGAAGCGTGGATGGTCACTGCATCTGTCTGATGGAAAAGGAGAAGGGCAAAGCAAGCCAGGCAGATGATAGGAATGTAAAGAAGAGGCTCATTATTTCCAAACGGACAACAAAACGAAAGTAGATTGACATCGACCTAGATTCGGATTCCAGTCTAGATGGCACTGTACCTCAGACTGACTCTGGACATGAAGATGCTGAGTGGAAATTTGGACTGTGTCAGGGAAAATGGCCCCACATAGAATACGAGAGAGAATAGAAAGACTAGATACAGTGCCAAAAGTGTAAGACATGGTATCACGAATATTGCGTGGGTACGAAATGTCGCAAACAATTTCATTGTGGACGCTGCAAGTAACGTGCCTGGAATGTGTTTCTGATGTTTATTTTTATTTTACGTATTGCTTTTTTTTATATTTATCTTATTTTCTAATAACAGTTTCATGAAAATTGCAGATAATCTTGTGTTTTTTTCAGTTATCCAAATAGCCCCATCCATTATTCAAATAGCCCCGATGAATGCTAGATACTTATCAAGTGGAGGGTAAATCGAATAATTGCATAACTTTAATAATTTAAAAGTTACTGCACCCGACTTACACAGTGAGGAAAACGACATGTCGGGCAATGTTACTGTATATTTCAGTTCTAAGGATTGCACATATTTTTCCAATAAATTGTCAACAAAGTTGAAATTATGATGATCTTGAAGAAGATTTTCGGGCTGTAGGCCGTGGTCGTGAGGCTTGTAGTTCCCCGCCATTTCGCCAGAGACTGCGTCTGGCATCCTCAAGACAACCCTTGAGGATGCCAGACGCAGTCTCTGGCGAAACGTCGGGGAACTACAAGCCTCACGACCATGGCCTACAGCCCGAAAATCTTCTTCAAGATCATCATAGCAACTCCGGACGTGAAAGTCTACGCGAATACAAAAGTTGAAATTATTCAAATAGCCCCGCTCTACCCTAAATATAATATTGAACACATCAAACCTATTGTGGGTTTCTTGGTCCAAGAACAAAGCGCATTTTCCGAAGTTGAGCGCATGGTTTTGAGTCCTTCATGTCCTCCAGGACTGACGTAGATGGAACGAACGTAGATGGGCTTCCTCTTTTTCTTTCGTTCTTCCATCCTCACGAATACTGGGAAGTCTGGGCCAGAATGGTGTCCGTTAGACAGCTGAGGATAAGAATAAGACCTGGAAATTTGTGGGCTTGACTGCAATGTATATACATGTTGTGTGCTATCTGAAATAAATAAATATTAACATTAACATGAGTTTGTGTTTTTTTGTTTACTACATTCTGATTATAATGCAGCCTTTTTTTACAAATATAGGTTCTTATATTTTTTGATGTTTTATAAGGTTTTGGATTAAATGTAAGAGAGCGCCTCTCACTCTACCCTGTTATTCTTTACTCTAATGTATCGACCCTGCCTGTGCCTGCATTTAGATATTTCTCATATACAGTAATGTATATAATTCTTCTTCTTCTTCTTCTTCTTCTTCTTCTTCCTTCCGAGTATTAGGTCAAGGCCTGTTACGATCCTATAGAAAATTTTCCCTCCAGCGTTTCATAGGCGGCACAGTGATCTTCGTCCTCTTGGTATATAATTATAAACAGCGTTAGGGATCCGATTTGAACTCATTCTTTCTAGATGGTGTTTCCAATTTAGTTGGTACTGTTTAATATATTCCAAAATTGGTGTAGTTTTCAATTATTTTAAGATATCGATGTTCCTTTTTCGATCCCATCTGGTGTAACCCACTGTTCTGCGCATGAATCTCATTTCACAAGCCGTTATTCTGCTTTCATGTTGTCTTTTTAGTGTCCATGCTTCACTACCATAGGTCAACACTGGTCTAGCCAAAGTGTTATATAAACGTAATCTGGTGTTTTTTTTTTGTACAAGGGATGGTTTCATAACTTGAGTAATAGTTCCCAAACTTTTATTATAACTAGTAATTTTTCAGGGGATATCCTTTTCATCCCAGATTGAGAGATAATATCCAAGCTATTTAAATTGATTAGATCTCTCTAAAATTTTATTCTGGAGACAGATTCTACTTTGTATGGGGTCCTTCCCATGAAATGCCATAATTTTAGTTTTATGAATTGATATTTCCATATTAAATTTGGCACCTATTTTTTGTAAATTATAAATTGATCGTTGCAAATCGTTTTCGGAGAGTGTCAGAAGAGCTAAATGGTCTGCAAAAAGAATAGCATCGAGTTTGAGGTTTCTATTGATGGGTATATATCCTCGCTGTGTTTTCCTCCATTCGTTTATGTATATAATTTTATAGCATGTAATACTATCTTTATATATATAAAAAGTTAGCAGATACATAGGAACAATAATGTACAAACGAATTAAACATAGGCTCAATTCTGGAAATGTATGCTACTATACGTTACAGGGACTCGTGTTATCCCAACTCCCTTCAAAAAACTTTATATAAGACTGTTATTTTTCCCGGGTCACGCCGTAGCGTAGTGGTTAAGGGGAAGGTCGAGGGTTCAAGTCCCGGTGGGGTCAGGATTTTTAAACTGACCCAAATTTTCTGGCGGCACTATGGTCCTGGGACCGACTCAGCCACTAACGGAAATGAGTACCAAACGCTTATTCTGGGGATAAAGGCGGCCGTCACGCAGGGCTGACAACCCGACTGACATCAAGTGCCGATTGTCCAGAAAAAGTGGGAGCCTTAACCTCTTACTACTCCAAGGCCTCCTGAGGCCTGTAGTGGGACTACTTTACTGTACTTTTTATTATTCCAGTTATATTATATGGATGCAAAACATGGACGCTTATTTTAAGGAAGGAAAGGATATTACGATTAATTCCTATTAAAGTTCTTAGGAAATGTTTTGGACCAAACAGAGATGAACAGACAGGTGAATGGAGAGGACTAAATAACAGTGAGCTGCGTGGCATTTATAGGAAATCAGATATATTAAGAACTGTTAGATAATTGTATAACTGTAGGCTTTCACGGCCGGCGTCTTGATCCCTATTAGGTTCGTCTTCCGGGCATATAGGCCGTGGTCCAGTCGTTCTCACTCGACGTTTCGTCTACTGCTGCGGTAGACATCTTCAGGAGATACTGCGTGCTCTCTGTGAACTCCTCAACAGTCGGCTGCAGACTGGCTGGTCGTTGGAAACTCCCTCCCTATTTATAGGCACGCCCCTGGTGGAGAGGCGGGTTTTCTGCGCGGTCCGTGTTGCGTGTTATTTTGTCCAGACTGTCGCTAGCAGAAGTCATAGGCTTCGTTGTCGTATTGTGCAGTGCCGGGATCCAGATTTTGTTTATCTTCATGGTTTATCTTCATTGTCCCAAACATCTCATTATTACACCAGACTGTACAGAGAAGCCATTGAAATATATAAACACAAAAATTCCTTTAACAAAAAAGAAGAAACCATGAAGATAAACAAAATCTGGATCCCGGCACTGCACAATACGACAACGAAGCCTATGACTTCTGCTAGCGACAGTCTGGACAAAATAACACGCAACACGGACCGCGCAGAAAACCGCCTCTCCACCAGGGGCGTGCCTATAAATAGGGAGGGAGTTTCTAACGACCAGCCAGTCTGCAGCCGACTGTTGAGGAGTTCACAGAGAGCACGCAGTATCTCCTGAAGATGTCTACCGCAGCAGTAGACGAAACGTCGAGTGGAAGAACGACTGGACCACGGCCTATATGCCCGGAAGACGAACCTAATAGGGATGTTAGATAATTCTTATAGACTGCGATGGGTAGAACATGCGGCAAGAATGGGGAATGAAAGGGGGGCATGGAAGCTTCTTTGAGGAAAACCAGAGGGAAAGCGCCGAGTTGGAAGACCAATAATTAGGTGGGAGAATAACATTAACCATGATTTGAGGAAATTAGATTATACAGGGATGATTGAAAAACATTAGCTCAGGATAAGGATATATGGAGAACTTATGTCCGCGCGGCCATGAACCTGTATAAATATTCAGTCTGCTTATGTTTGTGCTCGCAAAATTCGAAAAGTAGTTGTTCAATTGTTATGAAAATTAGCGTGTCTAGACGCTATCTATTATTCTCTAAAACCATTAGGCGTAGGAGTACACATAAAACGAAAATTTAAAAATCCCTTTAGCGCACAGTGGTCCAGAATCCGAATCTTGGAGGACACAATTAATTAGGCCTACTAAGCACATAATCAATGTAGATTAGATAGCTGAAACTTTGAATTGACCTAGATATTAACAATGATCTGTGATTTACTCTATCCAATATATATTAACATATATCAGTAATTAATTACAGACAGAAATGGATTGATCACATGGATGGAATGAGTAAGGAGAGATGTCCATTGTTAGCAAGAAATTATCAAGCAAGAGGAAGGCGTGATGTTGGAAGACCTAGAAGACGTTGGGCTGATGCATTATGAAGTCGGAACGGGCAATTGCCTAATCCCTGGAGTGATGATGATGATCAATAATTAATAGCTTTCACATGGCACAAAAATTAAACGACTAGCCATATAACTATAATTTAAATATAATATTATAGTTTTTACTATTTTTTTGCAGAAACTATTAATAAAAATAGCAAAATTTACAAATAATTTCAATCGTTGTCTTCTGTATATGATTCTGCTTCCTGTCCTCTTCTGATTCAAATGTACATAAATATGTCAACTAGCCCTTCACTCCATAGGCAATTTTTGAGACTTTTTAAAGTGGTAATCTTCTTCTATTGCGGATTACGGGATCTGAGTGATAAGAAGCATATGAGGCAGATCTTGTATTTTTTGTTCTCTAGTAAATTTTTGCTCGTATGTATTATGGCCTGAAAAATCATCATTCATCACATACCCATTTAAAAGCTGCTAATAAGTGAGACGAAGTATCTAAGCAAACTTTCTTCTGCTTTATTTTGTTATGATAAATGCTTACAATACATGCAACGATGTAATCCAGGATAGCTTGCAATTTCACTTCTGAGGATATTTCAGAAATTCCATATATTGCAGGGTAATACTTTTTTTTATTGCATCAAGAATGTTGCTTAAGAATGGTAAATATAGGATTTTGATTTTTTACAAGACTGTGTATCGACATGTGCAGGCTCTTTGTAAATTTATTGTTGACATAAAGTGGCAAAAGATCTTCCGTAGTATGCATAATTAGCTTTTCATTTTTAGATTGATATGCTTTCTTAATATCCTTGTGGCCGTTTCAGTTGAGAAATCCAGTGAATGTTTACCATATTTTCAGCATCTTTCTTCACGATTTGAGATCACTTGCGTAGCGATTGACAATTCTTCAGATATGAAGGTTTTCACTATGTCGCCCACCCACCCTACTGCTTTCGTGAAATAATTTTTGGAGCTACGTACGTTGGATCCAAATGATCGACTAGAGCTATTTGATATCATACTTGTTACAATGCCTCCTACCAATTATCATTTTTTGACAAAAAATTGCTCTGTATTCTATAACATTGTTGCCATTTTGAATGTAGTTGGGTATGAACAATTTTCTCAACACTATCCAAAATATCAGCACTGCTCTTTTTTAAAATATATAAATTCAGTATACATTCATACACATGTTCATTTCTCGAATTTGTATCTCTCCCGAATTGCCTAACTTCAGTTTTTTTTTTCGCGTCCCGTCATCTGGTATCACTAAAAAATAAATTACGAAGAAAGTTTCAGGTGGTAGCAGTTAATTTTTAACACAACTCCCAGATACCTAATCTATATTCTAAATAAAAACATTTCAGCTATAGAAATGTTACTAAACTATTCAAAATTTAAATTTAATGATTTTAAAATTTTATTTTTATATGTTTGGATATATTCCTAAATTACGACCTGTATAAAGAGTTTTAAATACAAATAACTGCTACATACTCTCAGAAGAGGTCTCCATTTCACTAATATAATGCACAAATTATTATATTCACAATAGAAACGTCATAGAAAGGTCTTGAAAACGTACTGGCATTGGTGTGTGCGGAGAAGCAAAACATGAGTCAAACAACATTTCAATGTTTACACTGCTTTCAAGACAGCATGGACTTGATATCAAATATAACCTTTACTACTTTCGAAGGTTCAAAGTATTGCGAAAGACCATATGTTAATTCCAGCTGATTTCCTGCAAATTGAAAAAAAAATTGTCCTCCTAGATTTGTAATCTGGATCACTGTGTAGCTGCCAACAATAGCCATCTAACATGCTGGGTGACCATTGCCCTCTGTATCTTATTTCCATGACAGATATGTTCTAGATGAAAACGTTACCCGTGTTCATCGCTGACGGCCCCCAGGTTGGGACGAAAGAAGTCCAGGTGGGAATGTAGGAAGTGTATTTTTAATGACATATTACACCCCACGTTTGTATATGTCTTTAGCATGTTCTCAATAATTTCTTGGTCGTTCGGCCCTTACATTTCCCAGAAAATTAGCACCCACTGTCTTGAATCCCACCCATGTTGCTTTCTCTTACTGTCCTCTAGCATGTCATCAAACTTCTTGTCTTGCATTACTTCACGAATTTGTGGGCCAATAAAAATACCTTCATTCAATTTACCTTCACTAATTCTTTTCTTTCAAATGCAGAAAACTTTTACAATTTTTTTGTTTAGAACCTTAACAAAATATTTCATTAAGCCTAGCTTAATGTAAAGGGGTGGCAGCAATATGTTTTCTTTCTTAACTAATGGTTGGTGTTTAATACTGTTGTCCCCTGGCAGCAAAGCACCCCTTAGAGGCCACTCTCTTCCTTCATGATGTTTTTGTTTAGCTCAACTGTTCCACTCGCATAAAAAGCAACAAAACATGGTGAAACCACTCTGCATTCCAAGGCGTACCCCTGTGACTTCAAATCTCCAAATGTTTTCCATTCATATTTTGTGGAGTTAACAGTTTTTAAAATAACATTCATATTCTCGTACATTTCTTTTATGTGAATAGTATGAGCAATAGGTATAGGCACATAATGGTAAACATTACAATTATGTAACAACACGGCCTTTGAACTTAACTTGGAAGTATCTGTGAAAAGGCGCCATTCTTGTGAATTGCAAATTTTACCGCTCAATTGTTCCATTAGTCCATCAACATCATTACAATAGACAAGTTCATTCAAGGAGTGTTCACGTTTCCTATAAGTTGTTATTTTGACATTGGGCTCAAACAAGTACCAATTCTGTAACAGACCTAATATTTCCGACTGACTTTCGTTAAATTGAGATCCCTGAGAAGATAAAATATATTTTTAAATTACTGCTTTTGCTATGCTTCAACGCTAAAAGTGAGGAGGCTAAGAGACCGTAATAAAATAAATTGTGTAAACAAACATATAATATGCTACACCATGCAATCGGCTATGCCATTTATAGGGCTCATACATTGAAACAGACCACCCCAATAGGCTGTAATTGTTTCTTTCCCAGTAATAAAGTAATAATGTGTTGTCATTTGCTCCTTCTTCATGAACAAGGATTCAATAGATTATGTACACAATAGCCCGCTACTTTGTGCTCAGTCGGGCCGCTAGTATAATCACAAATCGGCGATTACTTCAAAACCGTAGGTGATAACGGAAAAGGGATTTCAGTTTAGAAATCAGGGAATAACAAATAATTTTTGTCAGGTGCAAATTTCAGTATTGTCCAGTGTTATTGTTCCTAGATACTTGAAATTAGCCACTTCTTCAAAATTTCCTTCATTTGTCATCTTCTACTATATAACACGTTTCTATGTGTGAATTAGAGTTAAACAATAATTATTATTTATTATTATTTATTTTAATAATTATTATTATTGTTGTCACATATTGCTAATTATTATATTTTGATTCAGGAACGAGGACATCCGCAAGATAATGGGACTGAAAGACGTAGCAACATCAGCAAAGGGGTTGAAATGGAAAGGGGGAATCATGTGCTCCGAATGGAACCAAAAAAGTGTACTTATGCAGTGAGTATGTGGGAACCCTGACTAGGGAAAAGGAAATTTGGAAGACAGAAAAAACGTTGGAGTGAATTTATGGAGTAGAATAGCGCAAGACAGACACTAGTGGAAGCAATTCATAGAAAAGTTGAAGTGATAACCCCAAGGGGTTGGCTAACCCGGAGATGTAACGTAAGACACCCTGCAGTCGCATGAGGTCCTTGCCTGAAATGGGATGATTGTGGGCTAATTCTTAATTCATAATATATTGACTTATGATTCTCATTCCTTCGTTTTAGGTTACCTTTGACAAAATACTTCAGTGTATTATTTTCAAAACTATAAATGATTTCCGTTAATATTTTTATAATCTAACAGAAGGATATGCAGAGACTTAGATCTGCTGAAATGAGATACCTTCGGAGGACTGCAGGATACACACTACTAGATCACAACAAAAATGAAGACATCTTAGAAGAATTACACATGGAACCTTTAGAAAACAAAATTTCTGATTATAAGTCAAGATGGATGCAACATGTTTATCGAATGGAAGATCACAGAATACCCAAGCAAATGTTAAGATATCAACCTGCAGGAAGAAGAAGACCAGGACGTCCACTCAAAAGACTTTTGGATGGTGTTTCTCTTGAGGCCGAAACAGGTCAACAAATGGCCTAAATTCGTGAATGTACTATGATGATGATGATTTTTATAATCTAAATAGTAATAGTAATAATAATAATAATAATAATAATAATAATAATAATAATAATAGCAATAACCAAATATGGAAAAATTAAACGAGTTTCACAATTTAAATATCTTGGTGAAATAATTCAGGAAAATGGAATTGAAACTAAAGCCAATAAAAGTAGATACCAAAATATGGAAACTCACAACACTTATAATAAAAAATGCATATTTTACATACAAAATTACGACACTATAACACTGTAATTAAACCAGAGTTCCTCTATGGAGCAGAAACATCAATTTTGAACAGAAAAAAATATATCGAAAATATAGTGAAAAAAGAATGAAAAATTATAAGAAAAGTGTTGGGTCCACAAGTCATAGGTGAAGCATTTAGACTCAGAAGTAAAAAAGGAAATAAAAATATATACAGACATTCATAGTGATGTTAGAAAACGAAAGATAAAATTTTATGGTCATATAAACGAATGAACTCAAATAGGCTTACAAAACAGATAATGGAATTCTACGAAAACAGAAGTAAAGCTCCAGTGGATACTATGAAGTGGATTGTTGAAGTCAAAAAGGACTTAAAATTGGCAGGAATTAATAAAGAAGATATCCCAAACAGAGATATATTTAGAATTAAGGTGAATAAGTGGCAAGTTGACCAAGAGGACAAACCGAAGAAAAAAACTGGAACAACTTGGACAGATGATAGAAAACAAGCTCATAGCAAAAGAATGAAAGAAATTTGGGCTCAAAGGAAACGCCTCTAAGTACTTTGCGTAGTCCTACATGGGCTCATCCGCAATAAAAAAAATAATAGCAGTAAGTCAATGCCACTCTCGAACCCGTAGGTTCATGGCCGCGAGAACATAACCTCTCCATTCATCTTTATCCTGAGCTAATATTTTCCAATCATCCCCTGTACAATTTTGCTCCCTCAATTCATTATTGATGTTATTATCCCAACTCATTCTTTGCCTACTACTGGGCGGTTTTCCTCTGATTTTCTTATGTTTCTATGCCCCTCTTTCATTCCCCATTCTTGTCCCATGTCCTAACCATTGCAGTCTACGATACTTAACTGTTGGCATTACATCTGGTTTCCATAAAGGTCATGTGGCTCATATTAAGTAGTCTTCTCCATTTACCTATATGTTCTTCTCTCTTTGGTTCAAATATTTTCCTGTCAACTCTATTCCAACTACTCATAATCTATTCTCCACCCTTAAAATAAGAATCTAAGTTTCGCATCCATATAATGTAACTGGAAATATAGCAGTTTTATATATTTTCATAAATGATGCCACGAGTGATTTCCAATTTATCGATAATTTGGAAATCAAGAGTGACATTTATTAGGACTATTTAACGAATAAAATTAAGTTGTTTACTCACAAATCATTATTTAAATATAGTTATTTTAAAATATGTATATATTTAATATAAACGGCGATGTTTAAAAACAAATGAGACACGATTGGTACGCTTCATTTGCTTCTTTTGTTCATCACTGCAACCAGATCATATTATTTATTGCCAAAGGAACGCAATATTGTAAGAATGCACTCTAGTGGAGAAAAAATGAAACACATCGAACTGTATATTAATTCATATCTGATGTCGTATGATGTAAATATGACAATTATATTTTTTCTGGAATGTTATTACCTGGGAAAAAATACATTTAAGAAAGTGCAAACAGTGGGGTTTTTTGTGGTATAATCAATTGCTACAACTGTTTTTATATTAACTCGCATGCGCTATGTTTTGACATTCATACAATCTGGTAGCCGTTTTTCTTGGTTAATGTTATTCTCCTTTCTCATTCTTGGTATACCAATTGGGCGTTTTCCCTCTGGTTTTCCTACAAGAAGCTTCCATGCACGTCTTCCATTCCACATCCGTGCCAAATGTCCTGCCCATCGCAGGCTACGAGACTGAACTGTTCTCATTATTTATCTTTGAGCCTTTGGCATGGATTCCCTGAAGTAGTCTCCACCTGGAGAACCGAATAAGGGACTATTTTACCCCCGGAAAATTTTACCCCAGTGGAACCTATGTCCGCGTTTTTTGACGGTTGTATTCTTGGTGAGTCAGTCACTACAAAATAATACTCTGACCTATTCAGAATGTTAAAAAGGAGGTGCTCTCTTTATTATGATAAACTTTAGTTGGTAAATTCTAGGCGAAACCCGACTGTGATTGATTGTAAATAAAAAAGTCATTGAAATGTGATTGGTCATTGACTCCCTTGATTTGAGGGAAGTAAATTATGCAGGGAATGATGGAAAACATTAGCTCAGGATAGGGGTGTATGGAGAGCTTATGTCCGCGCGGCCATGAACCTACGGGTTCGATAGTAGCAATGAGCGAATGAGTGTGAACATCAAGCTCTTTACGTTAGTAAGAGTATGTTTACTTCTTCTTCTTCCGAATGCAGTATTGGGTGATGATGCCCGTTCTGCGACTACAAAAACTGATCTTTCCATCGGTTGAAGGGTCTTCCGAGGTCTCTTTTGCCTTTAGGGTTGAGGTGGTAAATCATCTTTGGTAAACGGGAATTTGACATTCTCTGGACGTGTTGGAACCATTTAATCTGACTATTTAACTCATGCCCCAAATGGGAGTCAATGACCAATCACGTTTCGATGATTTCTGTTTTACAACCAATCAGAGTCGTGTTTCACCAAATATTTATCAGTGTTATAATTACCATATTAAAGAAAGCTCCTCCTTACAATATTGCGTTCCTTTGGCAATAAATAGTATGATCTGGTTGCAGTGATAAACAAAAGAAGCAGTAGAAGCGTACCTATCGTTTCTCATTTGTAAACATCGCCGTTTACATTAAATATATAAATATTTTAAAATAACTATAGTTAAATAATGATTTGTGAGTAAACAGCTTAATTTTATTCGTTAAATAGTCCTAACAAATGCCACTCTTGATTTCCAAATTATCATAAGTAATGCCACGAGTGATTTCCAAATTATCGATAAATTCACGACTCACGAAGTGAGGAGTGAATTTATCTAGAGAATTTGGAAATCAAGAGTGGCATTTGTTAGGACTATTTAACGAATAAAATTAAGCTGTTTACTCACAAATCATTATTTAACTATAGTTATTTTAAAATATTTATAGCCTATATTTAATGTAAACGGCGATGTTTGAAAACAAATGAGAAACGATAGGTACGCTTCTACTGCTTCATTTGTTTATCACTGCAACCGGATCATACTATTTATTGCCAAAGGAACGCAATATTGTAAGGAGGAGCTTTCTTTAATATGGTAATCATAACACTGATAAATATTTGGTGAAACACGATTCTGATTGGTTGTAAAACAGAAATCATTGAAACGTGATTGGTCATTGACTCCCATTTGGGGCATGAGTTAAATAGTCTAGATAAATTCACTCCTCACTTCGTGAGTCGTGAATTTATCGATAATTTGGAAATCACTCGTGGCATTACTTATGATAATTTTGTATATGTTCAACCATTTCCCTACTATTCCACTGCATCCTTATCTCATCACTTTTCATTCTATCCCTTAATGTTACTCCAGTTAGTGATCGGAGGAATCTCATTTGTGAACTATTAATGCGGGATTTATCTTTTGCTCGAAGTGTCCAGCATTCACTTACGTATAGTAGAGCAGGTTTGGCTATGGCATTATGAAATCTCAATTGGATTTCTTTCCTCATTTGTTTTCCAAAATTTCTCCTAATTATACCATTTAATCTGTTATATTTTTCTAAATTTCTTTCCACATCTTTTTGATTATGAGTATGTTTACATTTATTATAAATCCTACATAGCTCTGATTTTACGAGACACAAACCATGACAGAGGTCCTTCACTTATTTTGATATGATTAGTGGTAGTCGTAACGGTGTTTCCACTACAATGTCATCTGATGAGTCAAATTACCTGAGTCACTCGAGAATGACTCACACAGCTGCATAAGGTTATAGACATTGCGTGTACAACTTATTTCCACAATATGCGCCTCTCAACTCACAGATGGTAAAAATTATACTAGGCATATACGTACAATGACTGTTTTTAATTCCAGATCAGAGCCACCCAAACTTATTTATGTCGCGGGCGAAATGGAAGAAAAATCAAGGTGGCGCGGGTCATATGTACTATATAGCTGTTATTATTATTATTATTATTATTATTATATTATTATTATTATTATTATTATTATTATTATTATTATTATTACTTACTTACTTACTTACTTACTTACTTACTTACTTACTTACTTACTTACTTACTTACTTACTTACTTACTTACTTACTCACTGGCACTATCGAACCCGTAGGTTCATTGCCGAGCGGACATAAGCTCTCCATACATCGCTATCCTGAGTTAATGTTTTCCAATCATCCCTGTATAATCTACTTCCATCAAATCATGAATAATGTTATTCTCCCACCTCATTCTTGGTCTACCAACTGGGCGGCTTTCCTCTGGTTTTCCTAAAAGAAGTTTCCATGCACCTCTTCCATCCCCCATTCGTACCACTTGTTGTGCCCATCGCAGTCAACGAGACTTAACTGTACTTATTATATCTGCTTCCTATATATATATATATATATATAAAATAAAAAATAACATTCCAATCGCGACAGGCCTAGAAGGCCCTTGGCCTACCAGCCGGCTGCTGGCCTCACGTCCACGTGTTAATCACAGAGGTAGACAATCATAAGCCAGTGTAGGGGTGACATATGGTCAGCATGTCGGGTCCCCCAGGCGTTATAGCTGGTCTTCTCAACCTGGAGTCGTTACTTATTGTAGCTACCCAAATGCCTCACGATGCTGGGTGGGCACCGATCCCATACTAGCCAAAATTCCATGAGAAAATTTCTTCCCCCTTGGGGACTCGAACCAGCTCTACGCCAAGTCATCTTGACTCTATCACTAGGCTACGGCAGCTCATTATTATGTAGTTTTCTCTGTTCACCTGTCTGTTTATCTCTTTTTGGCCCAAAAAATTTGCTAATAACGTTATTCTCAAATACTCGTAATTTTCTTTCCTACCTTAAAGTAAGAGTCCATGTTTGGCATTCATACAATGTAATTGGGAAAATGGCAGTTTATATATTTTCAGTTTAACGTTTTTATAAAGGAGTTGGGACGTCAAGAATCTCTGTAATTAACGAACTTGATCTTACTGTCGTATCAAGTTTGGTTGCGAAAAATCAAAACAAAGCGATAATTTGCTGCCCCAGTTTACGTTTAAACTATGTAAGTTGCAGTTTATTATTTATCTGAAGAAAGAGGTTCCACAAATATATTCCTAACCGCAGCGTATAATTGTTACCTATACAGAAAAAGAATATTCCCTTTCAATTTACAGGTTTAGTGCTGAAATCAAATACGATAATGGTGTGGTGGCTGGTTATGCAATCAATTTATATGTTAACTTTTGAATAAATGAATAAAAATACGTTTAATAATATCATATGGTTTCACGGAAAGAAGAACAGTTCAAGATTTTGGCCAGGTTTTTTGTTAGCTTTTTTAAATTTAAGATATTTAAAACTTGAAAACTCCGCCATGGCCGGTCCCAAGCCCGGATGAGAAAGGAGGAGGGGGAGGAGTAACAACCTCGTTAAAAAAACAGGGTTCAGTTGGCTCCGACTGATAGTACTCTGTAAGGGCCCGTAGCCAGGGTTACGGTGAAGACCTCAACGGCAGATTCGGCGCAGAAGGAGTCCTTCATCACGGCGGATCTGGCGGAAGTGGCAACCCTAGATGGGGTTAGTACATCCAGAAGCTGGACCTAAAGCTTCGAGGTGGCAGCCCCACCAATGGTCTACGCTGCATAGCGTTGGTACCGCGATCAGAGGAGAACATATTATACTCGCATTCTTCACAATGGAAATTCGGACGGACTTAACCAAAGACGACCTCAGCGTAGAATTAAAATTAAAACTTGAATATAGAATGCTAAATTGGAACTATTTTTTTGTATTTCTGGTTTTTTTGTGTTATGAAAATGCCGAACATTTTCGTCAGCTCATATAGACATTTTGAAGTGAATTAATAGAATTTCTAAACGAATTCGTTATATAGCTTAATTTAAATTATTCATGAGGTCTTAAATATTCCATAGTAGTGAACCAAATGAACCTTATGAACCAAAAATGATGTAGGGCCTACTGCAACTAACGTGGGTGAATACTAGTTTGGATCCGTCTCGCGTCTTAGCTGAGCGGTTTAAAGTATTATCGCCTCACTATAATGGTTGTCCAGCGGCTCGCTTTGTTTCCCCGCAGCTGTTATATATAAATAAATACAAAGATGCCGACTACAGCCGCTATAATAATTCCGCATGTTAATCATTGTCAAGCATTGTCGCGCGGCACCCGCTTATACCGTATATAAAAGGATGACCATCATAGTGAGGTGATAATATCATGATTGCATAGCCGGCCCCAAACAAAGAGTGAATATTGTTTTCTTAGTTTTCAGTCCGACTTTTGATGCTAAATTAACTACGCACAGGGCAGTCCCTTTCCGATACCAATCAGTCCATTCTCTTACTCAATTGCGTCAATTCATTTTTTGTTTGTAGGCGCTTGAAGAAAAACTATTTTAATATATATTTCATATTAAAAATATACGGCATTATTAGTCCACTGCTGTGGTCTCGAGGTAGTGTGCTGCCTTGTCACGCAGCGGGTCCGGGTTCGATTCCCTGTCGGGACAGGCTCCTGGGTGAGGTTTTTTCGGGGTTTTTCCTCACCTGTAAGACAAATGTAAGGAAGCTTAGGCCCCAACGGTCCCCGAAAATCATCCGACCATCGTCATCATTATTATCATCATCCTTCACCGGTGTGGAAAGCAACGGGAAGCTACCACACCTATAATTCCGTAGTAAAGCTGCAAAGCATAGCATGCAAATGCTATGATTGCAGTGAAAGACTTGCCCTCGGGCAGAATTACTATGGATGGATGGATATGTTGATTTACTTTCTCAAAAATGGGAACCGGAGCCGGGTCCTAATGTCCTTAAATGCCTCTGGCTATAGTATATCTATATTCTATATAGAAGAGCTGAGGCTAAAGTTCCTACTACCAGTGACACCAGCTTACCAGGACCTCCTGCAAGAACTCCACGAGAAGAAACGCAAAATATGGGAAGAATTCTATATTACTGACGCCATGACAAACCGTGAATGGACTCAGGGAAGATACGAATTGCGCCATACGATGACCAGACTCGCTGTGCATGGATTTCACCACAAGCTGTGCAGCCACCAGATATTCCACGAGCCCAGCCCAGACTGCATGTGTGCAAGATGTGGCGAACAATGCGAGAAATATCATGTGTTAAACTGTAGGATGAGATCAGAATCGTTGTTGAAACTCTGCAGTGACTGAGAACAATCTTCTTTGCACGTTGTGCGCATTTCTTATTTTATTATTATAGTATATCTATACAATAATCTATATTAAAAACGAGGAGCAATGTGTTTACAGCAACCTAATTTAAACACATCGCTCATCAATAAACTGTATCAAACAAATGATAAAAAAACACATTCTCAACCAATCTTCATACCCGAATTCAAGAAAAACAGTGGAAAAACACCATACACACTACACCAGATGCACCTCGAAAGGAAGCTGTAGCATATTTTCGACTAAACACAGGACATGATTGTCTTGCAGCTCATCTACATCGGATTGGAATATACAGAAGTCCTCATTGCCCACTGTGCTCCACGAACACCAACATGGACAGAAACCACCTGCTACAGTGTCAGGATCTTCACTCTGCTACGCTGAAGGATACACTGGGAAGCAAGAGCCAAACTTTCTGTTTTGCTATAATATTCTTCTTCTTCTTCTTCCTTCCAAGTATTAGGCCAAGGCCTGTTACGATCCTATAGAAAATTTTCCCTTATGGGAAATTCTCGTATAAGACTTGAAAGCATAATAATAGTCCTTCGATTGGTTGCTGGCCAAAGGAAGGCAAGACCAGTGATGAGGCTGCCATCTTATAGCCTCTGGTCAGGCTTTTCTGGAGAAGAAAAGAAAATAAAGGAAAGACGAAATGGAAAAAAGGAAGGACTCCCTAGCCCTCGGATGCCCTAATAGCGTTGGGTTCGAAAAAACAAGAGTTAACCAAGAGAGGTTATGTAGTAAAGTTAAAAGAGTGCAAAACACAAGTAAGTGGAAGAAATGTTTTGCACAGCTTGGGCACCTTGTGGTCGCCATCCACATATCCCCTAGATGAGGACCCCTGAGGGGTGCTATAATATTCTATTGTTTTAATTGATTGTATATATTTTCGTTTTCTCATAATTATGGACAATGACTTCTGTGAAGTCCCTTGCATTTGTATAAATAAATATTATGAACTAGCCTTCGTATCATTTTCAGGTTGGTATGAAACCTAATCCGACATGTTTTCGTGTTGGTATGATATCGATACTGTATGTATGTTGAAGGTCTGTGAATAACGAGGATGCCGGCAACCACGCCTGACGCACCATCACATGGGCGGATGAATGAATTGAAACTAGATGAATGAGATGAACGTGAAAAAATGGCGAAATTAAATTTGTGGGAGGGAAAAACAGGAGAAACCTCGGGGGAAAACCTGCCAAGATTTCGTTTCGTCCACTACATAACCCACATGTACGTATAGCGACCGAGACGCGAATTCGAGACACCAGCGGTAAAGAAGCTACATAACAATGAACTACATGGTATTTATAGGAAGCCAGATATAATAAGAACAGTAAAGTCTCGTAGACTGCGATGGGCAGGACATGTTGCACGTATGGGGAATGAAAGACTTGCATGGAAGCTTCTTGTAGGAAAGCCAGAGGGAAAACGCCCAGTTGGTAAACCAAGAATGAGGTGGGAGAATACCATTAACTATGATTTGAGGGAAGTAGATTATACAGGGAATGATTGAAAAGCATTAGCTCAGAATAGGGATGCATGGAGAGCTTATGTCCGCGCGGCTATGAACCTACGGGTTCGATAGTGCCAGTGAGTAAGTAAGTAAGCGGTAAAGAAGCTAGCGTCTAATTGCTTGCGCCTTCGAACTATTAAATACTAATTAAAATTGTAACAATCCGCTTGGGCCGCAACTTACATCTCCCTAGAAAAATAGACCTTTAGATGGAAAAAAGAGAAAGATGAAGATCATGAAAGATGAATCAAGAACGATTTATTGTTGGAAGAGGAACAAGTTATTAGAGTCCGTCGCCGTGGCGTGGTCGGTAGAGTCCCTACCTTCCAGGCGACCCGGGTTCGATTCCCGGCGGGGTAGGGGATTTTAAATCTCCATCTTGGGTCTGGGTGTGTGTGTTGTCCTTGTGTTTATATGTGTGAATAAAATAAAGTTAACGAAAAGGTAAAAACAAGAAGGAAAAACAGTGTAAACGAAAAGAAGGGGGAAAAAATTAAGTTAATTATTAGGATCAAGTTTTGTTAGCAAAGTTCGGACTAGGATGGAGGGATGGCGTTGCTATATCGCGCATCACTACGAAAACAACGTGGTAGGGCGTTAGTTCTCAATATCGCCGCTTCTATTCTGTACCCTGCTGACTAAGTTGGCCTTACTTTAAAGGAAAATAGTGTTTTAATCTTATGTATTTACACAAGAAAAATTATGACGTGGTTACATTATCTTGAGATAAAATACATCGTTATCAAAAGTTAAGAATCAGATGATTCAGAATCCCGTGACATTGATTACATAATTTGTATTGTGTGCAGAGAGGAATGTAGAATGAGTGTATATTTAAGTGTTTGCGTGTACTCTAGCCAGGAAGGGAAATGCCCCGGGTTCATCCTCGCCGGTTCTGGGAACGGGAGAAGGGTGATGCTAGGCCCAGAAATGGGCTTGGGCCTCCCGATGAAATCCCTATCTGGATCCTGGGGAGGGGCAGGCTGAGCTCAGGAATGAGCTTGGACCGCCCAACAAATCTAGAATCAGGGGATAGAGGTAGATTGAATATATGAAGGGGGCACTGCCTGTCGGGTCGTCCTCGCCTCGCGGGATCGCGGGCGGCATTCGCGGTTTTCCTCTTGGCATGGCAACATCATCATCATCAGCAAACCAGCAGCAGAAAGGCCAGAGAAGCTTCATCGCCGCGCTACCCTACCCTGGACTATCCCACAACGGCGAACGGCCATCTAGGCGGATGAGATATTCTATCTGAGGCTTAGAAGCACTTATTAAACGACCGAATTCATCAATCTCCTTCGATATTTACAAAGAACTGGGCTGAAGAGGGCATATTAAGACCCTAGAACAGTCTGAAGGCGACAGGATTATTTCTGCGCTTTCAATCTACTCCTACCTCCCATTCATAACTCATTCAGGAGGGTTGCTTGAAGGATGATCATGAGACGGGAGAAGAAGAAACCCGGTCTCGGCACAAAGGGGGCCACCAGGCTTAGCATGACTATGCTATTAACAGTACCACCACATTCCTTCTCAACATATGCTCGTATGTATTTCAGAGGAATTTGTAATTTAATCCAGACATTTGCTGCACAATGTAGTGATAAAACAATTACATTGCCACATCTCCTAGCCCCAAGATTGAAAATTTTACAATTAAAATTTCCAACTCCGCCAGATATCGAACTCGGTCCCGCTAGTCTATTACCTAAGCGCTGGGGACAATTTGTTGATTTTATGTACCCTACTCATTTTAACAAGATGTACTGAGAAGTGTCTGTTCAATTGATCAACTATTATTTTTAGGTATTTATTACTTGTCAGTCCACCGCTGTGGTCGCGAGGTAGCGTGCTACCTTGTCACGCAGCGGGCTCGGGTTCGATCCCCGGTCGGGACAGGCTCCTGGGTGAGGATTTTTTCGGGGTTTTTCATCACCTATAAGGCAAATGTCAGGAAGCTTAGGGCTCAACGGTCCCCGAAAATCATCCGGCCATCACCATCATCTCTATCATTAACATCATCATCCTTCACCGGTGTGGAAAGCAACGGGAAGCTACCACACCTATAATTCCCTAGTAAAGCTGCAAAGCATAGCTTGAAAATGTAGCGAAAGACCTACCCTCAGGCAGAATTACTATGGATGGATGGATTACTTACCATGAGCAAGGTCAGAAATAATTTAGTAGCTTTCTTGTTCTTTTAGTTAAACTTGAGTTTCGACATTTTTATTTTATTTTAGGACAGGATAACAATGGAATTCTCACGCTTCATTATCGCGTTTTAGCTTATCATTTCCTTCAAAAGTAGGACATTGCTTTTACAAGTTTTTAAGTATTGAATTTTCTTCAAAACTTGAAAAAATACTAGTTTCTTATTCATAAAATGCAAGACCTTATTTCGACATTCCATCAGTTGCATTGCAAACATTCATAAGAATGGCGAATAAAATTTATATTAGTTTATTTAAAAATGAAAAAAGTAACTTAAGCCAGTGTAAAAACCATAACTTGATTGATGTTAGGATAATCGTAATATAAAATATGTTTGAAGTTTCTGAAGAGAGTGTTGGCGATTGTTACACAGTTTACGCCGCATTTCCATTTCTGTAAACAGATTCTTCTTCTTCTTCTTAAATGACACTACAGCCAACAAGGATCTCCTCAATGAGCCTAATCCATAAACCAATCCTTCCGAGGCTTCATATTTCGGTTCCTAACAAGACAGTTTTACAGGATGGGTCGTCAGCCGCAAGCCTAATCCCCAACTTGGAGGGCCAGGGAGTCTTCTGTTGGGGTTCCATACCCTAGCTGAGATGGCCTGGTTTGAGGGCGCCAGGCTTCGCCCGAACCAATTCCCAAGGGTGGCTTGCTGGTCAGGTAGCTGTTGTAATGCCTTCTGTCTTATATATATTTTTATTTATTTATCTTATTGCTTTGTTTATTTTACCTGATGGAGTTAATTTAAGACCCTAAGGTCTTCTCTTCCACTTCACCAGTGTTAAATTATACATACAATAAGAATTATGATAAATGCTACATAATATATAATTATAGTCTACACAATATAAAGTTGACGAAGGTAAGAAAGAAAAAAAAAATAGTTATTATTATTATTATTATTATTATTATTTATTATAACAAAAATAATAACCTATAGTTAGATTAGATAAATGGCTTAGCGAAAAAAGTTTAAAATATAAAGTAACACGGTTATATATTACATTGTCTAAGGAAATATGAAGTGAGTTTCTTTTTAAACTGTTTTGAGTTTTTATATATGAGGGGAGGGAATTCCAGAGTCGGGTGACTGAAACAAAGAAGGATGAGGAATAGTGAGATGTTCGATGTAGAGGAACAGCTAGAGTTAAATTATCGCTCCATCGTGTGTTCAAGTTATGGTGGGAGGATAGCGAATGAAAGCGAGTAGAAATATAAAGGGGTGATGAGGTTGACAAAGTGTTGAATAAGAAGCAAAGACAATTAATAGATATTTGCCATATATAAATAGTAATAACATATATAAACTTGAAATAAATAGAGATAATTATATAATAAGATTTATATAAATATAAAAAAAAATCTTTCGCCTGTCTTCCAATCGGAGCCAAGACAACACTTCATATACTGGAGTTATGTGGTCTGATTTACGTAGGTATTTATTAGTATTGATGCACCTCCTAATTCACAGACCAGCAGTAGGTATTTGTATAAGATGGATATTTTAGGAAAGGTAACTGGAGATTATGAGCTACTCAATCCCCAGTGGTATAGGAAGATTATGAAATGAAAGGATATTTGGTTTAGGACAGCGGTTTGCTGCTCCTATTAATCGCCTTTTACGACAGGGGGAGGTCCCATGGTGCTATTCTAAACCCGGCACCACACGGGGCTCTCTAAATACAAAAATAATAAGATATCAGGTGATAGGAAATAATAATCTAAAAAATTAAATTTATATATATCATCAGCAGCAGCTGCTGCTGCAAAACAACCCTGGGTGGGTCAAGACTTCCTTCAGAATTTTTCTCCAGTCTTCTCTATCTCTGGCAACCCGTCAATTCTTGGGTTTCAAAGATTTGATATTCTGTAGTATTCCATGTATCCATCTCAAATTCGGTTTTCCAGTTCTCCGTCTTCTTTCTGGCTTACCATCTATAGTTCTAACTACATCATTTGTGGTCATCCTCTGCGTATGTCCTACCCATTTCAGCCTGTTTACTTCAATACCTGTAATGATATTTGATGATTAATACAATTCATATAATTCCCTGTTATATCTCATTCGCCACTCTCCATTTTTCCTTAATAGGTCCGTATATCCAAACTTTATATATATTTGTTTATTAATATAAATAATTAATTTTAGAATATTAAAAGAAGTTATGTGTAATGCATGGGGTCTCACAGTAAATTTACAAAAAAACAGAATATCTGGCAATAAATAGCAATGAAAGAGAAAATTTAATATTGGAAGAAGGAATCCAAATAAAGCAAGTGGAACAAACTAAATATTTGGGAATAATTATGGATAACATCGAAGGTATAGGAAAAGAGAACATAAAACATAGAATTGAATTGAGTAGCAAAATAATATCATCATTAAATTCCATATGGTGGGATAAGCATATTTGGAAAGACACAAAGCCAGAAAGTCTAAATTAGAACGTGTCACAAATAAGGAAATTAGAAACATAATGGAAGCAGACGAAAGCATAATTGAAAGAATTGAGGAGAAGGAATTAAAGTGGTTAGGACATGTTTTAAGAATGGAAGATGAGCGATGGCCCAAGCAACTATATGAATGGCATCCGAACAGAAAGAAGAAAAGAGGAAGACCAAAGTTAACTTGGAAGGAAAACATGAAGACAGTAATGCAAGCTAGACGGCTAAGCATCGAAGATGCCCAAGACCGTAGGCTTTGGAGGTTTGGCACGGGAAGACGGCAGCAGCTGTAAAAACCCGAAGATAGATAGATGTGTAATGCATTGTTTGGAATGTAGTATCTATGGAGACATACACATTATGACGCAAGGAGGAGAGAAGACTATAAGTAGATAGTAGATACGTAGAAGAATGGAAACTGTGCATTGAATACACGAAATAAAAAAAATAAAAAGAAATTGCATTAAGAACATTAGGCGAAAAAGGAAATAATGACGAAAATGGCAAAGAAGAGAAAAATAAAATGACTTGACCAATGGCTAAGAAAAGCTGTCAGTTGAATGCACTTGGAGGAATCATGGACCGAATCAATACCCAAATAAGAATAAGGCATCAGATATACAAGTGAATTTTACGCAGACACGAAGAGAAAAAAAAACAGAAATAAGTGGGAAATGCTGAGATTGCGGTGAAAGAACTTTTCTTGGGTAGAAAACTATGAATGAATGTTGAACAGCGATAATCCTAGTAAGTTTTAAAATAATTTTCCCTTGGTTCCTCTCCAATGTTTCATAGGCTTTTCCGGCATAAATCTCGTCTACTCTAGGAAAATTATCTATTGGCAATTATGACTTCATATTATGTTAAATACTCAAGCGGTAGCGTTTGTGATTCATATTCGGGAAGTGCCAGGTTCAAAACTCAATGCCGATCAACCTGTCTGAGGTTTTTCCTAGTTTTTTTCCAATAGAGTTTCTAAAAATTAGCGACGATCACGATATGCGAATATGTCCAATGTGCGGGAACTTTGAAGATGAGATACATATATTAGGAAAATGTAATGATTTAGAATATTGGAGACGTCAGTTATTACCGGAAAGATTTCTAAATTCAAATCGGGAAAGATTGGCATGCTACGAGTTATTGGTAAATCCAGAAAATTGGATAAACTTCGGTAAATTTCTGGACAAAACGCGGAAAATAAGAACAACACTCATGCATGATGTTATCAAAATGCAATAACATTAATTCTTAATAATTATATATAAATTAATTAATGTATAATGCTATTGTGTTATTATTTAATTGTAATATTACTGTGTTTTCTTTATGTAATTGTAATGTTATTGTTTTTTAGTGTATAATGCTATTGTGTTATTATTTAATTGTAATATTATTGCGTTTTCTTTATGTAATTGTAATGTTATTGATTTTTTTGTTGTTTATTTTTCTTCACACTAGTACCAATTATTACTTTATTGTATCGGACTGTCAACAGCATGTACGGCTTACTGCCTGTGCGACCCATATTTGTAAATAATATTGTAAATATCTTACTTTTTGTCTAATAAAGTCCTACTACTACTAGTGTTTTCCAACCAGTAGCCTATAGATGCTGGATTTGTAATTTAATTATTATCAACAGGGCAAGGAATTTTGCATGCTAAAGTTAAGATTACAACATAATATAATGAGAAGTAGGACATCTGATTGTCTTTTGTCTTGGTTCCACACACAAACTCTGAATAATATATAGTATATTATCTTCATTGCAATCTTAACTTTAAGGAAGTAAAGTTATTCTACTACAGGACTCAAGAGGCCATTGCGGTAGTAGGAGGTTAAGCCTCACACATTTTTAGACAATCGGCACGAGATGTCAGCCAGGTTGTCAGCACTGCGTGACGACTGCCTTTACTCCCAGAACAAGCGCCTGGTAGAAGCTGAGTCAATACCGGGACAATGATGCCGCCAGAAGGTTTGGGACAGTTTAAAAATCCTGACCCCCGCCGGGACTCGAACTCCCGACCTTCCAGATAGTATTACCTTAACCAATTATGCTACGGCGTGCTCCAAAAAGCTTAACTCTTACTACGGTACATAGAAATCACTGCCCTAATAATTATCATGACTCATTTCACCATACTCGCCATTTCATAGAATTATTAAAAAAATAAATAGACGTGATATGACCCTAGATGTTGAAGCGTCTATAAATAAGTTAAATTTAAAGAATAGGCTAAATCTGAAACTTTCAAGATAAATATTAGATTAGATTATATATTTACGTAATGCATTTATCTTATAAGTTTGAATGTTTTGTTGCTAAGGGATGTGTCAGAATTTCCATTCTTATTATTATGTCTTCTTCTTCTTCTTCTTCTCCTCCTCCTCCTCCTCCTTTCAAGTGATAGACCTAGTGGTCTGTTACGGTCTCAATCCAACATTTGAAGGGACTGTCCAAAGATCTCTTGCCTGGTGGCTGGTAATTTAAGATTTTGACGTGGTATTCTTGTTCTGCTCATTCTTCTTACGTGAGATTTCCAGTTGTTTCTGTATTTTTGTACATATTCCATGACTGATTCTGTTTGTAATTATTTGAGAATCTCAGAATTCATTTTATGGTCTGTTCTTGAGTAACCTGCAGTACGTCTCATAAATTTCATTTCTGCCGCAATTAGTCTTAGTTCGTGTGTGTTGCTGTACTGTGTTTGGCTTGAAAATATCATTTATAATTCCTGTTACTCTGTTAAATTTTATAATTTTTTGACTAAAATCTTTTTCCTCTTCGTATGTAACTTGGTATCCGAGGTAGTTAAATGTGTTAGTTTGTTCTAATATTTTATTATTAATAACAATTTTACTGCGAACTGGGTCTTTTCCTAGGAAAGCCATGACAATTTATTATGTTATTTTCTAATTTTATTTATAGATGTTTTAAGATTTTAGTCATGTCGCTTTAGAATAGTCTAGTTTTATCCAGTAGGTCATGCATTTCTATCGTTATGGTTCTTAACAAATACATATGAAACTGTCGAAATTTCAAATGATATGCGGAACTATACATAAAACAAGAAGAAATACTAGATTGAAGTTTTATAAAACATTGGCAGTTCCTGCATTGCTTTATGGCTTTATGACAAAAAAATTACAAAGTAGAATACAAAGCGCAGAAATGAACTTCCTTAGAAGAACAAAAGGCAGATCACGATTGGATTGGATAAAGAATGAAGATGTAAGAACAGAGTTAAATATATATCCATTGAATGATAAAATCGAAGAATATAGAAAAATGTATTTAGACGTGTATAAAGAATGAATGTAACAAGATTACCAAGAGCAGCATTCAACTACAAGCCAAGAGGTTGAAGGAATGTAGGAAGGCCTGTGAAAAGACGGACAGAACAACTGTGAGGCGGAATATGCATTTTTACCTAGCCCGTGAATTGAAGAACAAGAAGAAGATGGTTCTTAATGATTAAATATAAATGGATCCTGATTTTAACTCCTACCCAACATTTGCATTGACGACTGAGAAAAACCAGGAAAAACCTCATGTTGGTCAGTACCGAGACTTGAATTCGGAACCTCCCGGATACGAATATCCAAAACTTAAATTTCTCGATATATTCAATATTCGTAAATATGAGCATATTTCTTCATCCTTCCGCGAAATTTCTGGCACTGATTTTATGATCGTTCAGTAAAATACATTTCCTTAATTTGCTCTTCAAATTGTACACACGGTATCTGTACTTCAAGCTTCTCCTCATTTCCAATGACAATTTGAGAATAAGATTCCACCAGAATCTGCTTCTTTATATCCCACATCGCAGAGCATCCCATTATACCCACAATACATCGTTTGCTTTAACTGTGTTATAGTTTCTTAAGTTATAACTTTAATCTGTGAGAAAAAAAACAAAAAAGTTTGTAAATGTCAGAAGGTAGAAAATTTTGAAGGAAAAAAAACACATTTCATAATAATATAATAATACAAATAGTTACCTCTTAGAATCTTTAGGAAAGAAAAAAGAAATTTTGTCTTTCCCATAAACAGTTTTGCAGTCTGGAGCTGAACACTTGACCATTTTCTTATTATTTTTATATACGTACAAACGCGTACAAACACAAAACAATGGGAATTTACAAAATGGCTAATTTCCCATAATCCCGAGTGAACACGCCGTGTGCCTTGCATTTGTTTTATTTAGTTACATATTCTGTTACTACGAAACAGCGCTACCATCGTGGTTTGCTCATTGTAGTTCATCGTAAATGACCGAAATTTTTTAGGTGTCACTGTACTCAGTTTCCCCTCTATTCGAAAGTTTCTCTATGATTATACCTCCATAAGAGATATGGGCTGCCAGACATTAACTTATATGAAAAGAAATTTAAATAATTGGTCTCTCAACAGATTAATCTATGTTTTATGTTATTTTCGTTTCTCTAATTGCTTTTGAATAATTTTAATGTTAGTTTGTATACATCTATTTATATTAACTGTACTTATAAAATTTTATATTATTGTGTAATTTTTCTGTAACTAATCTTTTTACGGGTTGAGTGGAAGAGAATACCTTAATTAATTAATTAATTAATTAATAATAATACTATTATTATATTTATTATTGTTGTTTTTATTATTATTACTAAGACTTTAAAAAGTATATAAATTTGCTGTTAGAATCGTTTTAAAGCCTAGACCCTAACAATACAATTTAGCTTCAATTATTATTACTTAATATTGTATCCATAACCAAATCTGAAATATCTAGGTACAGGGAGTAGAAAAATAATGGAAACACCGTTTTTTTTTTTTTGGTACGATTTTCATGAACATGGTTAACTTGAAGGTCTTGTCAGAATTGCATTATTTTCTTCCAGATGTTACTTCGAACCTAGTACTGTACTTAAATGCACACGAATTTATTCTCCTATAATAGATGTGGAACCAGGGTTATGATGTCTGACCTGCATGATTCTCGAAAAGGAAAAAATATTTCCCGGTTAGCTGCAACTACAGTGACTAAAATTACCAAATTATTAAGTTTTCAAGGCGCACAGTTTCTTAGATTGCATACTTGTCTTAAGGTAAAACTTCTTCTGCAAAAATAAACTTTCTGAAGAGAATTGTGTTACAAAATAATAAAACAACTTCAGATAAAGTGACTGCAGAATTGAATACACATTTAAGGAAACTGATTCCCTTAAATAGTGAGGAGAGAGCTGCACAAATTAGATATGTACAACTGTAGCAATTAGTAAACCATTTATTTCAGACAAGAATGCAGTAAAGCGAAAACATTGGTGTTATGAATACAAACCTGGACTGCTGATGATTATAAAATGTAATATGTTCTGATGAGTTGAACATTTAAAAGTTTCCATACTACTGGTAGAATGTTTGTCTGGAGAACATCAGAAGAAACTTAACGACACAGGGTGCTTAGTGACTACAATTAACAATTACAGGTGGTGGAGGATCATTAATGGTTTAGGCAGAAATATCCTGGTATTTTGTAGGTCCTATGAACAAAATTAATGGCAAAGAATCGCCTAAGATCTATGAGGGCATTCTAGAGGACCATGTGAACTCAATGGTACAGACATTGTTCCTCTCAGGTAATAGTATATTTCTAGGTGACAATGCCCCTACTACATTGGTAGTTGTGTTAAAGACTGGAATAAAGAGCAAGAAGGGGATATTTTCTTCTATCATAGCCAACTTAATATCCACTCTGCATATTATTGAGCAATGTGGAGTGCATGAGGAACATAAAGGAGAAATCAGAATCCTATCATGACAATCTGCAGAGCTCAATATTATTGAGGCAATGTGGTGTGAATTGGAAACTATAGTAATGAAAATATTTTCTCCTCCTTCCTCTCTTAAACATCTAGGAGAAATTCTCCTTGAAGAATGGTACAATTTGCCCTTATAGTAAATTCATAAGTTGTATGAATCATTTCTAAGAAGAATTACAGCTGTTTTGAAGATTAATAGAGATTGTACATGTTAATGATGGTTCGGAAGGTGTTTCCATTATTTTTCTCCTGTATATTTAATATCACCTGTGCTAAGATAAGATAAATACAGTTGTTAGGCTACTTTATCAGTTTTCGGTGAACATGACAAGATACCGTGTTTCACGTAGGCTATATTTCAGTCTCATCATTATATTTGGCTCAACAGCGTCAGGACACTACCCCCCTAAGAATCCTCTTAATCACCTCTCTTTCTCTGGCAACTAATCACCAGTTTCTGATTTAAATTATTTTTATAACTAACACACTGGCACTATCGAACCCGTAGGTTCTTGGCCACGCAGACATAAGTTCTCCACACATCCCTATCCAGAGCTAATGTTTTCCAATCATCGTCTGTATACCGATAACCTAATTCCCTCAGATCATGGTTAATGTTATTAACCTACCTCATTCTTGGTCTACCAACTAGGCGTTTTACCTCTGGTTTTCCTTCAATAAGCTTCCGTGCCCCTCTTTAAATCCCCATTCGTGTCATATGTTCTGCCCATCACAGTCTACGAGACTTAGCTGTTCTTATTATATCTGGTTTCCTATTAAGATCATGTACCTGACTGTTATGTTGTGTTCTCAATTCACCTGTCTGTTCATCTCTCTTTGGTCCAAAAATGTTCCTAAGAACTTTATTCTCAAATACTCGTAATATTTTCTTCTCCCTTAAAGTAAGAGTTCGTGTTTCGCATCCATATAACTGGGAGAATAACGGTTGTATATATTTTTAGTTTAACGTTTTGAGAGAAATTTGGTATCTTATATAATTCCATCAATCCATATATTTAATTAGATCTTCCCATGCTACCTTTTCCTTCTGGGATATTTCCCATTATCCTTTACTATTTCACTATTATATATTATTTAAATATGACCCACACACCTCTACCTAGCTGCTTTAATATCTGATATAATGTTGAGTTTTAAAGGTAATACAATTTATTCGCTGCTCTATCATAGACGCTATTTTATCCTTTCCTGTATGTGTCCATATGTGTTCCATGAATTGCTTCATTCGCAAATGTTAGGCTGAATACTGGTGTATATTTGTATAAAGCATCAATTCAGATGAGATCCCAGCAGAATTTAAAAAAAAATAGGGGGAGAAAAATTGATTGACAAAATACATCAGTTGCGTAGTATGATTTGGAAGAAAGAGGCTCTTTAAAATAAATGGAAACAATCGATTATTATCACACTAATCTATAAGATAGAAGATAAAACTGAATGAAACAACTTCAGGTACATCTTTTTATTTTTTACTTCGTACAAAACTCTAACAAATAGCTACGTTAGTATCTGGAGTAATTCTCTACCTAATAGAATAGAATATATTTATTTAGCCTGGTGGAGTTAAGGCCATGTGGCCTTCTCTTCCACTCACCAGGTGATCATCAATGTGGATTTACGAGAAATAGGTCTACAATAGATAAGATTTTTAAACATAAGACAGATTTTAGAAAATAAATGGTAATAGAATGACACTGTCCATCAACTATAAGTATACTTCAAAAAGGCCCACGAATTAAGAGGGAGACATTATATAGTATCCTGCTGGAATTCGGAATTCTAAAAAAGATGGACTTATTCGAATGTGCCTAAATGGCACAAAGAGTATGATGCGTATAGCCAAACAGTTTTCAGATACTTTTGAAATCCGCGTTGAATTAAAGTAAGGAGATGCGCTGTCTCCTCTACTATTCAATTTTGCACTAGAACATGCCATTTGGTATTTAGAGGCTGAAGAAGGCCTAATACTCAATGGTGTTAATAAGTTGTTACTTTTGCTGATGATGTATTATTAGGCGATAGCGAGGAGATAGTAAAGACCAACATGCACACTCTGTTAAGTAACACTAGGAAATTGGAACTGGAAAGAAACATTAAGAAAACTAAATATATGGTCACACAAAAAAATACATTATATAGTGAAAATGGAGAGTTAATGGGAAATGAGGGAAATTTTGAAGAAGTGGCTGAATTAAAATATCTAGGAACAATAGTTACCTATGATTTGATGGAATTAGATTATACAGGGAATGATTGGAAAACATTGGCTCAGGATAGGGATGTATGGAGAGCTTATGTCCGCGCGGCCATGAACCTACGAGTTCGATAGTGCCAGTGAGTTAGTTAGTTGGAACAATAATCACAAACAAGAAAGAGGCGCAGAAATAAATTAAACACAAACGTAATTCTGGAAATGTATGCTATTACACATTACAGGAACTCTTGCCGTCCCAGCTTTTCTAAAAAAAATTAATACTCGTAAATAACTAAAATAATATAAAACTGTTATTCTCCCAGTTATGTTAGCCTGTATGGATGCGAAACATTGGCGCTTACTTCAAGGGGAAAGAAAAGATTACGGGTGTTTGAGAATAAAATTGAGGAAAAATGTTGGACAACGAGAGATGAAGACAGGCAAATGGAGAATATTACATAACAATGAGTTCAGCTACATGGCCTTTATGGGAAGCCTGATATAATAAGAAGAGTTAAGCCTCGTAGGCTGCGATGGTCAGGACATGTGGCACGAATGGGGAATGAAAGAGGAGCATTTCATTCATTTTTTATGATGAAAAGGGAGCTGGCCTTGTGCATCAAACTCCGAACGTAGAGGACCAGGGATGCTATTTTGGGGTTACCTTCCCCTAGAATAATTGCTTTCACTGCTGCTAAAGAGCATTATTATTATTATTATTATTATTATTAATTGACATTAATAATTGGCATTCTGAGCTCAGTATTATGGAGTAAAAACATATTTACAGAAATTGACAGTTAAAAGGTGCCAAGCTAACAAACAATTTTCAACGGATATTGGATACTGAAGATGTCCAGATTAGAAAAAATAGAAACGTTTAAATTAGGAAAATTTAAAGATATGTGTTACATACAATTGAATAAATATGATTAAGTTGGTACGGACATCTCAGGCGGATGCCATCTGATAAAACCCCTAAGAATAATAAATAAAAAAAGGAGACGATCTAAAGAGGGTTGGATGGATGGAGTGAGAAATATGGGTAAAATGGAACTTACAGATGAGGATGTTCAGGACCGCTACAAGTAGAGAAAGCCTGAGGGTGAAGGAAAACCATAGATATTGCGGATAAATTCCGAAATAAAAATTATTATTATTTTTATTTTTATTTTTGCTCCTCAAAATCCAACCTCAGTGGTCCACGTCCCGAGGGGTGGGCGTCGGGAAGTATGGAATGGCCTATTGGGGTGATGTACGGTGGGGACTAGTTTCCCCGTGACCGCTACGGTAGCCGAGAAGGCCCAGTTGGAATCCCGAAAACCGACAAATGAGGCTCTGGTTAGGTCCTCCAAATGCGGAGGTTGGCGAAGGGCTGACAAACCGTTCCATAAAAATAATTGTTACGTGTGGGCGTCGGGAAGTATGGAATGGCCTATTGGGGTGATGTACGGTGGGGACTAGTTTCCCCGTGACCGCTACGGTAGCCGAGAAGGCCCAGTTGGAATCCCGAAAACCGACAAATGAGGCTCTGGTTAGGTCCTCCAAATGCGGAGGTTGGCGAAGGGCTGACAAACCGTTCCATAAAAATAATTGTTACGTTTCCTGCAAAGAGAGATAAAGCCGGACAGATCAGTAAGCATTAAATGGGTGGATTACGGAGAAGTATGAGAATATCCAGGCTACAACATATTCGAAATACATATACCAGACAAGAAATGGATGCACAAGAAACTGTTATCGAAAGGATAACAAAGAGAGCTTTACAGTGGTATGAACATGTACAACGGATGTCGGAAGACCAGTGGCCTAAACATGTTAGATTGGATGGTACCAGGCAGAAGGAAGAAGGGGAGAAGTAGAAGAACATGGTATGAGGGAATATAATGATGCCATGATGAAGAGGAGTATGGAAGAGGGACAATGGGAAGATAGGAATCTCTGGGAAGCAGGAATCAAGGGCGAACTGCTGTAAAGTGGAAATCCTGTATTAGGTAGGTAGGTATTATTATTATTATTATTATTATTATTATTATTATTATTATTATTATTATTATTATTATTATTATTGTTGTTATTATTATTATTATTATTATACTGTCATACGAGAAAAAAAATAATACTGTATTCAATAGTAGATTATATAAGATATAAGAAATTAAATTGGTATGGACACGTACGACGAATGCAAGAAGAAAGGTTACCCAGGAAAACATTGGAATGGATGTCCACCTGGAAGAAGAAGGAAAGGAAGACCTCGAAACTCGGGGATGCAAGAAATAAGAACTGGAATGAGAACAAGAGGACTGGAGGACATGGAGTGGATGGATAGAGACGAGTGGAGAAGAAAAATAAAACTTTAGGCACAGAAAGATGTGTAAACATTAAAAAATCTGTATATAAATAAAGTATTATCATTATCATCAATCACACTTAGAAATGCACTATATGAAGGAAATGGATATTAATTACAAATGAGGGAAGTTCTGAAGAACTGGCTGAACTCAAATGCCTAGGAACAATATTACAAACAGGAATGAGGCGCAGGAAGAAATTAAACACATGGTCAACTCTAGAGATCTTGCTGTTATGCACTGCAGGGACTCTTGTCGTCCCAACTTCTCTCAAAAAATGTTAAACTAAAAATATATAACCATTATTATATAACTTCCAGTTACATTATATGGATGTAAAACATGAACTCTTACTATAAGGAATGAGAAAAAATTATGGAGGGCAATATGTGAGAATAAGCTTCTTAGGAATCTTTTGGACCAAAGAGAGACGAACAGAAATATGGATGGAGAAGCCTTACCTAACAGTGAGCTATGCGTTCATCTCTCTATGTTCTTCATGGATACCACATGTAATAAGAAATAGTTTGTCGTAGACTGCGATAGACGGACACGTGGCATGAATGGGGAATGGAAGAGGAGAATGGAAACTTATGGTAGGAAAAATATAAGAAAAGGTCCAGTCAGGATATTGTGGGAGAATTTCATTAAATATGATTAAGGGGTGTGAATTATACAGGGGATGTTTGTAAAACATTAGCTCAGGATAGGGATGTATGGAGAGCTTAAGTCCATATGGCCACGAACCTCCAGGTTAGTTATTGTTATTATTATTCACTAATAGTTATTATTGTTATTATATTGTTTATTATTATAATTTATTAAATTCCGATTAACGTAATATCTGTTCCTCCCCCAGCATCAACCTTCAAAATTGTATTTTTATTTATAGTTAACACGGTAGATAAAATGTGTTTACTATGAAAACGCAAACGTAGACCAAGTCATGTGATAGAGTACTATAATAATAAACGTGATGACGTCAACACATTTGACTTCAAGGATGCTACTGTATGCGTTTATATATTATAAATATTTAACTATGTCATTTCTTACTATAAGCTGGCCTTTTCCTCGTCAATCCTGACTATCCTAACTGCTTATTAATGTTCTTATTACTCTTTGTCATTGGTTTTCAACTTGTGATATCCATTCTGAGGAATATTCCAACATACAGAAATAGTATTTGTGCTAGGTATTTCATTACATATTTAAATTAATTTCATGCGTTGTAACGTTTCAATCAATGTTATATTTTTTTTTATATAATTAGATTCTCTTTCCATCAAGTATAGCTTTAATCAGAAATGTTAAATGTACGTTTCCTCGTATGCTGCTTTTGGTATTCTATTCTCAGTCATCCTTGCTAAGTGTTCTTTCCAGTTTGTTCTGTATTTCTCTATTGTTGTGTTTAATTCCTCTACTTGTAGTTGTTGTCATGTTTGGGAAGACCAAAAAAAAGATGGAAAGAGCAGCAATTTGGAGCCGGAACAGGCTAGTAAATAAGTCTAAACCGTGAAGAAGAAGAAGTAGAAGTTAAATGTACGGTATATGTTTTATAAGATATTTTGTAGATACATGTTATCCAACGTATTATACGTTTCTGTCCAAATTAAGGAATCTTCCGAATTGGACAAAAAAAATTCTCAAATTGGATACACTCATAGGAATGTTTCATTCAAATAGATCAAAGAAATATATATTACATACAACTTTCGTCATTAGATGATTGCCTCAAGGACAAAGTGATACAGACAATTAATTTTTGGAATTGATGAAATACATTTTGTAAATACATTTTAAAAAATTTCAAATTGTAGGCCTAATTGAAGTATACATACTATAAAGTAGAAATTTTGTAAATATGGTTTCTTAAAATTAAAATTGATCCTCTAATGGCATCGATGGCAATTTTAGAAAGATACATCTAAGGAATTCCAAACTTTGGATAAGAATCCTGGTATAATACATCTTGCCCCGATCCTCTATATATATATATATATATATATATGGTATGATAAGAAAAATAAATGCCTGGACGGGATTCGAACCCGGAATTCTGAGTCTGTACCTCAGCGTGTTATCCATTACACCACCAGACGAATCCAATTCAAACACTTATTTTTCTTATATATGTATTATATTCTCCATTATTACTAGATGTCGCGAGAACTCGATCTTCACTGCCATCTAGTAGCTGACTATAACAAGTAAGCAAATTAAAGAGAATATTTTAACTTTATAGCAGTGACGCTTTATCGATGTTATAATTAAATGTTTAACATTGAGCAATGCAAGCTTAATATGGTATGATAAGAAAAATAAATGCCTGGACGGGATTCGAACCCGGAACTCTTGAGTGTGTACCTCAGCGTGTTATCCATTACACCGTCAGGCGAATCCAATTCAAACACTTATTTTTCTTATATATATATATATATATATATATATATATATTATATTCTCCCTTATTACTAGATGTATATATATATATATATATATATATATATATATATATGTGTGTGTGTGTGTGTGTGTGTGCGCGTGTGTGTGTGTGTGTGCTTTTTAATTAGTATTACAGAATTTTCTTTGAATTGTTAATACTTGTGGTATATTATTTCAGTATATGATTGATTACTTAATTATTTCATTTATGAAAGAGAGATGATTAGTTTAGTTTCGTCATAAATTTATTTTACATATTATACTCGTACATACATTGCTTTCAACTTATTATTTTTTTATTTTAATGCGACATTTAAAAAATAGTGTAAAAGTGACTCAATATTAACCCTTAAATTGGCAAAACACAAATTTCTTCTCTTAATTATTTGAATATGGCGGTCCGCAGTGAAAACGGAATTTTGTATAACTGTTATTATTAGGTATGTTGTATAATTTTACACATATTTAAGTGGTTTCATTTTGTTCGTTTTGTTCTGAATTATTTAAAATATTAAATTAACTGAACCAACTGATGTATCCAAAAGGATACATTATGAATTTAAGAGTTAATGTGGTAAACTCTATATATAATTTATAGTATAATGATAATAGCAACAAGTATACTCAATAAAAAGCACCACAAAACTAGGTGCTTTCAAAATGTTGTAAGTTATGGTTAATAATAATATAAATAATGATACGAAATGTGTCATTCATGCACCATACAGGTGTTTGGCAACGTTAAATAAACAATACAATATATGTCATAATATATAACAAATATTTTTTTTATTATCCAAAAGGTATAAACCCTATTTCACCTAAGGTAGATTAAGGTTATATTTTGTCTAATTTGTGTCGTTATATAATTTTTCTTTTATCTAAAATTAAAGTTTTTTTATGAATTTTATTTATAAAAACATTAAAAAGTCTGTAGTTCATTTCTGTCATAATCACTTCTGTGATGGGTGGTTTACTTAAAGAGGCATTGTTATTTAGAAGACATATAATTTCAAATCTTTCATTCCAGAACAAAGGACAATCAAATATAATATGTTCTACGCTTTGATTGCCAATTCCACAATTACAGCTTGCATTTTCTATGATGTTGAATCTCTGTAGGTATTGGCCAAATTTTCCGTGCCCAGTGAGGAATTGTGTTAATATGAAATTTGGAACAATATGTTTGCATTTTATTCTGTCATAAATACCTGGAAAGAACAGTTGTCTTGTTAATGTACCTATGGTACTATTGAGCCACACATTGTTCCATCGTGCTATTATATGTTCCTTTATTTGTGACTTCAGGAAAGAAATATGGCAGAGATCATATGCATACTGTAAACTGGAATCTGCTGCAGACTTGGCTAATACATCCGCACGTTCATTTCCTAATATCCCGCAATGCCCGTGTACCCAAGATAGACAAATATGTTTTGAACTTTGCTTCATTTGTTCCCTAATCTCGGAAGCTATTGGGTTATTGTTATATCTATCATTAATTGCTTTCAGGGCTGTTTGTGAATCACTGTGTATACAAGAACTTATTCCATTTGTTGCCACCATTTAACAGCTTCTTTTATGGCTAATAATAAATTCTGCCTGAAAAATGGAACATTGTGGAGAAAGTTTGAACAAACCTGAGGAAATTTCTGACGAGTTATAACAAATACTTGAAACATGTTATCTGATCACTCTTTAAAAGTAGGAAATTCTGAAGAGAACGCATAGGATTTTTCAATAACAAGCATAAAAAAACATAGTTTATTAAAGTAATTAGGAGAGCCAGGTAATTAGAGCCAAAATATAAATGAAATCTTCGTTTTTTACTCAAACTCTCGCCTCGGTACGTTAATTTATGTTTCTTTTGCATCTATATAGCATTATAACCGTGAACTTCCAGAAATAATAATAATAATAATAATAATAATTACTATTATTATAACAAAAATATTTGTATTTATATACAGATTTTCAATGTTTACACATCTTTCTGTGCCTAAAATTTTATTTATGTCCTCCAGTCCTCTTGTCCTCATTTCAGTTCTTATTTCTTGTACTGTCGATCCCGGAGGTTCATATCAGTGTGGACTTAAGCTCTTCTTCATATCCTGAGGTAATATTTCCCCGAAAAGATTTATCCCAGTGGAACCCATGTTCGCGTTGTTTGACGGTTGTACTTTTACAGTGAAAGATCGTCGCTCTTTCGACCAAGGTCTTATTTTCTTCTGGCTTATCGCCTTTGACCTGTCCGGGTGACCCTTTTGACAACAAAGCTATCGCCGGCATAGGGATTCATTTATGCATGCAAGCCATTCAACCACGACAAAATAAAGATACCATCGGACGATTCCAACCCATATAAAAGACTAATATATATATATAATAGCCCAGCATTTCAGTTCATGTGGCAGTATTTGAGTGGGAAGTCTCGAGTTCAAACCCAGTACTGTTCAACTTGTGAAGGTTTCTCATCAACACAAGTGCCAGGACGAAATTTAATAGCGTTCGGTGAAATAATTTTCAGAAGAAATACAGAGAGGCCTAAAATATAATACCCTAGTTCATGGAAATGTTCATGTTATTGCTTATATATATATATAATACCCTAGTTCATGGAAGTGTTCATGTTATTGCTTTTAGGCCTCTCTGTATTTCTTCTGAAAATTATTTCACCGAACGCTATTAAATTTCGTCCTGGCACTTGTGTTGATGAGAAACCTTCACAAGTTGAACAGTACTGGGTTTGAACTCGAGACTTCCCACTCAAATACTGCCACATGAACTGAAATGCTGGGCTATTATTTTTTTTTCTATAATCACATTAAGTAATAACGATGAACTTGGAAGTACTTAATTATATATTTTTATGACATTTTTGAAAATTATTTCACTGAACGCTATTAAATTCCATCCTGGCATTTGTCTTGACGAGAAACCTTCTCAAGTTGAACAGTACCGGGTTTGAACTCGAGACTTCCCTCTCAAACATTGCCACATGAAGTGAAATGCTCGGCTATTATTTTTTTTCTCTATAATCACATTAAGTAATAACGATGAACTTGGAACAACTTAATTTTATATTTTTACGACATTTAAATAACCGTTCAAAATTGTAGCTTTCTTTTTTATATCGACACACAACCTCCGAATAATGCGCGACCATATGTATTTTTAAACTACCATGTACTAGGAAATAGGTATGAGAGATATGCGCATGCGTAATGTGGCTCTCGACGTTTTCTCTTGTTTTCGTAATTTCCTTTCTGGGTACTTTTCATTTGTGTTACGTTTTTAGGCAGCGGAGTGTGATGTTGTGAACCATTGACAAATATAATTTAATATCTCCCTCAATGAACATTTTACTCAATGCATATGGAATGTATAGCTTTTCGTAGCATTTTAGATGAACATAAAAAATTCAGAAGATGGAATCTCTAAGGAAATGGTTCTACAAGCCCAAGGTAAATAAATAGAAGAAATTGCAGTGAAATTGAGTATACTTGCTGACTTGTGTGTTACTTGTGAAAGTGTTTATTAGTAGAAGATTAAAGAACCGTGTGTAAGTTCTAGATATTGTTGAAAATGTCAAAATGAACGGTAGTCCAAAGAGTCTTTAGTGTCATTGTCCTTGGTCAAAACATCTTATGATTGAAATGTAGTAATGCTAAGAAACGCCTTATATTATTTGATGACAACGTGCTACTTTCGTCCTAAGTAATAAATTAGAGATTTATAAATTTGTAAGAATGTTACAGATTTCCTAATACAATATTTTGACATGTTGTGCAAATAGTGTGTTGGGAATTAAGTTTCTTAGTGACTTGTCAAAGTTTTTTTTTGACAGTTTTGCTCTTCGTTTTGTTTTATTATCTATTTACTTTTAGAGTAAACTTCGGTGTAATCACTAAGGGGGTTATTAAATAATTACACCAAAGGCTTAATAGGAGGCTGTAATTAACTATTCATTGTATGTAATGAATTACTTGTGTTTCCTATATAGCTTAGTAAACAACTTTTAAATTACCAGTAATTGTACTTCAATATTTTCAGAAGAGTTGATAATGAGTTGAATATAACCCTTCAGTGAGACATACTTAATTTGATAATTGTATATCAAGACAACATTTATTAGAAATGGTTATTAAATTGATACTCTAACTTATAACTTCCATAGTATTAATTATAGGTCATTATCTATTTCCAGAAAACATACTTTTATGAAAAGGGATTATTTAATTAAATACATAGGTTCCAATATTATCTTAGGCCTAATGTATACAAAGTACAAAATTCAGATCCAGAAATCTTTATGAATTTTCAGGCGGGACATGTACCATTATGAAAAACCTATTGTCTTTCATATTTGGCCCTGAATCCAAAGTTTGCAGATTATAATTCATCTGAGACCAATAGATTTTTTAAAAAAAATAATAATTTTGGTTTGTTTTTAGCAGAATTTCCTAGCCTTTGCCTTATGGTAAAGTAAATACTTGAAAATCTTAACCAGGAAATTTAGACTGAACAGGAATTGAACTGGACCTGCTGAATAAATGACAATGTTTGCTATTTTTAGTCCATATGCATGTTACAATGGGTCATAGGTTACAGACTATTTTGATTACTATTGATTATCTTACATCACATCTCGTGCTGCCAACTTGTTTCTTCCTCTTTTGCAACATCTGCTGTTATCATTCGGTTCTACATCCTACATTAAGTCATATGATTTTTTAAGCTCATTTCAAAACTGACTATCGGTACTAGCATCATTAACATTCGGTGTTACCTTAAATTAGGTCGTTCAGGTTAGCTTTCATTACATTGCCAGAAGTTACGATAAGTTTCAGATGGTGAAGGACGTTGGAATCTTTTACTCCTGGAATTCAAGAGAACACCAATAGTATAGCTGACAACATTTCCTAAATTAGCAATCCTTTTCTGACAATAATTCATAACTATCGGGAAAACTGCACTTAAACTAGCGTGAAATATTTTCAGTCTTATAGAACAACAGTGCGCCTGTGCCAGAGTTTATAGAGCCAGTGATAACCCACAATCAAACCACATCGTTATCATCCTCGATTGCTATCCGTCGCTATGAAATTTAAATTACCAATATTTGCAATAAATCCCCAAATCTATGTTAAAAAAATATATTTGTAATATTGAAATTACCAAATGTTTATTAAAAATGGGTGTACACTTATCACTCCCTAACGCTGATGCAACCAGCGATAACCCAAAAGAGCTATAGAAAAATCATAGACTAAGTAATATACTCTGTGGAGAAAATAGCAGTTAGTATCACAATGTTGTCTAACAGTGTCATAATATTGTGATTTGCATATTTAAATAAATACTTCAAAATTGTCTAATAATGTTATAAAAATTGTTTCAAAAAGTTTAAAATATCAAGTAATTTTGGTAAATACAGAAGAAGAGCTATAGTTCACAACAATATAACTGAAAAATCAAGCACTAGTAGAAGTGCAGTTGAGCCCATAACTATCTTCATATATGATTCATTATGTTTATATCACATTTTTTAGGTTATTTCTATTTCTAACTCATTTTTTCTTACTTTATTCTGACCAAGAAACTGCATATATATATATATATATACAGCAAAAAAGTGCAAATTATAGCTGTAGATTATAACTATTGATCTAAGGAATATATATATATATATATATACCTTAGATCAATAGTTATAATCTACAGCTATAATTTGCACTTTTTTGCTGTTTTATTTATATTGAGGCTCAGTCTCACTGACACAGGTAACTGTATTTCGCCAGTTTCTTCCTGTATAATGCATTGCTTAAACTGGCGTAATACAGTTATCTCTGTTGGTGAAACTGACCCTAAGTGTCCATTTGTGCTACAATCCCTTAATGTTGTCACTTCTAGATCTTGATATATAGATAAGTTAAGCTAGGGCAAAGTAAACATTTCTTGAGGAATATAGATATATAAGAAGACACTTGATTATCTTTTCTCTTAATGTTGCTACTGTAGTTTTTTAAGTTTGCACGACTACCAGTTTTAAATAACTTATTCACTCATTATTAAGATTAAAAAAAAAATATGTTTTTTGATCTAAATAAGCCCTTAATATGTTATTTCCAATGTAGAGTGAGCCGTTTAACTGACTCATAGCAGATCTGCTGCAATGTCGGCAGTACAGATTTTTTTTTTCTTTCTTTCTGCGAATGTATCTGATTTCCTTTGAAAATCTGGTTGTTAGCTGTTATGTAGGCTACATTGCAATCTTACAACAATCACAGGATTGTTGAGACATGTATGGAGTATATTACTGCTTTCTCTTCTTCTTCTTGTATCTTGTAAGCCCATGTTTCCCTTAACAGAGATTTAAGCGCTTTCCCCCTACAGGGAAGAATATGAACCATACTAATTTAGTTACACTTGTTTTCGTATAGATGTCATTTTGAGTGGTCCGTGTTAAGAATTTAAAATAATGAATATAGTACTGCTTTACATTCTAAGCTATTTCCATTACTTTCTATTGAAGAGAAATTGGAAATAAAAAACCTAGTAATAACCATGCCATATATGAATATAAAACAAATAGTTCAATGCAAAAACAGACAATTCACATAAATTTTCAAGCAGGACATGTACTGGTATGAAAAGCATAATTGCCTGTGTGGTTCTGAAGTGACAAATACACTCTATTGTTTCCCTTGCATTTTATTTATAGTGAAAATCTGTGGGCACACCCTTGAGTGAAACATTTAAAACTTCTGGCAGGGAAAATAAAAGATTGTGCAACTTCAAAACAACATACCCTAAATGTTCTTAATCTTGCATTCTTGAGTGCTATGAATGTAGTTCAACATTTGTTCAGAAAGTACAGGAGGAGAATTGCTTTGCATAATGAACAAAACAGAACAGGTATAGGGTACAGCACAAAAAGTGGACATCCGAATTTCAAGATAATTTTGATTTTAAAATAAAGCTTAGGAACGTCGAAGATGAAAACATGAAAAAAATTTGCAGATCATCTAGAAACAATGCAGTAAAATAACAATTTATAAAGCAGTATTCCCTAGCGTAGTGGTTAAGGCACTGAGCTACAAGTCGGAGGGTCGAGGGTTCAAGTCCCGTTGGGGTCAGGATTTTTAAACTGACCCAAACCCTCTGGCAGCACTATGGCCCTGGGGTCGACTCAGCCTCTAACAGAAATGAGTACCAGATGCATGTTCTGGGGGTAAAGGCGGCCGTCATGCAGGGCTGACAACCCGGCTGACATAAAGTGCCGATTGTCTAGAAAAAGTGGGAGTCTTAACTTCCTACTACCCAAAGGGCCTCCTGAGGCCTGTTGTGGGATCACTTTACTTTACTTTTACCTATTCCCTATATTATCAGAAGTAAGTGGCTGCCGTTGTGGCCGTGATGTCAGATTCGATATTCAGACGTTAGTCCAGGTGAAAACATGTTTTCTTCAATAGACATGCGAAAATAGAATAAATATTTTATTGTAATAAAAGTGTACTGCTATATTTCCAAAATTACATAGCAAAGAGTTTGGAATTTAATAAAAATCACATCCTCACATAGAGTTTATTAAGAAAAAAATGGTTTAACTGAATTGATTGTCGATAATAATCGATATGTCATCATATGTATTTCTCGAAAATGAGCAATGGCAAATTAGCCCTTAGAAAATATTCAATAAATAGATGCCACTTATTTATAACATAATCTTCGAAATTTGTAATATAATTTATTAGAATACGTGTATAATAACCTAAAAGCTAACCTAACTTATTTAAATTAATCTAACCTATGATAGTAATAAAGAGAATGGTATTTAGACAATATTAAATTACAGGTATGTAAATAAATTATACTATATGTGTAAGAAACTAAAAGCTAACGTAACCTAATTAAGTATAAGAAACTATTACTCTAACCTAGTTTCTTTAGTGATGGTCCGCAGATTTTCTTGTGTTTTCATATTTGGTGATCCTAAGTTTCATTTTAATACCAATTTTTATCGAAAAGGGGATGTCTCGTACAGTAAAGTAGTGAAATGTGTATTTTGTAGTGCTTATAAAATGTTATTTTACTGCTTTGTTTCTGGATGGTCCGCAAATTTTTTTTGTTGTGTTTTCATGTTTAGTGGTCCTAAACTTCATTTTAAAACCAAAATTATCTCGAAATTCGGATGTCCATTTTTTGTGCCGACCTAGGTATATTTTGATCATGTAGAATTCACATTCAGTACCGTAAACCAGTTAAGGCATTTAAAGAGACTATCGTGTATGTGGCAGTCAGTCAGTTAACTCGTTTTAGAGCGGGCGTGAACAAACCGCATTTATATCCAGCGCCTAAATATTGTGTTGGCTTAGTATGTCTTGGAGATCATAGATGACATGTAAATGTACACGTTTAACCTTGGTGAATCCCCTTTTATTTTTAAAACAAACAACACATGGAATTCGTTCACCCAAACTTGACTCCAGGCTCCAATGCAGTCTTATATGTTTCTCGTTATCGCGCTGTTGTTTGTGCGTGAGTAAAACCATGGCAAAAGAAAAATATCTCACTGAAGAAGAATTAGTGAATATTTTGTATAATGATGATTCAGGTGATGAACTGATTCCTGAATTAAAAGATTCACAAAGTGAAAGTGAAGATGAACTTCCACTTCCTGAAATTGATACGCCAATACCATGTGATGTCAATCACCCAAGTTATTTCACCATCAAATCCTACTAGGATATCTCCTTTAGGTATGTACAAAATTTGAATTTTCTAGGACTAATAGTTTGTGGATAATGGTCCATTTTCTGAAGTGCCACGAAAAGGGTAGCTGGGGTATTTAAATGCCTGGCCTGTGGGTTTAAATGCCCTGCTCAGTGCCTGGTACTGAATGTGACACATAGTCACTACATAGCTGACCAGTTTAAGCCATCAAGCCTTTGTGTAGAGCTATTGATATGTGCTGTTCGAGTCTTTATGGGGAAAGAAATTTTCTCACAGAATTTCTACCCGTATGAGATTGATACCCATATAGCATTGTGAGGAATTTCGGTAGCTACAAAAAGTAGTGGCTCCAAGTTGAGAAAACCCGCTGTCATGCTACAGACCCAACATGCTGACCACATATCACCTCAATATTGTCTGGATGATAACACTGGGTAATGATGAAAATGTTCCTCTGCGTATTTTAAGTGTTTCTGGCTCAGTTTTTTGCGCTGATTTTAAATATATGATTATTTTTCTCCAAATGTCGACGGTTCGATAGTAATCACAATTTTTGTTTTTGTTACTTTTTCAATTTTAAGTATATGCTTGGTTAATATTATTTATCTCCAAATGTTAATGGTTTGATCACATCCATGTTCCCTTTGTTTATGGGACAGCTGAGAACTGGCCAACACTACATCCAACAAGTGTGGCCTACAAGAAACAACTTGTTCCAGGAGGAAATAATGTTCTACATGAACCTATTATTGATAGGAAGAATATCTTACTACCACCTCCCCACATTAAATTGGGACTAGAAAAACAGTATGTTAAAGCTTTGGTTAAATCGTCAGATGGTTTACAACATATTTGCTCCATGTTGCCACGTTTGTCTGATGCAAAAGTATTTGCTGGAGTTTTTATAGGACCTCAAAAGACAGATGCTGGAGTCTGCAGAATTAGAACAAAAGATGACACCAGTTGAAAAAAGTGCATGGGAAGCATATCGTAATGTTGTGCATGGCTTCCTTCGAAACAAGAAGAGTCCCAATTACCGAGAGTCGATTGGGAACTTGCTGAGTACATATCGTACATTAGGTTGCAGAATGTCAACTAAATCATTACCTGCACTCATAATTGGATTTCTTTAGACCAAATTTGGGTGATGTGAGTGAAGAACATGGAGAATGATTCCATCAGGTTCTCAAAAACATGGAATCAAGATATCAGGGCAGGTGGGATATAAACATGATGGGGGACTACGTTAGGAGTTTGGTAAAGGACAGCCCACAGCAACACAAAAGAAAAGGGTGGTCACAACTTCATTTTAATAAATTTGACGCCAAGTCAGTGATGCTAAAACAAAGTCCCATTTCATATCAGATACAATACCAACATAAGCTGGCAGTTATTCCATCTATATTTGTGGATAAATTTTTGTGTTAATTCCCACATTTTCAAATATTTTAATTTTCCGTTGATGCTATGTATGTGAAACTGACATTTTTGAACTCAGGGTGCCTGAATTATATAAGAACCATGAAAAAACTGAGAGGAACAAAAAGTTGCCCAAAATCTGTTATCCAGTGTAATCCACCTCTATGATTAACACATGTGGATGTGAGTCCAGTAGCCAACTTACAGGTCAAAAGTATTCTATGTCCATCACTTCGTGGAAAATAATATAAATGGTAAACATTGTAATAGTAGTAGTAATTCCCATCACCTCTCCAAGGAGCATAAGACCTCCATGTAAAATCGCCAACAGATTCTATTACTTGCCATCATCTTAATTTAATTCCAACTTTTCCCCAATTGTTTAGCATCCCTCCTCACACTGCTTTGTCTGATAATTCTAGATCTTCCTCTTCTTCTGGGCATTCTTTGGGGACTCCATTCCATATACAAAGATTGTAAAAGATAATGGTGTTATTTGTTTCTAAGTATCATTATCTGATTCCACAAGCCACCTTTGTCCTGGTATTCATTATGTAATGGTATTTTTCAGCGAAAAGGAACGTGGTGTGAAGGAAGAAACAAGACTGACCTAATACACCTATACAAGTTATCATTCTTCTTCCACTTATGCTTTTCAAGAAATCAGCTTCTATATGAAATACTGTATCCATTTTTAAAAAAACTTTCATTGGAAAATCCAACATTTTAGCAATTTTCAAACAATGGATACTCAACAGGTTATAGTACGTGGAGTTCCCTAGACTATTTAACTCATGTCGCAAATGGTAGTCAATGATCAATCACGTTTCAATGAATTCTGTTTTACACCAATGACAGTCGTGTTTCACCTCGCTCTTTATCGATTTCTCTTTATCAGCTCCTGCTTTTGTGATAAAGAAAGCTCCTCCTTTTTTAATATTCTGAACAAGTTAGATCATTATTTTTCTCCAACAAATACATTGAATATGACAAATAATGAATATATTCAGTGATTTTACTGAGTTTTTTATTCAAAATATAAATGATTGACCTATAATGTTGATTATAATAGTTTGATGTGTTTAATTATTTCTCCACTAGAGTGCATTCTTACAATATTGCGATCCTATTTGGCAATAAATAATATGATCAAGTTGCAGTGAATATACATAACCTCGCATTTCTAATTTGTTTTCAAACATTGCTGCTTACATTAACTATATAAATATTTTAAAACACCGGTAACTATATTCAAATAATTATTTTTTAGTAAAGAGCTTAATTTTATTCGTTAAATAGTCCTAACAAATGTCACTCTTGATTTCCAAATTCTCTAGATAAATTCACTCCTCACTTTGTGAGTCGTGAATTTATCAATCATTTGGAAATCACTCATGGCATTACTTATGATAATTTTTAATTACTTTTGTAAACAACTTTTTTTTTTTTTACTTTGTTCTGAAAGATTTAGTTTTGCAATTAAAATTAAATCCATGGCAAGATATCCCTTAAGAAATTTGCTAGTAGATGATGATGATAGAAAATCAGATAGTTAGTATAATCCCTCAACCTTAGTTTCAGATTTTATTTTATTAACTCACTGGCACTGTCAAACCTGCAGGTTCATTGCTCTCTATACATCCCTATACTGAGCTAATGTTTTCAATCATCCACTGTATAATCTACTTCCCTCAAATCATGGTTAATGTTATTCTTCCATCTCGTTCTTGATCTACCAACTGGGTGTTTTCCCCCTGGTTTTTCTACAAGAAACTTCTGCCCCTCTTCCATTACTCATCCGTTGCCACATGTTCTGCTCATTGTAGTCTATGAAACTTAACTATTCTTATTATATCTGGTTTCCTATAAAGATTGTGTACAGAAGCTCACTGTTTTGAAACCACCTCCATTTGCCTGTCTGTTCATCTCTCTGGGGTCCAAAAATGTTCCTAAGAACTTCATTTTAAAATACTTGTAATCTTTTCTCCTTCCTTAAAGTTAGAGTCTATGTTTTGCATCCATGTAATATCACATGAAGAATGACAATTTAATATATTTTCAGTTTAATGTTTTTTTTTAACAAGTTAGTACGACATGAGTGCCTGTAATGTAAATAGTACGCATTTCCTGAATTTAACCTATGTTTAATTTCTTTGTACATCTCATTCCTATTTGTAATTATTGTTCCTAGGTATTTTAATTCAGCCACTTATTCAATATTTCCCTCATTTGTTTTTCATTAACTGTCCATTTCCATTATATAATGTACTTTCTATGTGTGAACATATATCTAGTTTTATTGATGTTTACTTCCAGTCTCATTTTCTCAATAGAGTGTGTATGTTGGCTTTAGTATCTTTTTGTTTTCACCTAATAATACTACATCATCAGCGTGAACTAACAGCTTATTAATACCATTGAGTTTTAGGCCTTCTTTATCCTCTAATGGTTTAATGGCACATTCTAGTACAAAACTTAATATAGAGGAGATAATGCATCTCCTTGCTTCAACCCATTGTGAATTTTAAAAGTATCTGAAAATTGTTTGCCTACTTGCATTATACTCTTTGTGTCATTTTGACACATTCAGATAAGTCTAGCTAACTTTTTGGGAATTCCAAACAGGATACTATATAACTCTTTCTTAATTGAATCTTATGCCTTTTTAAATCTACATATAATTGATCCACAGTGTTGTTATGTTCCCATTTATTTTCTAAAATGCATCTTATACTAAAAGTCTGTTCTAGATTTTGTTATTTTTCATTCCAAGTAGCTACTCATTTGTCCTATATTTTGTCAAATATTTCTGTATTTTTCTCAAAAATCAAATACAGACTCCTGGGATGCTAATAAGATATGCTGTCACATCATAGATGTGATCTGATTTCCCCAATGAGCATTGTAACCAAGACCTTTCATTAGAGTTTTTCAATCATTTATGACTTACATAACTTTACTTCTCAAACTTTACATTAACATATGTTCAAGGTGACATTGGAAATGTTTACATGTATATGCTTGCATAATTTGAATGCCTAAATTGTAGTACACACACACACACACACACACAAGGTGCAATAATTACAATAATTGTTGAATCACATACAGTGTGTAACAATTTTGTTTATACAGTACTATTTTATGGAGAAAACATTAATTATTTCCTCAAAATGTGAAATAAAACCTATGAAATTAATAATATATTGTTTTACAAACAACTTTAGTTATCCATCCATAGTAATTCTGCCCAAAGGCAGGTCCTTCACTGCAATCATAGCATTTTACGCAATGCTTGCAGCTTTACTAGGGAATTGTATGTGTGGTAGCTTCCCGTTGCTTTCCACACTGGTGAAGGATGATGATGATGATGATGGCCATATGATTTCGCAGACCGTTTAGGCCTTAAAGTTTTCCTGACATTTGTCTTACAGGTGAGGAAAACCTTGATAAAAACCTCACCCAGAAAACTGCCCCGACTGGGGATCAAATCTGGGCCCGCTGCGTGACAAGGCAGCATGCTACCTCGAGACCACAGCGGTGGACACTTTAGTTATAATACTCATAAAACTTATTATTGTTATAATTACAAAAAGAGGTGGGAGATTTTGTTATAATATGTCTTAATTCCATGCAACTGTCTTGTTTGTACACTTCAGGAAACGTTCTTGTACCATACTGTATCTACCTCCACTAAACAATTGTGATGCACACTGAAGCACTTCATATCTATTTATGCCTACTGAGGGATGCATGGTCCACCGCTGTGGTCTCGAGGTAGCATGCTGCCTTGTCACGCAGTGGGCCCGGGTTCGATCCCCAGTCGGAGCAGTTTTTCTGGGTGAGTTTTTTATCAGGGTTTTTCCTCACCTGTAAGACAAATGTCAGGAAAACTTTGAGGCCCAAACGGTCCCCGAAATCATATGGCCATCATCATCCTTCACTGGTGTGGAAAGCAAGGGGAAGCTACCACACCTACAATTCCCTAGTAAAGCTGCAAGCATAGCATGAAAATGCTATGATTGCAGTGAAGGACCTGCATTCGGGCAGAATTACTATGGAGGGATGCATTAGATGTTTGTTTACTCTTATAGTCGGACTAACGGATCTGCACCCCTGTAGCGCTGGCATCGTTCTTTGAAAATTACACGTCAGTTCTCACACCATTCCACCGCGCTCCCCTTCCACTATGTCAAATAGAAGCCACTGTAACTGACCGAGTAGGGACATTGCCAAACTTCCTCCGGTGTCAGGCTCTTGAATAATGTAAGGCTAATTATTACGTCTTCATATTTAATTTAAGTAGGTCTAATGACACTGATTGATTTCTATGATTAATGGATATAATTATAATAGTGGATATTTGTTGGTTAAATGAAAATTACTTGAAGGGAATTTACATATGTTGTTTTTAAAGATAAATGTTTGGTCATAAATATTTCTCCTTCACCTCATTGTCTTATTTGGTTAGATTTGGAACGTAATCTTGAAGTCCTAACAAAATTATAAAATTTTAGGTATGAATACACAATCATGTGCCCTCCTTTCTCATCCGGGCTAGGGACCGGCTATGGCGAAGTTACTACATGCTGCGATTTTATTTACATATTATATAACATACTGATACTATACAGGAATTCTAATTTATGCTTATGAATTAAGCTAATGATAATAATTTACAATTTACATACTATATAACATAACATACTGATATTGAGTTGACAACGCTGGACTGTGGGTGCAAATAATATCCTGCAAGAAAGCTCAAAACTGTGAGTAATGGGAGGGGAGAAAGAGAGAGATTGAAAATAGAGACAGGCAAGAATGCAGGTAGGGAAATAATTTACCGAGGGAGAAACGGAATTAGTGTTTAGTTCGCATTTCTTATGGGGGCACAGATCTGTTGGTCCAATTATACCAAGTAGAGCTTGTTGTCCACGATGGAGTAAATGACAGAACTGAGTAGTGAATTTAAGAATATAATTGTTAATCTTGCATTAAGAGGCTATACTCTTAGACAAATTTGGCCTTAAAGTGAATAAACCACATTCTATGGTTAATTATGTTTTAAACAAATTTCGATACAATGGTTCTATCAATAATTTGCCAAGAAGAGTTAAAGAAAATAAGCTTAATGAATGGCAACAATGATATGTTGGACAAGTTAAGAAAAATCATAAATTAAGAAATCATAATGGCAGAAAAGGTAACAAAGAAGAAGTCTAATCAAACATTACAAAGAGTACTTGGTTATTGTGGCAGGATAGCATGGAAGAGGCCATTCGTAAATAAGAAAAACAGAATTGCCAGAATGAAATTTGCTAAAGAGCATAAAAACAAAAATCAAGAGTTTTGGAATAAAGTAATTTGATCTGACAAAACAAAAATAAACCTTTTCGGATCAGATGGCAATCAACGGGTGTGGAGAAAGCCGAATACGTCCAATGAGCACATAAACACACTTCCAACTGTAAAACACTGAGGTGGGTCCGTTTTACTTTGGGGGTGTATGTTATCGAAGGGAGTTCAAACTCTTCGCTTTATTGATGGGGGGGGGTACTTAAATATTCTGAAGCAGAATGTTAAACAAAGTGCACAAAAGATGGAGTTTATGTCCGGTTATATATTTCAATAGGACATTAACTCAAAACACACAGATGATGTCTGTATACTGCATAGTGCATCTGGAATATTCTAAAACAGCTGAAAACATCTGCTTAATTACTGGACTTAGATTTTATTGAACATTTGTGGGCTTCATTGAGAAAAAGTGTTCATTCTAGAAATGTTCAGTCAAAACAACAACTGAAACAAACAATTGCTGAAGAGTGGAACAAAATTGTTCCCTTAACATGCAATAATCTCGTCATATCAATGCAGAGACTATGAAAAGCAGTTATCAAGGCCAGGGTTATTCAAGCAATTATTGAAGTTTTTTTTTTTCTATTGCAAAGTACTATTTATTTGGTTTAGTAATTTTATTGTATTTAGTAAGTGTACAAACAAGACTGTTTCAAGAAAATTTACCACTTTTGTTGAAGTAAATAATGAAATGTAAATTAATAAATTGTATGAAGTATTTTTTATGCTATTATAGTCAAGTGATAAACGTGAGATAAAAATTCTACCTAAATGAGTATACCTCATAGTGTGAATTCCTAAAATAAGTAATTACAAGACATCCATCCATAGTAATTCTGCCCGAAGGCAGGTCCTTCACTGCAATCATAGCATTTTCAAGCTATGCTTGCAGCTTTACTAGGGAATTGTGTAGGTGTGATAGCTTCCCGTTGCTTTCCACACCGGTGAAGGAGGATGATGATGATGATGATGATAATGATAAGGAGGAGGATGATGATGATGATAATGATAAGGATGATGATGATGATAAAGATGATGGCCATATGATTTTGGGGACCGTTTGGGCCTTAAAGTTTTCCTGACATTTGTCTTACAGGTGAGGAAAAACCCCGATAAAAACCTCACCCAGAAAAACTGCCCCGACCGGGGATTGAACCCGGGCCCGCTGCGTGACAAGGCAGCACGCTACCTCGAGACCACAGCGGTGGACAAGACATGTCAAGTCTAATTCGGAAACACGAAAATTCAATATGCAGACATAACCTCAGATTCAAAATATAACGAACATTTGAACAATGAGGTGAGTGATAAAAAAATTCTACCTAAATGAATATACCTCATAGTGTGAATTTCTAAAATAAGTAATGAGATAAAAACTTAAAATATGTATCTTGTGGCAGGTGCCATCATCCTCAACTGTGTTAAAATATTAAATTTCAAATATTAAATTAAAAATTTTAACACAGTTGAGGACGACGGCACCTGCCACAAGATACATATTTTAAGTTTTTATCTTACGACTATTCACCTCAACGGAAATTGATGTGAATTTTAATAGTATTGACAAGTGATAAACATGATAACAAAAAAATTATAGTATTTAATTTTTTAAGTGTGGACAAACAAGACTGTTACACACAGTAGATTAGAATGCAGTTATGTTAATAAAGGTTTGATGTTACTTTCTTTGTTTTTTCTTAATTCAATGATACCTTGTGTAATTAATTCATTATAGTTTTGATAATGCATAAATAAATTAGCAAATAATAATAAAATTTTACAATAAAGTAAAATGTTTAACAAGGAAAGTTGAAATAGAACAGAATGCATTCTGATGGACTAGTGGTCACAATGGTTGCCACTGGTTCCAATGGTTGTGGGTTCAGATTGGCTTGGATCAATGGACTTTTAAAGTTGTGAAATTTCTGAGCATTGCTTCCTTTGGAAGAGAAATAAGGCCATGGATCTTATGTCGTAGATTTATGGAATATAAAAGAACCTCAAGCATAACTAAAAAGGTCTTTAAGCTAAATTTGTTGGTGCTTGGGTCTTTTCAAGCTCAGATTTGAATTGCACTACCAATGTTACAAGAGCAATATTAAAAAAAATACTGCCTACATATCCGAATCAAGATTGTGGTGACTCACTTGTTGAGAAATTCAATGCAATGTGTATTTTTTTCATGTTCTTCAAAATTGTAACAAATTTTATATACACAGTTTTTTTTTTGCCAAGTTATAGCTAATTTTGATACTATATTTGTAGCCTATTTGTTTTGATTTCTCATACAGTAGATCGGCACTATGGCCCTGGGGTTGACTCAGCCTTTAACGGAAATGAGTACCAGACACTTGTTCTGGGGTAAAGGCGGCCGTCACGCAGGGCTGACAACCCGGCTGACATAAAGTGCCGATTGTCTAGAAAAAGTGGGAGCCTTAACCTCCTACTACCCCAAGGGCCTCCGGGTCTGTTGTGGGATCACTTTACTTTTACTTTACTTTACATACAGTAGATGGATGATTTATTTTCTTATACAAATAATCCTGATCTTTGGTACTTAATGTACTGATTATAAATCAAACATGTAATTTTTGATAGCTCAAGATTAAAAAGAAAAATATTACCATACCAGGATTTGAACTTCGGTTTGCAGATAAACAGGCAGAGCTTAGACAAACAATAGATGGTTTAAATATGTAATATTAGACAATAATACCAATAAGTAGTGCTATGCAGTTACATTATTTCTGATGGCAACTGGTTTATAAATTGTTTTTTGTTTGATGTATTAAAATTATTAGTCGTACTTTTGTAAGAGTAATCCAATTATCCAAATAGAGCAAATGTTATTTCAGATATATGATTTATGGGAGCCATTTTCCAATCAACAGTATGTTAAAAGTTTAACACAAAGGAAATAGGATGTTAATTTAGCATTTTAATTTAACACATAGTTTAAAAAAAATTGATCCATATTTGGTTCGTTTTCCGGGCTTATAGGCCGTGGTCTGGTTGTCTTCTTACTCGACGTTTCATCTACTGCTGCGGTAGACATCATCAGGAGATACTACGTGCTTTCTGTGAACTCCTCAACAGTCGGCTGCAGACACGACAACGAAGCCTATGACTTCTGCAAACGGCAATACAGCGCAAAACTCGGTGCGTGCAGAAAACCTCCCCTCCACCCGGGGTTTAGCTATAAACAGAGAGACAGTTTCCAACGACCAGCCAGTCTGCAGCCGACTGTTGAGGAGTTCACAGAAAGCACGCAGTATCTCCTGATGATGTCTACCGCAGCAGTAGACGAAACGTCGAGTAAGAAGACAACCAGACCACGGCCTATAAGCCCGGAAGACGAACCAAATATGGATCAAGACGCCGGCCGTGAAAGCCTACAATTATAAAAAAAAATTGTCCATGAAACAGAATTTTTGTTAAATTATGTGTTAAAACAATACCATCATCATCAACAAGAATTGCAGATTAAGCCCATGTGGCTTGTTCTGGTCTCATAGATTCTCATTCAAAAAGTTGAACCCATCTCTTTTTCAGTCTACCAACATTCCTGTCTCCTTTTGGTTTGTAATTAAGTATAATTTTTGGTATGCGTTCATCTTTCATTCTTTGAACATGTTCTTTCTAGTTATTTCTAGAGTTTTTTATTTTATCTAAAAGTTTAAAAATATTTAGCTCATTTCTAATATCTTCACTTCTTCTTTTATCTAGAAGTTTGCAGCCAACTACACTTCTCATTTCAGCTGCTTCTATAATCTTCTTTTCTCTTTTAGTTAAAACCCAAAATTCACTACCATACAACAGTAAGGGGACTGCCACAGCTTTATAAAATTTTAGTTTTGTTTCCTTTTTTCTATTTTTAAATATGCTCTTAATTGTGCCATATATATATTGAATTTACGCATGTATAGGCTGCATGCGTGATTAAGTCGCATCCAAGTTTTGCTATAATAATTTGGGGGAAAAATATTTGTCTCATATTTTTTGCTAAGAAGCAGTGCAAAAGACAGAAATAGGTAAAGTAAAGTAAAGTAAAGTAAAGTGATCCCATAACAGGCCCAGAGGCCCTTGGGGTAGTAGCAGGTTAAGGCTCCCACTTTTTCTAGACAATCGGCACTTTATGTCAGCCGGGTTGTCAGCCCTGCATGACGGCCTCCTTTACCCCCAGAACAAGCGTCGGGTACTCATTTCTGTTAGAGGCTGGGTCGACCCCAGGGCCATAGTGCCGCCAGAGGGTTTGGGTCAGTTTAAAAATCCTGACCCCAACGGGACCTGAACTCTCGACCCTGCGGCTTGTAGCTCAGTGCCTTAACCACTACGCTACGGCGTGCCCTCGACAGAAATAGGCCTTCACCATTTTTAAATCTGGCAATGTTGTAACTTCCAAAGCTTCTATTGCCGGCTATGTAACTGTACATTTGGGCTGCGGCTCAGTCTTTAACACAAGGGTAAAAGGGACGGTCATTCCTGTTCACTGTGTGTAAACATCGGTCGGTGCAGAGCAAGTTATACCTCCAAATTCAAGCTACAAGTGGTGCGCTTGCAGCAGAACACGGAAATATGACAGCAGAAGAGGACGAAATGAATGTGCCATGGTGGATCCAAACAAAACATGCACTTGAAAGCACATCACAAAATCGACAATCTTTCCGCGGAAAGAAAGCGAAATACCCACAGTTAGAAAGGGTTCTCCTGGATTATGTACAGGAAACAAGGGCAGACGGATTATCTGTATCCGTCGAAATGATACAGTTTCTCCTGGTACATATTGGGAAGTTTCTGCACTATTGATGTGTGCTGCCGAATAAGTCATGACGTGTCATAAATCGCCTTGCCCAGCCATAACTTGCCTTAAATTCATTGCACGGGATTTCCATATTTTTTTGCTATCTTAAGGCCTTCGAACTTGTAATTAGATAAATTTTGTAAAATAAAGCATGTTTTCTAGTTATGTATAAGTCGCACCCAAATTTTGAAACTTATATTTTAGGTAAAAAAGTGTGACTTATACACATGTAAATACAGTATAATTAAATGTATTAAGTTTGTTAAAAAGATCTTAATTTTTAAAATAGGAGATTTCATAATGTAGGTATATAAAACAATACACCCCTGTTATTAAATCTTAACATCATCTTGGGTGTCAATACTCTATTGGCTCATCTCTAGATCCAAGGTCCATGTGGTTCAAATGTGATTGGGGGTCAACGGATTTTTTCAGGAAATAAAAATCTTAGTTCAAAAGGGAAATAAAGCTGTGAATTTCATGTTTTACATTTCTCTCTCTACCTTATTTTAAACTCCCCCTTATAAGCACTTTTACATGCCCCACATCACCTGGGCATTGAGGGTTATGGCTTGTTAGGAGAGGATTTGTAATTTTGAATACATACTTTTTTGAACATCCAAGGGACATGGAGGGCCTCTCTGGATGAGTGTTCAGCTCAATGCCAGGGTCACCTCCAAAATAACACAAAACATTTAAGACAAAACAAACCATTCACTCAATCATTCATACTATCATCATTATGAACTTATTTAAGATTAGGTAATTTGTGACTGTTCCTATGATATCTCAAGATTTTCAGGCTTGTAAAAGATCATTAAGCCTGCATAGAGACACCTCTAAGCAAAATTTACTGAATTTTTTCATCCTAGTAATATCTTAGTTACCACTAGATTTCTCATTGGGTCAGTATGTTGACTGCATACCATTCATGACATCTTTGGAAAATAAACATGACTAAATTATATTTTAATATTATAATGATATTGTGAAAAGAAAAATTAATGTCTGAACCAGGAATCGGACCGTGGACTTCTCGTATTCTGTACGAGCGTGCAAGACCACTGCACTATTCGAGACATGGTACTGTGGACCTCTCATATTCTGTACCAGCATGCAAGATCACTACAATATTTGAGACATGGTATTCTTCTCTGTTTAATCCATCTGTTGTTGATCTCTTTCTTTGGCATTAGCAACATTCCCCATCCATGTTACATGTTTTTCTCAGTCTTCCCATCTTTCTTCTCCCTTACAGTTTCCATTCAACATGAGCTTAGGAATTCTTTCCTGTGGCATTCTTTTCAGTTGTTTAAACCATTGTGAGTTTTATAAACAACAAAATATAGTATGGAATTTTGAACATTATTTTCTAGTTACTGTCTAAAAATAAAAGTTGGTCCGTTGTATTCAGAAATAAAATAACAGAGTTGACTTGTAATTTCAGCACTTAAAGGAAATGTGATAAGGAATAAGTGGCAAGGAACGAAATATAACTGATATGATTTCAAATGAAGGTCTTCTCAGGCAGATAGTGGAAAGTTATTTTTCAACTGACATTGACGTCAGGAGAAAAAATAAATATAAACCAGTTATAGAATTGTAAAAAAAATGATATCCATAAGTCATAATTAATATCTGGTATTACTGTAGTATAGTTGGTTAAGTCAATATGGTGCAAGTGGAAGATCATGAGTTCAGGTCTGAATGAGGTTAGAATTTTTAAATTGGCCTGAATCTTCTGCCAGCACAATGTCCCTGGAGTTGACTCAGCCTCTCTTGAAATGAGCACCAGACATATGTTAAGGGTGTAAAAGCAGCCATCTTGCAGAGATGACAACCCAGCTGTCATCTTGTGCTGATTGTCTAGCAAGGTGGACCCTTAACCTTCTACTACCCCAAGGAACTCATGAGGCCTATAGTGGCATCACTTTATTTTTTATCTGTTACTTTTGTTTTAATGATTGTAATTCACTTTTTTAAAAAATAATTTGATTGTTCTGAAGTATTTTTTCTGGAATCATTGTAAATTTTTGCTGTATTTTTTAAAAAAAAGTAATTACTTTAAATTTTACATTGTCCTTAAAATTATTTTTGTATTTTTTTTATTCAACAGTGATCACTAAAGCATATTGTATTCTTATATTACTTATTTACATATATATTTTATTTTATAGTAATCTACTAATCTAGTGACCCAGGTACCTCTGGCAGCAAGGTATCTTGACTACAAGATTAGATGGCTTGGGTTCAATCCTAGAGAATGGAGTAGTTAAGATTTTACTTGACTCACAGTAATATAATGTATGGTTAAAAACTATAAAATAGGTCTGTCTCCTCAACTTAAGTTGTTTTAAAACTCTGTAGGCCCTTGTTGAAGTGCTTCAACAGGGGTCAACAAGTACGGACCTAATGCATTCTGCTGATGATGGGACTAGTCCTGAAAGGCCTACAGAGTTTTAAAACAACTTAAGTTGAGGAGACAGACCTACAAGGTAATTATTTTATAGTTTTTAACCATACATTATATTACTGAGAACCAATACCTCAACGGAAACTTACCATGAATTTTACTAGTATCGATTACTTGACTCAGTTGCACCCAAACTGATCCCAGGACCCTCTCAGCCTCCTATAAAATAAGATATATCGTGGGGGATAAAGTCAGTTGGAGTGTATCCTCTCTCTCTCTGTTACTCAAGGCCTTATGGACTTTCATGGCTTTTATACCAATGTAAATTAACCTTATAGGCCAGGGTGATTAGCAAAAAGAACCTCATTTAAAAAGTCCTTACAACTTTTTCAATGCAGAATAATTGTAGGAATTCAATCGGTGAGGAACAATTAGGGAAAAAATTCATGAAGTGCCAGAACATTTTCAGGTATGAAGAAAATTCAATTTGGAATAACAAAAAAAAACACATTGTAGTATTCAAAAAGATGAAAAAATTAGCATTTAACAGATAAAATTGGTTCACAACTTTTTGCCAAGAAAATTAATAAGATAAAAAAGTGAATTTGTACTTTTTAAACATTCTTACCTTACGTCGTCAGCGGTTTACAAACTGGTTTGTAAACACTGACAATGGGACAACAGCCTTAAAACATATGTCCGACAAAACTACCATATGAGATAAGAATGTTTAAAAAATACAAACTCAATTAACAAAAAAGTGTCACTTTTCACCATTGTATTACTAGGCCCATAATCTTCATAGGGACTTTTTTGGGGCTTAAATTGTAGTATTTTATGACATCTATCTATCATGAAAATTCTGTGCAAAAATATCTATAATTTTTAGTACATTTCACTAATATGTAAATCAGATGTCCTAGTAATATGCCATCCATATGGCCAATAATGGTCCCATAGCAAATGTTCAAAGTGCTTTTTGTTCTTGAAGGATTGCTCTACAAGCCCAACATAATCAATGGTATGGAAAGTACAATTAAACACATAGAAAATTCCTCCAAAAATCAAGCTATTTCAATTTGACATATTGCTGAAGAGGAAGGGTCGACATGGTGGGAGCACTGTCTCGATGCTCTGACTTCTCAAGTGCTGAAAAGCAATCTTGCACATTCCCTCACCATTTTGGCTCTTCCCCTCTGGCATTGCATTAGACTGAAATAGCGTAATTTTTTTTAGGAATTATTTAGGTGTTTAATTGTTCTTTGCATACTTTTGATTAGTGGGGCTTATAGAGGAATCCTTCAAGAATAAAAAGCATTTTGAATATTTGGTCTGGGACTTTTATTGGTCATGTAAATGATATATTATTGAGGCATCTGTTTTTACATTTTAGCAAATTGTGCAGAAACTCTATCTATAATATAGACTTTTGCACAACATTTTCATGAAACATAAATGACTTAAAAGGGTACAATTTACGTCCTGAAAAAAGTCTGAAACAATTAAGGACCTAGTATTTCAATGATGAAAAATGGCACTTTCACATCATTTTTAATTTTTTTGGCAAAAAGTTGTGAACTGATTTTCTCTGTACAGGGCTAATTTTTTTTTATCTTTCTGAATACTATATCATGCTATTTTTTTTTTTCAAAATTAATTTTTCTTCATACCTGAAAAGTGAAAAAAAAAAATGAATTATTTATACCTTTATTACTTTTTTTGCACTTAATTGCTGTGCACTTTTTTTTTTTTCCAAAACATATGCATTGAATTCTTACGATTTTTCTTCTAATTATTATCATGTTGAGAATTGACCAGGAATTATTTTTAATTATCCTGGCATATTATTCATTAATTCATAGTTTTCTGCTCATGGGTTAGTCTTCACTGCACACTCAGCATTCTCCACTCCAATCCATTATCTCTGCTCTGATGTTCTCTTGTATCTGCATGGGATCCATTTATATTTGTCTGTCATCTTATCCCTTCAATTGGCCATTTCTTAACCATTGGCCCAGGCAATTTCTTTTCCTCTTTATCTTTTCCTTGAATGAACTTTGTTCAGTCATTGTTTTTAGTTTGTTTCTTATTTTGTCTGTCCGTTCCACACGCTCTATTCTTATAGATATTCTCATTTCTAGTGGTTACAATCAATCAACCCTCCTCATCTTAGCATCTAGATCATTATAGCCCAAACTCTTCTCTTAAGATATGATGGCTTCACGTTTTCTCTTTCCTGACCTCCTTTGTTTGTGTTATGACTGAACAGGAACCCTTTCTCCTTTGGACTTTCATTCTTGAAGAGTGCATGAAAATGTCATAGTGTGCAAAGTGTGGGTTAAGGTTAATTTACCCTCCCTATATTCGTTTAAGTTTGGGCATCACTGATCTAGATCTTTCATTTCATACATTGCTATTAGTCTCTTCTTTAATTTTTTTTCTAAAGTTCCTCAGAATATGTATATTGTCCTGTTAAATTTTTTTTAGCCATTTTTATCTACTAACTTCTTGCAAGCAGTTTATATGCTTATACTGCATCCCATATACTGAACTCAGTCTAATCTATTCTCTAATTATTTTAATTAAAGTATTTCCTATGTTTGCTTTGAAAAGAATTGAAAGATAAAAAATATATAGTTCTTTGGTAAATGACATTAAGGGCCACATGCAAATACATTAGTCTCTACTCAAATTACTTCCAATCACTGGTGAGCTGACTTTCCTTGAGCAAGTGCAAAGATCGAATTAGCTACCCACTAACTGGTCATGCATGAAAGTCGTCATTTTTGTAATATTGGCAAGAAATTACCCAGAATTTTCAACGATAAAACCACTTCTGTTATTTTTTACTGCTAGAGGAACGCATTTATGTTTGCATCCTGCAAATAATACCGTATACGACGACGTCTGCATCGTGCAATATTACGCCGATTCTCCTGTTCTTCCAGTTGAATTCTTTGGTAGATTCTATCAAATTCCTCTTCTCTGCATATACTGAAAACATGATCAAAGTCTTCAAGGTCCGACATCTTGGATAAAGCATCAAGGTACGTGGCAGGTTTCAAACTACATCGGTTACCTCGGTTCTCATCGGTTCCCAAAGGGTGCTCACGATTCGTTTCTCTGCTAAGTCACCTCGCCAGGTAGCTTAGGAATTTCAACAATTATTATCGCATGAACAGATTTTTGAGTATGCAAAAACGTATTTGGATGCAACTTTCTCAGCAGAGTAGAGGCAGAGAACGACTTTTACGATCTAATGTGTTGATAGATTCGAGCCTAAGTGTATTAGTGTAAAAAAATGAAATTTTTCTAAACATTAAACCATATGAATCAAAGAATTTCTGTTAAGGATATTACAAACATCTTAGATTTTTCTTGTTAGGGAGATTATAATAATATTTTCCCTAATAAGAGGAATTATTATTCCCTCTAATAGGAGAAAATGTAAATTGTTCATACCATGTTAAAGAGAACATTGTTTGCTTCATATATTATAATGTTCTGTAATAATTTGCAATTACTCGTATTTATTTCAGTCGTTTTATACCATGCACCATAAATTGGTACATATCAATGTAAAAAAATGCTGATTTAAATTGTGATAAAACTAGAAGAAGAAAAAATAAATTGTAAGTTTTATTTATTCTTTACAGAGAGATGATCCATCGTTGCTGGCCCAGTTCTTTTATGCTGATGAGGCATTGAACTTGGTGGCTGCTGAACTGGATAGCTTTGATGGTCGTAAAGACCCTGAACGGTGTACAGCTCTTGTTAACCACTTGAGGCAATGTCAGGACAAGGTAATTCATTTTCTTATTTCATTAAAACATTTATCTCAGAAGGAAAGTTATACTCTCAAATATTTTAATTTGGTTCTTGAATGGCCAACTAGATACACAGTCACTCTCTTATCTATTTTACCATATTTTGTACATTCATCTTCAAGGTGTTTTTATAAACTTTGCATTTAGTAGAGGAATGTGGTTTGTTTTTCATCTTCTTTGTTTTCTCCTCCACTATACAACTATGAATTTGTCATTATTTAAAGTGTGTCTTTTATCATTTTCAATCATATTGTGATTGTGTTTTACATTTAGTGGGAATGAAGCTGAAGTTAATATGATATTATTACAAAGAATATAATATTGTAATAAAATTATAGAAATTCCTTCCTTACACACTCTCTATTCTATTTTTCCATATTTTATACACTCATCAAGGTGTTGTATCAATGATACAATTACATTTTGTAGAAGAATGTGGTTTGTTTTTCATCTTGTTTGTTTTCTCCTCCACTATACAAGTATGCATTTGTCATTGTTTAAAAGTGCATTTTTTTTTCAACCACATTTTGATTGTGTTATACATTTAGGGGGAATGAAACTAATGTTAATATGAAGTTATTGCAAAGAAAGAAACCCTATAGTATTGTAATGAAATTGTTAAAAATTCTTGTCTTACTTTAATGCATCTGGTTATAGAGGACTTGCAGATAAGTGATTTGAGATAGGGAACTCAGGGTTTAAGATGAAGAATTACTATATTTATCAGTTGAATAGTACAGGGAAAGAACAAGCTAAGTCACTTTTTATGTAGAAATGGAGTTTGAGGTGTCATTAGATTCTCCATGAAAAGCACTATCATTTAATAGTGTGAAACAACAAAAGATACAGTTTAGTCATGGGTTTATTTACCTCCAAAGTTTGTCATGTAGGTATGAAAGTATGGATTTTGTACAACTAAAAGTACATTTTCTAGGTTTTGAGGAAAAAAATAATGATCTTGTTTTTTCCCTGTACCCCTTCATTTATTAAAGTTGTTTTCAGTTGATACTCATAATCAGATATTAAAATGAAAGGGAATGTGGAATGATGTGGAATACCTTTGGATCTTAACCAAGGATTAAAAAAAGCTCACGTATTAAGAATAAGCAGCATCATTTTCAAAATTTAGCTTTTATGGATAATTCAATTTCTCATTATATACTGGCATAAAATGATAGTAGGAAGTAACATTATAAGTAGGCTTGGAAAAAAGTGTGGATTACAGGCTAGGCTGCATCATACGTAAACCACTATGTTTACAAATTACATATTGATATGCGCTACTCGGGACAGACTTCTAGTATAATCCGCTTTGTGTAAGAATGGCCTCATCTTTGCATAATCTTTGCTTTGGCATTCTGATACAACCACATGTCACGTAAACAGGTCTATTACTGAGGAGAGTCTCTCCGCTCCGACCAGGAAGTGGAGACGCTTGACAAAGACATCCATTATGTAAACAATATGTATAGAAATTAGTTACTACCCTGATACCAATACTTTTTCAGCTCTAATTATGAGGTTCTTCTTAATAAATAAGGTGAATCTGTTTTTATCTTTATCTCATTGAAGATAAAAAGAAAAACAAAGATATAAGAACAGAACTTAATATATTTAATCTCTGTGAAAGAATAAAATATTATCAAAATGCTTATCTTCAGCACGTATTACGAATGAATGTACAGCGCATACCAAGAAGAATGTATAATTATAAACCAAAAGGGAGAAGAATGTTGGGAAGACCATTGAAGAGATGGAAGGACCAATTCGACCTATAATGAGATCGGAACAGGCCATTGGGCTTAATCCTTGTTGTTGATGATGATCTCATTGAAGTTGAGTTTTTTATTTACTGACATTTTTACAGATTCTTTGAGATCAAACTTTGGAAAATATTGTTGGAAATTCAGCCAATTTCAATGAAACCATTTCATATATGTTTTAAAATGTTTGTATTACATTGAGTATCAAATACAAATAACTTTAAAAACTGATAACTCAGGATTTTTTATGAGACTCTGAGATGCTTATCTCAAATTACTTGTGTCAATCTTGGTGAACTTTTGATTACCATGCTCACATCTGGTTCTGAAATTCATAGATTTGTACCCAGTTAGAGTTGACAAACTTATTAGGCTGTAGAATTCCTGAGAATGGGTTCCTTCAGAAGGGAACTAAAGTCATGGGACCTATTTTGTAGATTTAAAACATACAAAAGAACTTCAAGCCTGAAAAAAAAGATACCTTTGAGTAAAATTAATTGAACCTTTCAAGCCCTGATTTGAATTGTGACACTAATGACAGGGGCCATTGAAGAGTGTCATTAAATAAAATATTAACTCAAATTGATTGTTTGCAAATATTCTATAACTGGATAAATTTCTTTGGTTTAATTACTTTACATTCTGTTTAGATGATACGTGAATTTTTCAGGTATTAACAATATGTAATCGTATTATGGATGACATCATCCCGACCGAAAGGGCAAATAGAGATTTCCGTGTAAAGTTTCCAGATGATGTCATGCAGGAGAATTTGGCAGGGCAGCTGTGGTTTGGTGCCGAAGTAAGTATTAATTTTTTTGTATCTTTCATTGTGCCATTGAACTTCATGAACTTGCAAACAATAAATGTTCTCTATGCATTCTAGCAAGGAAATCTTTTGAAAATGTAATTTGCAATGGGGAAAGTAGTTTCAAGACATGCTAAGATATTTATCATCTCCTTCCAAAAAAAAAAAGCTAGCCACTCATGCTAAATGATTGAGACATATAAGATTACAAATATGACTTAAGAGTTTATTGAGAACCAATATTGAAGAAAAATTAAAGATATAAATAATAATAATAATAAACATTTATTTATTTAGCAGATTTCATAATTAAATTATTGTAATTAATGATATAGAGAAAAATTTTTGCCTGAACCAGGAATTGAACCTCAAACTCTCAGCTTTCCATGGTTCAGGATTTGATTCCCAGTTCAGGCAAAATTTTTTCTCTTTACTGTTGATTACAATAGTTTAGTTGTGTACATTAATTTACTTATTTCAATCATAGTAATAGCTTTAGCTTCTTAATATTAATTTAATAAGATTTCATAATGTTTGACATCTTCCTGTGCCCAATTATTAACCAACTGTCATTCACCTCCACATCTATCATCCCAATCTTCCATCGTTCAATCCTTTTTACCATCATGCTGCTTAAAATACCATCAGTCCACATTATTTTTGATCGTCTTATTCTACCCATTCTAGTATTCTTCTTGGGAATCTATCTTCTGTCATTCTTTTTTACATAACCATATCACTTTAATTGTTTATTTTATAAAATCCACATAAATAATAAAAAAAAATTATATTTATGGCAGGATAGCTTAGAAGAGCTAAGGTCAACTAAAGTATTTATTATCACTAGTTAGATGACTAATGGGAGATGCATGATTACCATGGCACAGTTCGTCAACCTTAGTTTATTTTACAAGGCTCTTCTTAGAAATTACTTTTGCATTGATACACTCAATCATTTGTCTTCTCTAAGTTTTGTTGAGAGTCTTGTTTTAAATATTTAGGTTAGCATTTGAGTTATGAATCTGAAAATTATGTCAGCAAAATTTAATAATTTTGTCCAAAAATATATTGTAATTAGAGATTACAAAACATTGGCAGGAGAAATTCTCAGATATGGTAGCAAAGCATGGACGTAAGTGCTACGAACATGAATCATTGCCGGAAATTAAATTTTTAACTAGGACTGCAGGCTACACTAGATTAGACAAAAAAGAAAATATTGATATTCTAAAAGAGTTAAAATTGAAACTAATTTTAGACAATGTAATACAACGGGCAATTTACAAATTAAGTAAAATATGTGAAACATACAACTTGAAAGTATCTACTCTAAAAACAAAAGTTTTAGCTTTTCAAGGGTATGAACCACTAAGAGTAAAAATTCAATTAGAGAATAAAATAATAGAACAAGTGAGCAGTTTTAATTATCTGGGATACAATGTATCATATAAAGAAGTGAAGACATTGAAAACAAAATAAATAAATTTAATTATCAATGTTTTTATTATTAATTTCATACATCTCAATGATGGATAAATCATATTTAAAGAGAAAAATTATACGCTCAGACCGGGACTTGAACCCGGGACCCTTGGTTTTCTAGTCCAAGTGCTCTACCATTTGAGCTACCTGAGCAAGTACCGATCTAAACGCAAATCTTTCTCTATATACGTTGTAATTCCCGCCCACCAAATGCTTTGAAGCCTTTGCTTCTATCTTTGCAAATGGCGGCTCCTATATTAAGAAGACATATTTGGGAATTATACATTACATTATAAATGTATAATTTATAATTATAATTATAAAAATGTATAATTTATAATTATAATTATAATGTAATGTATAATTCCCAAATATGTCTTCTTAATATAAGAGCCGCCATTTGCAAAGATAGAAGCAAAGGCTTCAAAGCATTTGGTGGGCGGGAATTACAACGTATATAGAGAAAGATTTGCGTTTAGATCGGTACTTGCTCAGGTAGCTCAAATGGTAGAGCACTTGGACTAGAAAACCAAGGGTCCCGGGTTCAAGTCCCGGTCTGAGCGTATAATTTTTCTCTTTAAATAAAATTTAATTATATGTGTGGCATCATAAAACGAAGTCTCAAAGGAACTAGAAAGGAGACACTTTTAAAATTCTATAAAACAATGGTGGTTCCAGCACTAGTATATGGATCGGAACATTGGGTCTTAACCAAAAACCAGGAACGCAGAATAGAATCGTTAGAAATTAAGTTTCTGAGGAGTGTAGTTAGCTACACAATAATGGATCAATGGCTAGGTGAGGATATATGAAGAGAACTGAATATATTCAAACTATTAGATAGAATTACACAATACAGAGATGAATGGATGGACCACATCAATAGAATGGTAACAATAGAATTCCGAAACAGTTTCTTCATTACAAACCACTAGGACGAAGAAATGTTGGAAGACCCAGTAAAAGATGGATAGACCAATTCTAACATAAGATCGGAACAGACCAGCAACTCTAATCCTTGATGCTGATGATGATAATAAATAATAAAAACTATTCTTCTTCTTCACGGTTTAGGCTTATTTACTAGCCTGTTCCGGCTCCAAATTGCTGCTCTTTCCATCTTTTCCTTGGTCTTCCCAAACTTCTTCCTCGTGGTGAATAGTTGTATGCTGCTTTTGGTATTCTATTCTCAGTCATCCTTGCAAAGTGTTCTTTCCAGTTTGTTCTGTATTTCTCTATTGTTGAGTTTAATTCCTCTATTTTTAGTTGTTGTCTTATTTCTGTGTTATGTTTTTTGTCTGTTCTTTGATATCCTGCTATTGGTCTGAGGAATCTCATTTCAGCAGCTTGTATCCTGGCAGATTGTTGTGTTGTCACTGTCCATGTTTCGGATCCGTAAGTAATAATAGGCACTGCCATTGTCTTGTATAATTTCATTATAGAGTCTTTCCTGGCTTTATTTTTCAAAGTTCTTTTTAGTGTACCTGTTATATAATTAAACTTATTTAGTTTGTTATTTATATCTGTTTCTGCTGTGTATGATATTTCGCAACCTAGGAAGTTATATGTTACTACTTGTTCTATTGGTTTATTTTCTAATATTATCTTTGTCCGAACTGGATGAGCACCCTTGAAGGCCATTGTTTTTTTATTTTTGTGAGGAATACACTATTTTAGATTATATTAAAACTCAGCAATTAAGATGGTACGGACATGTCCAGCAAATGGAAGAGGATCGACTACCAAAATCTGTTTTGGAATGGAAACCTGAGGGAAGACGAAGCAGAGGAAGACCTAAAACCTCCTGGAGTCAGGGAATATGTTTATATATGAAGGAGAAACATCTACAACCAGGAGATTGGATGGTCCGACAAAATTGGCTATTAGGAATCGGACGATGTCAAAGACATTAATCAACTGATGATCTATCTACATTTCCATGTTGTATTTTTTTTGATATTTCATTTAGTTTGTATAGCATTCTTTGTAGTTCGTCTTCTGTTTTTGCTATTAAAACCTGGTCATCTGCAAAGGCTATAAAAACTATTAAAATTTTATATGATTTTCATAAATATTTATTTTATTTAACTTTCATAACAGCTGTTCAATGCACTGTATCTTCATCAGACAAATGTCATAAATACAAATAAATTTTTGATTTATGAGTATACGAAGTGTTCTATTTATGAGTATAGAAAATTAATTTATATTTATGACGTTCATCTGATGAAGATACAGTATGTTGAAACAGCTGTTATGGATGTTAAATAAAATAGATATTTATGAAAATCATATGAAACTTTGATAGTTTTATTTTTAAATATATCATGGATTTTCATCAAGTAAACACCAAATCAATTGAGTAATTGTATAAAATATTAAAATATCACAGTACCAAGTGAAAAACCCATTTGCATAGAATGTCCTTTAACCCATTCACCTCAAAAGACCAGGTAGACTCGCTTAACTCTGCTGTTATATTTTTTGCAATATATTGTACATCCCTTGGCAGGGTAAAATTTCATCAAGATTTTGAATAGTAGAGAATTGTGTTTTTGCCTTCACCCTTATTGTGACCTCAAGTACCATTATCTTTTGTTCGTTTTGAATGTCTGAAAATAGACAATATAATTTACGGTAACTTAAATCCGGTTTCTGGGGAAATGTATTGAGCATTTAAACCTAAAGCGAATGGGTTAAAAGGATAGGATGCCACACATCAAATGGAAGAGATCTTGGGAGTATCTGTGTAAACAATGGAATAATACCATAACAGTACACTACTAGGCCACATGAAAGACAAAAAAAAGTTTTGACAAAGACTATATTATTTTCTATAAATGCCCAAAAACTCTTCAAATGTTTATAATTTGAAAAAAAATTCCAGCCTTCTTCTGTCTTTTAATTCAGATATACTGACTGACCATATACAGCTTCTTAGGTTTTGTATGTAACATTGACAAACTAACTCACTGGCTCTTTCGAACCCATAGGTTCATGGCTGCACGGACATAAGCTCTCCATACAACCCTATCCTGACCTAATATTTTCCAATCATCCTCTGTATAATCTACTTTCCTCAAATCATGGATGATATTCTCCCACCTCATGTAACATTGACAAACATGAACTTTTTTCATATAGGTCTATTTGTATATATTTTAATGGAACAGAAATCTTTATAAAAATGATGCACTCTTTTTTTATGTCCAATTATCGAAACAATCAAATATCTGAAATACATTTTTAAAGAGAAAATGTTTTGCCTGAATTAGGATTTGAACCCATGATATCCAGTTTTATGCACTAGCATATTATCTACTTGTGCTACTCAGGCATAAGTAATTAGTGTGCCAATGTGTAAATTGGATACCTTCAGTTAAAATCCTGGTTCAGAAAAAAAAATCTTTAAAAAATGATTGAAAAGATCAGAATGAGTGTATAAATTTACAAATTAACATCATTGTTCCAATTATTTTGATTAATCAAAGTTTCAATGAATATTGCAAGTTAGTTATTTATATCTTAAAATACAATAGGAAGAGGTAAGAATGAACAGACAAAATGTTTTAATTATTAATTAGTTAATAGTGAGTGGAGAACATATTTTCATCAGTGGAAGCCATGACTGAAGAGGGACATGATATTGTCTGAAACCATCGGTATCAAAGAAATTTGAAAATGTATGAGGTGAGTCGATAAAAATATGTTCTCCAGTCACTATTAATGATATAACCTCATAATGTTTACTTCCCAATATTAATTTAAATATATTAATTAGTTATTTATAGTTACCTGGTCTTTATGTGTAACATTGAATTATCAAGACTTTTATTACAAGGAAGAAAAAGGAAAGTAACTGTTTTTCAAATGGGAAAAGTATTTTTCAATAGTGAACAAAAGCAAAATGCTCCTGCAAGATTACCACTATTTCTATTCTCTCTCTTCCATGCTACATGTTACACTTATTAACAGCAAGACACAATATTGCAACCTTTTAAGCTTCTGGTTGGCAAATGTTAGGTGGCTGATCATGGACAATCCTTCTTACATTTTAAATCACCTCATTTTGTCATTAAACTGTTCTGTTTTATATTTTACTAGCTAATACCCAGTGTACGCTGCTACTCATAAATAAATGTTAATGTGTTTTTACCACCAGCCCTGCGCTGTTATACTTATCCGTGAATCTGCTTATCCCGATCTTTTGTCATCAATGAAAGACAAAAAATGGTTGTTGTGAGTTATGAAAGTACAAACCAATAATAATAATAAAATAATAATTATAGATGTAAAAAGATTACCAAAATAATTAATACGAAATACTGATTCCATAGAAGATAAATGTATGTTGTCATGGACTTTTTTTGTAGAGTTTTTTAAGATGTTCAATTCTGTGTATATTAATTTGGTGTATTTGTTATGGTTTAGGCAGCATAACCCATTTAAGTGTCAAAATAGGGACTTTATTTCACGTTTTTCACTACAAAGGATGAACTCAATCGGATGAACAATATGGCAGAGCACGCTTGCCTGGGAATCTACTTATCCCAATCTTCTTGGTATCAATGAAAGATAAAAATGGTTGTTGTGAGTTATCCGTAAAAGATAAACATATGCTGTCGTGGACTTTTTTGTAGAGTTTTGTGAGATATTCAATTTTGTGTACGTTAATTTGATGTATTTGTTATGGTTTAGGCAGCGTAAGGCATTTAAGTGTCAAAATAGGGAATTTATTTCACGTTTTTCACTACAAAGGGTGATTTTTAGGGGTGAAGATGTTGAGTATTACAACTTTCTTATAGCCTGTGTTCATCTCCACAATCACCTGAACAATTATTCAAAAAGCCCCATCTCAATTGGATGAACGGTATGGCAGAGCACGCTTGCCCGGGAATCTACTTATCCCAATCTTCTTGGTATCAATGAAAGACAAAAATGGTTGTTGTGAGATATCTGTAAAAGATAAACATATGCTGTCATGGACTTTTTTTTGAAGAGTTTTGTGAGATATTCAATTCTGTGTACATTAATTTGGTGTTTGTTATGGTTTAGGCAGTGTAAGCCATTTAAGCATCAAAATAGGGACTTTATTTCCCGTTTTTCACTACAAAGAGTGATTTTTAGAGGTGAAGGAGTTGAATATCACAACTCTCTTATAGTCTATGTTCATCCCGGGAATGTGCTGAACATTTTGCAAAAAAACCCTATCAAATCGGATCAACGGTATCGCCGCGCATAGAATACGAACTAACAAACAAACATTGATTTTTATATATTAGATTCTAGAATTTTGTAGCATAACGTATAGTTTAACTGATTTTCTTTTTGTTTACTTTACAGTGTTTAGCTGCAGGTTCAAGTATCATGAACCGTGAAGGAGAAAGTTCAGCAATGCGGCCATTGGCGAAAGCTTTAACGAAAGCTCTTGAAAATGTGCGTAATTTGCTTCGAGAGCAGTGCCTTCGTGGTAACACGAGCAGCAGTTCTTTGAAATTGAGCATAATGAATGAAGCATTTGGAGAAAGACTACAAGAGGCTCTCAAGATATTTGATCGATTGTTTGCTGAGTTTGAGCTTTGTTACGTCAGTGCTATGGTTCCTGTCAAGTCTACAAAAGAATATGAACTACAGCAGCTTGTGGTCGTTTTATTTTTCAGAAACATTGCAAAGGTATTTTTCACTTTATACAAATGTCCCAAAGTTCAATTAAAAATTATATAAGGATTGTTGAATGGAGTCAGACAAGAATTTCATATTCATAGTTAAATATGGGAAATAACATTATGAGGTTCTTAATCAATGAATGAATGAGTCACTTCTTATCTTGAACTTTTATAGGAAAATTTGGAATATATAGGAGAATATAGGAGAATTTGGAATATACAGAATGAATACACATATAGATAAGTATGTGTTTTGCACTCTTTTAACTTTACTATCTAACCTCTCTTGTTTTTTCGACCCCAATGCTATTAGGGCATCCGAGGGCTAGGGAGTCCTTCCTTTTTTCCATTTCGTCTTTCCTTTATTTTCTTTTCTTCTCCAGAAAAGCCTGACCAGAGGCTATAAGATGGCAGCCCCATCATTGGTCTTGCCTTCCTTTGGCCAGCAACCAATCGAAGGGACTATTATTATGCTTTCAAGTCTTATACGAGAATTTCCCATAAGGGAAAATTTTCTATAGGATCGTAACAGGCCTTGGCCTAATACTTGGAAGGAAGAAGAAGAAGAAGAGAAGAAGATATTAAAGCTTTGGGATTCAATCATTTTGCTCATAAAGAGGCAGTGTTCAATAGTTTGACACATAGATTAGTAAATATACCTATGAACAAAGAAAATTATGAAAAAGAAAAAAGAATACATAATTAATGTTGCAGCAGAAAATATGGTATACAAGAAAATAAATACACTTACCATCTATTGAAACAACATAAGTTACAAAAAAATTTCAAAAAGTTGATATAAAATTGGCACTGAAGAACAAATACAGCCTAAATAGGATAATCAAAACCAATAAAAATGAAAAAATTGAAGAAGAAAACAAATCAGGAGTTTACCAGATCAAATGCAGGGATTGTGACAAAATTTACATAAGTAAAACAAAAAGAAAGTTGAAAACTAGGGTGAAAGAACATATTAGAAATGTCAAAAATAGTGAAATGGAAAATTCAGCAGTAGCTGATCATACTTGGTCTGAAAAACATATAATTGAATCAAAAGCCAGTCTAATTAAACAAATAGAAAAACAATAATACTGGTCTTGCGAGAGCCTTATGAAGCCATATTCTTTACTAAAGATGGTTTCATTATACTGTTAACTATCCCCGTTGTTTTTATGAAATTTGTGATTTTCTTTGGTATATCAGCTTCATCTTGAAATGTTAAATTATAACCCAAATAATTAAATTCATTTACTCGTTCTAAAATTTCATCATCTTGAAAGAATGAGTTCAAATCGGATCCCCAAAGCTGTTTGTAATTATATACCAAGAGGACGAAGATCACTGGGCCGTCCTATGAAACGCTGGAGGGAAAATTTTCTATAGGATCGTAACAGGCCTTGGCCTAATTCTTGGAAGGAAGAAGAAGAAGAAGAAATTTCATCATCCAAAACAATTTTGCTAGGTATAGGGTATTTCCCACATAAGGCCATCACTTTAGTTTTCTTTGTATTGATTTCCATATTGTACCTTTTTGGAATGATATTAAAATTTTGTATAGAATTCCAAAAGCCATGCTTCGTTACTGCCCCCAAGGCAAAAGATCGCTGGGACGTCCAAAAAAGTGCTGGATGGAAAATTTCTCTTTGAGACCGTAACAGGCCACACAGCCTAATACTTGCATAGGTGATGATGATGATGATGAGGAAGAGAAAAACAAAAAGAACTCGTGGTTTGGGAAAAAATCCACATTCAAAAAAGCAAGAAAGAAAATCTTATGAACTTCGAAATTCCTGTGGATTCTGAATGGATCTGGAGGTTTATTAGTCCACCAACAGAGGGAAGAAGTAGTAGTTCTTCTGATTGACATAACATTAGTTGATGATATATTACTGAAGATGAAATTGCTAAGGCTTTGAAACCGCGGTCTAATTAGAGGACTGGATATGAGGTGAGGTATGAAGCATTTTAATTTTAACCTTCATTCATCTTACCTCATATTTTATGTTTTTTTTAAATATGGGAATTGCAGTTTTCAAGAGGAGTTCCCTCTCAAAGTTCATCAAATCAGTACCAGATGGCAATGTTATAGATGAAAATTCCAAAGAAAATCTGGTAGTCATAATGTCGGCTGAAGATAAGAGGGAGTTCCCATGTTTAAAAAAACACAATATATGAAGTAAGATAAGAAGTGACTCATTCATTCAAAGAATTTCATATATTGAACTTATAAGCTATGGAGCCTATTTACTGAGCTGTGATTTTTTTTAGCTGAGGGTATTTTTCCTTGGAGGTTGGGATTGGGAAGTACTATCTTTCATGACAGTTGTTCAGAAACTTTTTTTTTAGTTTTATTGGCCTACTTCTTTGTTTTAAGTGAAGGGCCATGGTTTCTTCTTCTTCTTCTTCCTTCCAAGTATTAGGCCAAGGCCTGTTACGATCCTATAGAAAATTTTCCCTCCAGCGCTTCATAGGACGGCCCAGTGATCTTCGTCCTCTTGGTATATAATTATAAACAGCTTTGGGGATCCGATTTGAACTCATTCTTTCAAGATGGTGTTTCCAATTTAGTTGGTACTGTGCCATGGTTTCTAAACTATTTTTCACACATCTTTATTGTTATGAAGTATTTAATTTTCTATCTAATTGAGTGAGGGACAGCAATGTCCATATCCATATATAGTTTTTCCTGAAGAAAACACTGGTGATATGGGACTGTTTTTCACACTCATTCCTTTCTTTCTTTGCTGTTTCATGTTAAGTCACATAATTATTTTTAAAGTGATCTCAAAGCCAACGAGTAGATTTGGAAGTGAAAACTTAGACATGTGGAATAAAAGATAAAAAGAAAATTGAAGCTGTAAAAATGAGAGTTCTAAGATCTTTAACTGGATAAAGTAAATTGGATAAGATACAAAACAGAGTCATTAGGAGTAAACTTAAAATTAGAAATGTAATTGAATATATAATAGATTATAGAACAAGATGGAAATAGCACAACAAAAGAATTAATCCAAATAGATGATTGAGGATTAGATTTGAGTATAAACCAAGAGGAAAGAGATCAAGAGGCATACCAAGGAGAAGATTGCATGAAGATTTTGAGAACAATACAGGCAATTGCTCCCTAATCTATGAAACCAAGAAGAAGAAGAAGGAGTTTTCAATATTTTAAATCTCATGATAAATTAGCTTGAAGAATAGAATGTATTATGACTTGTGAAAATTCCACTTCAATCCGTAAAACATCCATTTTCAGTAACTCTGAGGGAGAGAATCGTTATATTAGGACTGAAAATTGCTGTATTTTAATTTCAGATATGTTCTCTTTAATTTTTATTAGTTGCAAATGGTTTTGGTTGTACACCCTCTCATCCTATATTTAGTGAAGTTTGCGAGATTCTACTTTAGTAATATGAATCTCCTGATGATCAGAGTGGCAGCAACATAAGCTTATGTATATATCAGTAGTAGTAGTAATAGTAATATTCAAATGTTCTGAAGCTCTTGATTTGTCATCATTCGCTTGCAGGCTTCCCAATAATATTCAGCAATTTGGAATGTTGTTCCAACTATTTTCTGAAGATCAGTGCAGAACATCAAGTGATCCTTGTTCATTATCGTATTTGTGTCCTTGCATACTATGCAGTGTGGAGAGTCTAGTAGCTTAATTCTATGTAGATGTGCTGCCAAGCAATCATGACCAGTTTCAAGACGAAATGATGCAACTGCAATTGATCAGGGGCTGTTTGGTATTGTATCTGGTTCTAGTAATGTCTTCCATATCTTGGTTTCACATTGGATTTTCTTTTGTTTAGCTATATGGGATTTTATTTTCATTTTGGTGTAGAGTTGTACTGTGGAAGAAATACTCTGCGTGCAAAAATAGTAATTAGAGATGAAATTATTGAACAAGTATCCCACTTTAAATATTTAGGATGTGACATCCAGCTATGGGTATGATAAAGATATTGAACACAAAACACATCAGTTTCAAGCTATTTGTGGTACAATAAATAGAACATTGAATAATAAAGCCCATAAACAAATAAAATTAAAATTTTATAAAACAATGGCTGTCCTTGTCCTTTTATATGGGAGTGAATCTTGGATTACCACTACCAAACAAGAAAGTAAAATCCAAGCAGCCGAGATGAAATTTTTAAGAAGAGTAAAAGGCTGCACTAGAATGGACCAGATAAGAAACGAGGATATCCTTGAAGAACTGCAGATCTACTCCATAAAAGAAAAGATATTTAACAACAAGATACAGTGGAAAGAACACATAGAAAGAATGGAAGAAAGTAGATTACCAAATAAAATCTTCCATTATTTTTCAAGAGGAATAAGAGATGTCGGACGTCCTTGGAAGAGATGGTCTTAGATCTATTAGTGAAGACGGAACAGGCAACTCTTGCCTAAACCAGGAAGTGAAGAAGAAGAAGAAGAAGAAGTTGTACTGATTTGTAAGATAGGTAAGTGATCTTACTCTGTTGGATGAGTGTACCTTCTTTTGCATGTATATATCAGTGAAATGCTGATTCTTAACACTTTTTTTTTCTCCCCTATTGCATTGAATTTTGAATCTGTAGATCATAGGTTCCCTCTCTTAAAAATGTTTTTCTAATCCACTATTCAGTTCCTCAATTTTTTTGTGTTGAAATTTGCAAATTGTACTATAAGCAAGTGATGAATAGTAGGTTATGTTATGTGTGATTTGTTAACAGGGCATTAAGAATGAAGCTCCTGACGCAGGAAATGGTGGATGACTATGATCCTGCTCTAATGTTCACAATTCCTCGTCTTGCAATTGTCAGTGGACTGCTGATCTTCCCAGATGGTCCACTCTGTCTTGATAGAACACCTTCTGATATGTCCGAAATGTTCCGTCCATTCAGGGTAAATATAATTATTAACTTAACACACAAATTCAAATATCCTGTTTTCTCACATTTAAGAGTCTAATCAAAATTTTATTGCTCACTGATATAAGCAGTAATAAGAAATTAGAATAAATATGAAAAATCCTTCAAAAATGGCATATAACTATTAAGTTTATTAAGAGCCTGCAGCTTTAGTAGAATGCCTTTTTAAACGAGTTATCTAAATATCTACCTATAATGGTGTAGCCCATTGTTGAGCCATAGCCTCTCCTTTGTAAGGAGTAACTAGACCAAGTTCATTTTTTAGGTACCTTATTTACTCATAGATGTCATGAATGGCATGCGGTCAACACCCCGACCCAATGAGACATCTAACTAAGGTATTACTAGGATGTGGATGTCGGTAAATTTTGCTTAGATGCCTCTTTATTCAGGCTAAAGGATCTTTTACGAACCTGAAAATCTTCAGACTTGGGACCCATAGCTTAAAGTCCCTCCCAGAAGACTTACTCCTTGGATTTTTCCTTCCTAAAAAGAATCTATCAACCCCAGCCAGGTTTGAACCCACAACCCTCGGAACCAGAGGCAAGGAGTGTAACCACTATCCACTGCGGCCTACTTTTAAATGAGTTAGATCTATTTTAAATTTAAAAGTGAATCTTATCAGATTCTTTTACCATTTTTGATTGAAATGGTAAAATTTTATTATGGTTTTGCTGTCTTTTTTTTTACATCATCATCATCCTGGCAGGTATTAGTCCTAGATGAACTGTTACGGCCTGAGAAAGTGGTTTTTGTGCCATCTTTTCATAGGTCGACCAAGTGACCGTTTCCCATTTGGACAGTAGTTCATTATTGCCTTGGGGATCCTGGATCTAGCCATTCTTGAGACATGTTCCTTCCAGTTTAGCTGATATCTGGAGATGTAGTCCAGTATTGGTGACACATTAAGTTCTTGAAGGATTTCTACATTTTTCTTTCGATCCCATTTGGTGTAGCCAGCTGTTCGGCGCATAAATTTCATCTCACAAGCTGTTAGTCTGCTTTCATCTCTCGTCCTTATAGTCCACGCTTCACTCCCATAACATAGGACCAATTAATGAAATAAATGTTTTGTATTGCCTTTCAAAGCCTTTTATTATGTTTTATGAATTTATAATTTTTGGGAGTTGTAAAATAATTAAATGAAAAGAAATAGCCCCACAAATAGATTATTGTCTTCCAGTCACTTCATACAGTGAGTATCACCAGGTAAAAATGTAAAATGAAAGGTTATTAATTGCCCCAGGGTTATTATTTGACTTCTAAATCATGCATGTTTTTATTTGACTTCCAATTCATGCATGCCTCCTTCAAAAACAACAATGAATACTAAATATTTATATTCTTATTTGAAGTAAAAATATACGTCTGGTTCGAGATTTGAACCCAATGTCTCTAGTTTTGTACATCAGCACTCTGACCACTGTGCTACCAAGGCTCCCAATTCTCTCCTTTATATGAATTGCCGCATGCCGAGACTATGAACTCTTTATTCTACACGCCATCTGCGGCTTCTTTAACAAGAAAACTTTATTGGTAAATACCACATTTATAGTCGGTGAATTTTTTTTAAATGGATTATATTTGAGTTCTCTTTCTTTGACTATCACATTGTTGCATAAGGGATTTAGTAGTTATTCTATTTGAATAATTACTTATGCATATTTGTGTGCATTTCTTCATTATTGTTATTACAAGATACAGTATCTAGTAACATTCCAAAATCCAATGTTCCCAAACTCAACTGATAATACACAACTGTATTTATGTTAGAGATAAATCATTAGTTAAATCATAAATAGAAAAAAAAAAGTGGAATAACCAATTGGACCATCTATAAACTTAAAATTTACATTGAAAACAATATAAATATTAAAAGTAAATATGTTTACAAAACAATAAAATACAGATATAGAAGGATAAATTATATTTGAAGAGAAAAATTTTTCGCCTAGACCGGGACTCGAACCCGGGACCCTTGGCTTTCCGGGCCAAGTGCTCTACCAACTGAGCTACCGAGGCGAGTTACGATCTAGACGCAAATTTTTCTCTTATGTATGTTGTAATTCCCTCGCGCCAAATATATATAGATATAGAAATATACAGATATAGAAATGAGATTTCTCAGATCAGTTGCAGGTGTATCTCTAAGAGATCAAAGGAGAAGTCAAGATATCAGAGATGTACTACAAATCTATAATATAAACGAGAAAATACACACAAATAAACATATTTTTTATTATTTCACTCACCTCATACTTCATATGAAGTGAGTAAAATAATAAAAAAATAAACAATATTAAAAAACCTCATAGTGTTATTTCCTATCTACATAACTTAACAAATAAACATAATTGGTTTGAACATATACAAAGAATGCCAAATAATCATTTATCAAAACAGCTGCTTCATTATAGGCCTCTAGGCCGAAGAAATGTAGGAAGACCAAAACGTCGTTGGAAGGACGACCTGCGCCTGCGGCATGTAGTGCGCTGGGGAACGGAATGGGCCAACAGGCCCATATCTTGAAGATGATGATGATGATGATGATAAAATACAGATTATATACTTATTTTAGGAATTCTCACTATGAGGTATATTCTACCTTAACAGATTATATAATATATTATAAATACAAATATTAAGTAAATAAATACAATATAAATATTAAAGGTAAATATGATTACAAAACAATAAAATACAGATTATATAATATAAATTATGAATACAAATACAAATATTAAGTAAATAAATACAAAAAAGGAAAAAAAAAATATAGCTATGATTATGCCTTCTAATGGAAATTTACATCTGTATTTGAATTCTGAGGTCGATACACAAGCAGGAAACATAAAGAAATAAACAATTATATAATACATGTCTCCACTAGCACACTATAAGTGACATAATTCCCCATTAAATCATAATATTTAACATTAATATAAGTAAATTAATTAACAATCTTCTACACAAGACATGTGACAACCACAAAAGAAACTCATAGTCTACTTAATATAACTAAAAGATTCTTGACATGATATGACCTTATATGTCAAAATTCAGTACTTCACAAAACTTTCAAGTATTCATATTGTAATAGTAGAGTTATGGGTTGTTAACTGTTTTCATGGGACAAGAAATATTCTCATGGAATGGTGAAATTAAATGTTTCTTACCTCTCCTCATATAAATCTTCTAAGTAGATCGCAATTTCGAGACCATAACGGTCTCATCTTCAGTACTTCTTAGGCGACTGATGTTATGTCATCAGAAGAAACTCTTCTTCTTCCCTCTGTTGGTGGACCGATGAACTCACGGTTTGGGAAAAGATCCACATTCAGAAAAACAAAGGAAAACTTATGAACTTTGAAATTCTCGCAAATTTTGACCTGATCCAGAGGTTCATCGGTCCACCAACAGAGGGAAGAAGAAGAGTTTATTCCGATCGACATAACATCAGTCGCCAATGAAGTACTGAAGATGAGACTGTTATGGTCTCGAAATCGCGATCTACTGAGAAGATTTATATGAGGGAGGTGAGAAACATTTAATTTCACCATAAATTAAACCTCATAGTGATTAATTCCTATAAAAGTTAATTTCTCATGGAATTTCAACCAATGTATGGGCTCAGTGAATACCCAGTAACATGGGATTTGGGTAGCTACAGAAAATAGTGGATTCAGGTTAAGTAAGCCAGCTAATATGGCTAGAAGATCTGGCACATGTTACCTTCCTTTACTGGCTAGATGATCATCTTCCCATGTTGACAGGTGGATGTGAAGCCAGGATACAGGCCTTTAGCAAACATGAAATTAAATTTAGTTTAATGTTAGTGCTATGTTATTTTGTTATAAAAAGTATTACTTTGTTTCACATGAATCCAGTTTGTGAGTCAATTTTTATTTTTGTTTTTACAATCACAAAAATAAGGTTAGTTCTATATGTAATGGAATTATATTTGACTAAATATGATAGACGAAGAAAGGATTTTCATATATTAAAATTATGCAAATAAGGACTTTATTTCTTTTTCATAAGTAATGCCACGAGTGATTTCCAATTTATCTAGAGAATTTGGAAATCAAGAGTGGCATTTGTTAGGACTATTTAACGAATAAAATTAAGCTGTTTACTCACAAATCATTGTTTAACTAAAGTTATCTTAAAATATTTATATATTTAATGTAAACAGCGATGTTTGAAAACAAATCAGAAATATGAGGTTATGTTCATTCACTGCTGCTTGATCATATTATTTATTGGCAAATAAGATCGCAATATTGTAAGAGTGCACCCAAGTGGAGAAATAATGAAACACATCAAACTATATATCATAATCAACATTACCGGTTATTCATTAATTTTTTTAGTAAACAACTCAGTAAAATCAAGGAATCTTTTCATTATTAAATTAATATTGAGATGCTAAAGCTATTACTATGATAGAAATAAGTAAATTAATAAACACAATTAAATTATTGTAAATCAATGGTAAAGAGAAAAATTTTTGCCTGAACCGGGAATTGAACCCCGAACCTTTAGCTTTCCGTGCTAATGCTCAGACCATTGTGTATTTGTGAATTATGATTCATTGCAATTGAATGTGGGACCAGTAGAGTAAAGGTAAAGGAAGGATTTCTGCTTGGATGGGAATGGAGCCTGGATTAGCTCAGTGGTCTGAGCATTAGCACGGAAAGCTAAAGGTTCGGGGTTCGATTCCCGGTTCAGGCAAAAATTTTTCTCTTTACCATTGATTTACAATCTTTTCATTATTTGCTATATTCAATTTATTTGTTGGAGAAAAATAATGCTTTGAAATGTTCAGAACATTAAAAAGGACGAGCTTTCTTTATCACAAAAGCAGGAGCTGATAAAGAGAAATCGATAAAGAGCAAAGTGAAACACAACTGCCATTGGTTGTAAAACAAGATTCATTGAAATGTGATTGGTCATTGACTAGAATTTGTGGCATGAGTTAAATAGTCAATGTAAAATGAAATGTTTTATCATGTCAAGATGTTACCTTTATAAAACTTTGTTTGAGTTATTTTCATTCAATTGAAGGAAAAGTTTTATTATAAGTGTAGCCAAGTGATTAATTTGTAGCATAGTAATGCATTTTCATCAAGATACACTTCCTTGAATCATGTGCTCTCCTTCAACCTTGAGTCTTCTCTCTTCTGCATGATACTACCATAATTTACACAAGTGATTTCCAACATAAGTAGTAAACTCCCCATTCCAATTGACAGTTGATCATTATGTTGTCAGTTCCACTCAATTTTATTATAATGCCTTGCTCCTAGTTCCAAAGTTCATGGGTTCAAACCTTCGGGGTCAACAGATTTTTCAGGGTGTAAAAAAAAGAAAAGAGCTTGGCTTCTTCAAGAAGGGAAGTAAAACCATGACTCTTATATGGTAGATTTATGGGACGTAAAGAAGCTCATGTCTGAAAAAAAAAGGCCGCTGAGAGAAATGTATTGCCCCTTTCAACTCGCAGATTTGATTTGAAAACCTGAAATGCCAAAGAACATAGTAAAATAATGTAGTATTACCTGATCATTATATCACTAAATCAAACCTGTTAATGCAAATAATGGACAATTTACATAGCTGGGGGACATGCCTTAGCATAGTTGGTTAAAGCAATATGCTACAAGCCAGAAGCTTATGGGTTCAGTTCCCAATGGAATACAATTTTTAAACTGGCCTGAATCTTTTACCAGCACCGAAGTCTGGATTTCAATCAGCCTCTAATGGAAACAAGTACCAAATGCTTGTTCTGGGGATAATGGTGGCTGTTATGCAGTCTTGTGCTGATTGTTTGCAAAGGTTGGAACTTTTATCTCCTACTACACCAAGGGCCTCCTGGGACCTGTAATAGAATGGCTTTACTTTATAACTATTCATTATATAATATTCCAATCTTAACTTTTAACATGTAAAAATCTTGTTTATTTTTTATTATTTCACTCACCTCATACTTCATAATTCATAGCAGACCCAGGGTTTCTTCACATCTTTTGTGACATTCTCAATGCTGTGTCACGTTCACAACTGACGTCCAACAGCCTTCTATCCTGCAGACTGACCTCCGTGCCATCTGGTGGCCGACCAAAGAATTTCCAAATCAGTCCCCTCTCCTTATAACCGGGTATTTCAAAATTCATAGTTGTATTTTCATTCTTGCATATGTAAATTTTTTCCAAATTGTGAGTTCCTTCGGTTTTTCCAATTGTCTGAGTAATTTTGTTTTGGTTTCTATTCTATGTTTTTCTGACCAGGCATGTGCAGCTATTGCAGATTTTTCAGTTTCTCCATTTTTAACATTTCTGAGGTGTTCTTTTAATCTTGTATTTAGATTCCTTTTTGTTTTTCCTATGTATATCTTTTCACAATCTTTACAATTAATTTGATAAATTCCCGATTTTTTGCAGTCTTCAATCTTTTCATTTTTGTTGGTTTTTATTAAATTACCTAAGTTGTAATCATTTTTCGGTGCTAATTTAATGTTGAATTTGTTGAAAATTTTTTGGAACTTGTCAAATACTAAAGGATGGTATGTGAACTTCTTGAATTTTTTGCCTATATTTTTATCTGTCTGAAGAGTAAAATAAATAAATTCAAAGAACAAAAAATCATTAATGAAAGTACTCTTCAGACAGATAAAAATATAGGCAAAAAATTCAAGAAGTTCACATACCATCCTTTAGTATTTGACAAGTTTCAAAAAATTTTCAACAAATTCAACATTAAATTAGCACCGAAAAATGATTACAACTTAGGTAATTTAATAAAAACCAACAAAAATGAAAAGATTGAAAACTGCAAAAAATCGGGAATTTATCAAATTAATTGTAAAGATTGTGAAAAGATATACATAGGAAAAACAAAAAGGAATCTAAATACAAGATTAAAAGAACACCTCAGAAATGTTAAAAATGGAGAAACTGAAAAATCTGCAATAGCTGCACATGCCTGGTCAGAAAAACATAGAATAGAAACCAAAACAAAATTACTCAGACAATTGGAAAAACCGAAGGAACTCACAATTTGGGAAAAAATTTACATATGCAAGAATGAAAATACAACTATGAATTTTGAAATACCCGGTTATAAGGAGAGAGGACTGATTTGGAAATTCTTTGGTCGGCCACCAGATGGCGCAGAGGTCAGTCTGCAGGATAGAAGGCCGTTGGACGTCAGTTGTGAACGTGACACAGCATTGAGAATGTCACAAAAGATGTGAAGAAACCCTGGGTCTGCTATGAATTATGAAGTATGAGGTGAGTGAAATAATAAAAAATAAACAATATTAAAAAACCTCAGTGTTATTTCCTATCTACATAACTTAATGTAAAAATCTGTTTGAAGTGTGAGGTATAAAACATTGTTCCAAGAAATAATTTTCTCCATAAACCAGATTTTCATGCAGTTAATCAGAATTCTATGAATCTTCTCTCATGATTTTTTATAATTTTGTTTTCAGACTCTGCTGAACAAGATACGTGAACTGCTGTGGACGCTGAATAAGAAAGAATTGTATACTCTGGAAAAATTATTGTGTTCTTCTGAAGAACCTAGTGATTTCCACATGCAAAGCCAGCAAATGAACATTTATACTGTTTCAACAACAAATGAAACTTCATCCTATCCAACAGTGCCTGATGTCGATGACTTCGTTACACGTTTTTACATTGATTATCCAAGTTGTAAACAGTTTGTTAAAGATTTTTGTGATAATACAGCATCAAGAAGTGTACAAGCCGTGACAACACAAGATGCCTTTCGTAGTGAAGTGAATCACAATTCTACATCAGTCGAGAACCAACCTCAATCATGGGACATCACTTCAGAAAGTGAGGATGAAACAGAATGGGTGGGAGAAACATCTGAATGTGAGACAATTGTTACAGAAGTTTATAATGGAGAAGAGTTTGAATGTGAAAGAAAACAAGATGAAACTCCAGAGCAGAATAATTCTGCACCTGCTTCAAATGAGAGTTGTGTTTTTGCACATCAACCCGGCCTCCGAGAGATGATGGTATTTGGAGAACATATTAACGCAGATCTAGAAGAATCTGATCTTCAATCTTCAACACCTTGTGCTTCCTATTCACTTCAGGGACATGATAACTTATCGATAGAATCTCAAAAACTTTCTGAAATCTCAAATTCTGAAGATATAAATGATTTAGAACACACAGATGCTGTGACTATCCCAACCTCATGTGTTTCTGGCTTTCTTCTCGCTAATCAAGTAGGTCACGATGCAATACTTGCTTCAGTAGATAGATTATCAGGCTCTATGTTACCTGATTTATCTCCAACTGCTGGAGAATCACTTCCCGATGCTGATTCTCATGAAGCATTGTCTGTTGCCACAGCAACGCTTTCAAATTTATTGCTCAGTAGTCCAAATTTATCCCCTTTAAGAGATGGAGAACAAGATATGTCACATGATTCTGGTGTTGGCACGGGAATCAGTCAAAGTGATTTAGACATTGCTGCTGGTCTTGAAAATATTAACAAAATTGAGCGTTGTAACACTTTTCCAGAAGATTTAGAGAATATGAAGGAATTTCCAGAAACAGTTGCTTGCAATTGTTTTGGTGGTGATAAAACTAAGTCTTGTCCTTATAGATGTGTTGATCACACAGTTGCTGAAAGCAAAACGTGGCCAAGCGCTGCAATAGAAGACAGTGTTGAAACTCCATGCATAACAATTAATGGTAAAATCTGTGATAATGTATTAAATGATGATAGTGTTAGTAAAATCGAAAACATTGTAGCTTGTCAAAATTGTATGTCGCCTATTGAAAATTTTGACAGAGAGGATCGAATATCCTCTGGTACCTTAAATTATATACATGCTAATAATTCTTATTTTACATCTGACTTTAATGGTGAAGTTTCCTCTAGAAATGGCAGTCTACACAATAATAGTGAAGTGACAGACGTTTGTCCATCTTCTTTTGATAATAGTACTAAGCAGAATGTAAGTGAGGATTGTGCTATTTGTGGTGGCAGTGATGTATTTGAAAGTGTAAGGAGAGAGGAGACTGACGTTTCGTTGGCAGTCCCTAGTATAGTAATAAAAACAGAAGAGATTGCTACAAAAAGACCTGAAGATTGTTTGAGTGTAACGGATGAAATTAACAGTGATTGTATTTCTAATAACAGTGAAGTAAGTCGAGTCAAAATTTCAATTCCTAGTGATTTGACTGATGTGGAACGTTATGAAAAGTTAGATACTGACTCAGTTGAACATAATAAAGAAGAGATAAAATCTTTGAACAGTGTAAATACTTCTCCAACTGGTGTTCAAAGTACATCTAGTATTCAAAAGTAAGATTATAAATATTTATTAGAGGTATAGTCAAATAATTTTGTCTGCAAGTTGCACTAATGGTCACAACTTAGAGAAATAATGGTCAGTTGTTGTTAAAAGGAAAGTGGAATTTAAAAGTATGTGACACATCGAAAAACTGACAAATTGACACATTAGTAGGGACCAGATTTATGTGCTCTTATCATTTCTGAAATATGTATGCAATTGTGCTTGAAAAAGTTTCAAAATATACAAGTAATATATGCATCTCTAGTTTTTTCACACAATACTTTTTCTATATTTATTACAAAATGGATGTTTGGGAGAAAATTTGGCATCAAAAAAGGGAGAAAATATTTTGAAAACCATATAAATATACCATATAGGCACTATCTTGTTCAAAATATGTTGCATTTATAAAAGAGCAAAATATGCCAGCTCAAAGCAATGTTTAATAAACTCAAACAGTGACAGTTCATATAGATAATACATGAACATATAAATTAAATCCTGGGAAAGAATATGGAAGTGCATGAAAATCTGGTCCTTACCTATTACTTACTAAGAACACACAAGCTAAGATATGATTTGTTAATAACAGTTATCTCACGGAAGGAGGGTGGAGTTTAAAAGCATGTGATACATCGGAATTTTTGCATAAATTATGGGAGTTCTGGAGATAAGAAAGTAAGAAATAGAAGAATTGAGGTAGGAGGGAATCATATGATCTGGTGGAGGCATATCTCAATAAAATTGTATTAGTGCACAATGGACTAATTATTTGGCAAGTTTAGCATTTTATTTAAAAAAGTTTATTTGATAACTCAGGCAGGCTTTTATTCATTCTTTATTACATGTATCCAGCCATAGTTGATGACATGAATCCATTGCATGCTTATGCTATAAGTTGCAAAGGGGCTGCATTTGAACATGCAGCTTATGTGGGCATTTAAGGTGAGTGTCCACGAGGTTAAAATAAAGAGATATAGGAAAGACAGAAATGAATCGTTCGGCTTCAAATACTCTAATACCATCAGGGTCAAAGAAAACGAGGTCAGACAAAAGAGACTGGATAGGGAAGTAAAAAAATAGAGATCTGGCTCTAGAAAGGAAGAAATACTAAATCGGTCTATAACCCACCAAGCTGACCAGTGCTAGTTGGTGGGTAGCCCATCCCTTTGGTTCATATTGCATAAACAATAGTAAACAGCTGCACCACGAGAAGGTAGGGATTTGATGCTGGGTTATTGTCCAGGTTGGTTCCTGTAAGCTTTCAATCTAGAAAGAATTAGAGGGTCTCCTCCCTGTTAAAAACAATAGCCCTTTTGCAGTTAACTCAGCATTGCAATTATTAAAATCTAGGCCTGAAAGTGCCAACAAATTTTACCCAGAGTACTCTTATATCAGTTTTCAAGTCCTTTCAGGTGCCATAAATAGCTTTACCTCACTTCCAGAAGAAACCAATATTCAGGAATTTTACTTCCTTAAAAATTCATAGACCACACTGGGGTATTTGGCAAACATTTATTGAGTATAGAGAAAAAGTAAAAATGATTGCAAATTAAATTTTAGTTTTTGATGTTATATTTTTAATTAACATGTTCCAGAATTGGACATAGTTTTTATTTTAGAAAGAAAAATTATGTTGTAACCAGGAGTCGAACCCCAGACCTCTGACTCTTGTAAGTCAGTGTGGTAATCGTTACACCATTCGAACTTCCAATAGGAACGTCAAATTCCTTTCTACTTATTAACTGTATAAGTAGAAAGAAATTTAATGTTCCTATCGGAAGTTCGAATGGCATAACGGTTACTGCACTGGCGTACAGAGTCAGAGGTCCAGGGTGTTCAACTCCGGTTTGAACATAATTTTTCATTAATAGTGAGTGGAGAACATATTTTTATCGACTCACCTCATACATTTTCAAATTTCTTTGATACCGACGGTTTCAGACATGATGTTGTCTGAAACTGTCGGTTTCAAAGAAATTTGAAAATGTATGAGGTGAATCGATAAAAATTGTGTTCTCCACTCACTATTAATGATATAACCTCATAATGTTTACTTCCCAATATTAATTTAAATATAATTTTTCTTCCTAAAATATAAATTTGAGTTGTTTTGACTCATCTCATATTTCCTGATTTTTATGCAGACCTAGGTTGTGTTGCATCGAGAATGTCACAAAGTCAGTGATGAAACCTAGGTCTGCATAAAAATCAAGAAATATGAGGTGAGTCAAAACAACTCAAATTAAAATGAACCTCATAATGTTATTTCCTCTACATATATTTAATGATTGCAAATAATATCTTACTCAATGAATGAATGAAAATGATCTTGGTCATTAGCATCACAAATCAAACACGGGGTGATAAGTCCAACATATTTTGCTCAGAGAGCAGATGAGAGTCTTTTAGGTGGCTTAAATTTACTAAATGGGACTCACAACTTCAAACTTCCCTTCCAGAAGGAAACAACGCTTAGATTGCAGTTGGGTATTTTAGAAACATATAATAAAGTTGGGAATTTTTACATTATGAAGTTTTCTTAATCAAAAATCTAATGAATCGTAAATTCTTCTTACCTCATACATCTATGTTTTTTAACACAGAACCGCAGTATCGGGAATCATCATTCCCATCTTCAGCTGTTTTCATGACTGCCGATTCTTCATTATGCCAGTCATTTTCTAAACACCAGATGCAGTTTAGAAAATGACCAGCATAATGAAGAATTGACAGTCGTGAAAACAAATGAAGATGGGAATGATGATTCCCGATACTGTGGTTCTGTGTTAAAAAATATAGATGCATGAGGTAAGAAGATTTCACGATTCATTTGATTTTTTAAACGTTCTGCTAGAATAGAGAAAAATACATAAAAAGTATTTGAAAATGTTATCTTATTGAATGAATTGGTTCAGATGTAATATATTTTGGGAAGTTCTAAGTTCAAGTCATAGGACTCTTTCATTCTCTATTCTTCCTACATCTCCTGCCCATTGCAGTCTGAGACTTAATTATTCTTATTATATTTTGTTTCCTATAAAGATCATGTAGCTCACTGTTAAGCAGTCTTCTCCATTTGCCTGTCTGTTCATCTCTCTTTGGTCCAACAATTTTCTTAATAACTTCATTATGCTACAGCATGCCCATACTAATTTAAAAAAATACGGAGTGCCCCAAATTGATGTATACACTTTTTGAAATGTTATTTCTCAGCAACGAAATGAAACTGAAATACAATTTTTGTTGTGTATGATCCAAGGCACTGAAAAAGCATAGCAACACGTTCATCGATCTTCACGTCTTTATAAACAGCAATGGCAGCAAGATTATAATTTGATGAATGTAAGTGGATACTGAAGTGTTATTGGAAAGTGGAGAATGTTGTTGAAGTGCAACGAAGTTGGATGGTTGAATTTGGGACATCACCACCAACAAGGGTAGTAACAATAACAAGAATCCGAGACAAGTTTGAAGACGATGGAATGGTACAAGATGTGTTGAAAGGTCGGTGCAGAAGAAAGAGATGTTCGACTGATAATGAGTCATGCATCGTCTTCAAACTTGTCTCGGATTCCTATTATTGTTACCCTTGTTGGTGGTGTCCCAAATTCAACCATCCAACGTCGTTGCACTTCAACAACATTCTCCATTTTCCAATAACACTCAGTATTCACTTACGTTCATCGAATGATAATATCGCCGCCATTGTTGTTTATAGAGACGTGAAGATCGATGAATGTGTTGCTATGCTTTTCCAGTGCCTTGTGGATCGTACACGAACAAAAATTGTATTTCTGTCTCATTTCATTGCAGAGAAATAATGTTTCAAAGAGTGTATACATCAATTTGGGACACTCTGTATATTAAAAAGTGTTTAATTTTACTCTTTAGAGACCAAAGCTAGGTCAATTTAACTATACAGTGTAATCTAAAGAAATTACTTGATTGCAGAAACTTGGATGTCCCATTGGGTAGCAGTTATTCATCTACAAGTTCAAGTTGTAGGAGTTCAGTTACTGCAAGTTCTGACAGGTAAAATATAATCTAATTATAATTTCATGTTCATAATAAAATTTATTTTTAAGGAATGTTTTGAACTAACTTAATTTCTTTAATGAAAATTTTACCAAAAAATTATAATTATGAATATACTAATGAAACGTATCCATGTTGAACAACTGGATAGTTTGTTACTGCACAATTCACTACACTATTTTTACTTTTTTTTTTTTTTTTTTTTCCATTACAAATTAAAATAATGTGTTACTAATAGTATGACACAATAATCAAGTTGAGGCTTTAAAGAAAGCAGTTGAACATTCAAAGTTAAAAATGGGAAACACATTATGAGGTTCTTAATTAATAAATTAATGAGTCATTTTTACATCTTACCTCATATATCATGTTTTATTAAACACGGTAACTATAGTTTTCAAATGATCTTGTCATTGATCCATATTTGGTTCGTCTTCCGGGCTTATAGGCCGTGGTCTGGTTGTCTTCTTACTCGACGTTTCGTCTACTGCTGCGGTAGACCTCATCAGGAGATACTGCATGCTCTCTGTGAACTCCTCAACAGTCGGCTGCAGACTGGCTGGTGGTTGGAAACTGTCTCTCTTTTTATAGCTAAACCCCGGGTGGTGGGGAGGTTTTCTGCGCAGACCGAGTTTTTTGCTGTTGTGCCGATTGCAGAAGTCATAGGCTTCGTTGTCGTGTTATGCAGTGCTGGGATCCAAATTTTGTTTATCTTCATGGATCCCAGCACTGCATAACACGACAACAAAGCCTATGACTTCCGCAATCGGCACAACAGCAAAAAACTCGGTCTGTGCAGAAAACCTCCCACCACCCAGGGTTTAGCTATAAAAAGAGAGACAGTTTCCAACCACCAGCCAGTCTGCAGCCGACTGTTGAGGAGTTCACAGAGAGCACGCAGTATCTCCTGATGAGGTCTACCACAGCAGTAGACGAAACGTCGAGTAAGAAGACAACCAGACCACGGCCTATAAGCCCGGAAGACAAACCAAATATGGATCAAGACGCCGGCCGTGAAAGCCTACAATTAGATCTTGTCATTCATTTTCAACCGCCATTATGACTACCGGATATTCGTTGGAATCTCCCTCTGTAACGTTGCCATCTGGTGTTGATTTGATGAACTTCGAGATATCGTTGCCATCTGGTATTGATTTGATGAACTTCGAGATGAGGTCACGTTCATCGGTTGAAAATGAATGACAAGATCATTTGAAAACTATAGTTACCGTGTTTAATAAAACATGATATATGAGGTAAGATGTAAAAATGACTCATTAATTTATTAAAGCAGTTGAACTTTAAATACAGATTGAACATATTAAAAATTTTAATACAAAACAATGATGGCTTATTTTAAAAAAATTATCATCTGAACCGGGAATCGAATCCCGGACTTCCGACTTTGTACTTTGGTGTGCAGCCCATTGCACCATTCGAGACATAATACAAATGCTAACTTTTCTTTCCACCTACAATTCTCATATGTCTGAAGGCAGATAGCTGGAGCTATGAACAGCGCTGTCAGATGACTTCTATTCCCAAGTATTTTTAACGAGAATTTCAAATCTTTTAAACAGTAAAGCTTAATATTTAGATGTTAAATTTAGTTTAACATATTCCAGTTCTGGACAAATTAATTTTTTTGAAAAGAAAAATTATCATTTGAAACGGGAATCGAACCCCAGACTGTCTGTCTCTGTACATTGGTGTGCGGCCCATTACACCATTCAAACACATTTCTTTCCACTTTACAATTGTCTTATGTACGAAGACAGCTGGAGTTATTAACACCATCAGACAACTTCTATGCAAAGTGTTTTTAATGAGAATTTCATTAATTCTAAGAGGTAAAGCTTAATATTTAGATGTATTTAGTTTAACATGTTCCAGTCTTGGGCAAATTTATTTTTTTGAAAACAAAAATTATTAAGAATCAAAAGAATCATGAATTCTTCTTACCTCATAAAACTATGTTTTTTTAACACAGAACTGCAGTATCAGAAAAAAACATCTTTTCCATCCTCAGCTGTTTTCATGAATCGTTTGTACCATATATAATGGTATGTACGCTGACATACAGAGTCAGAGGTCCAGAGTTTGATTCCCGGTTCAGATGGCACAAAATGGCAATGTTGTGGTATAAAGTCTGTAGATTACGATCCTGCAGTTGTTTTTGTTACATTGTTGAAATTTGAATTTTAACAATGGGTTGCTCACGACTTTCAGTATGATCCTCGTACATGCATCATGAAACTAGCACAAAGAGAGACTTAGTTTTTGACAGCTCATCAAATTTCGTGTCTAAGGTTGTGTACGATGTAAAATAAATATTTAATTATATTATTTTAGTCTGATCATCTTACCTCAATATTAATGTTGATTTGTTCTTGGATATGTTTCAAAAAAATTCTGTTTTATCGTCAGCTCGTCCAGACTGGTTTGATTTATGTTGCATTATGTTGCACATCCTGGTTGTCGATGTCAGCTCCATCCTGTGGTTGGCCAAAGAACCTCCAAACAAGGTCATGCTCCGTCGATATTTTAAAATTCATAACTCTGTTTTTGTACTTCTGAATATAGATTTTTTCCCAAATAGTTGGCTCTTTTGTATTTTCTAACTGTTTTAATAATTTAGTGTCAAGTTTTTCAGATCAAACATGAGCAGCAACTGCACATTTTTCTATTTCTCCATTTTTAATATTTCTTATATGTTCTTTGGTTCTAATTTTTAGGTTTCTTTTTTTTTTCCCCTGTATATATCTTTTCACAACCCATGCATTCAATTTTATATATTCCTGACTTTTTATTTTTATTAGTTATTTTTTTCATTTTTGTTGATTTTTATTAGTTTATTTAAACTGTAGTTATCTTTCGGTGCTAATTTAATATTAAACTTCTCAAATATATTTTGGAATTTATTGTGTACCCAAGGGTGATATGTGAATTTCCTATATTTTTTCATATATCACCCTTGGGTACACAATAAATTCCAAAAGATATTTGAGAAGTTTAATATTAAATTAGCACCGAAAAATAACTACAATTTAAATAAACTAATAAAAACCAACAAAAATGAAAAAAAACTAATAAAAATAAAAAGTCAGGAATATATCAAATTGAATGCATGGATTGTGAATAGATATATATAGGAAAAACATAAAGAAACCTAAAAATTAGAACCAAAGAACATATAAGAAATATTAAAAATGGGGGAAATAGAAAAATCTGCAGTTGCTGCTCATATTTGGTCTAAAAAACATAATATAACTTCAGACACTAAATTATTAAAACAGAATATACAAAGGAGCTGACTATTTGGGAAAAAATCTATATTCAGAAGAACAAAAACAGAGTTATGAATTTTGAAATACCGACGGAGCGTGACCTTGTTTGGAGGTTCTTTGGCCAATCACAGGATGGAACTGACATCAACATATGTGCAACATAATGCAACATAAATCAAACCAGTCTGGACGAGCTGACGATAAAACAGAATTGTTTTGAAACATGTCCAAGAATAAATCAACATTAATATTGAGGTAAGATGAACAGACTAAAAATAATATAATTAAAATAACCTCAAAATATCACTTCCTAAAATTAAATATTTAATTATTACAAATTTTAGACACACACATTGATAAAAATGATATCACTTTCAAAATGTTTTTAGCTTTTCATGAAACATTCAAATTTTGTGCCAGTGAAAAAGAAAATTAATATAGGATTATTTTTTTAAGTTGCAGCATGAGTAGTGAGACTTCATCTTTTAATTCGGAATGTCAAGATGACGAAGAAATTGCTTTGGCTATGCAAGCAGCTGAAATAGCAAATCGAAATGAAGTTCGAGCGAAGTTTAGGTAAGATATATGTTTCTAATATGGTTGGTTGGTATCTAATGTCGAGCACTTGATAATGAAATCATTCGCTCTCTTGCACTCCAATATTTAGCAGAAAGGCTGGTCTCTTCTACAAAAGCTGGACAACGGAGGAGATGGTTTCTTTCCATATCTTCATTTAAATTGCAAAAAGGGCATTTAGGTGAATCTGTTATGAACATGAAGCCTTGGAAAAAGAAATCCGGAGGTAAAATAGTCCCCCATTCGAATCTCCGGACGGGGACCTTTCTTCAAGGAAACAAATATGTTTCTAATATTAATGTGAGTTAATAAATAACAATAGGAAGTAACATAATAAGGTTCTTAATAAATATGGTGAATCCGAAGTCATCTTACTTCATAAATTGTTGTGTTCTATTTGAACATGTTTTGATGTGCCATGCACACCATCATCAGCTTGTTCAGACTGTTTAATTTTACGTTGTCGGTGAAATTAAACCTCATAGTGATTAATTCCTATAAAAGTTAAATTACGTTGTCGGCCCTGGATGCCGACCCCCACTCCATCTTTTTGTTGACCGAAGAATTTGCAAGTCAAATAATTTTTTCCCAGGAATTTCAAAATTCATAATTCTCTTTTTGTTCTTCTTGATGTAGATCTTCTCCCAAATGGTGAGTTCTTTTGTATTTTCCAACTGTTTTAATAATTTTGTGTTCACATTGCGTTTGAACGTAAAATTATTAAAACAGTTGGAAAATACAAAAGAACTTATCGTTTGTGAGATCTGCATCCAGAAGAACAAAAAGAGGATTATGAATTTTTTAATTCTTAAGGAAAATTATTTGATTTGCAAATTCTTCGGTCAACCAAAAGATGGAGTGGTGGTCGACATCCAGGGTTGACAACATAAAATTCAACAGTCTGATCAAACCGATGATGGTATGTATGATATATCAAAACATGTTCAAATAGAACACAACAATTTATGAGATAAGATGTTTCCAGATTTACTGTATTAATGTGAGTGTTTTACTTCTTACCTCATAATTTAGTTGTGTTCTTGAGTACATGTTTCGAAACACATGCATATTATCTTCAGCTTGTTCAGGCTGTGATAAGATGTAAAAGTCTCACATTAATATTAAAAGAACCTCATAATGTTAACTTCCTATTAAAATGTATTAACCCCTCAGCGTGGGAGCATTTAAATATATATTCTTTGTTAAAGGAAATTTTAATATCTCCTCTATGAGATGGCAGTTCATAAAGCCTGTTTTCTTTGTATATTTTCATTAAGAATCGTAATAAAACAAACGTGGTGCATGTCGAACATGCTCGATCAGCTCTCTGCAGAGAAGTAGTGTTTATTTTATGCAGGCACTGCATGTCATTCCACGCTGATGGGTTAATATATTTTTCTACCTTGTCTATTTTCTATTGGGAATCAAAATGGTTCAATGATCCCAAATGCAGCCATTTAAAAATAAAATAGTATATATTTTAAGAGAAAAATTTACACCTAAACTGGGATTTTATACACCAGTGCTCTGCCACTGTAGCTCAGACAATTTCTTATGAGGTAAGATTAGCATTAATTTTACTGCCTTTTATTTTTTTAGTAGAAAGTTATAATTTAATAATGTTTAATATACACTGGTGTCCAAAAGTTAAGGATAATTAGTTCATTTGCCGACTTATTATAAAGCATTTGTCAGAATAATACAAAATTTGGTAAGGTATGTCACAGATAATTAGAAACATGGCACGAAAGAAACAATGGCATGAATACGTCATTCACTTGTCATTTTCACAACAAACGAAAACTGCATTTCAGAATTCGAACATAAAAGTTGAACAACAATGGTTCAAATGATTAGTATGGGGTGTGATTACCCCTGACAGCTACACAAGACTCACATCGACGTGGCATGCTAGTGATGAGGTTGTTCAGGAGTTCGATGCTCAGCAAATTCCACTCCTCATGAAGAGCAATGTGAAGGTCTTGAAGTGTCCGGAGGAGGCTGACGAGATGCAATTTGTCTCCCTAAGGCATCCCATGCATGCTCTATAGGATTCATATCCGGAGACCTCGCTGGCCACTCCATACGCTGGATATCTTCCTCCTGAAGAAACTCATCCACCAGTTGTGACCTGTGAGGTCGGGCATTGTCATCCATGAATATGAATTCTGGACCCACAGCTCCCCTGAAAAGTCTTACATGAGGTTCCAGGATCTCTTCTCTATACCGCTGAGCATTAACAGTGCCACCTGCGAAGATGTGAAGCTCTGTGCGTGCATTCATCATTATACCTCCCCATACCAGGAGACCACCGCCACCAAATGGATGTCTTTCCATGATGTTCATGGGGTTGTAACGAGTTCCTTGCTCCCTCCAGATAGTCACGCGATGCGAATCACAGTTCAAGCTGAATCTGGACTCGTCTGTAAATAGCACGCTGCTCCACTGATTTTAGAGTCCAGTCGCGATGTTCCTGACTCCACCGTAAACGTGCTCTCTTGTTATCAAGGGTGAGTGGGACGCACACTACAGGCCGCCTAGCATACAGACCAGCAGCTCTGAGTCTTCTATAGACAGTTTGTCTGGATACTCTGATACCTGAGGCGGCCGCAAGTTCTGAACTCAGTTGTCTGGCAGACATTGTTCGGTTTCTTCTTGCAGTTAACGCAAGATATCGATCCTGCTGAGGATTTGTAACTCTTGGAAGACCTCCCACTGATCTTCGCCTAACGTCTCCGGTCTCTTGGAACCGTCGCCATAACCTAGATATAACATTTTGTGGCACATTAAGTGCTATGGAGACCTCAGTTTGTGTCTGTCCTGTTTCTAGCCGCCCAATAATTCTACCCCGAAGCAGAGGGTCCAGATGTTGTCTTTGTGCCATTTTACTGCAATCTGTTCTTACACTACATCTGATTATATCATAACTCTCTTTAAAAATGAAGATTTATGGAACAGGGCTTAACTGCAACAATGCAATTTTCATTTATAATTGCTATTATTTTTTTCATTGTTGAAGAGAGATTATAATTTAGTATGTAAACTAAACTAAATGTACTGAGAAACGTTTTGATAAATAATTTTTACTCCTTGCTCCTCTTTAAGCATTTTGATTTTCCGTTTTACAAATTATCCTAAACTTTTGGACACCAGTGTATATCAGGCTTATTTATGATTTATTTTTTTAACTATGCCTTTAGCTTTAGTATGATTTACTTCTTGTTTAGCTCAAATTTAAATGGAAGTTTTTCTCCCTTTTATACAATCCAGGTGTACCAATGGCAATGAATCTTTTTACACGATAGTACAATCTATCGTACTTACAGGAATGGCAACCATGATTGAAAGTTCAATTTCCTAAATTTCGGGGTTGCCAACCTATAAATAACTAAATAACTATACTGTAATATTACAAATTACTTATCTAGGGCGGGAAGTAAAACCACTGCCCTTTATATATACTATGTACAATGTATATACAAAAATATATCCAAAAGGTAGTGTTAATATACATTATACGAAACAAGTCACTGCATTTTAAATGAACTGATAGAAGCAAAGGCTTCAAAGCATTTGGTGGGCGGGAATTACAACGTATATAGAGAAAGATTTGCGTTTAGATCGGTACTTGCTCATGTAGCTCAAATGGTAGAGCACTTGGACTAGAAAACCAAGGGTCCCGGGTTCAAGTCCCGGTCTGAGCGTATAATTTTTCTCTTTAAATATGATTTATCCATCATTGAGATGTATGAAATTAATAATAAAAACATCGAAAATAGCCGTACTGGCATTTATAATGTAATGTATAATTCCCAAATATGTCTTCTTAATATAGAGCCGCCATTTGCAAAGATAGAAGCAAAGGCTTCAAAGCATTTGGTGGGCGGGAATTACAACGTATATAGAGAAAGATTTGCATTTAGATCGGTACTTGCTCATGTAGCTCAAATGGTAGAGCACTTGGACTAGAAAACCAAGGGTCCCGGGTTCAAGTCCCGGTCTGAGCGTATAATTTTTCTCTTTAAATATGATTTATCCATCATTGAGATGTATGAAATTAATAATAAAAACATCGAAAATAGCCGTACTGGCATTTATAATGTAATGTATAATTCCCAAATATGTCTTCTTAATATAGGAGCCGCCATTTGCAAAGATAGAAGCAAAGGCTTCAAAGCATTTGGTGGGCGGGAATTACAACGTATATAGAGAAAGATTTGCGTTTAGATCGGTACTTGCTCAGGTAGCTCAAATGGTAGAGCACTTGGACTAGAAAACCAAGGGTCCCGGGTTCAAGTCCCGGTCTGAGCAAATAATTTTTCTCTTTAAATATGATTTATCCATCATTGAGATGTATGAAATTAATAATAAAAACATTGAACTGAACTTTATTTATAATAAGTAAAAAAGGTTCGCCTGAGTGTGCTATATTCGTTCAGTGTTTTTGTGTTCTTTGGGCACTTCGGTATGTGCACAAAGCCACACAAAGCACATATACCTTTTTTCATTTGGGTCAAGGTACTTCTTGTTTTCACACACTTTGTGATGAAAACCGTGCACAGCATAACATGTCGCTGGCTCTGGTTAGCTGTTGTCCAGTTCCTCTCTATTATGGCTCCCGTAGCATAGAAATCAAGGTCTATCTCCCTCTTCAATTTGCTTCGGTGTACGAGTTCTAACTGAACTTTATTTGAAACAATATAAAACAATAAATTCGTACTTGCCACCATTTTATGCCTGATTAGTGTCATGGGCTGCTGTAGTCTCAACTAAATTATTTTTGGCATTTACCGTATAAACATTGGCCAGACTGTCAATGTTAGTCAGTTGTTTATAATGAACACAAATATTTCCAACAAAGATGTTATTATTTTACTATTATTTGTTTTTATTATTAATTTCATACATCTCAATTATGGATAAACCAAGGATCCTGGGTTCAAGTCCCGGTCTGAGCATATAATTTTTCTTTTCAAATATGATTACTATTTATATATTAAATTTGGGAATTTTTAACATTATGAGGTTCAATTAATAATAATTAAATGAATCGTGATTTTTTCTTACCTCATACATCTATGTTTCTTTAAACACAGCACTGCAGTATCGGCGACACTTTGTCGTCATCGTCAGCTGTTTTCACGACTCGTGTCGTGACGATGACGACAAAGTGTCGCCGATACTGCAGTGCTGTGTTTAAAGAAACATAGATGTATGAGGTAAAAAAAAAAAAATTCACGGTTCATTTAATTATTATGATTACTATTATTTATTATTTTGAAAACAAAGATGTCACCTGCAAGAGCTCTAGCAGGACTCTATTGGGAAACCGATCCGATTGAGGGTCTTTCCACTTTTCAGCGGTTGCCCTTTTACCAGCCAGCTGCTGGCCCTTCACATCCACATGTGTCAATCACAGAGGTAGATGATCAACAGCCAGTGTAGGGGTGACATGTGGTCAGCATGTCGAGTCCCTTAGCCGTTATAGCTGGTTCCTCAACCTGGAGCCGCTACTTATTGTGGCTACCCAATTGCCTCACGATGCTGGGTGGGCACCGGTCCCATACTGGCCGAAATACCATGAGAAAATTTCTTCCCCCATGGGGACTCGAACCAGCGCAAGTCCCGTAGCTCTGTGCCAAGGCTTCCTACCTTAACCACTCGGCTACGGTGCGGGACTATTGGGAAACAAGAAAGCAAATGGAACACATCCAAGCTAATGGGCATTAGACTACTATTACTACTACTTATTTTGAAAACACCATCATGCAAAAAATAATGTACAACATACGTTTGTGAAGTGTTTTACAGAATCTCTGAAATCATTTCCTCACTTACGTAAAAACCACTTCCCAACCTCGCATTGTAATATACTGTTGTTCCACGCGCCATCTGGCAACTTCCTCTAAAGAAGACTTTAAATGGGATTTAACACTACTCTTACGGCCAATAAAGCTTTATTTTCTATGTATTATGAATTAGATACTACTACCCACCTCATATTAGTAGCTTCTTAAATACTTAAGTTTTGATGCCTTAGGCATCATTTCAAAATACAGTTTTCCTAGGCTATATTCTTGGTGTTTTCCCCAAAAAATGTCAAAAGTTTCGAAATTTCTAAAACTGCAGATATGCTATCTAGAGATTGTCAATTCTTTCTAACTGTTGAAACAGCAGTTGATGATCCTGTAGGTTGATTTTTGCTCCCTCTGTTAGTTGACCAATGAATTTCGAAATCATATTTTTTTCTCTGGGAATTTCAAAGTTCATTATTTTCTTTCTATTTTTCTATTTGGAAAAAAAATTATGTGCAGAAAAATAGAAAGAAAATAATGAACTTTGAAGTACCTAGAGAAAAAAAAATTGATTTGGGAGTTCTTTGGTCAACCGACAGAGGGAGCAGAATCAATCTACAGGATCATCAACCTCCGTTTCGACAGTTTGAAAGAACTGACAATGATGCTAAGGCATTGAAACTTAAGTCTTCAAAATTCTACAAATGTGAGGTGAATAGAACATATCTAACTATCTATTAAATTAATATTGAGAATCTAAAGCTATTACTATGATAGAAATAAGTAAATTAATGAACACAATTAAATTATTGTAAATCAATGGTAAAGAGAAAAATTTTTGCCTGAATCGGGAATCAAACCCCGAACCTTTAGCTTTCCGTGCTAATGCTCAGACCACTGAGCTAATCCAGGCTTCATTCCCATCCAAGCAGAAATCCTTCCTTTACCTTACTCTACTGGTCCTACATTCAATTGCAATGAATCATCATTCACAAATACACAATGAATGGCTTCTACCTGAAGAAGACATGAAGGGACTCCACACAGCTGTAGCATTATTTATTAAATTAATATTGAGAAGCTAAAGCTATTACTATGATAGAAATAAGTAAATTAATAAACACAATTAAATTATTATAAATCAATGATAAAGAGAAAAATTTTTGCCTGAACCGGGAATCGAACCCCGAACCTTTAGCTTTCCGTGTTAATGCTCAGACCACTGAGCTAATCCAGGCTTCATTCCCATCCAAGCAGAAATCCTTCCTTTACCTTACTCTACTGGTCCTACAGTGTATTTGTGAATGATGATTCATTGCAATTGAATGTAGGGCCAGTAGAGTAAGGTAAAGGAAGGATTTCTGCTTGGATGGGAACGAAGCCTGGATTAGCTCAGTGGTCTGAGCATTAGAACGGAAAGCTAAAGGTTGAGGGTTCGATTCCCGGTTCAGGCAAAATTTTTTCTCTTTACCATTGATTTACAATAATCTAACTATCTATCTAAAATATACCTCATAGTGTTACTTCCTTGAATTATTAAACTTTATATTCTATATTTAAATTAATATCGGGAAGTAAACATTATGAAGTTATATCATTAATAATGAGTCGATTAAAATATGTTCTCCATTCATTATTTATATTCTATGTTTTTATTTTAAATTTATCATGGCTCAATTCTCAATGAGGTCAGAATTTTTAAACTAGCCTAAACCTTCTGGCAGCAATATGACCCTGGGGTGAGGCAGCCGTTACGGAGGGCTTGACATCTCATGCTGGTTGTCCAGAAAGTTGGAAATCTCATTACTACAAGGGACTTCTAAAACCTTGTAGCAGGATCACTTTAGTTTTTTTTTTAAATTTTAATTTCACACATTTTTAATAGTCCCAAGACATTTTACAGATAAAATTATAAATTTAGTATTCATTAAATTTATTTACACAATATAATTTTTTATAATGTTATTTAAATCCTATACCATAAATATTAACCCAAAGTGTCTATATTTTTTTACTGTCATAGTTTTTGTGATTAAAACTGATTATATATTTGAAAGGTGTATATATACTTCTATACAAATTTATTAATATAGTATGAATAATATTTTTTTCCCATTAATTAATGATAATTTTTGTTTTTAATATTTTCAGAAATAATAGTTTAATTCCAGTTGTACAAAAGGCAACAAATAAATATTAATATATGAGCCTTTTAAAGCCAAAGTGGTGTAACTCCACTTTTTAAAAAATCTACGTTAGTGCTAAAAATGAATTCTGGATATGTAAAACTACCTGCAGGAATAGTGGTGTAACTCCTAGATCCTCAAACTGCTCCACAAATGGCATCAGAAGTTCATGCAGTCAGTAGTGCCATCTATCTGTTGATAGCCAAAGTGGTGTACCTCCAGTTATTGTTTTTGTTCTAGTGTCATGAAAGTGACTTGTTACTAATTGTATGTATATTCCACAAACACACAAAATAAGGAGTACCAACAGCAAAACACATTGTATTATAATGCGATACATGCACAGGACAGAACCGGAAATGGAAAAGGCATTAAATTTATTGAGCCTAGTTTTGAATGAAGACAACAACTTTGAAACCATTGATCAAAAGTTTATGATCAGTGGTCATTCCAATCTTCCGAATGACTCAAACTTTGGCTCAATTGAGTTGTGCAGTAAGACTCAATAGATATTTGTCCTTCTGACTGATTTCAAGTTATCACGAAATCAAGGAAAAATAATCCTCTCCATCTTACTGTGATGTCTGGCAAAGACTTTTAGCTAAGAAAATATTTGAAGAACCATTACTAAGAGAAAGCTTGATGAAGAAAACCATCCAGTTTCATGGCTAAGGATGCACTGGATTAGGTATCGGGAAATCCAATCCATTTACAATCTTTTACAAGGAGAACATGTCTGATCAGCTTCAATTTTTCAAGCTAAACATACTGAATATGTTAATGATGGCCAGATGATGTTCGGGGACAGTTTGGGCCTGAAAGTTTTCTGACATTTGTGTTACAGATGAAGAAAAACCCCAAAAAAAACCATCACCCAGGAAACTTGTTTCGACTGGGGATCGAACCCGCAACCGCTGCGTGACAAGGCAGCACACTACCTCGAGACCACAATGGTGGACCTTTTAAATAAAATAAAAATATTATTTTTGTTGATTATGCAAGTTCATTCTTGAAATATGCCCTCAGTCTGTGTAAAGCTAAGTGGTGTAAGTTATGTAAGTGCTTATAAATTACTTATAAAGTGGGGATACTCCTCCTTTAGCTCTCTCCGATTTTTCCACCTCACTCCATACATGCATGTATTCACCAATCATTTCTTGACCTTTCCCTTTCCTTTTCGTTTCCGTCAGAACTGCTATATCCACCCCCTTCTTTATAATCTTGTTAAGTACTTCATTATTCTTAGTATGGAATAAGGCATGTAGGGGAATGGGAATCGACATTAATGGCCATTTACTGCACAATTTATTATTCGCTGATGACCAGATTATAATAGGACAAGATAAAGAAGATATAGAATATATGATCAGAAAGTTGGTCGATGCATTTGAGGTAGGTGGACTGAAGATAAATTATATTAAAACAGAATATATGGTAATCGGAGGAAATTCAGAAGACCTACAAATAAATAATATGATAATTAAACATGTTGAAGAATTTAAATATCTTGGATCTATAATAGATAAATCTGGTACTTGTGAAAAAGATATTATTAACAGAGTAAATTGTGCAAGGAAGGCGATTAGATCCCTGAATGGTCTTTTATGGAATAGAAATTTGACCAGAAAAACAAAAAAAAGGATTATACAGACAATAATAGAAAGTATACTTACATATGGATCAGAAAGCTGGATAATAAATGAAAGGATGCGGAAAAGAATCTTGGCGACAGAAATGGATGGATTACGAAGAAGTATGAGAATATCCAGGCTACAACATATTCGAAATACATATATCAGACAAGAAATGGATGCACAAGAAACTGTTATCGATAGGATAACAAAGAGAGCTCTACAGTGGTATGGACATGTACAACAGATGTCGGAAGACCAGTGGCCTAAACAGGTGTTGGATTGGATGGTACCAGGCAGAAGGAAGAGGGGGAGAAGTAGAAGAGCATGGTATGAGGGAATATATGATGCCCATGATGAAGAGGGGTATGAAAGATGGACAATGGGAAGATAGGAATCTCTGGAAAGCAGGAATCAAAGGCAAACTGGTGTAAAGTGGAAAGCCTGTATTAAGTAAGTAAGTAAGTGGGGATAAGGGCAAAAATGAACATATATGAGCTAAAACAATCAATTTTGAACACATTTGGTGAGGAAATTATTTTTTGGTAGTATTATTGAATTTTTTAGATGAATGAATTAAACTACTATTCTACTAAAAGTCTTTATATCTCAAAACAATGTTTAATGGAGTTACACCACTTTGGCTTTAAAAGGTTCATATTATGAAATACTTTAGGTTTTCTTCCCCCACAGTAAAATTAAAATGTTTTCATTGATAATTTCAGGTCAAGTGAGGATTTGGTGCATCGCTTGTTTGTGTGTATAGCAGGTGTCGCAGATCAGCTGCAAACAAACTTTGCTGGTGATCTTAGACACATTCTTAAGTGTGTTTTCCTCATGAGTGCAACAAGTAGTTCAAAAACAGATGAGGAGGATGAAGAAGAAGAGGAGGAGGAGGAGGCAGATGAAAGTCCTGTTGTGTCTGAGTCAGTCGAAGTAGAACCTATATCTGTGGAAGGTGGTGAAAATGGTAAATTGACACACTGTTTATTTATTCCATGTAGACAAAGGCTAAATAAATAAATCTAAATCTAATAGTCTAGGCCACGGTGGACTAGTGGTTATGCTCCTTGCCTCTGGTCCCGAGGTTCACGGGTTCAAACCCGGCCGGGGTCGATGGATTTTTTTAGGATGGAAAAATCCAAGGAGCAAAGTCCTCCGGGAGGGACTTTAAGCCATGGGTCCCAAGTCTGAAGATTTTCAGGCTCGTAAAAGATCCTTAAGCCTGAATGAAAAGGCCTCTAAGCAAAATTTACCGAATTTTCCCGTCCTAGTACTACCTTGGTTTCCTAGATGTCAGTATGAGGCAGAACGCTGACCACGGACCACTCAAATGACATCTATACGAAAACAAGTGTAACTAAATTAGTATATTTGAAGAGAAAAATTATACGCTCAGACCGGGACTTGAACCCAGGACCCTTGGTTCTCTAGACCAAGTGCTCTACCAACTGAGCTACCTGAGCAAGTACCGATCTAAACGCAAATCTTTCTCTATATACATTGTAATTCCCATCACCAAATGCTGTGAAGCCATGCTTCTATCTTGCAAAATGGCGGCTCCTTTATTAAGAAGACATATTTTGGAATTATACATTACAGCCAGTACGGCTTTTTCCAAGTTTTTATTATTGATTTCGTACATCTCAATGATGGATAAATCATATTTGAAGAGAAAAATTATACGCTCAGACCGGGACTTGAACCCAGGACCCTTGGTTCTCTAGACCAAGTGCTCTACCAACTGAGCTACCTGAGCAAGTACCGATCTAAACGCAAATCTTTCTCTATATACATTGTAATTCCCATCACCAAATGCTGTGAAGCCATGCTTCTATCTTGCAAAATGGCGGCTCCTTTATTAAGAAGACATATTTTGGAATTATACATTACAGCCAGTACGGCTTTTTCCAAGTTTTTATTATTGATTTCGTACATCTCAATGATGGATAAATCATATTTGAAGAGAAAAATTATACGCTCAGACCGGGACTTGAACCCAGGACCCTTGGTTCTCTAGACCAAGTGCTCTACCAACTGAGCTACCTGAGCAAGTACCGATCTAAACGCAAATCTTTCTCTATATACATTGTAATTCCCATCACCAAATGCTGTGAAGCCATGCTTTTATCTTGCAAAATGGCGGCTCCTGAGCGTATAATTTTTCTCTTCAAATATGATTTATCCATCATTGAGATGTACGAAATCAATAATAAAAACTTGGAAAAAGCCGTACTGGCTGTAATGTATAATTCCAAAATATGTCTTCTTAATAAAGGAGCCGCCATTTTGCAAGATAGAAGCATGGCTTCACAGCATTTGGTGATGGGAATTACAATGTATATAGAGAAAGATTTGCGTTTAGATCGGTACTTGCTCAGGTAGCTCAGTTGGTAGAGCACTTGGTCTAGAGAACCAAGGGTCCTGGGTTCAAGTCCCGGTCTGAGCGTATAATTTTTCTCTTCAAATATGATTTATCCATCATTGAGATGTACGAAATCAATAATAAAAACTTGGAAAAAGCCGTACTGGCTGTAATGTATAATTCCAAAATATGTCTTCTTAATAAAGGAGCCGCCATTTTGCAAGATAGAAGCATGGCTTCACAGCATTTGGTGATGGGAATTACAATGTATATAGAGAAAGATTTGCGTTTAGATCGGTACTTGCTCAGGTAGCTCAGTTGGTAGAGCACTTGGTCTAGAGAACCAAGGGTCCTGGGTTCAAGTCCCGGTCTGAGCGTATAATTTTTCTCTTCAAATATGATTTATCCATCATTGAGATGTACGAAATCAATAATAAATTAGTATGGTTCAAATTCTTCCCTGTAGGGGGAGAGCGCCTAAATCTCTGTTAAGGGAAACATGGGCTTACAAGATACAAATAGTATTCTATTATAGGGTTACCAAAACTTGGGAAGATTATTTCTGTATGTGGAAGTGCAGAAACATGAACATCTGGAAACGCATGCTATTATGCATTACAAAGACTTTTGTCATCTCAACTTCTCTCAAAAAACGTTAAACTAAAAATATATAAAACAGTTATTCTTCCAGTCTGGGAAAGCTGACGATAAAACAGAATTGTTTTGAAACATGTCCAAGAACAAATCAACATTAATATTGAGGTAAGATGTCCAGACTAAAAATAATATAATTAAAATAACCTCAAAATATAACTTCCTAAAATTAAATAGTTATTCTTCCACTTATATTGTATGGATGTGAAACATAGGCTCTTACTTTGAGGAAGGAGAAAAGAATGCATGTATTTTAGAATAAAATTTCTTAAGAAAATTTTTAGGCAAAGAAAAACGAACAAACAGGTTAATGGAGAAAACTACTCACAGTGAGCAGAAATCAGATGTAATAAGACTCGTAGATTGTGATGGATGGGTGGCACAAATGAGGAATGAAAGAGGGGCATGGAAACTTCTTTTTGGAAAACCAGAAGGAAGGACCCAGTAGATAGGCCAAGAATGAATTTCATGACTGACTACATTTGTTAATTCCAGCATGTTTTTTATTGTATTACAACATCGAATGATATTTTTCATTACATATCCTACTTCGTTAATTTTTTATGAAGGCAATTAATAATGTTTTTTATTAAATATTAATAAAATTACATCTTATCTCATATTTTGTCTTCTTTTTAGACTATTTCAGAGAAACTAATAATCGTCCATATTCAGTTTGTCTTAACCTTTGTTTTGTCCTTGGTGATTCATTACTTACACTCCCATCTGTTTAACCCATTGCCTTATTAATATTTCCTCCATAATTGCACCCATGTTTACCATTTAATTTTAAGAAAATTAGCATAACCGAATAACAATGGCTTATAATCCACTATCAAGAGAAATCGAGTATATTGTACACCATTGAATAGATCGTTCTCTCAGTTTTCCAATGGTATATAACATGTAATGCCATCTATTGACAAAACTAAAGAAACACTAAGAGAAAGCTACAGCTGCTCAACCGGCTCACAGCCGTCTGTGTAAAAATGGGCTTCACTTGATCAGCCGGCTGGGAGCCGTCTGTGTAAGCCAATGGGTTAATAGACTGATGGACCTCCAAATCAAATCACATTCCCCAGGAATTTCAGAATTCATTAATTGCTCATTCTTTTTTAATTGTGGATCTTTTCCCCAACTGTGAATCCTTTAGCTGTTTTTCTATTTGTTTAAATAATATTGCCTTTCTTTCAATTTGATTTTTTTCTAAGTATGACCAGCTGCTACAGATTTTTCTACTTCCACATTTGTAACATTAACAGTGTTTTTTATAATACTACAAGTAATCATCAACATTACAACGTTAACATGGCTGCAAAATATTTCCAGATGAATATGAACTACCAAATAACACATCACTGTTATATTTAATTAATGTTGGGAAGTAAACATTATGAGGTATAATCATTAAAATTCATCGGAGAACATATAGTTGACGGCCGAAGAATTTCATCAGTCGGAGTTATGGCTGACGATGAACATGATTATGTTTGAAATCGCGATATCATGGAAGCATGAATCCTATGAGGTGAGTTGTTTAAACAATATGTTCTCCGATGAATTTTAACACATCACTGATTGTTTTTTTTTATTATATAAAACTTTCCTCATTAGAGGATTGCCTCAAGGACAAAGTGATACAGATAATTAATTTTTGTAATTGATGAAATATCTCTTTCTCTTTCTTCGGGTTTTTACAGCTGCTGCCGTCTTCCCGTGCCAAACCTCCAAAGCCTACGGTCTTGGGCATCTTCGATGCTTAGCCCTCTAGCTTGCATTACTGTCTTCATGTTTTCCTTCCATGTTAACCTTGGTCTCCCTCTTTTCTTCTTTCTGTTCGGATGCCATTCATATAGTTGCTTCGGCCATCGTTCATCTTCCATTCTTAAGACATGTCCTAACCACTTTAATTCCTTCTCCTCAATTCTTTCTTCTGCTTCCATTATGTTTCTAATTTCCTTATTTGTGACATGTTCTAATCTAGACTTTCGAAATACATGTTGTAAATATATTTTTAAAAATTCAACTTGTAGGCCTAATTGAAGTATACATACTATAAAGTAATTTTGTAAATATGGTTTCTTAAAATTGAAATTGATCCTCTAATGGCAGTGATGGCAATTCTAGAAAGATACACCCTGTCCAAATCTAAGGAATTCCAAAATTTGGCTAAGAATCCTGGTATAGTACCTCTTGCCCCGATCATCAGTCCTGTGACAGTTATACTATCTAGTTGGTATTTATCTTTGTAATAGTCAATTGGTGGCTCATATATGGCTTTCTTTTCAGAGTCAACTTCCTCAGGTTGGCCACTATGAGTCTCAAAACGAATTGTGGGATCTAATATCATACCAATTTTAGAGGATGGTCTAAATGCAATAATATCTATTTATCTGTTACTCCCATTAGTGGCCACACCATGTACTTCCTCATAAACTGTGTTTCCAAAATCTCGCAAGGCTTCTGCCATCACATTTCGAATAGTGTGGTGCCGAATATTTCTCAGTGATTCTCCAAATAGACAGGCCCCAAGGACATGTGCAAGAGTTTCATGCTCTCTGCGACAACGTCTACAGACCTGCCCGGCAAAGAATGCACCGCCGATACATTGGCTTGCATTTTAATCACTTCTCTCCATTCGGAACAAGACAATCCCTGATGGTCACGAATCCATTGATTTGCTGGTGTATATTCATTGTAGAGAACAACACCTTTTCCTTTATGAGGAAGTTGACTCCAGAGAACTGCTTCTTTGTCTCTTAGTTGTTTCCTGAGTTTCCTTGCATCTGCTAGAAGACTTTGAGTGTTAGGGTCGTATGTTAGAACATTACTCTCTACCCAAATTACTTCCATTCACTAGTGAGCTGATTCACCGTGAGCAATTGCTGAGAACGAATTAACGGCCGACTTATCGGTCATGCATGAGAGTCGACGTTTTCGTAATATTGGCAACGAATTACCCAGAATTCTCAGCGATAAAACCACTTCCGTTATTTTCGTCTGCTATAGAGGAATGCATTTATGCTTGCATCCCGCAAATAATACCGTATACAAACACGTCTGCGACACGCAATATTATGCCGATTCTCCTGTTCTTCCAGTTGAATTCTTTGGTAGACTCTATCAAATTCCTCTTCTCCGTGTATACCGAAAACATGATCGAAGTCTTCAAGGTCCGACATCTTGGATAAATGCTGGATAAAGCAGCAAAGTACATCGATTACCATCGGTTCCCTTCGGGATTTTAATTTGAGTTGCTCATTTAAGCTACCTCCGCAGGTAGCTTACAAATTTAACCAATTATTATCGCATGAACAGATTTCTGAGTAAGCAAAATCGTATTAGCATACAACTTGCTCAGCAGAGAAGGCATTTTACTGTCTAATGCGTCCAAACATGCGACCCTTAATGTTGATGTCACTAGGTTCAAGAAGTGTATAAATGCCTTAAGTTATAACAAGTTACATTTCCTTATGTTTCGATACCTTTGGATAGGTTAGATTAGGATTTGAGTAGATTGGCTATATTTAGTGTACATTATGAAATTTATCTTACATTTTGTCTGCACTTTGCTGTGGCTGTGTGGCATGGACTTTGAGGAAAGGAGAGGAGAGCAGGATAATGTCTAGGGAAATGAGATTCATGAGATATACAACAGGGTACACCAAGTGGGATTAAAAAACACTGATAATGTCTTGAAGGAACTACATTTAGAACCAGTACATACATGAATACCAGAATAACTGGATGAATCATTTGCAACGAGCGAGTTCAGATAGAGTTCCCAAAGCCATGCTTCATTATTGTCCAACAGGGAAGAGATCTCTGGACCGTCCAAGGAAGCACTGGATACAAAATTCATCAGTGGGATCGTAACAGGACTATAGGCCTAAGACTTGTATGGATCAAAAAGAAGATTCAAGTTTTGTAGTTTTTTCTTCTTCGTTGGATAGTTTGGATACATGTTATGCCAAAGGATTGCATCTCAGTGGAATTGGAGATAGTGATACTGAGTGAGGCAACATGGCTGGTCTTTAACATGAATAATCTGATATGTTGGTAATTCTGTTTTTCTCAACATTCATAGCTATCTTTGCACATTCCATATTGTTCATACCATGATTATTAGGTTATGTTTATGTCAAATTCTAATTCATTTTTTCCAATTTTTTGTATTTTTTCTCACCAAGAAATATATATATATATTATATATATATCTTCTTGTATCTTGTAAGCCCATGTTTCCCTTAACAGAGACTTAGGCGCTCTCCCCCTACAGGGAAGAATTTGAACCATACTAATTTAGTTACACTTGTTTTCGTATAGATGTCATTTGGGTGGTCCGTGGTCAGCATTCCGCCTCATACTGACATCTAGGATACCAAGGTAGTACTAGGATGGAAAAATTTGGTAAATTTTGCTTAGAGGCCTTTTCATTCAGGCTTAAGGATCTTTTACAAGCCTGAAAATCTTCAGACTCGGGACCCACGGCTTAAAGTCCTTCCCGGAGGACTTGCTCCTTGGATTTTTCCATCCTAAAAAAATCCATCGACCCCGACCGGGTTTGAATCCATGACCCTCGTGACATGAGGCAAGGAGCATAACCACTAGTCCACCATGGCTGATTATATATATATATATATACACACACCTCAGGTTGCTAATTGAGGAGTTGAATGGAATATGGGCATAATTCATGTGTTGCTCTTTTTCCGTTCAATGCATTTTTGGACTTGCCATTTTGTAGTTGGTCAGCCTGAAAAGTTTTGTTTTGATATCTCGATTACAGCAGGTTCAGCAGCTGATTTTATCAATTAAAATAAACAACAATATTATGAAGTAAGAATTAAATTAATTGTGAATTCTTCTAACCTCATACTTCTATGTTTTTTTTTTAAACACAGCACTGCAGTATTGGAGAACAATCTTCTCCAGAAGAATTCACAATTCATTTAATTCTTATTAATAAAACCTCATCATGTTAAAATTCCCAAATTCATTATATTAAAACAATATTATGCATTTAGTTATATATCAATTGCTAATATGTCAAAATGTATATTTTTTAATTGTGCCCATATTCCATTCAACTCCTCAATTACAGACTACAACTGTAATTTGTTCATTTTTTGGTGCTGTTTTTTAATTATAGTAGTGCATTATTTTCCTAGTAGTCCCCATAGGATTTAAATTTTGATGGGCTTATACAATTGATGTTGTAGAAAGAATATTAGAGGGATTTTTAGCTTATAACACACTTTTCCAACTATTGTATTATTACATCTTGAATGTAGGAGCAATGCTGCTTATTTTCATAGATTTTCAAATGATAAGGAAAGGTCATGAAATATCAAGAATGGTTGCAGTTTAGTAATATCATGACACACAACCCTTTGAGAATTGTTTTGCTTTTTTTGTGCAGAATTATCTCGTTCTGTGGAAAATGCAGAAGAAGCATTATCAACGGGATGGGAATCAGAGTTGCCTGCGAGTCCCACAGAAGTAGAATCACCTCCTCCCTGGATACCAGATGACATGGCTCCTCGTTGCATGTCCTGTCAGGCTGTGTTCACTGTCATGAGGAGACGTCACCACTGCCGCAACTGTGGAAAGGTAAGCCTAATAATCTAACTTTAACAAACTCCATCAAGCTCAATAAGAGAATAGTTTTTAATTAAATTAAATGAAAATAAAACTTACAGTTTTATTTGATTTTCATATTTATTAAGATATAATTTAGTTACAGCTGTTTCGGTACACTGTACCTTCTTTAGACATGTTAACAAATTAATGAATTGTGTTATTATAGTACATAACAATTTTTAAAAAAATTTATAATCTGTGTTATAAATTTAACAGAAGCGATTCATTCAAATCTAGTTGGGAATTTAACAGTTTATTACTACTTTTCAATTTATTTATTTCTACAGCTTCTAAAAGGCCCAACTTCTTTCCTTTGTCACAACCATGTAAAATTTTAAAATTTGGATCAAAACAATGATCATATTGGAGTAGGTGGTTAGCATATTTTGAATTACCTAAATTTCTGTTTTATGCCCTCATGTGTTCCTTTATACAAGATATAAAAGGTCTGCCAGTTTGTCCCATATAGACATTGTCACATGTGCCACACTTCTATTTATGTACACCTGATAATTTTTCCTTTTTTATTTTAGTTTTATTGTATTTTATTATATTTTGTAAAGTTTTATTAATGTTCTACTTTTTAAAGTGTTAAGATATTTTAATGAAAAGTGGGCCTATGTATGGCATTATGACATATTTCTTTGTTTTTCTTTGGTAAAGGAAAAAAATAGTTTTTTACTTTACAAGGATTGAAACTGAAGTTTCACGGATTTAAGATGTTTACGGATGAAGCTGAGCCGAGCCTAGAATTTCAAAATGAATTTGTGAAACATTTTCAATCCTTACAATGTACATAATATTACTTCATATTATGTTGAATTTTATTATTTTTAATAAATAAATATTAACTTATTCTGTATAATACCTATTCAATAAATGATACAAAACGACACTCCTAAATTGTTACAATGAACTTTTGATTGGAAGGAGAAATGTTGGACACCATACACAGTCGATGGTCTGAACAATTTTAAGAATTCTAACTTTCATGAAACCGGAACGAGCCCACAGCTTACTCCCTGGATGATGATAAAGAACTTTTGGTTGTTTTGGGATGTTTAGTTAATTAGAACAATTTCAAAATAAAATACAAATAAAAGTAATATATCCAAAGTATTGCCAACAAAAGTTAGTCATTGCATAAATTTACAGTCTTGATTGTTTAGTCAGCCATTTACAACATTATTTGCAATCATGACACAAATAAAAGTTGTTTTCAATCAGTACTGTCAATTGACAAAAATAAATGCAACTTGTATCACATCTATTTAATTTTTTTAAGTGAAACCATTTTTTTTTTTACTCCTATAATGAAACAAGTAGTTACTGATGAAGGTGATGATATGAACTTTTATTTATGTTTGTATAATTTCTATTGACACTCTTGCTTGTTTATTTGTGAAATTATGATTAAATTTGCCATATATTGATAAAAGTTGCAACTGTTTTTGTGAATATTACAGTGCATAGTACTGTAATATTCTATTTTCAGCCTTTTATATAATCATCTTCTTGTATCTTGTAAGCCCATGTTTCCCTTAACAGAGATTTAGGCGCTCTTCCCATAAAGGGAAGAATTTGAACCATACTAATTTAGTTACACTTGTTTTCATATATATGTCATTTGAGTGGTCTGTGGTCAGCGTTCCACCTCATAGTGACATCTAGGAAACCAAGGTAGTACTAGGACGAGAAAATTCGGTAAATTTTGCTTAGAGGCCTTTTCATTCAGGCTTAAGGATCTTTTACGAGCCTGAATATCTTCAGATTCGGGACCCACGGCTTAAAGTCCCTCCTGGAGGACTTGCTCCTTGGATATTTCCATCCTAAAAAAATCCATCAACCCTGGCCGGGTTTGAACCCATGACCTCGGGACCAGAGGCAAGGATCATAAAGTACTAAATTGAGAGAATGTTCTCAGTCTAATTTTAATTCCCAGAAAGTGTGATGTAAAAATCATGCTGTAATAAGGCTATACATCATTTTAAAAAATGTGTGTATATATATATATATATATATATATATATATATATATATATATTATAATTAAATTTTTGACATTGAGTAATGCAAGCTTAATATGACATGATAAGAAATATAAATGCCTGAACGGGATTCGAACCCGGATCTTTGGGTTGGTACCATCCTGTTCAGGCATTTATTTTTCTTATCATGTCATATACATATATATTTCCACCACATTTGACAGGGAACCTAAATGATTCAGACAATAATAGGAGGAAGGTCACTGTCCATGGACAATAGTAATCATAGTGATCATATACCAGTTTGATGGAGGGATCTAATGCTACCTCAAAACTCCTCTCCAAGTGCGACAGTCCTAGAAGGCCCTTGGCCTTCCAGCTGGCTGCTGGCCTCACATCCAAATGTGTTAATCGCAGAGGTAGACGATCATCTAGCCGGTGTAGGGGTGACATGTGGTCAGCATGTTGGGTCTCCCAGCCATTATAGCTGGTCTTCTCAACCTGGAGTCACTACTTATTGTTGCTACCCAAATGCCTCACGATGCTGGGGGAGCACCGGTCGCATACTGGCTGAAATTCCATCTGTCATGCCATGGAGAAAAAGAAAATGAACATTTGTGCACAATACTCCTCAGATAATTTTGATTTTGTGCTTAACTCAATTTGACTGAAAAATGTACTTAACACTTGTGTGCACTAAGCCATCAACATTAAAGGAAAGTAATGTTTTATAATTACTCACAGAGGATTTTAGTATCACTTCACAAAACAATTTTTTTTGATAAAGTCACTAGCTTAATATTTATGAAATAACAGTATGAGGTTTTATTTTAGAAAATTTAATTTTTTTATTAAAAAACCATTATCTTAAGCTTTACAATGTTTTTTCCTTTTAATTTTCATAAAAGTGCAATCTATGGTATTTTGTTAAATATATGTAGGAAATAACACTATGAAGTATTTGAGTTATATATTTTGACTCACCTCATATTTCTTGATTTTTTAAGCAGACTAGTTTCTTTGTTAACTGTGTGACATTCTCGATGCTTTACAACTGTTGTCTTGCGGTTGTCTTTCCTGCAAATTGATTTCTGCACCCTCTGTTGGCTGACCAATGAACTTCCAAATCAAATTTTTTCTCTTTCTCTGGGAATTTCAAAATTCATAGTTTTCTTGCAGAATGAAAAGAAAACTATGAACTTTGAAATTCGCGGAGAAAGAGAAAAAATTTGATTTGGAAGTTCAATGGTCAGCCAACAGAAGGCACAGAAATCAATTTGCAGAAAACTATGAATTTTGAAATTTCTGGTAAAAGAGAAAAAATTTGATTTGTAAGTTCATCGGACTGCCAAGAGAGGGTGCAGAAATCAATTTGCAGGAAGGACAATTGCAAGACAAGTAGTAGTAGTAGAAGTAGTAGTATTCAAATGTTCTGAAGCTCTTGATTTGCCATCATTTGCTTGTGAGCTTCCCAATAATATTCAGCAATTTGGAATGGTGTTCCAACTATTTTCTGAAGATCAGCACAGAACATAAAGTGATCCTTATTCATTATTGTATTTGTGTCCTTGCATACTATGCAGTGTGGAGAGTCTAGTAGCTTAATTCTATGTAGATGTACTGCCAAGCAATCATGACCAGTTTCAACACGAAATGATGCAACTGCAATTGATCGAGGGCTGCTTGGTATTGTATCTGGTTCTAGTAATGTCTTCCATATCTTGGTTTCACATTGGATTTTGTTTTGTTTGGCTATATGGGATTTTATTTTCATTTTGGTGTAGAGTTGTACTGATTTGTAAGATAGGTAATTGATCTTACTCTGTTGGATGAGTGTACCTTTTTTTTTGCAAGCAAGCATATCAGCCTTCTCATTACCTTCCACGCCACAATTGTGGAAATATGATACGACCCTAATCTAGTATAGTGATTAAGGAATATGATTAATTAATAAATAATGAATGAACTGAGTATAGTTAAAAAGAAATAAAATAAAATCGTATTGGTAAATAGTTCTCACAAAGGAGTGGTTGAAAACCTAAGTAAAAAGAGGTCATAAATATGTAACTCCTCAAATTAGACCTGAAATCCTTAAGCCGGGTCTAGCTTGAAAAATCACGTTTGGGAGAAACGTCAAACTCCAAATTTACAATTGCAGAAACCCCAAACTGGTAAACACGCTCCCTAGCCGTGAGAATAAAATCACAAATGTAGGCGGGAATGTAAATAAAATATTTACGCCCTTAGAAGACATGTGATTGAATATTCTAACCAATCAAAATCAGAGTTAGGGTATACGACCATATATGGGAATAATTGGTCCTGACTTCGATACAGAACTCATGAGGTCAAATTAAGACATACTCAACACCTCAAAAGAAGAAGATCTAAATTTTTTTTGTTAAAATATCTTGTAACAACGATTATGGGCTTAGGGAAAATCTCTCAAACTCATGAGTCATTTGCTAGTCCTCATTAGTGAAATATCGAAGGCCAGGGACAGAAAAGTTTTATTTTCACAGTGTAATGTGCATTTAAGTGGCAGAGATAAAAATAAATAAAATAATTTAGAAAAACTAGTGTTCCCAAGCAATTCTCCTTCCGAACCCGTTATAAATAGGAGTCTCAGCGCTCACCCTGAAACAGGAACTGACTAGCTACTGAGGTAGGGCAAGTAAAAATTCCCAATTAAATCAAGTGGAACCCTAGTGACATTAACAGCCACTAAATGTACTGCCCCACAATGTGCTGGAATCCATTGTAGAACAACATTTCTGTTTAGATTTTTCAACATCCTGATGCAATTTTTGACTTCTATTACTCTATGGTCTTGGATGATCTGGTTGTGTGTTAGTGCCATTATGGCTGAGCTAGAGTCAGAAAGTATTACGGCATTTTGGAAGGAATTGATATGAAGAAACAATTGTTGTAGGGCTATAAGTATTGCTTGTAATTTCCATCATAATGTGTTGTATATTTCCCAAGAGAGATGTAAAATGAGAAGAGTTTACACGTTATTCCTGCTCCTGCTGCTTCTCTATTCATTAGTGACCCATCTGTGTAGACATGAAGCCATATTTGTTCTGGTTATCTAATGTTGATTGTTTCTATTGCTAACAACAGTTGTAAAGGATCGAGAATGTCACACAGTTAGCGACAAAACCAGTCTGCATGAAAATCAAGAAATATGAGGTGAGTCAAATATACAACTCAAATATTAACTATAGTATCTTTCCTATCTTACTCTCACCCAATCATGTAAATTAGCTGGAAATATTTTATGACATATTGTAAATAATAGTCCAACATTTGTGAGGATGATGATTTGAATTTCATTTAAATGAGAGCCTATTAACTAAGTTATGTAGGTAGGAAATAACACTATGAGGTTTATTTTAATTTTGTTGAGTTGTTCTTGACTCACCTCATACTTCTTAACTCCCTCGCAGATCCAGATTTGTTACTGTATTTGTGACATTCTCAATGCTGTTCACATTCACAACCGTTGTGAACATGAACAGCATTGAGAATGTCACAAATACAGTGACGAAATCTGGATCTGCGAGGGAGTTAAGAAGTATGAGATGAATCAAGAAACAACTCAACAAAAAAAAAGCCAATTAACTAACTTAATTCCCTCTCATTTCACCATAAAAAATATGCAGATCATTTCCATCTATGAATCTTTTTTTTTTTGTCTGTTAATGGTATAACTTTATACTATGTTATTTAGATAAGTGTTGAATGATGCATGTCATTTTGGCAGGTTTTCTGTGGTCGATGCAGTTCTAACTCAGTTCCATTACCTCGATATGGCCACGTGAAACCTGTTCGAGTTTGTAATCGTTGCTTTCTTTACCAAGTGACTCCATTTACACTGCAAGGAGTGGCTACAAGGTCATAGTTCTTGCTTATATTTTACTGGTGAGTTTTACTTGTGATTTTTTATTTATTTCTTTAATAATCAAGTTTTTAGTCAAATATAATACTGAAAATTAATGCCACCTATGATCTATTTAGAGTGCATTCCATGATGAACTTGATTAAGTCAATATGTTACAAGCTGGAAAATTAGGGGCTTACGACCCGCTGGAGTCAGGATTTTTAAACTGGCCTACACCTTTTGATGGCACCATGGTCCTGGGGTCAACTCACCCTCTAATACAAATAAGTACCAGTTGCTTGTTGTTGAGGTAAAGTTAGCACCATGCATGGTTGACAACTTGACTGATATCTCGTGCAATTTGTCTGAAAAAATGGAAGCCATAACTTCTCACTGCTCCAAGGGCCTCCCTTACCTGTAGTGGGATCACTTTACTTTATGATTTAGGGAAAAAAAGAAAAATTATGTAAACTATTAAAGAATTGTCCACCTCTGTGATTGACACATATGGATGTGAGACTAGCAACTGTCTGGTAGCCCATGGTCGTGTAGGCTTTCACACTGTGGAATTCTGGAGTATATTCACAAGCAATTGTGTTCCAAGTGAATATATCTTGAGAGAATCTAGCCCATGCTTTGCATTTATTCATCATCATCTTAAGGCATGACAACTTCAAAAGTGAAAGTTTTGGCCTTCTCAACAATCCTCCTCCATGCCAATTTGTCTCTTGCCATATTCAATTAGTCACTTTCATTTTCTTTAAATCGTTCATTGTGTCATCCCCCCATCTGATCTTTGGTCTTCCAACAGCTCTGCCTCGTATAGGTCTCCATTTGTAGAGGTTTTTGACCAGTCTCTGATCATCCATTCTTATCAAATGTCCCAGCCAACCAATTCTGAGAGATCTTATATGGTTTACTATATTCTGATTTTTTGTTAATTTGTTTAGTTCATTATATGTTTTGATTCTCCAACAGTTATCAGTCCCTCTATTTGGTCCGAATATTCTTCTTAAAATTTTTCTTTAAAAAATTAGTAATTTCTGTTTTATTGTTTCTTTTAGGACTCAAGTTTCACAAGCATATGTAACTACTGGTCTAATGAGTGTTTTATATAACCTTACTTTTGCAGTTTTTTATATTAATTTGCTTTTAAATAAGGTTCTATTTATAAAATAAGCTTTATTCCTATTTAAATTTGAAGAGAAAAATTTTCGCCTAGACCGGGACTCGAACCCGGGACCCTTGGCTTTCCGGGCCAAGTGCTCTACCAACTGAGCTACCGAGGCGAGTTACGATCTAGACGCAAATTTTTCTCTTATATACGTTGTAATTCCCTATCGCCAAATGCTTTTGAAACCATTGTTTCTATCTTTGCAAATGGCGGCTTCTTAGTTAAGAAGACATTTATTGGAAATTTAACATTACTTTAAAAGCCAGTAAGGCCTCTAATGATGTTTTTATTATTAATTTAACATTTCTCAATGAAAGATAAATTAAATTTGAAGAGAAAAATTTTTCTCTTCAAATTTAATTTATCTTTCATTGAGAAATGTTAAATTAATAATATAAACATCATTTATTCCTATTTACCAATCTTTCCTTAATTTCCTCTTCTAATGCATTGCATTTATTATAAAGTTTAATTAGATAGCTATTCATATTCATGTAATGTAATATTAAGCATTATATCGTAAGTTTTATTAGAAATTAGGGGCACTTCATAGCATAGTTTGTAAAGGCAATATACAACAAGCTGGAAGGTAACTGGTTCAATTCCCATTGAGATTAAGATTTTTAAATTGGTCTAAATCTTCTGGCAGCACCGTGACCCTGGGGTCAACTTAGCCTCTAATGGAAATAAGTACCAGATGTATGTTCTGGGATAAAGCAGCCATCACAAAAGATTGACAGCCTAGTTGACTTCTTGTGCCAATTGTCTACAAAGGTGAGAGCGTTAACCTATTAATACCTCGAGGGCCTCCATGGTCTGCAATGGGATCATTTCACCTATTATCATAAATGAAGAGAGATGATTTTAATCAAATTATAATGGGAAGTATGACTATGAGGTAATTTTTAATTTATTAATGAATTGGATAAAATGTTTTTACGTCTCACCTCATAAAGTTTCATGTTTTCACAATACCAGTTTCAAAGGCAATTAGCCTTCATCTTCAATCTAATTCTAACTGTTAAAATTTTGCTGTTATCACCATCTTCCAAACTGTCATCTGGTGCTGATTTTATAAACTTGGTGATTAAATTTTGCTTGTCAGGAACTTCAAAATTCGTGGTTCTATATTTGTTCTTCTGAATGTACAGCCTTTGAAATAATTGATGGTTCACAGATAATTTTCAAGTCTCAGAACGAAGCTACTGTGCATGATCAGAGATCAGCTATTTGGTTCACAAGTATACAACTATTTGAGAAACTAAATCCATTCTATTTCGTTGTGTGTTGTGCAATGGAAAACAATTTTGTGTAAATAAGTAGTGCAGTAAATACTGAAAATAAAACAAAGCAAAAGAAATTAAACAAAAGGAAGAAAATTGATTGAAATAAAGACGAGAGAGAGAAAAAAAAGCATGACAGCAGGATCGAACACGCGACTTCATGCATGGGACCACAACCATCTCTCCTAGAAATTGTCTGTATGAAGCGATGCAGTACTTCAGGACTTACTTGAATAATGAAATTAGATATTAACTTCTTTAAATTAATCAGATGCATTTTGTATTAGTAATGGAAATAGATAATTTTATTATGCCATGTGTTTTGTAAACAAAGTAATGAGACATTACTTTACTACATCATTTCCTATCTACATAACTTAATATATTTATGTATATAAATTTCACCCAGGAGCCTGTCCTGACCGAGAATATTTCCATATATATATACAAATTTATTTATGTAATGAAGCCTGGTAACATGTAGGCATAATGAAAATTAATGACATTATTAAATAATAATAAATAAAATATATTAATAGTGAGTGGAGAACATATTTTAATCGATTCACCTACCTGACCAGAATCAAATGTGCCTACATCATTGGAAAAAGAGCATCTTACCGACTGCTCCACTGAAGCGAACGATATGAATGCTGCATGAAGAGAGACTTACGCCGTCCGCTTTATACTCAAACAAGTCAGAACATGTAACAACATACTGGTGTGAATCACTCTTCAAAACTTTTCACAACAAGAGTTGCACCATCATTTTTTTCAAAGGCTGTACATCTTTTCCCAAACTGTTAATTCCAAAGGTTTCTTTCTCTAAATGTTTTAATAGTTTGGTTTCTCTTCCAATTTTAAAACATCTAGAGATTTTCCAATTCATATTTTAAGTTTAATTGATATTTACCATATAGTGTTATTTATCATTAATATTTGTAAATGCAATATTTATTGATATATTGTTTTATTTTCTGCAGCTTCATCACATTCTCCTGTGTTCATCAGTTTTGGCTCGAGAACTTGAGTATGTGAACAAATCAGGTATTAATTTCTGGTATAGTAGCGCATTTTGTGCAAAGAAAACTCAATTATTTTAGCAATATAAGCATCAGTACTTGCCTGGAAAATTAACAAATATTAAATTTCTGTTATAACATATTTACAAGAAGGTTTTTGTGTACCTTTGTGAGTTTTTATTAAAGTGGTAAAGGTCATTTAGTGACACTAAAAATTAATGAAGCTTTATGTAATAAAGGAAATGACACAATAATAAATATAGTATCTATTTACATTCTCTTGTTGTTATTTATAATGGGAATAGTTAATAAAATCATAAAAATCCTATCTTTTTGAAAACCTTTAAGAGTTCTTCAAAGACTACTTGCTACATGTTAGGATGATGTGAGGATGTTCATGATGATAAAACTTTCCATGTTCCAATGTCTCACAAGAATATGCTAATAACTGATCCTGATGGATTAATGGTTACTAAATTAGCCTCTGGTTCTGAAGTTTGCAGTTCAAATCCAGCCAGGGTCAATGGATTTTTTAACTTAGCAGGTTTCACAACATCTTTCTGCACCCAATTAATCTACTGACGTTCTCCTCCACATCTCTCTCTGTCATTCCTATCTCCATTGTCCAATCCTTTATCTTCTTCTTCTTCCTTCCAAGTATTAGGCCAAGGCCTGTTACGATCCTATAGAAAATTTTCCCTCCAGCATTTCATAGGACAGCCCAGTGATCTTCGTCCTCTTGGTATATAATTATAAACAGCATTGGGGATCCGATTTGAACTCATTCTTTCTAGATGGTGTTTCCAATTTAGTTGGTACTGTTTAATATATTCCAAAATTGGCGTAGTCTTCAATTCTTTTAAGATATCGATGTTCTTTTTCCGATCCCATCTGGTGTAACCCACTGTTCTGCACATGAATCTCATTTCACAAGCCGTTATTCTGCTTTCATGTTGTCTTTTTAGTGTCCATGCTTCACTACCATAGGTCAACACTGGTCTAGCCAAAGTGTTGTATAAACATAATCTGGTGTTTTTTTGTACAAGGGATGGTTTCATAACTTGATTAATAATTCCCAAACTTTTATTATAACTAGTAATTTTTTCAGAGATATCCTTTTCATCCCAGATAGAAAGATAATATCCAAGATATTTAAATTGATTAGATCTCTCTAAAATTTTATTCTGGAGACAGATTTTACTTTGTGTGGGGTCCTTGCCATGAAATGCCATAATTTTAGTTTTGTTAATTGATATTTCCATTTCCAATCCTTTGTCCCTTATGCTACTCAAAACACTATCAGTCCACGTTATTTTTGGCAGTCTTCTTCTACCAAGTAACACCCATTCTAGTATTCTTCTTGGGAATCTGTCTTCTGTCATTCTTTTTTACATGACTATACCATTTCAATTGTTTGTTTTATGAAATCCAGAATTAAAGTTTGAACATTCTTCTTTTATTTAATTACACTGTTTCTTATTTTATCTCGTCTTCCTTGCATCTCTTATTATAATTCTGGTTTAAATATAAGTTAAGTTTGTAGACCTTATTCCTTTTAGGCCTCCTGTCTTGTGCCAACTTTAAATGTGGGTGGAACAGATGTTTCCTCCATTCTTTATTAGAGAACTTAACTCATCCTACCTGAATATGGTGATACAGATCTGCCAACATGAGAACATTAACCTCATGGTACGTTCTAGAAGGAATATCCAGATTACTGATATTCTGAACCCAAGCCACACTTTGTGTGGGTAGCAGGGAATAATCATTCTTGTTCTTACCATAATAGGCACCTGACATGTTGGACAAGTGTCCCTTGTTTATATAACATATTTGATTAATTTAACTAGAAATTTATATAAGTGCTCATACATTAAGAAGTTATCAAAATGTATATATTGTTTTGTGATCTAAATCAAGCCTCAGTGTTGTGAAATTGTTTATTTATTCATCGTTATTTAAATAAATAAATATGTATATATATATATATGTCCACCGCTGTGGTCTCGAGGTAGCGTGCTGCCTTGTCATGCAGCGGGCCCGGGTTTGATCCCCAGTTGGGGCAGTTTTTCTGGGTGGGGTTTTTATCGGGGTTTTTCCTCACCTGGAAGACAAATGTCAGGAAAACTTTAAGGCCGAAACTGTCCCCGAAATCATATGGCCATCACCATCATCCTTATCATTATCATCACCCTTCACCGGTGTGGAAAGCAACGGGAAGCTACCACACCTACAATTCCCTAGTAAAGCTGCAAGCATAGCATGAAAATGCTACGATTGCAGTGAAGGACCTGCCTTCAGGCAGAATTACCATGTATTCTATACACAATTTTAATATAATTGCAAAAAGGTACAATATGGAAATCAATACAAAGAAAACTAAAGTGATGGCCTTTTGTGGGAAATACCTCATACTTAGCAAAATTGTTTTGGATGATGAAATTTTAGAACGAGTAAACAAATTTAATTATTTGGGTTATAATTTAACATTTCAAGATGAAGCTGATATATCAAAGAAAATCACAAATTTTACAAAAACAACGGGGATAATTAACAGTATAATGAAATCATCTTTAGTACAGAAGAACACAAGATTACGGCTTCATAAGGTTCTCGCAAGACCAGTATTATTCCTCAGTCCTCTCTCTCTCTCTCTCTTTTTAATCTTGCCTTCCTTCATTGCCTGGATCATTAGAATTTCTGCTGATGTGGCCATTTTTTGGTGCTTCATCAAGGTCCAATTTGCATTTATTCACTTCTTTTCCCTTCATTATATTATCTAGTTGTCTAGTTCTGCGGCTTCTTCTGCTTTTATTTCTATAGGAGTAAGTCCTGTGAGTAGGCATACAGCTTCATTTGATATGGTGTGAAGAAGTCAGGAATATATCAAATTGAATGCATGGGTTGTGAAAAGATATATATAGGGAAAACAAAAAGAAACCTAAAAATTAGAACCAAAGAACACATAAGAAATATTAAAAATGGAGAAATTGAAAAATCTGCAGTTGCTGCTCATGTTTGGTCTGAAAAACATAATATAAATTCAAACACTAAATTATTAAAACAGTTAGAAAATACAAAAGAGCTGACTATTTGTGAAAAAATTTATATTCAGAAGAACAGAAACAGAGTTATGAATTTTGATATTCCGATGGAGGGTGACCTTGTTTGGAGGTTCTTTGGCCAACCACAGGATGGAGCTGACATCGACATCCAGGTGGTGCAACATAATGCAACATAAATAAAACCAGTCTGGGAAAGCTGACGATAAAACAGAATTGTTTTGAAACATGTCCAAGAACAAATCAACATTAATATTGAGGTAAGATGTCCAGACCAAAAATAATATAATTAAAATAACCTCAAAATATAACTTCCTAAAATATATGCTTTAGCAATTTTTATGTTAATGAATATTTTAACTCTTGTCCTGTTTTTTATAGGCTGCAATCCATATGGGTGCTCTGTAGAGCATGAGTGGTTGGATAGCTCCCTTATATATATAGCAGTAGTGGTTTGTTTTGTTTATTTTTTATTATTTCACTCACCTCATACTTCATAATTCATAGCAGACCCTGGGTTTCTTCACATATTTTGTGACATTGTCAATGCTGCGTCACGTTCACAACTGACGTCCAACGGCCTTCTATCCTGCAGACTGACCTCCGCGCCATCTGGTGGCCGACCGAAGAATTTCCAAATCAGTCCTCTTTCTTTATAACCGGGTATTTCAAAATTCATAGTTGTATTTTCATTCTTGCTTGGTTTGTTTGTTAGTCCCCAACTTATTTTTGCATTCTAGGATAGAGAATGGATTAATGTAATGCATTTTTCAGTTATGTAATTTGTGTGTTTGGAGAAGTTGAATTTTTGTTTAGTTTTATTCCCAAATATTTGATGCTGTCTGTTTGCATCGATTGTTTGTTGTTTAAATAAATTCTTATTTCTCTAGTTTCTCGTCTCTTCCTTCTTGAGATCAACGTGACTTTGGATTTTGATTCATTAAATCTCATATTGTTATCAGCCCATTTAACTATTTTGTGTAGCTCCATATTCATAAAATTTTGTGTGTCCTAATATTGTGTTCAGAGATTAGTGTAGAATTATCATATATTTAAGTATTTGTGAAGAATTTTGATGTTTTGTGATCCAAATTTAGTGTATTCTTAATTCTGCTAGCTTATAAAAGAATTAACCAGTGCCAGGAATGGTTCAAATTTTAGATCATAAGACATCCTTGGACATTTTATTGAGCGAGTTTACTACATTTTTTTTTTCATTTGCTATCTTTACCAAGCATTTATTTATTGATTACAATTTCTGTAATTATATACCGTATATCTCGGCAGATAAGGTGATCTTCAGATAAGACGAGGTATAGATTTTGTCAAAGTTTCACAGTTTTAGCATATATCTGTCCTATAAGACGACCCCCAACTATCAACGGCCTGTGAATTTAGTTTAGATCAGCGATGATTTCTAGCATACTGTATAGCGTATACAAAATTACCGTATTTGTAATTTTTCAAGTTAAATTGTTAATATTTTAACCCCTCATATGATAAATAAATACATTTTATTTTCATTCAACTGGCAACACTGTTACACTTTCGATAAGTTGTACTAGCATGAGAGATGAGACCTGTCGCATTGGAAGGTGGTAGAGGGGAAAGGAGATTGTTATGATAAGGAAGGAAGACTTGCCGCATGAGAAATTTCTTGTTACGCTATCAAACCCAAAGATATAAGTTATCCGCATATTTAAATGTTGTACAGTGCTCTTTGCATCATGCATACTAATAATAACACTATATTAATAATTACAAGAAACAACGCAATATAAGCAATAATGTCCATAAATTAAATTTGAAGAGAAAAATTTTCGCCTAGACCGGGACTCGAACCCGGGACCCTTGGCTTTCCGGGCCAAGTGCTCTACCAACTGAGCTACCGAGGCGAGTTACGATCTAGACGCAAATTTTTCTCTTATGTACGTTGTAATTCCCTTGCGCCAAATGCTTGAAACCATAGCTTCTATCTTTGCAAATGGCGGCTTCTTAGTTAAGAAGGCATTTATTGGGAATTTAACACTACTTTATAGCCAGTAGGGCTTCTATTGACGATTTTATTATTAATTTAACACTTCTCATTGAAGGATAAATTATATTTGAAGAGAAAAATTTTCGCCTAGACCGGGACTCGAACCCGGGACCCTTGGCTTTCCGGGCCAAGTGCTCTACCAACTGAGCTACCGAGGCAAGTTACGATCTAGACGCAAATTTTTCTCTTATGTACGTTGTAATTCCCTCGCGCCAAATGCTTGAAACCATAGCTTCTATCTTTGCAAATTTGCGTCTAGATTGTAACTCGCCTCGGTAGCTCAGTTGGTAGAGCACTTGGCCCGGAAAGCCAAGGATCCCGGGTTCGAGTCACGGTCTAGGCGAAAATTTTTCTCTTCAAATATAATTTATCCTTCAATGAGAAGTGTTAAATTAATAATAAAAACATCAATAATGTCCATGTTTATTTACTACACAAAACAGACTGCAAAAGAATTGAATAACCGGATGTTTTCAGGACTGGTTTGATAGTAGCTGTACTCATGGGGATTCACTAAATCTGTAACAGTTCCCCCCACATGTCAACTGAACAGTTTGTCACTGTGCATCATTACGTCAGTCGCAATCAGTGGTTGCATTGTTATTTGTGTGTCATGTGTTCAAGTAATTTTTAATTTTTTTCATTTTATAATGGTTTTAATTTATATAAATTTCAATCTAACTTTTTTATATCTGTCCTATAACACAAACCCTGGATTTTGGGGGCTTTTCTTTTTTTATGGTTCAACTATCATCTTATCTGCCAAGATATATGGTAATTTGTGTTATATATAGTGAAAATTCAATTTATTATTCCCAGTTTTATATTTTCCTGGATTCATAATTAATTTTCTACAATCTCTGTACTAATCACATTTAAACTATGAGGAAAAAAATCTGCGTTTACCATTCCTCGATAAATCATTTTCCCACATTTATTGTTTAGAATTTTCAGTCGACAATGATATGATTCCTGGATTGATCATTTTTAAGTGTGAAGTTGTGAATTTGTCTTCAAACTCTCCTATAGTGTATACCTGACTATACAATGGGATCCGAGGATCACTAACCTGTTCCATTTTTAAGAGTTATTGTTGTCAATCCTTTCATTTAAGTATCCATTCCTCAATTTATGCAATTAAGTTGTTACAAGTTTGATTCATAACTCTTCATAATTCTTTAGGTGAATTCCATGTATAATTTGACATAACACATGAAAATTAAGGTTTTTTTTTCCCTGCTTCCCATAGTGGTATATGGACTATTAAAATTTTTTCAAGTGCCTGCATCCCAAAATATTGTAGAATATGAACAAACTTATACGTAATTAAGATGTTTGGTCTGTATATTCTTACCTCTTATGGTTGTTTTTGTTGAACATATGTTCCAATGCTTCTGAGCCCCATCGTCAGCGATTACAGACTGATTTTTCTAAATTTATACATAATAAAGAATTGTTATTTATTTTAATTAAATCTCTTACACCATGCAAAAGAATTAATAATTATGTCAGTTATATTTATTTTGTATAATTAGTGACTAAAGTTTATCAGAAACATTAAACTCAAGACATGTATTTTGCAGCTCCTCCTATATATATACTCTACTCTCACTCTGTAAAATATGTCATTCTCTAGTTGTATCGTTACCAATATAAAACTGTATATTTTAAGTATAATTGTTAATGATAGAAACTTCGTATTTTCAGTTTAAAAAATAGAAAATGCGCGTGTGTATATATATATATATATATATATATATAGGGGCACGCCGTAGCGTAGTGGTTAAGGCACTGAGCTACAAGCCGGAGGGTCGAGGGTTCAAGTCCCGTTGGGGTCAGGATTTTTAAACTGACCCAAACCTTCTGGCGGCACCGTGGCCCTGGGGTCGACTCAGCCTCTAACGGAAATGAGTACCAGACGCTTGTTCTGGGGGTAAAGGCGGCCGTCACGCAGGGCTGACAACCCGGCTGACATAAAGTGCCGATTGTCTAGAAAAAGTAGGAGCCTTAACCTCCTACTGCCCGAGGGGCCTCCGGGCCTGTTGTGGGATCACTTTACTTTTTATATATATATATATGATTGAAAGTTTTCTTGGGTTTTCCGTGTCATGGATTCAAGTTTGGCCTCTGGCCACTGATTCTGATTTCGGCATGATCCCACATGCCATTATCAAGGAATGATAAGTTCGAGTCACAGGTTTAGGTCTTATATAATTAGACACACAGAGTTTTCGCTGTGGTCCATTTCCAAAGCTGTACACCCATCCAAGGTTTAGTTCTTATGTAGTGAAATACTTTCAGTTTTCAGTGTGGTAACTGAAAATATTTCACTACATAAGAACTAACCTTGGATGGGTGTTCGGCTTCGGAAACGGACCACAGTGAAAACTCTGTGTGTCTAATTATATAAAACGTAAATCTGTGACTCAAACTTATCATTCCTTGATAATGGCATATGGGTTCATGCCAAAACGTCGGAATCAGTGGCCAGAGGCCAAACTTGAATCCATGATGCAGAAAACCCAAGAAGACTTTCTTAATCATACTTATATCCACGAAAATCTGCAATATAACATATATATATATAGTATTACCCCGCTTTTATGTTTTATGTTCAAAACACACATTACATTGAACTATTATAGGAATATCACTGAGGTTTAATTTAAAATAAAATTCTTTACACCTCACCCGATATCCTGTCTTGTAAATAAATAAATAAAAGATAGGATGAGAGGTGAGGTGTAAAGAATTTTATTTTAAATTAAAAGAAACATTACATTATTTAGCCAATATTGTATATTATCCCAGTCAGTGCTTTTTATGCATGTTCTAGAATGGTTGCTGAATATGAGGGTCATCATTTTTTAGCTCCTCCTTGTTTCCCATAAATTATATACTTTTCCCCAATTTACACCACTTTCCCTTTAGTCCCTTGAAAAGTGTAAAAGAGGGCTATTACTGTAGTTATTATCCCCATCTGTTTTTTTCATGTTCTAGAATGGATACAGAGTATGGTGGGGTCAACATTTTTGAGCTTATCTTCATTTCCCTCAATTTACACTTTCCCCTATTTTACACCATTTTCCCCGTGGTCCCTTGAAAAGTGTAAAAGAGGGGTAATATTATATATATAAATGTTTTGAAGAGAAAAAGTCTATTATCTGACGGCTTAAAAAAAACATTAAAATTGTTTATTTTATTGCATTTGTTATGTCAGTTGCCATGAAATTCACTTTGATTGGATTTTGAGAGACAAGGCTACCAATCAAGTTTATATTTTAGAAGAAAGACTTCACATCATTGAAGAAGTGGAGAAAAATCCAACAAAGAAAAGCTAAGCACCTAGACTTACCACTGTCAATTCATAACAATGTAATTGCGAAGAAAGTGGAAATCAGTTAGGAGGTTTATAAATGTGGAAGATCAAACAAAAAGATGAAGAGAGGTAAAATTAACAACTATTTCATGAATTAGTTTAATGTACTGTAAATGAAGATGGTCAAAAGATAATTACAATAAATTGCTGTGTTTCTTGAATATATGGATACAAATTTGACAATTTACATTATTTTAACAGACATTTCTCATTGATCCCATATCCAGTTTTAATTTTCAGGTCACCCGACACAAATGATTAATCAATGAATTGTCTTTTGTAGAATGACTATTATAAGTTATAATTCTGTCCTCGGAGTTGTTTTAGCCTTCATGAAATTGTCTGAGTAGAGCCAAATAAGAATATGAGGACCTTAGCATCTGAAACATAAAGAAATATCTGATTCAGTTTTGTATTTTAATAATTGTTTCCAGAGCTGCTGGTTGTAATTACTCCTATCCTGAAAAATTGTTTACAGAAATGTAACTACAGTCATCATTAACCATCTAGAATTAGGCCTCCTGGCCTGTTCTGCTCCAGGGTGAAAGAATCCAGTGTTCTTCTCGAGAGTTAAAACTGTTCTGAAGTACCAATCCATCAAAGTAAATTCAGAAGTGGAGTTGGACCTTAAGGCCTCCAAACCTACCTTTTTCCTATTAGGGTATGCTCCCATAGCCAGGTGAGGTTTTTTTTTAATATATACTGAACTTTCAAATTCTCTCCTCTCCTGTTTACTGTAACCAAGTCATATTTACATTAGAAACGTGAAACTTGATTATGAAAGTAAGGTTTACTGATAGAACTGTGGGCTTTGCACAGCATTTATGAAGTGCATCGGTTACGAGTTGTGACATTCATGAGTCCACTCTTAACTTTAGCCCGGTCATAACTACAGAAAGCTTATATTTTTATTTCATTCTTACTTACATACACTTAACTTGTAAGATCATATTATATTTAGAATTTTTTTATTATATCCAGTAGATTCCATATGCCTATTGTATGTAATAATTTTTTTAAGTTTATTAACTTAATAAGAATCAAATGAATCGTGAATTCTCCTTACCTCAAACTTCTATGTTTTTTAAACACAGCACCACAGTATTGGCGACCATCGTCATTAACTTAATTTCAGTTATATTAAGAAATTATGATAAATGATAAAATTGGTAATGGGAATGAAATTTTAACCTAAAATTTATTTTCAGAAAGATCGTGAAAAACTACAATCAGGTTGGTAGGCTGCAGGATTTTAACCCAGACCTATGAATATAAATAATAAATTCTATAATTTCAGCCAAGTCCTGATTAACCACTGCATTATAATGTTTCATAAAATTAGTAATGTTTTGTTTTCTTATCTTCAAATTCCTTATATAGCAAAGGTCTATTTTCAATTTACAATTTAAAATTTGGATTAAGTTGTCTGGTAGTGTAATTACAAAATAAGAGGAAATAAAATTGTGATTATATGGATAGGTATACACAGAAAAGATATTTCTGCAAGCTGAGAGTTCCAATTCGGGCTGTTGCCCATGATGATGAGAGTGGATAGATATATTGAATATGTCACTGTTTTTGAATACATTACATAACATAATATGAAGAGTGTTGGTTGAAAACTAAAAATGTAAATTTTTTGTAAAATGAAACAAACCCTGAGTCTAGAGAAACTTTCAAGGCACTGGCAGATAAACCTGTCTGGTTGGGGAGAAAACAAATGCACTGAAATAATTAATTATTTCAAAAACTCACATTGGGTAAAAACCATATATAAATATTAAGTTAAGAAACACTCCATTCACCGAAACAGTTAAAAACAACAAGTCAACGCATTTTGGCTACCACGTAGCCATTATCAAAACTGAGCCCAGTGGAAAACTAAATATTAAATGCCTGTACAAAAGTATATATACCTAATGAATTACGTCACATAACATAATAACATAGATAAAACATCAATCGATGCAATTTTTATTACTTACATTAATTAATGAAAAAAGAGGGTGATAGGAATAGGGCCCTTTGTTTTTATATGTTTCTATACTTTCCAATGCGTCCAGAAATTTAAAATTATTAACCGATCTTATCAATCTAAGGTTACTCATATCGATGATGTGACCGTTACTAGAAATATGTTGGGCAACTGCCAATTTTTCATTTCTACCAAGGCGGAAATGGACCATGTGTTCTTTAAATCTAGTAACTATATCTTCTAATTTGCCCAACATATTTCTTGCCACATCCTTGACAATTATATAAAATAAAACAATTTATCTTAGTAGTAATTCTACTAAAAGAGTCAGCAATCAATTTAGGATGCAAATATGTTCAATTAAAACTACAGATGCCAGAAAAAGTGATAAAACAAGACGAGAAACACATCCAAAAAAGAAAACATTTCTTGCCTTGTTTTATCACTATTATTGGTATCTATGGTTTTAATTGGACATATCTGCATCTCAGATTGATTGCTGACTCTTTCAGTGAGATTACAACTAAGGTAAATTGTTTTATTTTATATATTTATTGATAAGAATCAAATGAATCATGAATTCTTCTTATCTCATGCATCTATGTTTTTTAAACACAGCACCGCAGTATCGAAGAACTATCTTCTCCATCGTCAGCTGTTTTCACAACTGTCTTTTTTTTTGCCAGTAATTATCCAAACTGCCATCTGATGTATTTTTTAAGAACTTTGTAATCAAGCTTGGTTCATCCAGAATCTCGAAGTTCATGGTTCTAGTATGTTTTTTTTAATATGTTAATTCCAAAGGTTTAGATAGATGTTTCAAAAGATTTGCTTCTTTTTTAATTCTATGATTCTCTAATAAACTATGTACTGCTATAGCTGATTTTTCAACATCTCCATTTTTTATGTCTGTAAAGTGTTCGTTTTTACAAGTTTCTAAGTTTCTTTTTGTTTTTCCTATATATACTTTATTGCAATCTTTGCAATTAATTTGATATTCTTTATTATGTCTTCATCAAAACTATTTATTTTAGCAATATGTACAATATAATCATATGGAGAAATTGAAAATTCAGCTATAGCAGCATATAGTTTATTAGAGAATCATAGAGTTGAGAAAGAAGCAAAATTTTTGAAACATCTATCTAAACCTTTGGAATTAACAGTTTGGGAAAAGATATATATTCAAAAAAACCATACTAGAACCATGAACTTCTAGATTCCGGACGAACCAAGCTTGATTACAAAGTTCTATAAAAATACACCAGATGGCAGTTTGGATAATTACCGGCAAAAGAAAAGTTGACAGTTGTGAAAACAGCTGACGATGGAGAAGATGGTTCTCCAATACTGCGGTGCTGTGTTTAAAAAAATAGATGTGTGAGGTAAGAAGAATTCACAATTCATTTGATTCTTATTAATGAAACCTCATACTGTTAAAATTCCAAAATTTATTATATTAAAAACACATATATTTATTGATGTTTATTTATCTATTTTTTGTGATGAATAGTCTATTCCTTGAGAGTAACCTTGCTTGTTTTTCTGTGCTATTACTCTTATTCTCTGCAATTAAAGAACCTAAATATTTAAATGTTCCTATCATATTAAAATCACAGTGCCTAGATAAACAGCAGAAAGGCTGCAGCTACATAAATGTACATTAAGGGTCATATGCAAATACATTAGTCTCTACTCAAATTACTTCCAATCACTGGTGAGCTGACTCACCGTGAGCAATTGCTGAGATCGAATTAACGGCCGACTTACCGGTCATGCATGAAAGTTGACGTTTTCGTAATATTGGCAACGAATTACCCAGAATTCTCAGCGATAAAACCACTTCCGTTATTTTCATCTGCTATAGAGGAACGCATTTACGCTTGCGTCCCGCAAATAATACCGTATACAACGACATCTGTGTCGCGCAATATTACGCCGATTCTCCTGTTCTTCCAGTTGAATTCTTTGGTAGACTCTATCAAATTCCTCTTCTCCGCGTATACCAAAAACATGATCAAAGTCTTCAAGGTCTGACATCTTGGATAAAGCTGCAAAGGTTTCAAACTACATCGGTTCCCTTCGGGATTTTCACGATAAGTTTCTATCTTGAGCTATGATCTTAAGGTACCTCGTCAGGTAGCTTACAATTATTATCGCATGAATAGATTTCTGAGTAAGCAAAATGTATTTGGATAAAACTTTCTCAGCAAAGAACGCCTTTTACTGTCTAATGCGTTCAAACATTCGACCCTAAAAGAAACATTGAAGTGTTAGTATCAGTTTTTGTGCTTGAATTTGTTTTTTGTACTTACCGCTGTAAACAGAGGTAGTGAGAGTGTTCCGAATCTGCCCACTGTTATTCTCACAGGCTTCTGTGCTCTTAGGACTATAAATCTTGCTGAGTCTTTAAATCTTTTTGATTGAAAATGCCAATCGCTGTCATATATTGCTTTGTAAACATCCTCACTCTACACACAGCAAATAGAAAATTACAGAATTGCTCCGAATTGCACAGTGAGTAATACAATACTATCTTGGCTTCATTAAGCTATCTATCTACAGTGGCATAACAGCCCAGTGTTGGGCCCTAGCCTCTCCTTTGTTAGGAGCTACTAGACAAAGTTATGATTATTTCCCTACAGATCTCATAAATGGTATTGTGGTCAACATACCGTGCCAATGAGACATCTAGTAGGCAACAAAGATATTTATTAACTAAGGTATTACTAGGATGATAAAGGTCAGTAAATTTTAATATGAGCAAAGGCGTGTAGCATTTGGTGCTCAGGAATTTACAATGTATAAGAGAAAAATTTGCATTTAGATTGGAGTGCTCAGATAGCTTACGTATAGAGCATTGGCCTAGGAAACCAAAGGTCCTGGGTTAAAACCCCAGTCTGAGCATACAATTTTTCTCTTCAAATATAATCTCTTCAGTAAATTTTGCTTAATAGCTGCAACACTAAGAAATTAGGACTGGAAGTAAATATCAATAAAACTACATATATGGTCACATGTAGAAATGCATTATATAATGGAAATGGACAGCTGGTGACAAATGAGGGAAATCTTGAGGAAGTAGCTGAATTGAAATACCTAGGGACAATAATCACAAATAGGAATGAGATGCACAAGGAAATTAAACATAGGCTCAATTCTGGAAATGCCTGCTATTATGCATTGCAGAGACTCTTGCTGTCCCAACTCCTTTCAAAAAACGTAAAAATGAAAATATAGACAACTATTATTCTACAAGTTATATTATATGGGTGTGAAACATGGGTTCTTACTTTAAGAGAGGAAAGGAGATAATGAGTATTTGAGAATGAAGTACTTAGGAACATTTTTGGACCAAAGAGAGATGAACAGACAGCTGAATGGCTCAAGGTTCTTTTACAAGCCTGAAAATCTTCAGACTCAGGACCCACCACATAAAGTTCCTCCCAGAGGACTTGCTGCTTGGATTTTTCCATCCTAAAAAATCCATCGACTCCAGCTGGGTTTGAAGTTGCAATTCTATTTAATTTTATTCAAAATGTTTCTCTATCTAAATCATTAATGATGAATGTGAACACTTGCAAATAAAATATCCAAATACAAGATTTTTAAATCTATTAACAAATTAGAGCTAAATTATATAATAATTAAACAGTACCAACTAAATTGGAAACACCATCTTGAAAGAATGAGTTCAAATCGGATCCCCAAAGCTGTTTATAATTATATACCAAGAGGACGAAGATCACTGGGCCGTCCTATGAACGCTGGAGGGAAAATTTTCTATAGGATCGTAACAGGCCTTGGCCTAATACTTGGAAGGAAGAAGAAGATAATAATAATAGTAGGCAGCTTTGTGGCACAGTTGGTTAGACCTCTGTGTCCTGAGTTTACATTTTAATCACTCCATGTGGGATTTAAGGTGAATGAATCGGAGACAGAGCAGGTTTCTCTCCAGATTAAAAGCTTTCACGAATAATGCTAGAGGACAGATTATAATTCATGACATGATGGCACAATTAAGAGAATATTTAAAAATACGAGAAAGGAAACAAAATTAAAATTTTATAAAGCTGTGGCAGTCTCCTTACTGTTGATGAATTTTGGGTTTTAACTAAAAGAGAAGAGAAGATCATAGAAGCAGCTGAAATGAGATTTCTGAAAAGTGTAGCTGACTGCAAACTTCTAGATAAAATAAGAAGTGAAGATATTAGAAATGATCTAAATATTTTTAAACTTTTGGATAAAATAAAAGACTAGAAAAAACTGGAAAGAACATGTTCAAAGAATGAAAGATGAATGCATGCCAAAAGTTATACTTAATTATAAACCAAAAGGAGACAGGAATGTTGGTAGACCGAAAATGAGATGAATTGAACTTTTTGAATGAGAATTAAGAGACCAGAACAAGCCACATGGGCTTAATCCGTGATTGATGATGACGATGACAACTTCTCATTAAAAATGACAATAGACAGGAAGATGCCCTTGCATTGAACTTTTATAGGAAACATCGCTATGAGGTTTAATTTTAAGATTTAACCCTCTGCATGCCACTGGTAAAATATGTTGTGTCAGAGATTTAAATCGCATCCGCCGATGTGATCGGCTTTGCAAGTAGTTTAAGTATATTGTCTGGCAGGTAATGGACAGAAACATCAGAGCCGATTTAATCAGCTCACAGCACCTAAAGGGTTAAATTAAAATTCTTTATACCGTACCTCATATCCAATCTTCCTAGCTAAACTGCTTTCAAAACCTAGGTGGTTTAAGAAAATTACAAAAAGGAAAAAGAATACTTAATTAATCTAGCAATAGAAAATAGTTTTGAAGAAAATATACTACACAAGAAAATAAGTTTAAAAGACAAAAATTAATTAATGAAAGTACACACAAAAAAAACAGAAGAAAACATAGCATTCAAGAAATTTGAATAAAAAGTAAAAAATCTTATTCTTCTGAAAGTACAAACCAATAATAATAATAAAATAATAATTATAGATGTAAAAAGATTACCATCCATTGAAGCACACACATTTAAAAAAAATTAAAATTTAACATAAGATTGGCACCAAAGAATGAATACAGCCTCAATTGGATAATTAAAACTAACAAAAATGACAAAATTGAAGAAGAAAACAAATTGGGAATTTATCAGATCAAATGCAGGGATTGTAACAAAATGTATGTAAGAAAAAAAAATGAAATTTGAAAATAAGGGTGAAAGAACATCTTAGAAATGTCAGAAATGAAGTGGAAAAGTCAGCAGTAGCTGCTTACGCTTTGTCTGAAAAACATCTAATTGATACAAAAGCTAGTTTAATTAATGAATAGAAAAACAAAAAGAGCTTATGGTTTGGGAAAGAATCCACATTCAGTACCAGGCACTGAGCAGGGCATTTAAACCCACAGGCCAGCCATTTAAATACCCCAGCTACCCTTTTCGTGGCACTTCAGAAAATGGACCATTATTCACAAACTATTAGTCCTAGAAAATTCAAATTTTGTACATACCTAAAGGAGATATCCTAGTAGGATTTGATGGTGAAATAACTTGGGTGATTGACATCACATGGTATCGGCATATCAATTTCAGGAAAGTGGAAGTTCATCTTTACTTTCACTTTGTGAATTTTCTAATTCAGGAATCAGTTCAACACCTGAATCATCATTATACAAAATATTCACTAATTCTTCTTCAGTGAGATATTTTTCTTTCCCCATGGTTTCACTCACGCACAAACAGCGTGATAACGAGAAACATATACGACTGCGACAAGTTTGGGTGAACAAATTCCATGTGTTGTTTGTTTTAAAAATAAAAGGGGATTCACCAATATTAAACGTATCAAACGGGAATAGAAAATGTACATTTACATGCCATCTATGATCTCCAAGACATATTAAGCCAACACAATATTTAGGCGCCGAATATAAAATCGGTTTAGTATTAAAAGATTCCGGGCTATGTGGCCATGGTCTATAACTGGCGTTTCTTCCAGATGTTTCTCCCTCAACTGCAGAGGGCATCTTCAGTGGCGAGGGCTTCCAGCTGTTGTTTCCCTGTCGTAGACTCGACTGTGAATGAACGGCAGAAAGCTGGACACTCTTATTTATACTAGTGCTGACGTCATGTGAGTCGCAGCTGATTGGCTCGACGTCATCATACTGGCTTCTGATTGGTTCGGAACTCTCTTCTTGTTATTGGTAGGTTTTGACTGTCTATTGTCTAATGTGTGATACCAGGCTTTGGCTAGTTTTATTCCTTCATCTTTTCTATTGAAATTGTCCTTGTGTTTATAAATTTCTATGGCCTCCCTGTATAATCTTGGGAAATAATATGGTGTTGTAGCAAAAACTTGTGTTTCATCGTAGAGAATCCGATGTCCGTTTTCAGTAATAACATGTTCTGCTGCAGCCAATTTTTCTATTTGTCCTAGTCTGCAGTTTCTTCGGCCGTAGCAGAACACGTTATTACTGAAAACGGACATCGGATTCTCTACGATGAAACACAAGTTTTAGCTACAACACCATATTTCCCAAGATTATACAGGGAGGCCATAGAAATTTATAAACACAAGGACAATTTCAATAGAAAAGATGAAGGAATAAAACTAGCCAAAGCCTGGTATCACACATTAGACAATAGACAGTCAAAACCTACCAATAACAAGAAGAGAGTTCCGAACCAATCAGAAGCCAGTATGATGACGTTGAGCCAATCAGCTGCGACTCATGCGACATCAGCACTAGTATAAATAAGAGCGTCCAGCTTTCTGCCGTTCATTCACAGTCGAGTCTACGACAGGGAAACAACAGCTGGAAGCCCTAGCCACTGATGATGCCCTCCGCAGTTGAGGGAGAAACGTCTGGAAGAAACGCCAGTTATAGACCATGGCCACATAGCCCGGAATCTTTTAATACTATGATTACCAGCCGTGAAAGCCTGCATTCCACAATAAAAGCGATTTGTTTGCACCCGCTCTAAAATGAGTTAGCTGACCGACGGCCGCATACACGATAGTCTCTTTAAACGCCTTAACTGGTTTATGGTACTGAATGTGTTAAAAAAAAAAAGATAGAAAAACTTAAGAATTTTAAAATTCCTGGGGATTTTAATTTGATCTGGAGGTTCATCAGTCCACCAATAGAGGGAGTAAGAAGCAATTATCCTGAACGAATATCAGTCGACGAGATATTACTCAAGATGAATCCATCTAGGTTTTGAAACCAGTTTAATTATAAGACTGGATATGAAGTGAGGTATACAAAATTTTAATTATATTTGAGTTGTGTTTTTTGACTCACCTCATATTTCTTAAAAAACACAACTCAAATATAATTAAAATAAACTTCTTAGTAATTAAAACATTTGGTCTGTTCATTCTTACCTCTTAGAGTTGTTTTTGTCGAACATATGTTTCAGAGCTTCTTAGCCCCATCGTCAGCAATTACAGACGATGGGACTAAGAAACTCTGAAACAGATGTTCGACAAAAACAACTCTAAGAGGTAAGAATGAACAGACAAAATGTTTTAATTATTAAAAAAACCTCTTAATGTTACTTCCTATTGTATTTAAAAAAAAAAAAGCTTCATAGTGTTATTTCCCACAGTTCAATAAAAGGTTTTATTTAAATTTTTAAATTTTATGCTCTTCCATATGTACTTTCCTTTATTGCCATGGAAAAAATTATGAGAGGTGCTGATCTCAACATAAGAAGATCTATCTATATTCTATAAATCAGTTCAAATTCTCATATAAGCCAATGATATAGATGTTATAGCAAGAACCAAGATAGTTATGGTGACCACTAAACCACAGAGACAGGGTATTGATGATTTGATAAATGTGTGTGTGTATTAAATGCCAAATGATTGAACTTCTTTTTTGTGATTTGGATTCAGCAGTCGGCTAAAATTTATGCGCCATTTTGTCAGATCATATTATGTATAATTTGTTGAATATTCACCTCTGACATGATGTCTGATCCTAGCTTGCAGAGCATACCCAATTCAAAGAGTTCAACAGCCATAAACATAATCATTCTTACTAATTTAACATCAAATGATACCTGGAATTAAAATACAACAATTATACTAAACAACAAATATATTTAATGTTCTTTCATGACTTTAAAGTTACATTTTAAGGTAGCTTGTTTGGGAAAAGACTATATTTATAATAATAATATGACCAACCTTGTGGGCTAGTGGTAAGCGTTTCTGACTACTGTTCATGAGGTCCTGTGTTTGATTCCTGGTCAAACATAAGAATTTTTCCTTAAAAGGAATCATTCCTATGGTTACCCATGGTCTAGAATTTAGGTTAAGAACTCTTCTGGCACATCATTATCATTTATCATCCGTCATATCATCGGGGTAACATAACTCTGTCTTCTAGGCACCCCAACTTCAGAAGTGGGTTACAATTAAGCCAATGCCAGGAGAGAACACCAGAAATGTCGAAATGACAACCTGGGGCATTGAATAAAAAAATAATAATAGTAATATTATTACTTATTTTAGGAATTCTCACCATTTAGGTAGAAATAAGAAGAACAATATGAGGTGAGTGATAAAAAATTCTACCTAAATAAAAAAAAGTATTATTATTATTATTATCCAGATTTATTATATGGATTACATCCTTCTCTGTTCCCATCACTGTCTAACATATCTTCCAATGACCTGGTTTTCATTTCTTTGCTCACTTGATTTCTCCAACTTTCTCTCTACAGGATTAAATTCTAACACTTTCTTAGAGCATCTGTTTTCCTCATTTCATTTTCAATGTCTGAAACATCATTGGATTTATTTTTAAATATTTGTGATTTTATTTTCAAGTGAAATGTTGGCAATACTTACAATCATCATTTGAAATCCAATAAAACACATTAATAGAGATGCTGTTAAAAATTGTACAAAGAAAATTAAGTTCCACACTAGATCTAATTCTTTTGTGAATCTGGAAAAGAAAACAGTATTTAAGTATCATACTAAGTTAAGCCATAAACTCTTCTTATGACAGTAATATGTAGATTAATATGGTCAGGGAAATTGTTTGAATCAAATTTTAAGGAGAAAAAATTCTCTTACTTACTTACTCACTGGCACTATCGAATCCGTAGGTTCGTGGCCGCACGGACATAAGCTCTCCATACATCCCTATCCTGAGCTAATGCTTTCCAATCATTCCCTGAATAACCTACTTCCCTAATCATAGTTAATGTTATTCTCCTGCCTCATTCTTGGTCCACCTCATTCTCTAATGTAAAAAATTCAATCGTAATGTCTTCTTCGTTTAGAAATACACAACTGCATTGTGAATGAAGTTTCACTGCTATGGGATGTAGGATTATAAAGAAAACAAATTTGTGACATATATTATGTTGACATACAGAGGCAGAATGAAGATGCATAGTGGTCAATATGCTAGTACATAGAACTAGAGATCTTGAGTTCAAATTCCAGTTGACCAAAAAATTTTCATTTAAAAAATTAATTGATAATTATGTTTAAATGAGGGGCATGCCGTAGCGTAGTGGTTAAGGCACTGAGCTACAAGCCGGAGGGTCGAGGGTTCAAGTCCCGTTGGGGGTCAGGATTTTTAAACTGACCCAAACCCTCTGGTGGCACTATGGCCCTGGGGTCGACTCAGCCTCTAACGGAAATGAGTACCAGACACTTGTTCTGGGGTAAAGGCAGCCGTTATGCAGGGCTGACAAAAAGTGCCGATTGTCTAGAAAAAGTGGTAGCCTTAACCTCCTACTACCCCAAGGGCCTCCTGAGGCCTGTTGTGGGATCACTTTACTTACTTATGTTTAAATGATAACATTTTGGGGATAGTGACTTATTGAATTTTTCAAATGTAAAGGATTGTCCTTGACCAGCCTCCTAGATTTGACCAACCAGGAGGTTACATTGTTATAAGAGACCTTATTGTATCTGCTGTTAATGAGTGCAACAAAGAGGGAGAGAGAGAGAAAACAGGGATAGTGGTAACCTTGCATACATTAATCATTAACTTTCCATTCGCTGTTGAAAAATAAATTTTCCTAGAAGTATGATACTAAGTTTCCTGTCTGTTTAAGGCAAGATGCCTTGGCCCAGAGCTACAGGACTTGTGCTAGTTTAAGTCTCCATGGGAGAAGAAATTTTTTCAAAGAATTTCGGCCATTATGGGACCAGTGCTCACCCAGCATCATGAGGAATTTTGGTAGCCACAGTGAGTAGCGGCTCCAGGTTGAGAAAACCAGCTATAACAGCTGGGGGACTCAATATGCTGACCATATGTTACCCCTACACTCTGTGATTAACACATTTGGGTGTGAGGCCAGCAGCCAGCTGATAGGCCAAGGGCTTTATATTTATAGGCCTATTACACCACGGGGTTTCTTTTAATGATAGTAAATAAACTGAATAAAATGTGTCATCTTACTCTGTGAGAGACTGATGATACAAAATGCACTCCTTGAGATAATGTTCAGACTCCCTGAGGAATGCATCTTTAACTTCTTGTGTTGTAGCAGCATTGTCAGATATTAATATCAGTTCTGGTTTATGCATATCTGCAACAAAATATTATGTTCAATTTAATTACCTCCTTATATTTGATTATTATATTTTTTATCTTTATTCCTTTCAATTTTAAGAATACAATTTATATTCAGTTTGTGGCCTACTTTTGAGGTAATCAAACACTTGAAGTGCTGTAAAATGAATATCTAAATAACTTATCAAAATTTATAAGAAATATGAGGTAATGTATTAAGAGCTACAATTGGAAATGTATATCTAACCTCATATTTTGTTTTCTCATCTGGACTTGTTTTGATGAAGCATCATCCCTATCACCATTCTCAAATTTGAATATGATTCCTCTGTTGGAAATTCGATGTCTTGTAAATTCCTTCCCTCTAGCAACGGGCAGACAAACCTCACAATTAAATCCTTTTTCCTGAGAACTTCAAAATTCATTACTTTGTCTCTATTTTTCTGGAGATGAGTAATAAATTTTGAAGTTCCTAGGAAAGAGGATTTGATTTTGTTATTTGTCTGTCCACTGTCAGAAGGAAAGAAGCAAAAGTTACTGACCTTCATCATCCAAGTAATACCTTAGTTGCCTAGATGTCTCATTGGATCGGTATGTTGATCATGACATCTGTAGGGAAATAAGCATAACTAAATCAAAATTATGGTGGGGAAAAAATGTAATCTCCAAGTTCATAAAATCGGCACCAGATGGCAATTCAGAAAAAAATTTCAACAGTCTGAGTTTTTGCTGATGATGGAGGTGAAGGCCTTTGAAACCGGTACTGTGAAAACATAGAGCTTTATGAAGTGAGATGAAAAAATGTATCCAAATATAAAATAACTAAATTAGCTTGATCTAGAAATGCCTATCAAAGGAGAGATTATGGCAAGATTCAAAAGGCCATAATGTTAATAAGTAACAGGTCTTCATCTATGATTTCTTTAATTCCCATAAGAAATGTGATTGTTTAATCTGGGAAAATAAATGATGAGGCTCCTACAAATGATGCATATTTTTGTCTTTGGAACAAAAACCATTGACATTAATTATATGTCAATAGTCCATCGCTGTGGTCTCGAGGTAGCATGCTGCCTTGTCGCGCAGCAGGCCCGGGTTTGATCCCCGGTCGGGGAAGTTTTTCTGGGTGAGGTTTTTATCGGGGTTTTTCCTCACCTGTCAAACGAATGTCAGGAAAACTTTAAGGCCCAAATGGTCCCCAAAATCATATGGCCATCATCACCATCATCATCCTTAACATTAACATCATCATCATCCTTTACCAGTGTGGAAAGCAACAGGAAGCTACCACACCTACAATTCCTAGTAAAGCTGCAAGCATAGCATGAAAATGCTATGATTGCAGTGAAGGACCTCACTTTGGGCAGAATTACTATGGATGGATATGTCAATAAGCTGTTTGATAAAATTAAGTGATTTTAACATACTGGAACAATTTTGGGCTAAACTTTCCAACATGTGACAAGACTTTTTAAGTACCCTAATCTGTCAAATTTTATTCTTAGGGTTTCATTTTCAAGTTATTTGCTACCATTCACAATGATATTTACATGTTTTCTAATGATTATTTGAATATATTAAATATTACAATATTGAATACATAGTACCATGAAGATGTGGCAGCCATATTGATTTTAACAAATGTTCTATGCATCCAACAAAGACTATGTATGTATTTCAGTGCATCCAACATGGAGTATATATTAATTAACTTTATACATATACTTCAGAATTTCAGAACTTACTATTTACACTATATATTTTTGGGCATTGCATTCTTTTACAGGTTAGAGTACTTAAATTGTATTAAATTAAAAGATTCTTACCTCTCCTCACATTATTCTGTTAAGTAGATCGCGATTTCAGGCCTATAGCAGGCCCATCTTCAGTACACTGTTGTTGACCGGTGTTATGTCGCTCGGAAGAACCACTTCTTCTTCCCTCTGTTGGTCGACCGATGAACCTCTTGATAAGGTCAAAATTTGCGGGAACTTCGAAGTTCATAAGTTTTCCTTTGTTTTTCTGAATGTGGATCTTTTCCCAAACTGTAAGTTCCTTAGGTGTCTCTATTTGTTTAATTAGACTAGCTTTTTGATTCAATTCGATGTTTTTCGTACCAAGCATGAGCAGCTACTGCTGACTTTTCCAATTCTCCATTTTTGACATTTCTAAGATGTTCCTTCACCCTTGTTTTCAAATTTCTTTTCGTTTTTCCTATATAAATTTTGTCACAATCTTTACATTTGATCTGATAAATTCCTGATTTATTTTCTTCTTCAATTTTTTCATTTTTGTTGGTTTTAATTATCCTATTAAGGCTGTATTCATTCTTAGGTGCTAATCTTATATTAAACTTTTTGAAAATTTTTTGAAATTTGTAGTGTTTCAATGGATGGTAAGTGAATTTCTTGAATTTTATTTTTTCTGTTTGTTTTATCAGTGTGCTTTCATTAATTAATTTTTGTCTTTTGAATTTATTTATTTTCTTGTGTACCATGCTTTCATCATAACCATTATCTGTTGCCACATTAATTATGTATTCTTTTTCTCTTTTATAGTTTTCTGGGCTCATAGGAATATTTACTAATCTGTATGCTAAGCTATTGAACACTGCCTCTTTGTGAGCAAAGTGGTTGAAACCCGAAGCTTTAATATAGTTGTCTATATGAGTATTCTTTCTATATATTCCAAATTCTATCCTGTTTTCTTTGTTTCGTGTTAAATTAAGATCCAAAAATGGGATTTGTCTTTCAATCTCAGTTTCCATGGTGAATTTTATCGTTCTACTCTGGATGTTCAAAAGCTTCAAAGCATCCTCAATTTGTTTCTGTTTGACAATAGCAATTACGTCATCAACGTATCTGATCCAAAATTTGAAGATCAAAGGATGTCCTCTTGTTATTTTCTGCTCGAAACTTCCCATGTATAAATTGGCCAATTTATACATGGGAAGTTTCGAGCAGAAAATAACAAGAGGACATCCTTTGATCTTCAAATTTTGGACCAGATACGTTGATGACGTAATTGCTATTGTCAAACAGAAACAAATTGAGGATGCTTTGAAGCTTTTGAACATCCAGAGTAGAACGATAAAATTCACCATGGAAACTGAGATTGAAAGACAAATCCCATTTTTGGATCTTAATTTAACACGAAACAAAGAAAACAGGATAGAATTTGGAATATATAGAAAGAATACTCATATAGACAACTATATTAAAGCTTCGGGTTTCAACCACTTTGCTCACAAAGAGGCAGTGTTCAATAGCTTAGCATACAGATTAGTAAATATTCCTATGAGCCCAGAAAACTATAAAAGAGAAAAAGAATACATAATTAATGTGGCAACAGATAATGGTTATGATGAAAGCATGGTACACAAGAAAAAAATAAATAATTCAAAAGACAAAAATTAATTAATGAAAGCACACTGATAAAACAAACAGAAAAAATAAAATTCAAGAAATTCACTTACCATCCATTGAAACACTACAAATTTCAAAAAATTTTCAAAAGTTTAATATAAGATTAGCACCTAAGAATGAATACAGCCTTAATAGGATAATTAAAACCAACAAAAATGAAAAAATTGAAGAAGAAAATAAATCAGGAATTTATCAGATCAAATGTAAAGATTGTGACAAAATTTATATAGGAAAAACGAAAAGAATTTGAAAACAAGGGTGAAGGAACATCTTAGAAATGTCAAAAATGGAGAATTGGAAAAGTCAGCAGTAGCTGCTCATGCTTGGTACGAAAAACATCGAATTGAATCAAAAGCTAGTCTAATTAAACAAATAGAGACACCTAAGAACTTACAGTTTGGGAAAAGATCCACATTCAGAAAAACAAAGGAAAACTTATGAACTTCGAAGTTCCCGCAAATTTTGACCTTATCAAGAGGTTCATCGGTCGACCAACAGAGGGAAGAAGAAGTGGTTCTTCCGAGCGACATAACACCGGTCAACAACAGTGTACTGAAGATGGGCCTGCTATAGGCCTGAAATCGCGATCTACTTAACAGAATAATGTGAGGAGAGGTAAGAATCTTTTAATTTAATATTGAATTGAACCTCACAGTGATAATTCCTATATAAAAAAAGGTTACTTAAATTGTGTTAGGTTAGCTTTCAGGTTGGTCTTTCACAGGTTAGAATACTTATATTACATTAAGTTAGCTTTTAGGTTGGTTGGCAATGCGAGTTCAAATATTGTGTATATGTTAGATGTATCCTGTGATTCCATAGTGTAAACTGCTTCACGTCTGCTGGTGCATGTGTGTGGTTGGGACTTGGAAAAACTTTTCATGTCACATGTTGGAAAGATTTCCAAATTTTGGTTGTAGCATAAACATTCTCCATCTTAAGGATCTGTACCTATATATAGGAAGTACCATGACACCAGTGAGAGAACTGGAATTGTGCATTAAATGCAAAAACATATTATATAGAGGTACTTGGACCCCTATTTTGAATTTGTTGTTTTTTCTTCTTTTAATTAAGGGATTTGAATTTTGTTTAATTATAGTTGCATGGGGATATAGAGAAAAAGTTGCTCTCTCTTCATGGAACCTATTGTAATTTCCAAAATCAACTTGTAGGTCATACAAGTTATCACACAGAGTCTGCAGCTGGGCCCAAAATACAGACTTAATTCATCTTTCTTGTAAAGAATCTCTAGTGTATTATTCAATCATTCTTAACTTCACTGACGATATACTTTAAGTCTATCATGAGAGGGAAGGGAATCACTATACAAGCACACAAAACTTAGGTTCAAGTTCTGACTGACACAGTTAAGCAAGCTATAAAGAAAAACAATATAAGCTTAACTAAAAGTGAATATAATTAATTTGGTCAAAAGTATTAAATGATACATATGGCTTATTAAGTTATGTAGGTAGGAAATAACACTATGAGGTTTATTTTAATTTTGTTTAGTTGTTTCTTGACTCACCTCATACTTCTTAACTCCCTCGCATATCTAGAATTCGTCACTGTAGGTGACATTCTCAATGCTGTTCAGTTGTGAACGTGAACAGCATTGAGAATGTCACAAATATAGTGACGAAATCTAGATATTCGAGGGAATTAAGAAGTATGAGGTGAGTCAAGAAACAACTAAACAGAATTAAAGATACATATGGCTGTTTGAAATAAGTGAAATATAAACATAATGTTAATGAAAAACAACGGAACAGTCATCAATATTAAATAACAATATTAATAATACATACATCCATACTAATGTTCTCAGACACGCCAAAACTTAAACAAAGTTCTTCTCAACAGCTTTCTTCATCTTAATACAAATTAACAGTCCTTGGCAAGGGATCGCTTCTTCGACCCCTGCCGAATTGATGAAACAAAGATTGACTCCGACTGTTAACTAAGCAAGGCTTCTGGTCGCGGACATTAGTCATTATGCATCCAAACTAGCGTCAATTATGTAAGGAAGGGGAAACTAGGATGGGGTAAATTAGGAGAGGATGGAGCACAGAACATATTCACAATCACAGAGTCTACATTAATGCATCATGGCAATAAAAAGTATGTCATCACGGTACACAGTGATTACTGATAGTGTTATAACTATGAAATAGCATTGTTATTTTATTCAAATATGGAAACATCTTCATAATTTATAAACTTTTTTACATTACAAGAAAGGTCCACTTTAACTTCCATATTGTAGTAAAGTGGACCCCAGAGTTCATCTAGCCTTTAAACTAATTAAAGTTTATTTACTCTATTAATTTATACAGACAGGCACAAATTAATCTGAAAATATTTATGACTGATCATAATTAAAAAGTGTTAATATTTATTTAATGTTTTGAAAAATTATTGTTGATTATAACATTCACACATCATTCATCTGCAGGCAGTGATGGTCTTTGGTTTAAGTAAAATTACAGTAAAACCTGTCTTAGCCGGAACCTTTATAAGAAGGAAACCTGTAGAGACGGAAAAAATCTCCAAAACGGTACGGTTTTATATGTAAAATTGTCCTGTATAAGCCAGAAACCTCCATAATGCAGAAACGGAATGGTTTTTGAAGTACAAATAGTTAATTTTTACCCCAGTATGATGGAAAATTATTCTCCAGCACATTCTAATTACAGTATTAATGACCACATGTGAAAATTCTGCATATGACGCTTTCTGCATTATATCATTTTACCTTCTTGTGTTGCCATTGTATTGCGGGGATACCCTTGCTTATGTGTGACAGCAGGGAATCCCTCCCTTTTCCTTGCTTGCTTACGTTACCTGCGAGGGAGTTGGGAAACTCTTCAGTCTTCCTGTAGTTGAGTTCCATCTCGCTTTTGTGTAATAAAGTTGTTTTGTATTCCCGTGCAAACTGAGCTGTGTTACATACACTATGTTGTCTGTATTTCAGTCAATACGTTATGTCTTTAAAGCGTGCATGTAAAACCCTTACACTGCGTGAGAAAATTCAAGCTTGTAATTTGGGAACCCTTTATATGAAGGAAAACTGCCAAGACAGAAATATATTTAAGGAACCATCATGTTCCTTCATAGACAGGTTTTACTGTGCAAGGATATTAAATAAAATTATTTAAGTGTATGGCTTTTACATATAGCACACTCATTGATAAAATATATATATTCGTATAAAGTGGACCCAGGTCTAATTTTAACCACCTCATTAACCGCTGGAGGCAGTTTTCTTTAATTATTTTATACAGCAGCCATATATATATATATATATATATATAATATCAAATCAAACCCATCAATATATTAAAACAACATCTACATAATATAATATATTTAGGTGTTTTTTCAACATTTGTAATATTCAATAGCAGAAATTAAGAATTAATTCTTAGCTTGAAAAACTTTTAAATGGTAGTTTTCATAAATATCACAAATAAATCCTTCTTTAATTATATTATTTTTAGTCTGGACATCTTACCTCAATATTAATGTTGATTTGTTCTTGGACATGTTTCAAAACAATTCTGTTTTATCGTCAGCTTTCCCAGACTTCCTAAAATTAAATATTAAATCCTTCTTTGCACAAAGAATAAAAGAAACTGGCCTTGAATACGTCAAAGTTATTAATTAAATAAAAATAAAACGTAGTTTTATTTGATTTTCATATTTATTATATAATTCAGTGACAGCTGTTTCGGTACACTGTACCTTCTTCAGACATGTTAACAAATTATGATTTGTGTTCCAACTGATCTAAGCAAAGCGTCAAAGTTGATGAGGGGAAGAAATTAAAATATATTTTCTGTTCCAGGGCAGCACCAATTAAAAAAGATACTAACAGGGTCCACTCAAACAGAAGGGTCCACATTACCCGAACTTCCTCTACTTGATATTTAATGTATTTTAATATTATGGGTTATATATGAGAATCATATTTTTAACAGTTTTTATTTTATTGTCATTTATTGCACTGAAAAAAATGTAATTTATAAACATACCTGAGTTTTCTTCAAGTCTCCGAGACACATTTCTAGTTAAATTTCTCAGTGCATCACATAAAATCTGGAACTGTCCTTTCAGACATATTAGAAATGTTAAAATAGAAGCTTGTGTTGACATTAATACAAGTCCTACAGAATTAGCTGTTAATAGAAGTATCACATAAGTTACATAGTAGAATTTAGAAGTGTTCTTATCAATAGGTATCCAAATTGTATATGGAAGTTTCCTTTCTTGTACAAATGTAATATTTGTTCCATTATTTACACCTGCATCATCATTTGATATCATAAATGGTGTAAAATATGTATAAAATATAATCCCAAAATTAAGATTCAATCCATACAAAATACTAAGTTGTCTTGAAAATGTAAGTACTGAATTAATTATTTTAATATTTTCAGTAGTAATGTAAGTTTTGTGGATGAAGAAGTTCTTTCCTAAGGTATTGAATAACTTCTGAATTTTCTTTTTTTTTATAGAAAAAATCCATAATTTACAAAGTAAAACACTTTGTGAAATCCCAAGTATTGTTAATTCTACTTTTTCTTCCATTGTAACTTCATAGAATAAAAATTTTATGATGATTCCAACCATCAGATAACAATGCATAACTTTCACTATGTACATGTAGATATTATAAAGAAATTTATACTTGAAATTTGGATCTTCAATAAACCACAATCCTGCTATTTTTATAAATAGTTCTGGAGTCTTGCTACAATCTTCAGGTTGTAATTGATTTTCAGGTTTCATTGCTGTTTCTATTTTTAAAAAAATATTCAGTAATTACACATATATTTTCTTCCAATGAAAGAAAATTATTTATATTACCGAGAAGTTTTATATTATTTACATCTTATTTAACCTGAAAAAGTAAAATGAATGAAATATATTTAAGTTAATTTAGTATATTATATTATATTATATAATATATGCACACATATATGCATGTGTGCATACATGAATACATACACATTTATGGGTATAACAGAACTCTACGGACAAACTTTCACAGGTTGTTCAGGATGTTCTTGGTTGATTGTCTTGATATAAGGATGTGATGTGACAGACATAACACATAACTAATGTTGCAATAGATAACGGTTATGAAGAAAATATGGTACACAAGAAAATAAATAAATTTAAAAGACAAAAATTAATTAATGAAAGCACACTTATAAAAGAAACAGAAAAAATAAATTCAGGAAATTCACTTACCATCCATTAAAACACCATAAATTTCAAAAAGTTTAATATAAGATTAGCACCAAAGAATGAATACAGCCTTAATAGGATACTTAAAACCAATAAAAATGAAAGAATTGAAAGTGAAAACAAATCAGGAATGTATCAGATCAAATGTAGGGATTGTGACAAAATTTATATTGGAAAAATGAAAAGAAATTTGAAAACAAGGGTGAAAGAACATCTTAGAAACATCAAAAATGGAGAAGTGGAAAAGTCAGCAGTAGATGCTCATGCTTGGTCCAAAAAACATTTAATTGAATCAAAAGCCAGTCTAATTAAACAAATAGACAAACAAAAGGAACTCACGGTTTGGGAAAAGATCCACATTAAGAAAAACAAGGAAAAACTTATGAACTTTGAAATTCCCGCAAATTTTGACCTGATCCAGAGGTTCATCGGTCCACCAACAGAGAGAAGAAGAAGAGTTTCTTCCAATCAACATAACATCAGTCACCAAAGAAGTACTGAAGATGAGACTGTTATGGTCTCGAAATCGTGATCTACTTAGAAGATTTATATGAGGAGAGGTAAGAAACATTTAATTTCACCATAAATTAAACCTCATAGTGATTAATTCCTATAAAAGTTAAATAGCTTATTAACTTCATCTAAAGATCCTAGATTTGATAATACCTAGATGTGCAAGAAACAAGAATAAGAAGTAAAGAAATGGTAGTAGACTTAAAAGTAAAACACCAGAATTTCACTATAAATTTATAAAAATTCATCAGATTTTATACCAGCCACTAGTCAAGAAAATTTTATATCAAACATCAAAATTAGCAGAAAGCATACATGCTGTCAAGCAGTGCACCCAGACAAAATAAATGCATTGTAATAAATAAAAAAATGGATGTGAAATCTGGTTTGATGCTGAAGCAGAACTGGTCAGATTGTTGAAAACTGATAACACTGGTCAACGTGATTTTTGTCTCATGAGTACCAATAGTTGTACTTAATGCAGTTTTTTATCATGTTTTCAATTATTATTCGGAATTTCTCCATCATCCACAGTTTTTTTTATTTCAATTTCAATTAATGGATTAAAATAATTATTTTTTAATAAACTTTTTTCGTCCATTTGTCCATTGTAGAATAAAATCAAATGAGCTAACTCAAATGGTTTTAGCTATGGTAAAGAGATATCAAGGCAAATGGAATACTAATATGCTGGCCGATTATTGTTGGACCATCAAGAGGGATGCTCCACAGGCAAAATATAGCAGAAAATCGTCATTTCTTACTTTCTAGGCGAGTCCAAATGTTCGAATATTGTGTAGTTATAAATGTAAAAAATATAAAGTGTTTGAAATTATAAATTCCTGTCTCTCGGAAACCTTTCGTGATGGAGAAAACCTGATATCATATTTGAATTCAGGAGAAAAAATACTATCAGAATCACATATTTTCTTTTTGAGACAAAAAAAAGTTTATTTTTTATTGCTCAGTGTTATATGAATTACCCTATGGATACATTGATTGTGTGACAGCACAGATCCTACATATTCTCACAATTATATTTAATTTTATATTTTTGTCACTGAATTGTATATTGCCTGTTATAATAATATAAACCATTTATTTTCCATTTCAAAATAAAAAAAAATACTTTAATTTCAACGATTTGAGTAAAAGTGCTATATTATCTAAATATTGTTATTTTTTAAAAGTGTGTAGGTCTATTAATTGCTCTTAAAGTATTAAACATACTAAATTATGAAAGCTTTCAAAGTGACGGGTTAGTAATTACATACAACTGCTCTAATGGTGTAAATATGTGAGAGAATATACATTGTGAACAAATGACATAGGATATAATTTTAAAAATTGATATTCAGTTTTCATTAAATTTTTTATGACACTTTAGTCCAATTGCTCAATTTCAACCTTGATACAAGATACGTAATGCTTTGCAGGCCATAAAAAAATCTATAAGGTCTAGGACAAAAAAGTCATTTGTCTCTCTTAAAAATTTCAACTTTTGACAAAAGACATGCCTTTGTTTTGTTTACCCTTAACCATTTTCAAAATTTTCATATCCCTTATCATACAAACATCTAGATTTATTTTACAATTTATTGACTTCAATAATAACTCCTGAAATAATTTTGGTTTCTACAGGTCCCAACATCATCCCCAACATAACAGTACATTCATTGTTTTTATTATTCATTTCATACATCTCAATGATGGATTAATCATATTTGAAGAGAAAAATTATACGCTCAGACTGGGACTCGAACCCAGGACCTTTGGCAGCATATGTAAGAGAAAATTTTGCATTTAGATTGGAACTCGCCCACATAGCTCAGTCAGTAAAGCATTGGCCTAGAAAGCCAAAGGTTCTGTGTTCAAGTCCCAGTCTGAGCATATAATTTTTCTCTTTAAATATAACAGTACATTGCTTGTTAAATTCAGAGATTAACTTAAAAAAATAATACCATAATGCATGAATTCTCTTGAGAAATAATTTTTTTCCAATATATGTAGTCCCTACCTACAAAAAAAAATGGCAAACAAGACATATGTACGTAGATGTACAATAAATATTGCACATAATTTTAGTTCACGATTGCCTTTCATTGGAAATGAATGAAACTTTACAGAATGTAACTTCAATCCTTCCTTTCTCTATTTTCCATGAGATGGCTGTGATGTTTTAAAATGGTGGGATTAATAATAATAATAATAATAATAATAATAGCTTTATTTTACCTGGCAGAGTTAAGGCCTTAAGGCCTTGTCTACCACTCAACCAGGTTTAAAAAAAAAATACAAAAGAAAAGTCTTAAATCTAAATTACAATATATATATAAACGATTACAAGTTATGAATACAATACAATTAATATTTATAATGTATTTTGATTTACTCTAAATTTAACGAATTAAATATATAATATGTACAAGATATATAAAAAAACGAGGAAAAGAGGGGATTCTGTTCCAAGAGTCCATTTGTGGGCATATTAGAATTGCAAAAGCAAATTGCATTTTAGGTGTGAAAAATAGCCAAGTTTACGTGTTTCTAAGTAGAGATAGGAATTTCTTTTGTGAGTTCCATTTAAGGAAATAAGAAATAAAATAAAATTAACCTTACTATAGTCTTGAATATCTTTCTATTTCATATAAATGCAGTTTCATGTGCAATTCTGTTTTTTATGTAGGTCTCCTGTTTACTTCCTTCCAATAATTCTGACCATGAACAAGGAGAATCCATACTTCAAAATTGGTCTATATAAAAATTCTAAAAAAAAATCCCTAAGGCATCCTTAAACAACTATAAACATTCCCTGAAAATTTCATATTGTCCTGCACTACCATGGAGTCATTCTCATATTGCTTTCTTGTTATAAACACAACAGATGTTCAGGTAAAATTTTCACAATAAATTTATATGGTTCACATAAACTTTCAGTGATACTTCATTAACAACTTCCTGCAATAATTAATCTTGCTTTATACTTTATTTGCCCACAATTATTTCCAGTCACTAATGATTTCACTTGCTATAATTTCTTCTTATCTCAGTTCACTGTATCTCTGTCACAGTGTCTTCTGATCCTGACAATTCTTATATAAGCCAGGGAAGGAAATTTCTCGGCTAGTCACCAAGATTGTTCTAGATTGGAAACTTTGGGAATCGAAGCCTCTTGACAAGGAGGGTAGATGTGTAGAGAATCTTCTGGAATGGAAGGCTAGATGCATATCAAAATTTTTATTTGATTATATTGACAATATTTTCCCCCAAGCAGTTCAGGGTCGATACTGAAAGTTATTTATGAACACTCTAACTATAGTGTGAAACATGGATTTTTTTATTATTTCTTATGTAAAAGCAATTCTCTAGCTTTAGACATTCTAATATTTTTTTCCAAAACAATGTATAAATTTAGTAATCACTTTTAATATAAATTTGCTTTGTTAACCTTTTGAGTCCCTCTGTATCCCATATGATACAAGAGAGTTTTTTTTTTTTCAATTAGAGACCGGATGTTAGGGAAAATGCCTATAGTTATTTATTATAGATATTGTAAAAGTGACTTCATATAAGTTCATACCAACAACCCTAAAGTTGTTTTCCATGAAGTTCATTTTGTCTATAAATGCCTATTTCAGCTTATAATGCCTATAAATGCGTATTTGCAATTTTTTCTCAAAATTAACTCAGTATTTTAATGAAATCAATTGAAATGGAACAGCTTCATGGCACAAATCATTTCATAGAAGTTTTCAAGTGTTCTTTTTATTAATTTCTTTAGAATATTTCAGGATAATAGTGGCAATAACCTAGCAGGTAGATGGTTTCCCCCTCATTGCACTCCCATTAGATAAATATTGTATTTTTCCACCTCATGCATTCCTGTTAAGCGAAATAGCCCTAAGCTATTACCCATTGTATTATGCTCCGGCTCTAAGGCTTGGAGAAAAGTTCTTTGTTACTTTTCAATACAAACATTGCTGAGTGACAAAGAGGGTAGATGGCTCAAGCTTTCTTTTTCTGTCTCACACCTGGTGCTGAAACTGGCAATATTATTTTAATGTTGGTAACACTGAATTCAGTCTGCAGTCCTCATTCACAGACAGGTGATTCAAAGACAAAGTGGTGCTGCAAGTGTATATTTTGACAACAGTAAAATACAAACTGACCAATTTCGTGAAAGAATTTGGCGCGGAAATATTCTCAAGTGACAATATTCTTTGTAAAAAAGGCAAAACAAATTCCAAAAGCATCGCTGATATCTTCGCATGCTATTGATAGCATATGTTTGTATTGCTAACGTAAGACTGTAAAAAGTTATGTTGTTGTCCATTTTTTGTAAGAGCCTATTTTGAATTTTTTTAGTGCCTATATTAATGATTTTTAGTGCCTTTTTGCCTGCCTATTTTGAATTTTTTAAGTGCCTAACATCCGGACTTTAATTATAATACATAACTGTTTTTCTTTATCATATTTATTTTATTTCTAACTCTTATGGATAGGTAGCATCACTGTAAAAATCATAAAAATATGGTAAAAATCTATTGAATCATAAATGATAAAAATTGAAACTCCCATTAAATTTAGTCCTTTTTTTTAAGGTAAATTATTTTGCTTTTTGCTAATTCATATTGATTTAGAAAAGGCCTATGACTCAGTGCCAATCAATGAACTTTGGGATGCAATGGTTGATGTTGGTATTGATTTACCAACGATTTCACTTGTCCGACGGTTGTACCAGTAGTGTCAGGCTTCGGTTAAAGTTGGTAAGATGATATCCTCTCCATTCAGAACTACTAAAAGCTTGCGACAGGGCTGTAGTATATCCCCTACTTTGTTCAAAATATACGTCCAGCATATATTGGAGCAGTGGAATCGATATTGTGGAGGCATGGGAGTACCAGTCCAAGGTGGCACAATACATTCCTTATTATTTGCAGACGATCAAGTGTTGATAGCTCAGAGTCGTGAGGATGTGAAATACATGATGAGAAAACTTCTAAATGCTTTTGAAATAGGAGGATTAAGAGTAAACATGGAAAAACTGAATATCTTGTAGTAGGAGGAAGTGGATGAGATATATCCCTATCCCAAGGAATTATTAGAGCTGTTAAAAAATTTAAATATTTGGGATCACTTATTGATGAATCAAGGAGTTGTAAAGCTGAAGTAGATAGCAGGTTAGTACAAGCACGAAGAGCCATAAAAATGTTGAATGGTGTACTGTGGAGTAGGACCATGTCAAACCACACGAAGAAGAGGATTTTGAAGTCTGTTGTGGAAAGCATAATGACGTATGGTGCTGAGGGATGGACTTTGGTAGAGGGACAAAAAACTAAGATCTCTTGGCAGTGGAGATGGATGGAATAAGACGCAGTGCCAGGGTGTCCAGGTTGGAAAGAAGAAGAAATGAAGAAGTGAGGCAGATGATGGATATGGAGGAGACAGTGGTGGAAAGGATCGAAAGACGAGCTCTTCAGTGGTATGGCCATGTCAGGAGAATGGAGGATAATAGGGGCCCAAAACTCTTATGGAATGGTCACCTTCTGGTAGAAGGAAACGGGGCAGGCCAAGAACAACTTGGAGAGGAGAGATCCATAGACTGATGAACGACTGAGGTCTGGAGGAGGATGAATGGTGTGATCGGCAAGAATGGCGAATGGGAATACAGGGTAACCGCTGAAAAGTGGAGAGGCCCTCAAAAGTAAAGTAAAAGTAAGCTAATTCATATAAAACAAAAACAAAATTTGATTTGGGCTCACATAAAGACCCTAAATTTCGACCCTAAGTTCAACTTTTGCTTTCAAAATTTAATATTACTTTGCACTATAAAATTCCATTACACATAAAAATAAAACCATGGTCCTGGGCTTTGAAGAACATGGAGTGTATCCCATCGATAGTAATTCTGCCCAAGGGCAGGTCTTTCACTGCAATCATAGCATTTTCATGCTATGCTTTGCAGCTTTACTAGGGAATTGTAGGTGTAATAGCTTCCCGTTGCTTTCCACACCAGTGAAGGATGATGATGATGATGATGATGATGGCCATATGATTTCGGGGACCGTTTGGACCTTAAAGTTTTCCTGCCATTTGTCTTACAGGTGAGGAAAAACCCCGATAAAAACCTCACACAGAAAAACTGGCCCGACCGGGGATTGAACCCGGGCCAGCTGGTGACAAGGCAGCACACTACTTCGAGACCACAGCGGTGGACATGGAGTGTATGTGGTGAGATAATTACAATCTTCTTTATTTTTTTATTTATTAATAAAAATAAAATTTTATTCTCTCATACTTCCACTTCAATACTGAAGTGCACAAGAATTTGTTAAAGAATCACTGAAAATTTGAAGCAAATCCTTTTAGGAAATCTTGAGAAAATATGCAAATTATTTAACATTAGTGTTATTAGGGAATTCTAGAGACCCTTAAGGATCTAAAATTTAATTTCTGGGGTGCTGTGATATTTATAGATCAATTACGCCTTTAAGTTTAAATGTCTGTTATCATAACTAATGCCAAGAGTGATTTCCAAATTATCGATAAATTGGAAATCAAAAGTGGCATTTGTTAGGACTATTTAACGAATAAAATGAAGCTGTTTACTTACAAATCATTATTTAAATATCCATCCATCCATAGTAATTCTACCCGAAGGCAGGTCCTTCACTGCAATCATAGCATTTTCATGCTATGCTTGCAGCTTTACTGGGGAATTGTGTAGGTGTGGTAGCTTGCCGTTGCTTTCCACACCGGTGAAGGATGATGATGATAATGATAATGGTAAGGATGATAATGATAATGATGATGGCCATATGATTTCGGGGACTGTTTGGGCCTTAAAGTTTTCCTGACATTTGTCTTACAGGTGAGGAAAAACCCTGATAAAAACCTCACCCAGAAAAACTGCCCCGACCGGGGATCGAACCCGGGCCCGCTGCGTGACAAGGCAGCACGCTACCTCGAGACCACAGCGGTGGACTTATTTAAATATAGTTATTTTAAAATATTTATATATTTAATGTAAACGGCAATGTTTGGAAACAAATTAGAAACAATTGGTACGTTTCATTAGTTTCTTTTGTCCATCACTGCAACCAGATCATATTATTTATTGCCAAAGGATCACAATATTGTAAGAATACATCCTAGTGGAGGAATTTAAGGTATTAATTAATTTCTGATGTCCTGTGATGTAAATGTGTCTGTTATATTTTTCTGTAACGTCATTTCCTAGAAAATAATTTGTTTAAGAAAGGGCAAACAGCGGTTTCTTTTTTTTTTTTTGTGGTATAATACTACAAATGTTTTTATATTATCTCCCGCATGCACTATCTGCTGAGATTCATGCACTATATATACAATCTGGTAGCCATATTTCTTAGAGAGTCAGTCACTGCAAAATAATGCTATGACCTATTCAGAATGTTAAAAAAGGAGCAGCTTTTTTAAATATGATAAACTTCAGTTGATAAATTCGAGGCAAAACATGACTGTGATTGGTTGTAAATAAAAAATCATTGAAATGTGATTGGTCATTGACTCCCATTTGGGGCATGAGTTAAACAGTCACACAAAATATCCGATGTGATAAAGTCCACTCCAATCAGTATCTCTAATATAAGAGACATTTCCCAAATTCTGAGACCAGACATGAAAATAGATACATTCTATGAAAAAGTCATGTGATTTGAAACACAAGATAGCAGGATTCACATTTTACACTCAATTTGTTGGAGAAATATTTGTTAATTATCAAGCATTTGTCGTAGAAGAGCCAGATATGAATAAGATGATCTCATTATCTGAAAAAGGGAGAAAAAAAATGTTAGTGTTGAAGCAAGATCATTTTGTAAGAGTGTAAAATCTGTTTTTATTTAAATTTAAATTTGAAGGACCCGGCAGTAAGTGATGAAGATTTACAGAATGTGCAACATGGAAAATTGAAGGCATCTCACACAAAGAAGATAAACTCGATAACATATTTTCAAAGAAAGAAATAAAAACAACAGCCATTACCAAAACAAAAGTTAAAAGGTACCCCCTTTTAACCACATATGGTACTAAAACAGATTTTAACATATGCACCAAATTGTCATAGAACCTAAAAAAATGATTAGAGAATGTAACACTCTACTATGTGAAAGGTGGTGATGATGACAATGACAATCCTCCTTTTGGAAATAAAATAATATTGTTTTGATTATGGTTATGAATAGAATAAAAAAAGTATATATAATAAATTTCTTACCGTAGCAAACACTGGCAGTGAGAGAGTGCCAAATTTGCCTGTGGTAAATTTAATTGGTTTCTGTGCTCTCATAATTATCATCTTCATAGAATCTTTGAAGCGTTTTGATTGGTTGTACCAGCCACTTTCATATATTGCATTATACACATCTTCACTCTGTACAAAATCATAGCAACAAAACTTTCATGGTATAAATTAATATGTAAACAAATAATATATAATATTATTGAAAAGAAAAATTAATGTCTGAACCAGGATTTGAACCCAAGACCTCTAGCTTTGTACACTATACCTCTACTGAGCTAAGTTCCAGTTGTAATGTGAACAAATCAAGTGTATGACTGCATTTTCATTGGTCGAGTTTGCTTTCTAACACTCAAAATAAAAAAAAATATATATATATATTATCAAGCACATGCCTATATAAGTTATATAGGAGAATCTTAAAATATATAATTACAATTTTAATAGATTAAATAAGCATTATTTTATTCTTTCGCATGCACAATGCAGAATACGTTGTAATTTCAATTATTGTTTCAAAATTCCAAACTTTCTGTAGATTTTCTTATATTGGAAAGCAAAGCATTTGAAAAGAAGAGAGAAACATATTATTTTGAATATTTTCAAACAGTTTAGTGAAAAAATATGCCACATTAGCCATTGAGGATTTGGTGAAAATGACACCAGAATTTAAAGGTGAGTCAGCATGGAACATAAATTCTGCTCGTAATGAAAGTGCATAAAAAGCATAAACGTCTAATTGGGTATGCCCATATATAATTTTTTGTCATAAATAAGAAATGGAGGAAGTTCAATAATTATTGATACCATCTTATTTCCCGTAAAATACAATGTTTCTAAATTGTACACAATTCAGACATATGACAGTTAAAAATAGTACTACGAATTCCCCCAATAGACAGAATCAGTGGAGAAATACTTTATTGAAGTTTGTTTGCAGTACAACTGGAAATTAGCTTGGAATTAGTATAGTTGCTATCCATTACACTATCCAGGGTTTCCGATGCAACTGTTAATTTTTCTTTCTGCATATACAATTATCTATCATCTTAGGCAGATATATATAACTAACTTATGGCACCTACAGGTTTAATGATACATTCACTTAGGTCCTCTATTGATCCCTATTCTAAATCAACTGAATCTAGTTCAGAAAAGAAATAATATATATGAAGTAAATTTATTTTCATAAATCTGAAATACTACATTTTGAAGAGTTTACCTGAGTCATAATGTCTGATCCAAACTTGCAATTGACTGCCATTTGTAATATTTGTTCAATTAAATAAATAGACATCTTTATTAAGTTTGCATCCATTGGTGACTGAAAATGAAAGACATATTTAAGGGAGAACATAATAAATTACATAAATAATTGTTATATAGTGTGTTCAAAAATCATTCAATTGTAAATTGGACTGTATCATGAGTAAGCAAGTAGTGTTAGTGGTAAAGAGAATAATTTGCCTCAACCGGAAATCAAATAACATACACAAACTCAAATAAGATAAAAATTAAAAATATACTTGTTGACAGGTGCCATCATCCTCAACTTTGTTAAAATTATGTATTTTAAATACACCATTTTAACAAAGTTGAGGATGATGACACCTATCAACAGATACATTTTTAATTTTTATCTTATGACTATTCACCTGAACGGAATTTGATATGAATTTTATTAGTATTGAAATCAAATAAACATAAAAGAAATAAATCTTAACTTCAAATAAAAAGATAAAGAATCTACATCACACCAAAGGAAAATAACGTACTTATGAAAAAGGATTCTTGCATATTCAGCTAAAAAAAATAATGCAAATCCTCCTCTCTTCAACTCTATGTGCTGATGCTCTTACCAATTGAGCTATCCAGACATTCCTTCCCATCCAAGCAGAAATTCATCTCTTTAACTTCTCTATGGATCCCTTCTTCTCTGTATAATAATTAGCTTATTTCAATCATAGTAGAAGCTTTTAGCTAGATTAAATCTCATCATAATGTCTTCTTGATGTAGAAACAATCCAATTCCACAATCCTGCTCTAGGAAAGGAAGTGTTCAGTAGAGAAGTTAAAGAAATGGTGCTCGGGAATTAACAATGTATAAGAGAAAATTTTGCATTTAGGTTGGAGTGCTCAGGTAGCTCAGTTGGCAGAGCATTGGCATAGAAAGCCAAAGATCCTGGTTTCAAACCCCAGTCTGAGCATATATTTTTCTCTTCAAATATAGATGAATTTCTGTTTGGTTAGGAATGAATATCTGAATAGCTCAAGAGTTAAGAGCATCAGCATGTAGAGCTGAAGGTCTGAGGTTTGATTACCAATTCAGGCACCAATTTTTCTCTTTACCATTAATTTACTAGCTTAGTTGTGTATAATAACTTCTTATTTCTATCAAAGTAAATAGTATTTTTATTGAATGATGCTCTGTAACATCTATGGTCATTAGTGTCATAATTTAAAATTGGTATCAAAGGGCTGATAAATTTTACTCAGTTTTATTTTTGTCTTGAGGTTCTTTTACATGTTGTAAATCTATAGCAAGGGACCTACAGCTTTATTTCCCTTCCAAAGGAAGTGTTTAGGACAATCATGCCCTGTGAAAGTCAAACCATCCCAACTGGGTTTGAACCATCGAATCTCAGAACCAGCTCCAGTTCAAGTAATATCGATGTTGACACTGGTTAGTGAAAAAGAGGGAAGAGGAGAACATTGGTCTGGGTAGTGAGAGACATACAGTAAAGGCAAGAATATATTAGCACAGCATTTTGTTCACTCCCAAGCTGTAGCATATATACTCTCTTTTTTATTTCACCTCCAGAAAATTGTATCCCAATGGAACCCATATTCACATTTGTTGATGGTTGTATTTTACAGTGAAAGATTGTCACTACTACGACCAAGGAACTTTTTTTCATCTTGCTTTATTGCCTTCGACATATTGGGTGTAGGTAACCCTTTCAGGAGCAATGCTACTGCTGGCATAGCTCTTGGGGTCATTTAAGCATGCAAGCCACTCCACTGAGTCAAGGTAAAGATACAATGAAGGACATTTTTAACATAACTAGAGAGAATTTTTTTTTTCACTTGGGCTGAGAGAATTCTTTTTTGTACAAATTCTGTAAACCAGCAAAATTAGACCATAAATTTGACTTACTGGGAAGTTTGCTAAGTTTATGCAGTTCCTGCATAACAGAACATGTGATTTACTCAAAATTCCAATTTATATATATGATCAAGAACGGTTTCTTGAGTTTTCTGGATCAGGATTCAAGACCTCTGGCCACTGATTCCGACATTTCAATATGATCCCACATGCCATTATCAAGGAATGATAAGTTCGAGTTACTGGTATAGGTCTTAATACCATCAGCAATACATACCTGGCATGCTATGCATGTAGGATAATGTCAAAACTCGGAATCAATGGTCAATCTTGAATCCTTGATGCAGAAAACCCAAGAAATCTTTCTTAATCATACATATATCCACAAAAATGTACAATATGGCGTATATATTTTTTTGAGTCCAGAAAAAAATTAATTAATTAAATTTGAAATAATTCTCAGCAATTGCCATGGTATTTATCATAAGTAATGCCACGAGTGATTTCCAAATGATCGATAAATTTACGACTCACGAAGTGAATTTATGTAGAGAATTTGGAAATGAAGAGTGACATTTTATAGGAGCCGCCATTTGCAAAGATAGAAGCAAAGGCTTCAAAGCATTTGGTGGGCGGGAATTACAACGTATATAGAGAAAGATTTGCGTTTAGATCGGTACTTGCTCAGGTAGCTCAAATGGTAGAGCACTTGGACTAGAAAACCAAGGGTCCTGGGTTCAAGTCCCGGACTGAGCGTATAATTTTTCTCTTCAAATATGATTTGTTAGAACTATTTAACGAATAAAATTAAGCTGTTTACTAAAAAATAATTATTTGAATATATATTAATTAAATAAAAATAAAACATAGTTTCATTTGATTTTCATATTTATTAAATAAAACTATGTTTTATTTTTATTTAATTAATAAATATGGATTTTCATCAAGTAAACACCAACTCAATTGATTATTTTAATATAGTTACCAGTGTTTTAAAATATTTATATAGTTAATGTAAACGGCGATGTTTGAAAATAAATTGGAAATGTAAGGTTATGTATATTCACTGCAACTCGATCATATTATTTATTGCCAAATAGGATCGTAATATTGTAAGAATGCACTCTAGGGGAGAAATAATGAAACACATCAAACTATTATAATCAACATTATAGGTTAATCATTTATATTTTGAATAAACAACTCAGTAAAATCACTGAATCTATTCATTATTTGCTATAATCAATGTATTTGTTGGAGAAAAATAATGGTCTAACCTGTTCAGAATATTAAAAAAGGAGGAGGTTTCTTTATCACAAAAGCAGGAGCTGATAAAGAGAAATCGATAAAGAGCAAGGTGAAACACGACTGTCATTGGTGTAAAACAGAATTCATTGAAACGTGATTGGTCATTGACTACCATTTGCGACATGAGTTAAATAGTCATAAGTAATGCCATGAGTGATTTCCAAATTATCGATAAATTCACAACTCACGAAGTGAGGAGTGGATTTATCTGAAGAATTTGGAAATAAAGAGTGGCATTTGTTAGGACTATTTAACGAATAAAATTAAGCTGTTTACTCACAAATCATTATTTAAATATAGTTATTTTAAAATATTTATATATTTAATATAAATGGCAATGTTTGAAAACAAATGAGAAACGATTGGTATGCTTCATTTGCTTCTTTTGTTCATCACTACAACCAAATCATATTATTTATTGCCAAAGGATCGCCATATTGTAAGAATGCACCCTAGTGAGAAATGTATAACCAACGTTATAGGTATTAATTAATTTGATGTCCTATGATGTAAATATGTCAATTATATTTTTCTGCAACGTCATTTCCTGGAAAATAATTCATTTACGAAAGTGCAAACAGTGTTTTTGTGGTATAATCAATTGTTACAAATGTTTTTATATTATCTATCGCATGCTCTTTCTGCTGGCATTCATGCACTATATATATACAATCTGGTAGCCATATTTCTTAGAGGGTCAATCACTGCAAAATAATGCTATGACCTATTCATAATGTTAAAAAGGAGCTGCTTTCTTTATTATGATAAACTTTAGTTGGTAAATTTTAGGTGAAACACGACTGTGATTGGTTGTAAATCAAAAATCATTGAAATGTGATTGGTCATTGACCCCAATTTGGGGCATGAGTTAAATAGTTAAACAAAACTATTTTAAAAAATTCAAAATTACAAAATATAAGGCAAGTGACTATATACATATCAATAGGGAATTGTGGCATCCATAGGGACCTCATTATGAATTCCTGCTCTAACAAATTTCAAATATGGAGCTTGTTATTTCTATATGTCCAGGTATGTGCAACGTATGGTAAATTGGCTTATAATTATTTTTTAACTTTTTTTTTTTGCAAATTACACTGGTCAACATGATTTTTGTTTCATGAGTACCAATAGTTGTACTTAATGCAGTTTTTTATCGTGTTTTCAAATATGTATTCGGAATTTCTCCATCACCCACAGTTTTTTTTATTTCAATTTCAATTAATGGATTTGAATAATTATTTTTTTAATAAACGTTTTTTTGTCCATTTGTCCATTGTAAAATAAAATGGGGAACACTTTCATCAGGAGATTTCAGCTATGGAAAAGAGATATCAAGGCAAATGAAATCCTAATATGCTGGCCGATTATTGTTGAACCATCAAGAGGGATGTTCCACAGGCGAAATATAGCAGAAAATTGTCATTTCTTACTTTCTAGGTGAGTCCGAATGTTCAAATATTATGTAGTTACGAATGTGTTTGAAATTAAAAATTACTGTCTCTCGGAAACCTTGCATGATGGAGAAAACCCGATATCATATTTAAATTCAGGAGAAAAAATACTATCAGAATCACATATTTTTCTTTCTGAGACAAAAAAAAAGTTCCTTTTTTGTTGCTCACAGTTATTAGAGTGTATTTCACAATATATATCCTTTATTATTAAAACATGAAAGGAATTTTAAATTTTTTAAAAATTTTATTACATTAATTGAATGTTTTTGTTTAATGCACTATATTTTCATATAGATACATTTAATAAAATAAATCAATTTGTATCTTATTCATACTTCATGTTTTCTAACATGGGAACTGCAATGTCATGATGTTGGCTGAGGATGAGAGGGATGCCTCTTGAAAACTGCAGTTCTTGTGTTAGAAAAACTGAAGTATAAGATAAGATAAGAATTGACTCATTTTATTAATTGAAGAACCTCGTATTGTTATTTACCATAATTAGCTTATGAATAGATACATTTGTCTGAAACAGTAGTACTTACGATCATAGAGTATAATCCAATGAAACATATCATTACAGATGCTGTTAGAAATTGTACAAAGAATGGAGTACTGTAAAATCCATCAAGTTTTTCAGAAAATCTGAAAATACAGAATATAATTATAATAATTCATCATTAGTTGATAATAGTTTACAAATATTATGAGTTTATCGATTACAGTAAAATCTTTTTTAACCAAACTTTGCCATGAAACATAAATACTTACTTACTCACTGGCACTATCGAACCCGTAGGTTCATGGCCGCGCGGATATAAGCTCTCCATACATCCCTATCCTGAGATAATGCTTTCCAATCATTCCCTGTATAATCTACTTCCCTCAAATCATAGTTAATGTTGTTCTCCCACCTCATTCTTGGTCTACCAACTGGGCGCCTTCCTTCCGGCTTTCCTACAAGAAGTTTCCATGCACGTCTTTCATTCCCCATACGCGCAACATGTCCTGCCCATCGCAGTCTACGAGACTTAACTGTTCTTATTATATCTGGCTTCCTATAAAGACCATGTAGTTCATTGTTATGTAGTCTTCTCCATTCACCTGTCTGTTCCTCTCTCTTTGGTCCAAAAATTTTCCTAAGAAGTTTATTCTCAAATACTCGTAATCTCATTTCCTCCCTTAAAGTAAGAGTCCATGTTTCGCACCCATATAATATAACTGGTAGAATAATAGTTGTATATATTTTCAGTTTAACGTTTTTTGAAAGGAGTTGGGACATCAAAAGTCTCTGCAATGCATAATAGCATGCATTTCCAGAATTGAGCCTATGTTTAATTTCTTTGTGAATCTCATTCCTGTTTGTGATTATTGTTCCTAGGTATTTGAATTCAGCCACTTCCTCAAAATTTCCCTCATTTGTCATTAGCTGTCCATTTCCATTATATAATGAATTTCTACGTGTGACCATATATTTAGTTTTATTGATATTTACTTCATAAATAGATATTCTTTTTCTTTTCTTTAAATTTTGCTCCATATACATATACAAATTACAGAGATACATTTTGTTATCACTTTACGGAAAGGCTAGGAATAAGGATGCTTCCACTTTTTACTGCATAGATATGAATTTCCTTAATAAATAAGATGAATCTGGAGTCATCGATCTCATAACTTGTTGTGTTCTATTTGATCATGTTTTGATATATCATGTATACCATCGTCAGCTTTTTCACACTGTTGAATTTTACATTGTTGGCTCCCACTCCATCTTTTGGCTGACCGAAGAACTTGTAAATCAACATACTTTAACACTATGAGGTATTATTTATTTAAAATTGTGTCACCTCACCTCATATTCTTTTTCTTCTTAGATCGGTTTTGGAAACTTTCTTCTTCAGTTCCATCTTCAGTATTTTCATGACCATTTTTTGTTGTCTTGAAAAGCCGTCTCCTGCTCCCTCTGTTGGTAGACTGAAGAAATGATTTGATTTCGAGGTTCTTCAGTACCAACAGAGGGTGCAGAAGGTGGTTCTGCAGGATGACAAAACAATGGTTGTGAAAATACTAGGATAGAACTGAAAAAGAAAGTTCCAAAACCAGTCTGAGAAGAAGAAGAAGAATATGAGATGAGGTAATAAAATTTTACTTAAATAAGGAATTATATGGTGGCTCCATCATGCAAGCGATTAGACAGTTGCCTCTCACCGCTGGGGTCCCGAGATTGAGTCTCGGTCACTCCATGTGGGTTTCGTGGTAGACGAAACGGAGCTAGGGCAGGTTTATCTCAGGGTTTTCTCCCGTTTTTCCCCGTCCAAAATTTCATTCCACCATTTCTCCATATTCATTTCAACCATTTCATTTAATTTCATTCATCTGCCCCTGTGATGGTGTGTGTCAAGCGTGGTCGGCTGGCACCCTTGACGTTTACAGAACTCTATAAATATAGGGGCTTCATTTCATCTCATCCCTCGACCCGACCCTGAGTTGGACACGAGGTGAGGATATTGATTTAAGGAATTATATACCAGCATTTAAATTATATCATCATCATCATCATCTGCATTCATGGATTAGGTCTGTTGACCCGTTCCGACTTCAGCCCATCTCTTTCTAGGTCTGCCCACATCTCGGGTGCCTTTACGTTTGTATTTTGTTATTTGTTTTGGATATCTATCTTCACTCATTCTATGTGTTGCTTCCATTTTTGTCTATATGTATCTATTTTATCAGTTATTGCAAATATTTCAAGTTCCTGTCTTATTTCTGTGTTCTTGATTCTGTCTTCCTTAGTGCACCCTTTAATAGATCTCAAAAATTTCTTTTCTGCCGCCGTTATCCTACTTAGATCTTGCTTTTTATGTATCCAGGCTTCTGAACCATAGAGCAGTACCGGAAATTATGTTTGATGGATAAATACTAAAAATGAAAGGACAAGCTATTTGCAGTCAAAATGCGATGTATCTTGAAGAGGAGAGCTGAATAGTGCTATTTTTTCTGTCTTGTAGAGGCTATGTGCAATAATGTGTTCATTTTCTCTGTTCTCTTTATCATTATGCTTCATATAACACATATTTATGTAAAAACTTAAAGCAAACACTCATCTTTATTTGAATTGCTTTTTTTTCACAGTGCAAATACACATCAGTTAAGTAGTATGGTCTCCTAAAGCAGTGCCTAAACTGAAAACAGCACACATTAATACTACCTATCAGGTAAGTATAAACCCTGAAGAATGAAAAATGCAGTGCCACAATTAACAAACACACATAATTAATAAAAAGAGATAAAATTCTTACTCTATGAGTGATTGGTGATGTCTGATGCATTCCTTTAAGTATACTTCAGATTCTCGGAGAAAGACATCTTGTACATGAGAATTATCAGTCATTTTCTCCAATTTCAGTTTATTTGCCTCAAATCTGTCCAAGTCTACTGAAACACAAAACCTTATTATTCAATCTTAAATATTAAATTTAAGTCCTGCGCCGTAGCCGAGCGGTTAAGGTAGGAAGCCTTGGCGCAGAGCTATGGGACTTGCGCTGGTTCGAGTCTCCATGGGGGAAGAAATTTTCTCATGGTATTTCGGCCAGTATGGGACCGGTGCCCACCCAGCATCGTGAGGCAATTGGGTAGCTACAATAAGTAGCGGCTCCAGGTTGAGGAACCAGCTATAACGGCTGGGGGACTCGACATGCTAACCACATGTCACCCCTACACTGGCTGTTGATCATCTACCTCTGTGATTGACACATGTGGATGTGAAGGGCCAGCAGCCGGCTGGTAAAAGGGCAACTGCTGAAAAGTGGAGAGACCCTCAATCGGATCGGAAATATTAAATTTATCATTTCTCACCGAAAGACAAAATTTATTTGAAGAGATAAATATACGCCTCAATTGGGATTTGAACCCAATGTCTCTGGTTCTGTACAATGCCTGGTAGCTTAGTGGATGGAGTGCTGATGTATAGAACCAGAGACATCAGGTTCAAATCCCAGTTTAAGCATTTATTTTTGTAATTAATATTTAATTTTAGGAAGTTATATTTTGAGGTTATTTTAATTATATTATTTTTGGTCTAGACATCTTACCTCAATATTAATGTTGATTTGTTCTTGAACATGTTTCAAAACAATTCTGTTTTATCTTCTGGGGTCTGGGAAAGCTGAAGATAAAACAGAATTGTTTTGAAACATGTTCAAGAACAAATCAACATTAATATTGAGGTAAGATGTCTAGACCAAAAATAATATAATTTATTTTTGTCTTCATATAAAATTTGTCATTTGGTGAGAAGTGATAAATTAAACTTTACTGGCTATAAATGTGGTGTGATTCACATTAAAGTCTTCTTGTTAAAGAAGCCACTAGACACATAGTGAAACAAAAGTTCATACCTAGGTGCACGTGAATTCATGTAATAAAAAAAGAGAAATAATATGCATTCGAATTGGATGGTCTGGTAGCTTAGTGGATGGAGCATTGGTGAACAGAACCAGGGACATCAAGTTCAAATCCTGATTCAGGCATATTTTTTTTTTATTTTGTTGAGTTGTTTCTTGACTCACCTCATACTTCTTACTCCCTTGCAGACTCGAGTTTCTTCATTGAATTTGTGACATTCTCAATGCTATATCACGTTCACAACTGACGTCCAATGGTCTCCTCTCCTGCAGATTGACCTCCGTGCCATCAGTCTGTAGGAGAGGAGACCATTGGACGTCAGTTGTGAACGTGATATAGCATTGAGAATGTCACAAATGCAGTGAAGTCTGCAAGGAAGTAAGAAGTATGAGGTGAGTCAAGGAACAACTCAACAAAATTAAAATAAACCTCATAGTATTATTTGCTACCTACATAACTTAATATATTTTTCTCTTCAAGTAAAATTCCTTATTACATTGTTAAATTTCGTATTTTGTTCTATATTTGCATGAATATAAGATTTTTTAAATTTTATATTTAAGATCAGGCACAGCCCAAATACATTTTTTTACACTGGACCACATATTTACACTCCCTTCCCTCTCCCTATCAGTTGTTCAACATATTAGCTATTTTAACTATTGGCATAGCAAGAATTTTGAGATTGAGAAAACTCTCATAACAAATTCATCTTAGATAACACAAGTCTGCATTTTAAAATTTTTTCTCAGATGATTTATTTAAAATAGGTGTTCTTGAATCAATTGTTTACACTGATTCCAGAAATCATTTCCATTTTTGTCTATCACGTCAGGTTTTTTGCACGAAATAAGAATTTATATTTTCACATTTTAGCTATTATATTTAGACACAAATATATTCAAACTTCATTTCACACAAGATAAATTTTTGTTAAAAATACATGTTAAAAATACTGTAGAGAACTGTCCTAATAATTTTGTGACTACCTTGTAACAAAACAGAAAGTAAATGGTGTTCCATTAATTTTGAAACCTTCCCATCTTTGACTTCCTTGAAGTTCCTCCATTTTTAGTCTCCCTCATCAACATCCAACAGTAGTTTCAGTCCATGTTCCCTGATACCTCCTCTCCATCTCTTTAATATTCTGGTGAAAACGTTCACCTTGCTCTCCACTATAATGTCCGAGATTTTCAGGGAAGTAGTCATGAAAACATAGAAAGTGAACTTTCACACCCCTGTTACAATTCAAGTTTTGGAAAATTTCCAACATATTTTCCACAATTGCCTTGTAATTAGGATCTAGTTCTTTTTCTCTCTGTTTGTACCATGAGTAATGTGTTCCTGGTTCTAGAAGATTCTTACTTTTAAGCCATGAGCCCAGTAGTTGTGCAGATTCCTTTGGCAAATTCAGATCACGAACTAGATCATTAAGGCCACTTTGAGAGAACTGTTGTGGAGTAAAGTCATCTTCAGGCTGATATATATCATCAGTATCATTGTCAGTGATTGCATCAAGTTCACTTTCAACATTATATTCTGTCAGGTTTTCTGAAACAGCTGGAGGAAGAGGAACAGGCAGCTCTTCTCCATATGGAACTGACTTAATGGCTGAAAGGATGCTTCGATATACAATTTAGTTCTTATTTTTTTAATTACACCCTGAACATTAAGAAAACAGGATTAACAGTCATTAAGGTGGTCTTTAAGCTCCCTCCACACCAAAGGAATCACAAAAGGCATGCACGTTTTTTTCCCTTTTGTCCACAATCTTAATCTCTCAACGCAATAGCGGCAAACTTTGTTCGATGCCCACACCTTATCCTGGTCATCAAGTTTCACTTTAAAATAAGCATAGTAAGCTTTTTTCACAAAGTCTGTAATATCCGTTCTTTGCTTAAGCATTTTACAATTTTCACAAATATAGAAGAAAACGTTAGGATTGTTCACACACTTGCATGTAGACATTGTCATACTTGCAGTCGCACTAGAGAGATAAAATGAGAACAGCATTGATAATGCAAGTGACTTCCAAAGTCACCCAATAACAACCTCAGCAGCAGTTGTGGCAAACTAAAGGCTTAGAGGCTTGAATTTACTAATTTCCCTCCAACAATACTCATTACCATCTGGCACATTTTATGCTTTCACCAATAAATATATGAAAACAGATTAGGTCCATTGTGAAAAAACTGTATGTGATAGAAGAAAATTACAAACAGTTTTGGAATCGGTATAAAAAAGTAAACTAATACAACATATTAGTTTTCAGTCATCTGTTATCATGCAGACTATGTAATCTTCTGAAAATAAATGATGGAAAAAAAAATACCTGCAAGTTACTAAATTAATTGCAAAGATTGCAATAAAGAATGCATGCAAATACATAAAGAAATTTGGATACTCATATTAACAAGGGAACTGCTAATCATTGCAGGGAAGTGTCATGAATGTACCAAAGGCATATCAAAAAAAAATATTCACCATTTTTAACTGCAGGGCACAGATTTTTTTTCAATGCCAACATGTCATTTTGAAATTCTTGCATTCTCTCGTGGCATGGTATTATTGTAACCCACTTCTGAGGTTGGGGCGCCTGGAAGAAGTTACACTGCCCCAATGATATGTATAGTATATGAAATTGTTAATATCGACTTTTACATACCTTTGTTTGTTTTGATTCTATGTATCACATTTTCAGGCAAATTTCTCAATGCATCAGACAGCAATTCAAATTGGCCTCGTAAACATATCATAAAAGTAAAAAACATAATTTGTACTGCCACCACAATACAAGCTACACTATGGCTGAGTATTGAAATAAACAAGTAAAATGCATAGTAATATTTAGATGTTGCCACGTCAATAGGCACCCATAAGGGAATTTGAAGCTTTCTTTCAGAAATTGCTGTAACATTGCAATTCACTGTCATATTTTCTGAAGTTATTAATGGAGTTATATCAGCGTAAAATGTAATCCCACTATGAACAAGTATTGCATAAAAAATGCTGAATTGTTTTGTTAATTTTAGAGTAGAATAAATAATTTGTTTGTTTTCAGTACTTAAGTAGGTTTTGTGAATAAAAAAGTTTTTATTTAAAGTATTAATCAAATATTCAAACACTTCTCTTCTAAAATAATAAATAGATGTTTTACATAACAATACAGTCGATGTGATGATTAGTATTATTGATTCAACGCTGTTTCCTAATGAAAATTGTGAAAATAATAAAAATAAAACTGCACTGATCAACATATAAATCTGTAGGAACTTTACAAAATTTACATAGATAAAGCAAATACTATTTAATACAAAATTAATTTGTCTATGGAAATATAGACCAGCAATTTCTAAGTAAATTATTGCAACTTTCGCACAATTTTTAATTTCAGCTTCACTGGGTTCTTTCATTATTATTATTATTATTATTAGTATTATTATTATTATTATTATTTCTATTAATGTCTAATATTCAGTTTAAGCAACAAGTCACTTGTAAGAAAAATTAAAAATGTGTTCATAAAAATATTTTTACACATATATTTTGTTAAAGTTTTATTCTCAATCCACATCTGTGGAAATAAGAAACGAGTTGAATTACAAAATATATAATTAATGTGTCAAACTGACAAATTACACGTTTATAATTGACTCTCACTTCTAGTTAATAAATTAAGAGTACCAAGAAGTATTTCTTTGGTGCCTTGTAATTTATTTTTTGTTTCTTCTGATATTACAGCTAATGAAATCCCCTTTTTGCACAATATATCATCTAATCGATCATCTTTATTATTATATTTATATTATTAATCAAGTTATGAAACCATCCCTTGTACAAAAAAACACCAGATTACGTTTATATAACACTTTGGCTATACCAGTGTTGACCTATGGTAGTGAAGCATGGACACTAAAAAAAAAAACAACATGAAAGCAGAATGACGGCTTGTGAAATGAGATTCATGCACAGAACAGCGGGCCACACCAGATGGGATCGGAAAAGGAACACCGATATCTTAAAAGAATTGAAGACTATGCCAATTTTGGAATATATTAAACAGTACCAACTAAATTGGAAACACCATCTTGAAAGAATGAGTTTAAATCGGATCCCTAAAGCTGTTTATAATTATATACCAAGAGGACGAAGATCTCTGGGCCATCCTATAAAACGCTGGAGGGAAAATTTTCTATAGGATCGTAACAGGCCTTGGCCTAATACTTGGAAGGAAGAAGAAGAACATTGCATTATTTTGCTTGTTACCACCTCCTACGGGGGCATGCCATAGCATAGTGGTTAAGGCACTGCGCTACAAGCTGGAAGGTCGAGGGTTCGAGTCCCGGTGGGGTCAGGATTTTTTAAACTGGCCCAAACCCTCTGGCGGCACCTTAGCCCTGGAGTCGACTCAGCCATTAATGGAAATGAGTACCAGACGCTTGTTCTGGTGTAAAGGCGGCCGTCACGCAGGGCTGACAACCCGGCTGACATCAAGTGCCGATTGTCCAGAAAAATTGGGAGCCTTAACCTGCCACTACCCCAGGGCCTCTCGAGGCCATCGTGGGATCACTTTACTTTACTTTTACCACCTCCTACAATGAGGTTGATGAGGTGCGTAGAAACCAAATACATTAATTAAGAATTGAAGGTTCATTTTGAAAACATGATATACAAAGAGTCATGATCTAAGGCTTTTGCGCCTGTCCATTTTGTGACTTAAGGTTCATGGATATTGTACTGTGTCATGATATCCTGATGTTTCTGTTTAATAGTATATTATAGTGTGAGATTGGGAAGTGGTTTTTACAGAAGTGAGGAAATGATTAAAAACCAGGTGATAGTGAGGTTTTTAATTTATGAGATTCTGTGAAACACTTCACAAACATGTGTTGTACATTATTTTTTGCACAATGGTGTTTTCAAAATAATAAATAATAGTAAAATAATAACATCTTCGTTGGAAATATTTGCGTTCATTATAAACAACTGAGTAACGTCAACAGTCTGGCTAATACTGAAAATAATTTAGTTGAGACTACAGCAGGCCATAACACCAATCAGGTATAAAATGGCGGCAAGTATGAATTTATTATTTTATATTGTTTCAAATAAAGTTCAGTTCATTTAAAATGCAGTGACTTGTTTCGTATAATGTATATTAACACTGACTTTTTGGATATATTTTTGTATATACATTGTATGTAGTATACATAAAGGGCAGTGGTTTTACTTCGTGCCATAGGTAGGCAATTTGTAATATTACAGTATAGTTCTTTAGTTATTTATAGGTTGGCAATCCCAAATGGTCGCCATTCCTGAAAGTACGACAGAATGCACTATCATGCAAAAAATAATATTATATTGATTGTAATGGTAATTACTAGCTATCCATCCACAAGAGCTGAAGAGCATATGAAGAATAATATCGTTTGCAAGAACCAGAGTTTGTAAGTTGAATACAGAACATCTAAAATCTAATATATAAAAATGAATGTTTGTTTGTTCGTACTTTATGCACAGCCATACCATTGATCCGATTGTGATCGGACTTTTTTGCAAAATGTTCAGGAGATTCCCGGGCCGCACATAGGCTATAAGAGAGTTGTGATACTCAACTCCTACACCCTTAAAAATCGCCCTTTATAGTGGAAAATGTGAAAAAAGTAGCTCTTTGGGCGCTTAAATGGCTTATGCTGCCTAAACCATAGCAAATACACAAAATTAATGTACACAGAATTGAATATCTCGAAAAGTTCTACAACAAAGTCTGTAACAGCATATGTTTATCTCTTACGGATAACTCACAATAATCATTTTTGTCTTTCATTGATGCCAAGAAGATCAGGACAAGTACTTAGATTCCCATGCAAGCATAGCAGCACATGGCGGGTATTCTTTTAAAGATAACTCACAGAAACAAATTTTTATCTTTTAGCTCATTTATGACAAGAAGATCGAGATAAGTAGATTCCCAGACATCGGGTACATAGCACGGGGTATCTAAAAATAATCACGATATGAATTTTTCCTTATGCTTATTTAACTAAACATAAAGTACATCAATTTTCATATTTCAGCTCATTTATGTCACGAAGTTCGGGATAAGTAGATTCCTGGGCAATGCCGGGTAATCAGCATGGGGTATCTAAAAAATATAAATCTATAATTATTTTTTCTTTCTACTTATTCAACTGAACATAAAAGCACATTAATTTTAATTTATTTAGGCGTAGCAGTGCATGCCGGGTATTAGCTAGTTTGAAATAAAATTCTTTTTACCTCACCTCATATCCTGTATTCTAATTAGACCGGTTTTGTAATCTAAATGGTTACATCTTCAATAATTACACGACAGATGTTCTATCAACACTTTTGAAATTCATATTAAAGCACCGTTGAGGTTATGTAATAAGATGTTAATCATCAGAGATGAACTACAAATCTATAATATAAACGAGAAAATACATACAAATAAACGTAATTGGTTTGAACATGTACAAAGAATGCCAAATAATCGTTTATCAAAACAGCTGCTTCATTATAAGCATCTAGGCCGAAGAAATGTAGGAAGACCAAAACGTCATTGGAAGGACGACCTGCGCCTGTGGCATGTAGTGCGCCGGGGAGCGGAACGGGCCAACAGGCCCATACATTGAAGGTGATGATGATGTTAATTATATAATTTTTACGTGGTATGTCAGTCGTCCTCAACTAAATTATAAACTTCTTCAAGTTATTCTAATATGGAGGCCTTTCGAAAACAATGTTTCATCTTCTGCATTTTAACTGGAACTGATGATGTTATATAGGTTGTATAACGGATTTATGTATGCAGTTATGTTCTCATTGAGTAGGACATAAATCAGTTATACAACCTACATAACACCATCAGTTCCAGTTAAAACGCAGAAGATGAAATATTGTTTTCGAAAAGGCCTCCATATTAGAATAACTTGAAGAAGTTTAATAATTTAGTTGAGGACAACTGACTTACCAGGTAAAAATTATATAATTAACATCTTAGATGTTCTGTCATCCAGGAGCACTGTTTCTTACTCCATCTGTTGGTAAACCGATGAATCTCCCAATCAAATCAATTTTCCTGAGAATTTCAAAATTCATTAATTTTTCTTCTTTAGTTTTATTGAATGTTAATTTTTTTCCCAAATAATGAGCTCCTTATGGTTTTCTATTTATTTTATTAAATAAGCCTTTCTTTCAATTTGATGTTTTTCTGACCAAATATGAGTGACTACTGCTGATTTTTCCAATTCCTTAATTGTTACATTCCTAAGGTGTTTCTTCCTCAAAGATTGCGCTGGTTTGGACATATAAACAGAATGCAGGAAGACAAGCTTGTAAGAAGAATATACAAATGGAAACCAGAACAGCTGGATGCCCAAAAAACAGATGGCAGGATGATGTTATAAAAGATATATTACTTACTTACTTACTTACTCACTGGCACTATCGAACCCATAGGTTCATGGCCGCGCGGACATAAGCTCTCCATACATCCCTATCCTGAGCTAATGTTTTCCAATCATTCCCTGTATAATCTACTTCCCTCAAATCATAGTTAATGTTATTCTCCCACCTCATTCTTGGTCTACCAACTGGGCGTTTTCCCTTATAAAAGATATATTAGAAATGAAAATTGGAAATTGGCCAGTTTGTATCCAGAATAGATCCAGGTGGAGAAAAATTGTAGAGGAGGTCAAAACTTCAATGAGGTTGTAGTTGCATATTAAAGAAGAAGGTGTTTCTTCACTCTGGTTTTCAAATTTCCTTTTTGTTTTCCCTATGTAAATTTTATCACAATTCACATTCAGAACTAAGAAAGAAAATAAATAATTTTTTTAATTCCTGGGGAAGTTGATTTGATTGGGAGGTCCATCGGTCCACCAATAAATGGAGTAAGAAGCAATGCTCCTGGATGACAGAACATCGGTCATGTAATTACTGAAGATGAAACCACTAAAGTTATGATACCAGTTTAATTAGAAGACAGGATATGAGGTGAGGTGAAAAGAATTTTAAATTAAACCTAAATAGTGATATTTCCTATAATAGTTCAAGCAGAATATTTATTTCATTGCTGAAAATTGGCCCCTCATCTCCAGGAGATGAAAATCTCCCAAATTTGTACTGCAATGACAGAAAACTTATGGAGTGAATCCTATGTCTCACATTAAAAAACAACGTACCTAATATCATAATGTCTGTCACCACCCATTTATTCCAATCATTCACACTGCCCTCTACACTTCCATCTATTCATCTTGTAAAAAGCCCCATGGCACAACAGGTCTAGAATGTCCTTGGCCTACCAACCAGCTAATGGCCTCACATCCACTTCTGCCATTTACAAAGGTGGACAATCATCCAACCAGTAGTATAGGAATGGCATGTGGTCAGCATATTGGGTCCCCAATCTAGAGTTGGTACTTTTTGTAGCTACCCAAATTCCTCATGATGTTGGGTTGAACCGGTCCCATACTGGAGGAAATTTTATAAGAAATTTTTTTTCTTCAATGGAGGAGTCTCAAACCATACATGACCCATAGCTTTGTTCATCCTATAAAAGTAAAATGATTCCACAACAGGCCCGGAGGCCCTTGGGGTAGTAGGAGGTTAAGGCTCTCACTTTTCCTAGACAATCGGCACTTTATGTCAGCCGGGTTGTCAGCCCTGCGTGACGGCCGCCTTTACCCCCAGAACAAGCGTCTGGTACTCATTTCCATTAGAGGCTGAGTCGACCCCAGCCATAGTGCCGCCAGAGGGTTTGGGTCAGTTTAAAAATCCTATAAGTGTATATATATATATGTCCACCGCTGTGGTCTCGAGGTAGCGTGCTGCCTTGTCACGCAGCAGGCCTGGATTCGATCCCCGGTCGGCACATTGTTTCTGGGTGAGGTTTCTATCGGGGTTTTTCCTCACCTGTAAAACAAGTGTCAGGAAAACTTTAAGGCCTAAACGGTCCCCGAAATCATATGGCCATCGCAATCATCATCGCAATCATATTCATTTTAGGTTAAGCTTAGGATTAGGGACTCTCCTGGTGCACCATTATCATCATCATCACCCATCATATCATCGGGGCAATGCTAACCCCGCCTTCCATGTGGCCCACCCTCAGAAGTGGGGTTACAAGTACGCCATGCCAGGGACGAGAAACCAGGAATGTCGAAAGGGACAAACCTGGGGCATTTGAAAAAAAAATATATAAATGTTGTGGGTTTAAAAGGAAAACGGTTTTTTTATTCTAACGCCCAAAGAGTTACTTTTGAGATAAATTAAATATAAAGCTTTGAATATTTATGAAAAAATTCAGGGTTAGGGGGTTAATAATGTGTAAAAGATTTCATAACAAAGAACTATTAAGAGGTAAAAAAAAAAAAAAAATTAGTTCCTTTTCCCTATAATTTATTACCATTAAAACTCATTTTTCTCTTTTTTTTTATTTGTAAGCTCATGAAATGAAAAATGTGTTGTCTTCACTGCATCATCCTATGAACCTAGGAAACGCAAGGATACTCAAAATGTTTTTGTTGTCTTGTCCACAGCATCTCTTCAGTTCGAAGAAGAGGCCAGCAAGAGTTTTTAAATGTCAGCATATCTGGATACAGTGACATGGTGAAGTACCCAAATATCTTATATCACATGATATAGAGTGTGATTCATTTGTATATTTGACACTAGTGTTATTATCTAACCAACACTGAATAATTTATAACTTTCATGGTAACTAGGAGATATTATTGACGTGAGATGTGTTTTTAAAATGTTAAATAATTTAGTAAGCTACGTCTCTCAAAATGTTTTCTTCAATAAATTATTAACTAATTTATGTCTTAGTGTTAATTCCCATCATATTCTTCCGTTAAAATTAACTTAGTTATTATTATTGATTTCGTACATCTCAATGATGGATAAATCATATTTGAAGAGAAAAATTATACGTATAATTTTTCTCTTCAAATATGATTTATCCATCATTGAGATGTACGAAATCAATAATAATAACATGAAAAAAGCCGTACTGGCTGTAATGTATAATTCCCAAATATGTCTTCTTAATAAAGGAGCTGCCATTTGCAAGATAGAAGCATGGCTTCATAGCTTTTGGTGGACGGGAATTACAATGTATATAGAGAAAGATTTGCGTTTAGATCGGTACTTGCTCAGGTAGCTCAGTTGGTAGAGCACTTGGTCTAGAGAACCAAGGGTCCCGGGTTCAAGTCCCGGTCTGAGCGTATAATTTTTCTCTTCAAATATAACTTAGTTATTTCCCATATCATTTCACTTCTATCATTGTAACAAGTGGTATGACATTATTATTTTCTATTTAATTGTTATTTATAGAACTTTATACATCTAAGGTCATATCATATCTGCTCTGTAAAATGGTAATTTTGATTAAATGAATCCTGGTAATTAAATCCCAATTAAGTATTTACCTTGACAACTAAAGAAAACAGTGGAAAAAAAAAAAAAAACTTCAGTCATATTCATTGGCACTAGGATTTGAAGCTGGGCCCTACAGAATATGAGTATCAAACATTATTCATAAGTTAAATATGGGAAATAACATTATGAGGTTCTTAATTAATGAATGAATGAGTCATTTTTTATAACTTACCTCATAGATTGTTTTCTCAAACATGGGAACTGCAGTTTTCAAGAGGAACCATCCCTCCCATTTTCAACTGATATTATGAGTACTGGATTTTCATTGGAATCTCCATCTATATCGTTAACACCAGATGGCAACGTTATGGATGGAGATTCCAACGAAAATCCGGTAGTCATAATGTCAGTTGAAAATGGAAGGCATGTTTCCTCTTGAAAACTGCAGTTTCCGTGTTTAAGAAAACATAAACTATGAGGTAAAATGTAAAAAACAATGTGACTAATTCATGAATGAAACGTTATTGCTTAAGTCAACTTGATTGGTTTGATATAAATTATGACAATAAGCATTATGCCTGATTGTCACTGATATCTAATTAACATCGTTCTAATGCAGTAGCCATGCTTTTATTTCCTAATCGGGCTGAATTTCTTGGTTGAAGTTTTTCAGTATTTTCCTTAACTGAAAGGCAAATGCTATGAAAATTTGGGCCACAATATTCCTAAAAAAAATCATTAGCCTCAAAATTGCATATCATCAATTTAACATGATTACTCATAATCTTTTAAAATTTAATACAAAATTATAGAATATTCACCTGAAAGGTCCGTCTCCTCAACATAATTAAGTTGAGGAGACGGATCTTTCAGGTGAATATTCTATAATTTTGTATTAATTTTGAATGAACCTCAACGGAACACATCATGAATCTTATAAAAGTTGATCATAATCTTTTGTAGTTTCACTTGCCAGAACGTTAAATTCTCTTCCTCTCTATGTCAGAGACTAAGGGCTGCATGCAAATACATTAGTCTCTGGTGAGCTGAGTTTTCCGTGAGCACGTGCAAAGTTCAAATTAGCAAGTCGTTGACTGGTCATGCATGAAAGTAGTTTTTTTCATAATATTGGCAAGAAATTACCCAGAATTCTCAGTGATAAAACCACTTCCGTTATTTTCATCTGCTAGAGGAATGCATTTACGCTTGCATCCCGCAAATAAAACCATATATGACGATGTCTGCATCGCGCGATATTATGCTGATTATCCTGTTCTTCCAGTTGAATTCTTTGGTAGACTCTATCAAATTCCTCTTCTCCGCTTATACCAAAAACATGATCGAAGTCTTCAAGGTCCGACATCTTGGATAAAGCAGCAAGGTTTCAAAGTACATCGGTTCCCATTGGGTTGCTCACGATTTATTCTCTGCAAAGTCACCTCGCCAGGTAGCTTAGGAATTTCGACAATTATTATCGCATGAACAGATTTTTGAGTATGCAAAAACATCTTTGGATGCAACTTTCTCGGCAGAGTACAAGCTGAGAATGACTTTTATTGTCTAATGCGTTCATAGATACGGCCCTAAAACTATAACTTCCTTAAAAAGTAAATTAAAGAACTTTTTTAATAACTATTAAAATATTGCATGTTTATGTTCAATAGGATTCAAGCCCGATGATTTAATAGAATTATCAGTTTGGGTATCTTTCCTGTAAATATCAAATTCAATTTTCTGGGTTTTTTCATTCCTAATTAAGTATAGATCTAAAAACAGAATTTATTTTCAATTTCTGATTCTGTAGTAAATTTTCAAAGCATCATCAATATGTTTTGAATTTATTATAAAATAAATGTCATCAACATATCTATACCAACTCTCCACTCAATATTAAGAAAAATGTATGCCTAAACTGGGATTTGAACCAAAAACCTTGGGTTCAAATCCCCATTTAGGTGTACATTTTTCTCTTCAAATATTATTTGTCCTTCAGTGAGAAGTGATAAATTTAAAATAAAAACAGCAAAAATCTGAAAATAAAATAGAATTGAAAAAACTTCTATTTTTTTCTAATAATCATCATCTCCATGGATATTCAATTTATTAATTAGTAAAAAATTATTATTTTTATATTCTTATAAATTATATATTATTCAAGCAAAATTAATGAATAGTAAAAGTTTATTATGTCATTGAATAGAATACAGAAATTGCTTTTCTCTGAGTACTGTGATTTTCAAGATGTTGTATTAATTGAAAGTTCATTTGCCGAGACTACAAGAGATGGAGAAGGACTACGTCAAATTCAGATAGGTTGGTTTTATTATGTTAAACAAATCATGTTGTATATGAATACAGCTTACAATAGTAAAAACCTATTACCAGTAATTACTTTTTTCAGTAAAACATCAATCTTCAATTTTTATTTTAAAGACTCTGGGATTCATTAATTAAATCTTTTACTTTTTTCTACCAAATTGTAATATTGAAATAATTACTATTAATGAACCTGGAAACTGGCCACTGAGATAACAGGAGTCTGTGGGTCTTTATAAACAAGCATCTCAGGAAGATTCTTCGCTATATTTTTATTATTAATTTAATACTTCTCACTGAAGGACAAATTATATTTGAAGAAAAAATATACTGCTCAGACTGGGGTTTGAACCCAGGACCTTTGGTTTTCTATGCCAATGCTCTACCAACTGAGGTACCTGAGCACACCAATCTAAATGCACATTTTTCTCTTATCTTCTTGTATCTTGTAAGCCCATGTTTCCCTTAACAGAGATTTAGGCACTCTCCCCCTACAGGGAATAATTTGAACCATACTAATTTAGTTACACTTGTTTTCGTATAGATGTCATTTGAGTGGTCCGTGGTCAGCATTCTGCCTCATACTGACATCTAGGATACCAAGGTAGTACTAGGACGGGAAAATTCGGTAAATTTTGCTTAGAGGCCTTTTCATTCAGGCTTAAGGATCTTTTATGAGCCTGAAAATCTTCAGACTCAGGACCCACGGCTTAAAGTCCCTCCCGGAGGACTTGCTCCTTTGATTTTTCCATCCTAAAAAATCCATCAACCCCAGCCGGGTTTGAATCCACGGCCCTCAGGACCAGAGGCAAGGAGCATAACCACTAGTCCACCAAGGCCGATTTTTCTCTTATGCATTGTTAATTCCCAAGATGGTAGAGCATTGGCATAGAAAGCCAAAGGTCCTGGGTTCAAATGCCAGTCTGAGCATATATTTTTCTCTTCAAATATAATTTGTCCGTTAGTGATAAATATTAAATTAATAATAAAAACATTGAAAGAAGCCCATACTGGCTGTATAAAGTAATGTTTGAATTCCCAATAAAAGTCTTCTTAAAATATCGGGGTGTGGCTGTGTCGTGGGCACGGTCATGTGATTTACGTGAATACATGTACGTAATGGGTAATATTTTCTTTGAGCATATTATATGTATGTCATAATCATTTTTGAACTCTAAGAAGTCCTTTGGCATTGATATAGAAGTTATTACATCATCCATTTGCATAGGCTTGGCCGCCCCAGCTGCAGATATACTGGCGCTGTCATTGATACACTCGGATGCCTTCATTCTTTTACATTCCTGGCACTGCTTCACTATGTCATATGATGTTTTATGGGTACCACTGGATTGCTTTTAAGAAGCCCTTTCCAACTGTATACTATCTCTATATTTTTGATTTGGCTTTTTGATGAGTATAGGCCGACATTCCATTATTTATTTTAATTTTTTACTTCAACACCATATATATTCACTATAACTATTTCACACTAATGTTTTATATCTGCAATTGTTAGATCTTGAGAGAGTTGATGATTGAAACTCAAACTAACATCGTAACTTCTCCGAGTCAAAATGTATACTACACAAAAATTATGTGATGCAGCGAAACCACCTCAAAATTGTGGTGCTTCCCCTTCCACTACACACAATGCATCACAATCCACACTCAACATAACAAATTCTTTGATCCTTTATCTATTGAGTGGTGTAATTAAATTTTGGATGTAGAGGATAGATACATAGCTGCAACACCAAACTATATCCCCCGGTTTTGTTATCATCAGTTTTTTGAATTTCCTCCCACTATGGACACAAATTTAAAGATGTATTCATGCCAAAAAAAAAAAGAAGATGTCATTTGCGTGATCGAGCAATGTTTCATAGCATTTGGCACTTGAGAATTAACAATGTATAAGAGAAAAAATTGCATTTAGATTGTAGTGCTCAGGTAGCTTAGTTGGTAGAGCATTGGCATAGAAAGCCAAAGGTCCTGGATTCAAACCCCAGTCTGAGCATATATTTTTTCTCTTCACAATATGATCTTGAAGAAGATTTCCGGGCTGTAGGCCGTGGTCTTGAGGCTTGACGTTCCCCGATGTTTTGTCAGAAGCTCAAGGGTTGTCTTGAGACTGACCTAAGTCAATATATTCTTCACAATGTCTTGCCAAATGTTAATTCCGATGAAAATCTATGGAAATGAACAGATGAAGAATCTTTATTTTTTATTTGAAGAGAAAAGTTTATGCCTGAATTGGGATTTGAACCTGATATCCCTGGTTCTATACACCAGCTCTCTATCCACTAAGCTACCAAGCATTCCAATTCAAACCTATATTATTTCTCTCTTTTATTACACAAATTCCTATGCGCCGAGATATGAACTTTTTGTTCCACTATGTATCTAGCAGCTTCTTTTAACAAGAAGACTTTAATGGGAATCACACCACATTTATAGCTGGCCATAAATATGGTGTGATTCCCAATAAAGTATTAGTATTACTATTATTATTATTATTATTAATTTCACATCTTCATTTAATTCACTATTATATTGACCATTTCCCTAAAAATTGTCATCCCTCATAAATGCATGTTTCACACTGGTGGTAGAGATGCCCTGAAAGAAAGGGCTGTCAACTTCAGAAACATACTTCTATGAGGCCTAGGTGGCTCAGATGGAAGAGCATTGACATAGGAAGTCAAAGGTCCTGGGTTCAAACCCCAGTCTAGGCGAATATTTTTCTTTTCAAATATAATTTGTCCATCATTAAGATGTTTAAAAACGAATAATATTAACATTGAAAGAAGCACTACTGGCTTTATAAGTAATGTTTAAATTTCCAATAAAAAGCTTCTTAATAAAGAAGTCGCCATTTGCAAAAATCGTAGCAATGGCTCGTAGCGTTTGGGGTTAGGGAATTAACTATGTGTAAGAGAAAAATACGCGTTTAGATTGGAGGTCTAGGTGGCTCAGATGGAAGAGCATTGACATAGAAAGTCAAAGGTCCTGGGTTCAAACCCCAGTCTAGGCGTATATTTTTCTTTTTACATGCTTTATATTAGCTTGACATGTATCTATCTATCTATCTATGTAACTGAATCTTTCAATGCGTTTTTCACCCATTTAAAATAATTGGATCGACTTGAAATTTTGTATACTTGTAAAGGACCCGTGACAATACAATAATTTCATATTTATTTTCTAAAATCCTGGCCAGAATCATCAGAAAATAAAAAAAAATGTCTTTGTATTTATGTAATGGAATCTTTGAACACGATTTTCACCCACTTAGAAACATAGGATAGACTTGAAACTTTGTATACTTGCTAAGGACCCGTGACAATACAATAATTTCATATTTATTTTCTAAAATCCTGGCCAAAATCATCAGAAAATCAAAAAAAGTGTCTTTGTATTTATGTAACAGAATCTTTGAACATGATTTTCACCCACTTAGAGACATTGGATCGACTTAAAACTTTATATACTTGTAAAGCACCCATGACACTACAATAATTTTATATTTTGTTTCTAAATTCCTGGCCAGAATCATCAGAAAAAAAAAATAAAACTGGTATAATAGGTTACGGACTTGTCGACTTTTTAGTCAATCATTGTAAGAGCTCAGTTGGTAGAGCGGTGAACTAGTGGTATATAATTTCAGTAATCCATAGGTCGCTGGTTCGAATCCGGCTGGGGAGGATTTTTTTTTAGAAGAGTAATACTTTTAGCTCATACTACATTAGAATGGAATTTAAAGATATTTACATTCTTATCTTATTCTGTAAAATATTAAAACTAAAAAATAAATAATAGTCTTAAAAAACTAAAACAGCACGCTTTATTAGAAAACCGAACTCAAAAATGAAAAATAATTTTAATTTCCAACACGCTTGGGATAAATTTAAAGTGGTCAACAAAAAAATCATCTCCAACACATATAGAATAAAACTAGAATTATCAACAAAAAGAAAATAATTTTACCATCAAAAGTGTGGGGTGCTCTATATCAAGTAATATATTTGATAATAAACATATATTGGTAAAAGTAAAGTCTCTAAGAAGAACATGTAAAAATCACAAAAAGCACCCCACGCTTTTGATGGTAAAATTATTTTCTTTTTGTTGATAATTCTAGTTTTATTCTATATGTGTTGGAGATTATTTTTTTGTTGACCACTTTAAATTTATCCCAAGCGTATTGGAAATTAAAATTATTTTTCATTTTTGAGTTTGGTTTTCTAATAAAGCGTGCTGTTTTAGTTTTTTAAAACTATTATTTATTAAATATAATTTGTCCATCATTAAGATGTTTAAAAATGAATAATATTAATACTTCTATATTGTCTCAAATATATTCGTTTATAGTACTTAACTTTTGTTTTAACAATCTGATAACTGCTATACATGTCCTAGTACTTTTAATGTGTGAATAGAAATTTATTTATTTCAGGTCTCACACCAACAAAATTAATCTTAGCTACCGATGTTTCAATGCCTACAAATCAAGAGAATTTTCTAGGTTGTCAATGGTTGGATCCAGATACAGGAGATTTTGAACTCATTGCCATATATCCTGTACAGTATGTTAATTTAAGTGTGTTTCATCGACGGAAAAGACATACAATTAAAGCACATTTCTGCAATAATAACATTCGATATTTTGAACTTGGTGGAAATTACTATAAGGTAAATTCATATACTCTGTGAGTACTTTATTTTATGCCAGGACTGATTTTGAAATTAAGATAAATTCATGGTCAGTTAGTAGTAGTAGTAGTAGTAGTAGTAGTCCTGATCACTCCACTGGGAAGCCTAGGGCCTTGATTAAAGCTCGCCAATGCATTCTGTTGTTTGCTAATGCCTTAATTTTCATTCTAACTCATCCCTACCTGTTCAGTTTCATTCCTGGTGGTATTACTTCATGTTGTCTTAGGTCTTTCTCTTCACTTTTTCAATCCTTGGGGGTTCCAATCAAATGCCATTTTTGTGGTGTTATCATTCTCTCTCCTTAACATAAGAACAACCCATTTCCATTTTCTAAATTTGATTTCTTTGCAAATTTCATTTTGATATGTTCTTCTCCAAAGTTCTTTATTTGTTATAATCTCTGGCCACCATATACCCAAGATATTTCCCAGGCAACGATTTACAAAGATTTGCAATTTCTTTCCAATTTGTTTTGTAGCCTTCCAACATGGTCAGTTAGTATTAATATTATTGTCATCAACTTTTTGATTAAATTTTTATGAAATTTTATTTAATTAAAGAATTGCAATCTAGGGAAGTTCAAATCTCTACTAATAAATTTCACGATAAAATTCCATTAAGGTATTAGTTATAATATAAAATTATTTAATCAATTGAGTTGGTGTTTACTTGATGAAAATCCATATTTATTAATTAAATAAAAATAAAACGTAGTTTTATTTGATTTTCATATTTATTATATAATTCAGTGACAGCTGTTTCGGTACACTGTACCTTCTTCAGACATGTTAACAAATTATGTTTATTATTTGTTAACATGTCTGGAGAAGGTACAGTGTACCGAAACAGCTGTCACTGAATTATATAATAAATATGAAAATCAAATAAAACTATGTTTTATTTTTATTTAATTAATAAAATTATATGATAAAATCAAATGTTCCCTTCTCATCCTCAGCCAATATTATAAATTAAGAACCTCATAATGTTATTTCCCATATTTAACTATGTCTTTGATTTTCATATTGAAAGAACAAGAGGCATTTTCCAGTGTTTGAGATAGCCCAATCAATGTAGAGGCATGAAAAATGTGGATTATCAAGAGAATTATGTCAGGGTATTTTTTGTAGGGGAGTTATTGTTATGTTTTTATTCCTTGGGCCCCAGGGTTTATTTACAACACTGCTATTTTTAACATCATCAGTTGAAATATAAGAGAAAAAATATTTTGTCTCAAATGGGAGGAGAATTTTACAATACTGTTAGCTTTTAATAGCTATAGAAATGAAATTTCAGGGATTGTGGAATTTGTGGTGTGAACAAATAAGATTTTTGAATCCAGAAGATCCAGGATCTTCTTACTCAGAAACATCAGTTGCTTCAAGTACTAGTAATAGCACCATCTACTTAACAACGTATAAAGTAGCTATCACAGGCTCAAAACTTCCTCAAGTCTGGTGTCATTATGGAGCTAAAATAAACAGCAAACCCCAGCTTGTAAGTTTGTCTAAACTTTGTACTAATTTTTTTGTGTGTTATTTAGTAAGACAAACATTCAATATTTTAATAAAATGGGTTCTGAGAGCTTTTTAAATGGTTATGATTACTTTCATAAAATCCTATAAAATGTTAAAAATGACTATTCTTATTTCTATAAAATGTGACGTTTCATTTTTAAAATGCTAAATTTTTAAATACAGATTGGCAAAATGTATTATATTGAATTATCATTCATCATTTGATGAATTACTGGTATTGAGTTTTCTTATTGGTACTTCTTGTCTTGGACACCCAATATTATACAATTTTTACATATGGTGTATGGCATAGCTGTTAATTTTATAAGCATAAAATCTGCCTTCTTACACCAGGTTTGAAAATGTTACCTTTTACTGTATTGTCAATCATTTAATGCAAGTGTATAAGAAATATTGTTGTCTCATCATACTTTAAGAATTCTTTACAAAGTTTAGTTTTGTTTTTGGAAATTATGTGTTTTGATATTTCAGGACATTATTGGAGATGCGTGCATAAATGAATTAGAAAAGGGCACTCTTTCAAAAACTATTTCAAGTACAGAAGTACAAACATTGTTCAAGAAACCATACAAACACAATGGGTACGTAAACTTTGATTAATGTAATTATTAATGAGTTGTATTAATGTGATTTTTAATTAATGTTTTATTAAGATAATTCAGAATCAAGGAGGCAAACTGATTTGCATATGGACATTAACCTGAACTGGATGTGTGACAAATAAAATTTTATTTTTATGAGACCTCTGATTAATTTTTTTTCTTTTTTGAGCACAGAGTAATATCCATTTTGAAGAGTAAAAGTTGTTCTTGGGCTATAAATCTGAAGGTAACCGATTTAAGAGAACTAAAACTGATTTGGAGAATTATAATCTTTGTCTTTGAATTACATAGAGAAGCCCTATTGACTTTATAAAATAGTGTTTAAATTCCCAATAAAATGTCTTCTCAAATAAGAAGTTACCATTTGCATAATCAAGCAAATGCGCATAGCATTTGGCACTCGAAAATTATCAATGTGTAAGAGAAAAATTTGTGTTTAGATTGTAGTGCTCAGGTAGCTCAGTGGTAGAGCATTGGCATAGAAAGTCAAAGGTCCTAGGTTCAAACCCCGGTCTGAGCATATAATTTTTATCTTCAAATACACAAATATTATTAAGTAGCAAAATAATTTAAATTCTTACAAAACAAATTGATAGAGAAATTTGATGGGGTTGAAAGTTTATCATTTATGATACTCTCCATGGTGTGACAAGCCTGGAAACTAATTCTAAGTAATCCTGAATAATGTAGAGATGTTTTAAAATACTGGTACTTTGTCATTCTGGCTTATCAATGGCACATACGAGCTGAATGTTACATCAGTTTTTAGTTCTACATAATTGGTATTCTGTAACCAGCCTTTTACATATGGAAACTCATAGACAACATAAAAGGACTTCTTTATAAAAAATATTTTTTTACCATCATGTACATCATAGTCCCCCATTCAGTTCTCATGGCGGGGACTACTTCAGGGAACCCATGCCAAGGCTCAAACACAGGGACATGTTCCTAGGAACATGGAATGTTAGGACTTTATACAGAGATTATGAGTATTTGAGAATAGAGTACTTAGGAAAATTTTTGGACCAAAGAGAGATGAACAGGCAGGTGAATGGAGAAGACTACATAACAGTCAACTACATGGTCTTTATAGGAAGCCAGATATAATAAGAACAGTTAAGTCTCATAGACTGCAATGGGCAGGATATGTGACACATATGGGGAATGAAAGACGTGAATGGAAGCTTCTTATAGGAAAACCAGAGGGAAAACACCCAGTCGGTAGACCAAGAATGAGATGGGAGAATAACTTTAACTATGATTTGAGGGAAGTAGATCATACAGGGAATGATTGGAAAGCATTAGCTCAGGATAGGGATATATGGAGAGCTTGTCTGCATGGCCATGAACCTGCAGGTTCGATAGTGCTAGTGAGTAAGTAAGTATCATCATGCACTATAGCTGAGTGTTTAAGGCAACATGCCTTGGTGCATAGCAATAGCACTTGCACTGGTTCAAGTCCCTTTGGGAAAATATTTTTCTCATGGAATTTCAATCATATGATGAAAGTTAAAAATTAAATTCTACCTGTTGGTAGGTGCCGTCATCCTCAACTTTGTTAAAATATTGTATATAAAATTAACTGGAGCGCTTTCGGAAGTTATCTTCCATCTTCTGCAGGTTGAGTTTCTGCTACTTGTTGTTGTTGTGTACGGTGATGTTGATGTATACTCCAACTGTTTGTAGCAGCAACTGACTTGTTTTTGACGATCTCGTATAATGGGTTTGACTGGGGTGCGTTCTCATTAAGAAGTGAGGTGTTGTTTGTTTCCTTTATAATTTCGAGGTCTTCAAATATATTTATCCTAGCTGGAATGTTTTCTCTGTGGATTATCGTGAGAGTGTTTTCAATTGTGTTCTTTTGATGACCTGCGTTAATGAGATGTTTAGCATAGCTTGATTTATCACCCACGTGTATGAAATGGAAGATAGCTTCCGAAAGCGCTCCAGTTAATTTTATATACAATATTTTAACAAAGTTGAGGATGACGGCACCTACCAACGAGTACAATTTAATTTTTAACTTTCATCATATGGCTTCACCCCAACGGAATTTGATATGAATTTTACTAGTATTCATTTCAATCAGTATGGAATTAGCATCATGAAGATGGGTAGCTACAATAAGTAGCAGTTTGAGGTTGAGAAAAACAGTTATAATGGTTGGGGAATCTGACATGCTGACCACATATCACCTCTACACTGGCTAGATGATTATCTAACTCTGTGATTAATACATGTGGATGTGAGGGCAGGAGTCAGCTGATAGGCCAAGGGTCTTCTAGGCCTGTTGTGCCATGGAGTTGGAGTATTTATGTAATTTTTTATAAATTGAATCGGTTAAATGTTTTTTCATCTCACCTCATAAAGGTACATGTTTTCATGATATCGGCACGTGGCAACCCTGCTAAACCGAGTAATCCAACTTCAGGTTGGGTAACCAATCCCAGTGGATGGATGGAATGATGAACAAAAGGAAAGAGGGGGCCTGCTGCCTTGTAGGCTAATTACCATGGAAATGGAAAGGCTAAGAGACCAACACTCTGACAAAAAGTTGGGGGCAGACGAGGGTCCATAGACGTGGTGAAAGCAACTCATTTAGAGGAAGGCTATTTTGATAAAAAACACTGAAGGCCGGCCCAGTATGCCACCAGAAGGTATAATTTCAGATCAGAGCACCAATATTGTCACGGAATGGAGTTAATTCTACTAAGGTGACTGGAATGAACATATAAATAGAATTTCAAATGATAGAATAGTTAAAATAGCTAGGAATAAATTCCCAACTAGGAAAAAATTATTGGATGCCTGAAGAAAAGATGGAAAGGTACAATTGGGGCAATACAGGGTGGACCGCTCGAATGGACCTAATTTCAATTGCTTGTTACTGGCAAACGGTTGAAGATAGAAACTTAAAACAACGTTCATATTACAGAAAAACTCACCAAGTTTTGATATCCAGATCACCACATCTCTATATGAGCCCCAGCAGTCACTGTGACGATATCAAAGCGATGAACAATTTCTTGCCAAGTACGTTGGAGTATGTCTTCTGGAATGTTCTCAATAGCCTCTATGATGCGCTCACGAAGATCACGAAGGTCTTTGACTGGGGTGGTGTAAACTTTATCTTTGACATAGCCCCAGAGAAAGAAATCCAGTGGTGTTAAATCGGGAGATCTCGGGGGCCACGCGATTGGTCCTCCCCTACCAATCCAACGGCCAGGGAAAATGTTGTCCAAAGTCGTACGAACTTCATTGGACCAGTGGGGAGGAGCACCATCTTGCTGGAAAACGATGTTAGGCTGCAGTTGTTCAATTTGTGGAAAGAAGAACTGCTCCAGCATGTCAAGATATGTGGTACCACGAACAGTTTTCTCGGCGAAGAAAAACGGTCCAATGACCTTATTATGTGACAAACTGCACCAAACATTCATCTTCGGACTATCACGAACATGCTCTTGAATAGCGTGAGGATTCTCCGATCCCCAGATCCGCACATTATGCCGGTTTACCTTGCCTGACAAATGGAAAGTGGCTTCGTCCGAGAAGAAAATCTTGGTCATGAAGTCAGGATCAGCGCCGAGACGGTCCAGCATTGTATTGGCGAATTCCACTCGTTTCGGCATGTCATTCGGCTCCAGACGTTGCACTAACTGCACTTTATATGCGTGCAGTTTGAGGCGTTTGTGGACAATCCGTTGTAATGTCGATTTTGGTATTTGAAGTTCCCGCGAAGCTCTTCTTAATGACTTCCGGGGGCTTCGCTCAAATGCGGCTTGAACATTTGCTACCATTTCATCGGATGCTCTGCGACCACCACCATGCTTCTTCAACACAGATCCTGTAGCTAATAATGTATCACAACACTTCTTTATGCTTCTAGCAGTTGGAGCATCACGGTTAAACACACGCCGGAACTCCCTTTGAACTCTAATGATTGATTTAAACTCCGCATAACACAAAACAGCTTGCGCTTTCATCTGCGGAGTCGCCATTTTCACAAACAATTAAATCTAAGAACGAGAAACGTATCTTTGTGCCATCTACCGACAGGATTCGAAACTTGGTGAGTTTTTCTGTACTATGAACGTTGTTTTAAGTTTCTATCTTCAACCGTTTGCCAGTAACAAGCAATTGAAATTAGGTCCATTCGAGCGGTCCACCCTGTACATTGAAGAGGAACAGACATCTTGTCTACATTGGATGACACAAGAAGAATAAGAAGGTTTCAAAGGCCTTTGTCTCCATCATCAGTCAGACTCTGACTCAGAGTACTGAAAAATTATCTCACAGTGTTACTTTCTACTGTAATTTTGATTATATTTACGTTATCTCGAATTAGCCTTATATTAAAGTCAGGAGACGAATATAAAAAAATAGTGAACTTTTATAGGAATAAATCACTATGAGGTTTAATTTAAGATAAATTAAAATATTTCATACCTCTCCTCATAACCAGTCTTCTAAGTATATTGTGATTTCTAAGCCTTGTTGGCCTCATCTTCAGTACTATCTTGACGACTGATGTTATGTCAATTGGAAGAACTATTTCTTCTTCCCTCTGTTGATGGACCGATGAACCTCCGGATTAAGTCAGAATCCACAGGAATTTCAAAGTTCGTAAGATTTTCTTTCTTGTTTTTCTGAATGAGGATTTTTTCCCAAACCGTGAGTTCTTTTTATTTTTCTGTTTGTTTAATTAGACTAGCTTTTGATTCAATTAGATGTTTTTTCAGACCAAGCATGAGCAGCTACTGCTGCTATTCCATTTCATCATTTTTGACATTTCTAAGATGTGCTTTCACCCTTGTTTTCAATTCTTTTTTTTTTTCCTATTTAAATTTTGTCACAATTCCTGCATTTGATCTGATAAATTCCTGATTTGTTTTCTTCTTCAATTTTTTCATCAGTCCACCAATAGAGGGAAGACAAAGCACTAATATCAATCGTCAAGATAGTACTGAAAGATGAGGTCACCAAGGCTTTGAAATTGTGATATACTTAGAAGACTGGTTATGAGGAGAGGTATGAAACATTTTAATTTATCATAAAAAAGTAGAATGAGATATCAGTAAGTTTTTTGTATTTTTCATGGTAGATGCAATAACTCATGGACATCACAGAGCACATCTGTAACAGTTACTAGAAGCGAGGAGAGCAGAGTACATTCTGTCAACAGATTTGGACAAGGAGTTATGGAGAATTGTTCCCTGACACTGTGCTTTCCAAATGAAAAATGCCCTGTTCACACATTCTGGAGCAACACTGTAAGTAAATTAGCTATACTCCAAACAGTACAACTAGTAGTAGAGTCAGGCCTGATGGACTAGTGGTTACCATCCTCGCCTCTGGTTCCAAGGTTTGCAGTTTCAAACCTGGCCAGGAACAGTGAATTTTTAGGGACATAAAATCCTGAATCTAGGTTCCTTTGGATATAGCTAAAGCCATGGCTCTCATGTCATAAATTTACAGCACATAAAATACTTGAACTTTTATAGGAAAAATCACTATAAGGTTTAATTTAAGATTTAGGCTGAGGTCTACAATTTGTCAATCACGATTTTCCATACAACATTCTTATGCCACTGTTGCACTACACACTTTTTATCATTTGTATAATGTTTCGTACCATATTAAACATTTTGGATTGATTCTATAAACATTCCTCACGATTTTTAAATATTTATTTAATTATGTGAATATTATGAATCGAGATACACAAATGCTTAATGTGACTTATGCTAGATGGCTCTCTAATTGGTGTTACTGACATTTGCAATTAATTCCAAATCATATTTCAAAAAATTTATTTAATTTTGTTAGATTCTGATGGAGTAAGTTAGTGTATGTAAGATTAGTTTATAATTGATTAAATAATATATGTGTTTTGCTAGGCTAGGAAATGGGAAGTTGATTTATGTCCATTTTTATAAACATTTGGGAATTTTTTCTGACAGGTGGTAACTCCGATTTCAGAGCCATCTAACGGAAGTTACATTAAGCATTAGAGCAACTCATGCATGTGCACTGTGATTCTTAGAACTTAAAAGAATTCATGGAGTAAATGATCCACAAATAGTGGACTTTTTCCAAGATTTAAATTAAAATAACCTCAAGCCTGAAAAAAAGTTGTCTGAGTAAAATTTGTTTCTTCTTTTGTATTTAGCCCTCTGACATTCCAAGTTCCCAATTTAATCCAATCCTTTATACCCAATCGTTTGTCCTTAATTCTGTGCTGAGGTTGTCTTTGGTTAAGTCCGTCCAAGTTTCTATTGTGAAGAATAGGAGTAATCTTTTCATCTGATCGCGGTACCAATGCTACGCAGAGTAGACCATTGGTGGGGCTGCCACCTCAAACCTTTGGGTCCAGCTTCTGGATGTACTAACCCCATCTAGAGAGTTGCCACTTCTGCCAACCTATTAAAAATTAGTTGTCGTTGTGGACTTTACTCTTGTTTCCCTGAGCATGGGTCTCTTATCATCCCAGAGAAAGGACTCCCTCTTCCCATCAGTTCTCCGACTCAAGTTGCCAAAGGGATTCATATAACCTTAATTTGGGTTACTCGGATTAGCAGGTCCACCTTGAGCAGGTTGGGAAAGGAGTTGATATGCAGAGGCTGAGAGTTCGCAATGGGAACTATATTGCACATGCATACCCTTGTACCCAATAACTAACTAGTAATGGTAATAAATCTTCCTTCCCTTATCCTCCAGGTTCAAAACAATTCTTGGAGCAGGTGTAGCTAGCAAGAAATTTATTTATCATAAGTAATCCCACGAGTGATTTCCAATTTATCTAGAGATGTCAGTAAACTATTATGATTTGTTGTTTCAGTCTGAGCTAGAAGACATAATGAGAATTCATCCCCGATCTCATGATTGGTTGGATATAGTAGAAACTAGTGTTTCAATGTGGGAAGATGCCAAAGCACGGCGAGAAACTCAGAACAACAAAAATCGACATCGTCGGTATTATGGATTTTCCTCTCACTATCTCTTCCTTAATGGATTAGGGCCATGGCACGTAACACCTGGAGAAAGACATTCTATACAGGTTAAATTCTTATTATAGTTTCTTTTTTATAGCTAACCTTTTGAACGCCATGTTCGGCTTGTGCCGGTGAAAGTGTGTGTACAGCAGTATGCCACGCCCGGCAAGCTCCAGTTTTCAATCTTATTATTTTAAATATTTTTTTCCTGAAGTTTTTACTTCAATAAACTAAAATTATTTTTCGTGCTGTGTTTGTACATCCTTTCTTAGCAATACTTTGCACATCCCTTACAGAATAACGTTACAGGCTAGTTGTAAATGCGTTTTCTAAAGGAGGGTGTACAATCATGTTTCAAGGCTTTTTTTTTTTGGCAATGGAATATTGCAATTTCAGGATTTTCTCTTTATTTATTTTATTTTTAGTTGAAAAGATACCTGGCCAAGGGGTAGGTCGTGCTGTGAAACACAGTGAAGTTGACGAAGTGTCTCGAAGTTGACAAAAATACAATGCGCGAGTTTATTGTGTCAGTTTTATCAGAAGATGAGAGTGACAGTAACAGTTCATCAAATGGTTATTCGTTTGACGAATGTGATAGTAGTCCTGTTTCTAAGAGAATATTATTACAATCTAAGCCTGTAAATAGTAAAGCAGGTGATGTAGACCTAAATGAACAGAGTGTGAGTGACAGTGGTGAGCGTGTCGCGCCAGACGAAACACGTGGCATAAAACAGCTGTTTGACTGGAATGGATTCGAACCCAGGACCATAAAAAATGTTCAACAATTTGAATATTATAAGTGTTTAGTGATAATGCCATCAAAAATATTCAATAGGATAAATGTTTTAGTGATAGTGATAACAAATTTCAATGAAGACACCGTGCTGAATTCGAACCTGGGATCTTTACAAGTGGAAGCAACACCACCTAACCTTCAAATAAATGTATAATAGTGAGTTTAAATTCAATTTAGAATGGCATGTGGACAGTTAATTATACTTTACAAAGGTTTATATTATATAGTATGGCGTAGTACTTTAAATTTAAAAAACCTGGCACCCACAGCCCAGCTGGCAAAATGGAAACTCGGCAGTCAAAAGGTTAAGAAACCGTAAGTAACTCCCCATCCACAAATATTGCTCTGATGTTCTCCACTCTTAATTTGTTACCTCTTCAGAATATGTATTAGACCAATTGGTCCGTTACAATATCACTTCAGTCCATTTCTTTGTTGGTTAAGAAATTGGTCTCATTTCTTGAGGTACAAATTGTAAAATTTGTTTGAGGATTAATTTTTATTCATTCTTAAAATTCACAAAAAAATGTGATATTATAATAATCTCTCTACTCATGCCAAATCAAGAAATGAGATGAGATGAATTCCCCATTATTGAATATCTCTGTAATATACAATGATGACAGCAAACCAAGCATGTTGCATTATAACTAGGATAGATGAAATTAAATGAAATAAAATGGATGAGTATGGAGATGTTTTTGACAGGAGAAAAAGCAAGACAAATTCCAAAGAAAAGCTGCTTTGCCTCCGATTTATTCATCAGAAACCACACATGGAATTAAAGATATGAACTTAGAGCCCAGGATGGAAAACTACTTTTGCAGCTTTTGTACTGTGATATTAAGGACACTGGATTTCAAAAATTTGGTTTCTCAGGATTCCTAATAAGATTTGAAATTAAACTAATACAAATTACATTCAATGGTAAAAAGAAAAAAATATTTATGTCTGAACCAGGAATCAAACCCCAAACCTTCAACTTTATGTGCTGATGCTCTAACCATTAAGCTACTTCAGGCTTCCTCTCATCCACACACAAATTCTTCTCTTTCTTTTTTCTTCTTATCATTGATTACAATAGTTTAGTAATGTACACTTAGTGACAAAAAGAATGGGCCGACTCTTGATATTGAATATTTCAAGTTCTAATGCGCGATTCACACGAGTAAACTAATAGCACAGTAGAGCTACAATACGTTTCCCTTCTTCCTTTCAAGAGCATTCTTTCTAAACACAGCAAGGAAGCGAAAGCTTGGCTCAGTGTTTAGTGGCTTGATTCGTATGCAAGAGGTTACAGGTTCGGTTCCCGGTGAGGTAATTTTTTTTAATTGCTTTCTATTTTATTCCGTATATCCATTCTTAAAAAAAGTACTAACTATTTGGAAGTATTACTATTTTTATTATTAATATTGTTATTCTTCTTCTTCTTCTTCCTTCCAAGTATTAGGCCAAGGCCTGTTACGATCCTATAGAAAATTTTTCCTCCAGCGTTTGAGGGAAATTCTCGTATAAGACTTGAAAGCATAATAATAGTCCCTTCGATTGGTTGCTGGCCAAAGGAAGGCAAGACCAGTGATGGGGCTGCCATCTTATAGCCTCTGGTCAGGCTTTTCTGGAGAAGAAAAGAAAATAAAGGAAAGAAGAAATGGAAGAAAGGAAAGACTCCCTAGCCCTCGGATGCCCTAATAGCGTCGGCGTCGAAAAAACAAGAGTTAACCAAGAGAGATTAGATAGTAAAGTTAAAAGAGTGCAAAACACAAGTAAGTGGAAGAAATGTTTTGCACAGCTTGGGCATCTTGTGGTCGCCATCCACATATCCCCTAGATGAGGACCCCTGAGGGGTTTATTTATTTATAAACAGGTTTGCAGTGTAATAAAACATCTTCCTGTGCCTAAAGCTTTTTAAAATTTTTTATCTTCTTTTTCTTGGGTACATTTTGAGTTAATTTTGATCCCCAGGTAATTACATCATTTGATACATCCCATCATCTTTTTTTTTTTATTGCGGATGAGCTCATGTAGGACTACACAAAGTACTTAGAGGCGTTTCCTTTGAGCCCAAATTTCTTTCATTCTTTAATAATAATAATAATACTTTATTTATTCTGGCAGAGTTAAGGCCATTTTGCTATGAGCTTGTTTTCTATCATCTGTCCAAGTTGTTCCAGTTTTTTTCTTCAGTTTGTCCTCTTGGTCAACTTGCCACTTATTTGGGCGAAGTTGACCAAAGGTCTCAGATACCCTCTCTTTGCATTTTTGGCCAGACTCCCCAGAATCCGACAGCCTGGTTGTACTGTTGTTAACAGCAGTGGATTGGTTACCACCTGGGGTAAAAAATTGTTTCCTTTCACACTTCATAGTACTTAGTTATCACAACATTTGGACCGAAATCCAGTTTCATAGGACTGGAGTGGTTAGTTCCATCTGCCCTCTCTGCCGTTGGGAAAAAATCCTCTTCTGCCGTTGAAGCCATTGACCTCCTCAGTTGATCCGCAGGTGCTTATTTGGCAAGGCCTTATTCGCACCTGTCCTGTATATCTACAGGAACTTCCCCTATCAGCCATTGGGACGTGCCGTGTCGGGGTTGAGGACCCCCATCCTAGTGTCTTACATGAGGTTAAGCCTAGCCCCTACTTAATTCAGAACCAAACCCCCATGTAAGCTAACCAGGCACGGCCCATCATCATTATTATTATTAATGAATTATTATTATTATTATTGTCAATCATCTAAGGGCTATTATTATGCTGGACTTGACATATATAAACCCAATATTTTAATTGAAGGGTGAAACTTTTTCCCCACTAATACATAATAAGTAAATAAACTCATAAATATATGAAGCTATATTATATTTTATTACATAAATTTATAGCATTATTATTAAAACGTAATACTGCACACACAATTAAATTTATACCGTTAGCTAAATGGTGTTACAGAATTTACGAAAGAATATTAATATAAAATTATAGAATATTCACCTGAAAGGTCCAGTTTTGAATCCTGCCGATGATGGGACAAGTCCCGAAAGCGCTACAGTTAAATGATAATTAAGTTGAGGAGACGGACCTTTCAGGTGAATATTCTATAATTTTATATTAATTTTGAATAAACCTCAACGGAAAACATCATGAATCTTATAAAAGTTGAGAAAGAATATTAGCCTACTGAAGATAGTGTAGAGTGGACGTAGATTATGTGGCAGAAATTAAATGTTTTTCTCTTCAAATATAAGATAATAATAGTTTGTTTATAATTTCCATTCAGGCTAAAAGAGCAGTTTCAACAGTTACAATACGACGACAGTCTGCAGAATCAGAACTGAGACTTCCAGTTTCCAGACGGCTCTTGTCTGCATCTATTTCATGTGATGCTATACATATCAACAATCATATTGATTACATGTTTCCTAAGAAACTAATGTCACCTAGTCAACCAGTGTTGTACTTCTGGACCCCAGAGTATTGGTACAGACCTATCTCACTGCAGGCTGCCTACAGAGATCTCTATAGGCATTTGCACCAGATTCGCAGGTTCCAAGAATATAATACCCTGCACCAAGGTAAAAACAATGGTGTCTATATCTTTCTATGCTTGTTATCTTTAAATTAAAATTAGCATTACCTTCTTCTACTATTCCTTTCAACTGCATGTGGAGTGTTGTATTCTCTCTCAAATTATATTTTTCATACTATTCCTTTCAACTACATGTGGAGTGAAATGGGTTGTATTCTCTCTCAAATTATGTTTTTGATTGTTATAAATGATATTATAAACCAGAGGGAAGTGCCCAGTAGGTAGGTGAAGAATGAACTGGTAGAATAACACTCATATATTTTACCACTCTATGTCTAAAGATAGGCTTCAATTTCTGAATAGGTTAATTCATTTAATTAATAATGACAAGTTTCTGAATTTTGATGAAATTATTCAAAGTGTACGTGTGATTTTCACAACCTGGAGCTGCTACTTATTGTAGCTATCCAAATTTCTCATGATGCTGCAAGAGCATGTCACATATGGCCAAAATTCCATGAGAAAATTTATTTTCCAATAGAGACTCGAACCAGAACATATCTCATAGGTCTGCACCGAGGCATAATTCCTTAAACTTTTTTGGCTAAGGTGTGGGACTGATAAAAATATATACCCCATATAATAAATAAATAAATAAATAAATATATATATATATATGCTGATAAACACGTTAATATCATGTGTCCTCCAAGTACAGAGTCTGAATTATAAAACTGCAGTGTATTGGTATTAGACACGCACACACAAATAAAATAGTTAACAACATATTAATCAACATTTAGAAAATATTTTAATATATACTAGTGGTTGCCCAGTGGTCGAAATTCAACACGATTCATTAAATTTTTAAGTTTGTCACAAATATGTCATTATTCATTAATTTTTTATTTATTTTAAAAATACGGACAATAGGAAATGTGTGGTATAGTTTGGCTAAGCCATATTTAAAAAACAATAACACATCTTTTGACATTTGCTTGGGTTTTTTATTGCCATACTGGCCAGGTTCCACCAAGGTTATACAGTTAATTTGCCTGTATTTTTCAAATTAAATAAAATTGAAATAAAAAATTAATATAAAAAATGAAAAATAAAATAAAGAATACTTTTTATTATTGATTTAACATTTCTCACTGAAAGATAAATTATATTTGAAGAGAAAAATTTTCGCCTAGACCGAGACTCGAACCCGGGACCTTTGGCTTGCTGGGCCAAATGCTCTACTAACTGAGCTACCGAGGCGAGTTACGATATATAAGAGAAAAATTTGCATCTATATTGTAACTCGCCTCGGTAGCTCAGTTGGTAGAGCATTTGGCCCGGCAAGCCAAAGGTCCCGGGTTCGAGTCTCGGTCTAGGCGAAAATTTTTCTCTTCAAATATAAAGAATACTTGTTAAAATTCATCGGAGAACATTTTGTTTAAACAACTCATCTCATAAGATTCATGCTTCTATGATACCGCATGAATCCTATGAGGTGAGTTGTTTAAACAAAATGTTCTCCGATGAATTTTAATGATTATACCTCATAATGTTTACTTCCCAACATTAATTTAAAATAAAGAATACTTGCTTCGTATTTTTTATACATTTTTCATTGAAACAAAAAAACTGGATGATTAAGAAAATAAATGTTGTCTATTGAACTGAAAATAGTTTGAAAATGAATTTAATGATTCAAAACTTCTGTGTAAACTATGTTTTTTTTGTAAAAACTCTCTCATCGTTTGCTAAATGTCCTTGGTCATTATATTCGGAAATATAAAATCTCAAACCATCAAATGATCGAACTCTACTTGCTGTGACATACAATTGACCATGTGTAAAAACTGGCTACCTCAATAAAATTCCAATTTTTTTCAAATGTTTATCCTTGAGACTTATTTATTGTCATCGCAAATGCAGGCATAATTGGAAATTGAGTTCTTTGAAAGTTAAATGGTAAAATAGTACCAGAGTATGTTAAATTTGTGCATGGAATCAAAATTCTCTTATTGCGTGTGGTTCCAGTTAAAACTTTGCAATCGATAGCATTATGATACATAAACTTGATCTATTTAAATTTATATTTGGCCTATTATGTGTATGGGAATATATATCCCTTCTTCTTTGTCTCTCACTCCGACCCGTCAATATTCTATGTCGAGGCATATTGGAAGTAGGTGCGAATATCTAAATATAAAAAAATATGTAATGAAATTACTGAAACCAAGATATAATTTAATATATTATAAAATAATATGATATATAAATTATATTTGAAGAGAAAAATGTTCGCCTAGATCGAGACTCGAACCCGGGACCCTTGGCTTTCTGGGCCAAGTGCTCTACCAACTGAGCTACCGAGGCAAGTTGCGATCTAGATGCAAATTTTTCTCTTATTTTCCGATTGAGGGTCTTTCCACTTTTCAGCGGTTGCCCTTTTACCAGCCGGCTGCTGGCCCTTCACATCCACATGTGTCAATCACAGAGGTAGATGATCAACAGCCAGTGTAGGGGTGACATGTGGTTAGCATGTCGAGTCCCCCAGCCGTTATAGCTGGTTCCTCAACCTGGAGCCGCTACTTATTGTAGCTACCCAATTGCCTCACGATGCTGGGTGGGCACCGGTCCCATACTGGCCGAAATACCATGAGAAAATTTCTTCCCCCATGGAGACTCGAACCAGCGCAAGTCCCGTAGCTCTGCGCCAAGGCTTCCTACCTTAACCCTCTCTTATATACGTTGTAATTCCCTCGTGCCAAATGCTTGAAACCGTAGCTTCTATCTTTGCAAATGGCAGCTTCTTAGTTAAGAAGACATTTATTGGGAATTTAACACTACTTTATAAAGCCAGTAGCCGCCATTTGCAAAGATAGAAGCTACGGTTTCAAGCATTTGGCACGAGGGAATTACAACGTATATAAGAGAAATTTGCGTCTAGATTGCAACTCGCCTCGATAGCTCAGTTGGTAGAGCACTTGGCCCGGAAAGCCAAGGGTCCCGGGTTCGAGTCTCGGTCTAGGCGAAAATTTTTCTCTTCAAATATAATTTATCCTTCAATGAGAAGTGTTAAATTAATAATAAAATTGTCAATGATATATGAATACCTATTAGACAAAATGTACAAAGTAAACAATGCACTTTCAATATGAATGTAAACAAATGAATGAGTAATACAGAGAAATTCCTTAGAGATAACATATTTTATTTTGTTTAATTTATTTGTAACATATATTATACATAAATTTTATTTTTCTGTACTCCTTCTCTATATCAACTTTAATAATGCCAAATATCAGACTCTTCCAGACACGCAATGTGCTTAAAAATGGGTACAAAGTTTTTTCTTCATGAATGTATATATATATATATATATATATATATATATATATACATACATACATATAATCATCATCTTCGTGGTAGGCCATTAGCCTGTTCTGCTCTGAGGATAATTATACATTCTCTTGAAGATTCTGTATCAATTTTGAATGGGGATTTAAAAAATAAATAACTTTTCATGGCCTATACATTTGTTTTTCAGGTGGAAAAGAAAGAAAAAGAAAATCTTTGCATTCTAAATTATCCTGCAGGATTAAAAATTCTGAGTAAGTAGGAATGAATACTAACATTGTAATATGTACCATATATTATCACTAGTATCTGAAATTGATCATGATGGACTAGTAGTTGTTACCAAGCTCACCTCTCATTCCATGGTTCACGGTTTCAAGCCCATTCAGAGTCAATGGATTTTTCAGGGCTTAAAATTCCTGAGTATGGTATCTTTCAGAAGGGAAATAAAACTGTAGATTCGGTGTCATAGATTCACAGCACTTGAAAGAACCTCAATCCTAAAAATAGGAGGCTTATGAGCATAATTTGGTCCTTTCATAATGCAATTTTGAATTGCAATGTTAATGACCTAAGCTGTTAAAGAGCATCATCAAATAAAAATAAGATTATAGGGCCGCATGCGAATACATTAGTCTCTGGTGAGCTGAGTTTTCCGTGAGAATATGCAAAGTTTGAATTAGTGAGTCGCTCACTGGTCATGCATGAAAGTCTTTTTTTCTTAATATTGGCAAGAAATTACCCAGAATTCTCAGTAATAAAACCACTTCCGTTATTTTTGTCTGCTAGAGGAATGAATTTACGCTTGTGTCCCGCAAATAAAACTGTATACAATGACATCTGCACCATGCGATATTACATTGATTCTCCTGTTCTTCCAGTTGAATTCTTTGGTAAACTCTATCAAATTCCTCTTCTCCACGTATACCGAAAACATAATTGATGTCTTCAAGGTCCGACATCGTGGATAAAGCAGCAAGGTTTCAAGTACATCAGTTACCATCGGTTTGCTCACGATTCATTCTCTGCAAAGTCACCTTGCTAGGTAGCTTATGGAATTTCGACAATTATTAACGCATGAACAGATTCTTGAGTATGCAAAACGTATTTGGATGCAACTTTCTCAGCAGAGTACATGTTGAGAACGACTTTTAAGGTCTAATGCGTTCTTTACTGTCTGTAAGGACTCTCTTCAATAGTAGATCTGCAAGTAATGTAAGGTTGTATCACTACAATTGTAGTTTGGTCATTGACTTCATGTGATGCAGTTGAAATGACAAACATTAATCATGTAAACTGTTCAGAATACATTCTTATAGTCTGTCTCCATCTTCATATCTCTATGTAACCCTTCCTTTGTAACTGGTTCATCCCCCCCCCCTTATCTTGCTGACTGAGCAAGCCTGTCATAATTTAAAATTATATAGCTCTTAGGTCTGTCTACTCAACCATTAAAACATGAAGTTACTGTAGGCCTTTTGGGACTAGTCCCATCATCAGCAGAAATATAATTATATAAAAATCTGGACTCTACATATGTTGTTGTTGTTTTCAAATGCTGGGCCTTGGCACCGAAGCCATTAGCGTTCTTGCTCTCCAATATTTCTCTATTGTGGATCCAACAGGTAATACTTCACAGGTTTGTAGGTGTTCTTCATTCATTTCTTCGTCTTTATTGCATAGAGGACAATTTGGATTCGTGTAGATTCCTATTTTATATAAATGTTTGGCCAAATAGTCATGTTCTGTAAGCAGTCTAAATGTTGCTACTGTAGTTTTACGTGGAATTTCTGGAATAATATCTGGCTTCTTTACTAAAATATTCCATTTTTTGTCTTTGGCTTTATTACATAGGTCTTGGTTTTGTTTGATTTTATATTTGTTTTTAACTATTCTTTTTATGGATGTAAAAGGTAAGCTTTTAGTAGTATTCTGAATTAAATTGGAGCCTTTTTTGGCAAGAAAATCAGCAGTGTCATTTCCAGCAATTCCACAATGTGCAGGTATCCATTGCAATTGAATTCTTTTCTGTAGTTTTTGGAGTTGTTGAATCATTTTGTAGCACTCTTTAATTTGTATTGACTTCATTTTATGTGAATTTATTGCATATATTGCTGCCTTAGAATCAGAGAGTATGACCGCATTTTGAAATTTATTTATTCTGTATAGTAATTGTTGGAGTGAAATATGAATAGCCGTTACTTCTGCATCAAAATTTGTTGTGTGGTATCCTGCTGGTTGATAAAATGAAAATAATGCACATGTAATTCCTGATCCTGAGTTGTTATCAATAGTAGATCCATCTGTGTAGACATGTAACCATTCTTCTGGTGGATATCTCTTATTCACAACTTCTAATGCTAGAGCTTTTAGTACAAGTGTGGGAGTTTCAGATTTTGTAACTGGTTCTTCTACATATTACATACATTAAAAAGGCATGTGGTACTTTTAATAAGGATTGTCTGTTGGATGGGGATGTAAAGTCTGGTGCTTTACAACAGGAGTAAGTTATGTGCTGGGACTAAATTTTATCTTCAACCCACTCTTCATCATCATCTCTCATGCAACACACTTACACCCCACAAACATTTAAACATGCACTCATCTTACACTCCTCTCTTTACACAATATAAGTACATAGATAGATCATCGGTTGATTAATGTCTTTGACATCATCCAATTCCCAATAGCCAATTTTGTCGCTCCATCCAATCTCCTGGTTGTAGAGGTTTCTCCTTTATACATAAATTTATTCAATGTTTTTATTATTAATTTAACATTTCTCAATGAAAGATAAATTAAATTTGAAGAGAAAAATTTTCGCCTAGACCGGGACTCGAACCCGGGACCCTTGGCTTTCCGGGCCAAGTGCTCTACCAACTGAGCTACTGAGGCGAGTTACGATCTAGACGTAAATTTTTCTCTTATATATGTTGTAATTCCCTATCGCCAAATGCTTTTGAAACCATTGCTTCTATCTTTGCAAATGGCGGCTTCTTAGTTAAGAAGACATTTATTGGGAATTTAACATTACTTTATAAAGCTAGTAAGGCTTCTAATGATGTTTTTATTATCAATTTAACATTTCTCAATGAAAGATAAATTAAATTTGAAGAGAAAAATTTTGGCCCGGAAAGCCAAGGGTCCCGGGTTCGAGTCCCGGTCTAGGCGAAAATTTTTCTCTTCAAATTTAATAAATTTATTCCTTCACTCCAGGAGGTTTTAGGTCTTCCTCTGCCTCGTCTTCCCTCAGGTTTCCATTCAAAAACAGATTTTGGTAGCTGTTCCTCTTCCATTCGCTGGACATGTCCGTACCATCTTAATTGCTGAGTTTTAATATGGAATGTACAAAGAGTAAGGAATACAATGGAGGAGGTCCTTATACAGATGGAGGATTTGAAGCAGGAATAGAAACTTTAGGATCATATGTTCATATTTACAATGGTGTTAAAAAGAATGAAAGGGCTAAAAGAGGGGTTTCAGTGCTTATCAAGAAGAAATACAAGTACACATTATCTATATATTGTGGTCTGTCAAAGTGATGCATGATTGAAAATAGACCACATTAATGCCATCTTTATAGGAAGCCAGATATAATAAGAACAGTTAAGTCTCATAGACTGCGATGGGCAGGACATGTGGCACAAATGGGGAATGAAAGACGTGCATGGAAGCTTCTTGTAGGAAAACCAGAGGGAAAACGCCCAGTTGGTAGACCAAGAATGAGGTAGGAGAATAACATTAACTATGATTTGAGGGAAGTCGATTTTACATGGAATGATTGGAAAACATTAGCTCAGGATAGGGATGTATGGAGAGCTTATGTCTGCACGGCCATGAACCTATGGGTTCGATAGTGCCAGTGAGTTAGTTAGTTAGTTATTAATGCCACCTATCTGCTAAGTATAGAATCTGAAACGCAAAAAGTATAGTGAGTTGTCAATGCATACACACTTGCTCATCAACATAATATATTTAAAAAGTAAGTTAATTATGAAATGATAGTACTTTTACTGCCATTCGAATAAGAAGAATAATAGCATTCATGTCAAATTCTGTTTTTTTTAGGAGAAGTGAACATAATAATTGCAGGAACAATTTCAAGCATATTATAAAAACAGGATCAACTAAATCAAATGACTCAGGTACTGTAATCTATAATTTTTTTAAAATTAGGACTAATTTATGAGTGTTTTGGTAAATAATATGGTGGTTGGTATCTAATGTCGAGCACTTGATAATGAAATCATTCGCTCTCTTGCACTCCAATATTTAGTAGAAAACATGTTTGTTTTGGAGTACAATAAACTAGTTGTAACCGTTTAGTAGTAGGCACCACATGTGGTGGTTACATCACCCATAGAGAGAAAGTAGGTATAGGAAGGAAGGAGAAATGAACCCCTAGGCCTCGAATACTCTAATACCATCAGGGTTGAAAGAAACAAGAGGTCAGTCAAGGGAGACTGGATAGAAAAGTTGAAAGAGGGAATTGGTATGGGAAGGAGAAGTAATACCAATTTGGTCAAAAAAGAAAAACTCACCAAGCTGACCAGTGCTTGTTGGTGAGTAGCCCTTCCCTTTCGTTCATCATGCATAAGCATGATTACTAACAGCTGCACCACGAGAAGGTGAGGGATTGGACACTAGGTTACTGTCCAGGTCGGTTCCTTTAAGCCTTCGGTGGAAGGAATTAAAGGGTCTCCTCTCTGTTAAAGACAGTTGCCTTTCCGCAGCCTGGTAAATAATATAATATCATAAATGTATGTCCAACTCAGGGTCGGGTCGAGAAATGAGATGAAATCAAGCCCCTATATTTATAGAGGTCTGTAAAACAAGGGTGCCAGGCAACCATGCCTGACACACCGTCTCAGGGGCAGATGAAAGAAATTGAATAAAATGGATGAGATGACTATGGAGAAGTGGTGGAATGAAATTTGTGGCAGGGAAAAATAGGATAAATCCTGAGAAAAATCTGCTCACCTCCATTACATCCACAACGAAACCCACAAGAAGTAACTAGACTCACTCTTGAGATACCAGCAGTGACCCTTACATCAGGGAACTGCCTGTTTTGGTAGAAGCATATGAAAATCTATAAGAAAAGAGAAGTAAGTAATTTATCACTGTTTTGTAGGACAACAATTTATATTTGAAACCAAATATTTTTACCTAAAGAAGAAAATGTCTAATATAAAATTTTTCAGTTACTTTTGCTTTATCTGCTCTATTATTTATATCATCATAAAATAATAAGTAAGTATTACTTCCCAACATTAATTTAAATATAATTACTCTCTTTGTTTTCATGGCCTTTTGAGTCTAGCCTTATCTGCTCTTTTGTTATGAGTTTCTTGACCAAGAGAATTTAGTTATGCTTACTTCCCTACAGAGGTCATGAGTGCTATGTGGTCAACATACCTATTCAATTGAGACATCTAGTAACCAACTGATGTATTACTTAGATGTAGGAAGGTAATTTAAATTTAGCTCAGAGGTTCTCTTTTTTTCAGACTTGAAGTCCTTTTATAAGCCTGAAAATCTTCAGGCTTGGAATTCACAGCTCCTGGAGAACTTGTTCCTTGGATTTTTCCATTCTAAAAAAATCCATCTACCCTAGCAGGGTTTGAATCTGTGACCCTCAGAACTAGAGGCAAGGAACATTACCATTAGACCACCACAACCAATAATCATAGATATCATTATTACTCCCTATTAAGTGGCTACCCCTTTTATAGAACACTAGCTAATACCCGGCGTGTGCTGCTACTCCTAAACAAATGTTTATGTGTTTTTACCACCAGTTGTGCACTGTTATGATCACCCGGGAATCTGCTTATCCCGATATTCTTGGCATCAATGAAACACAAAAATGGTTATTGTGAGTTATCCATAGAAGATAAACATAGGCTGTCACAGGCTTTTTTGTGGAGTTTTTTGAGATATTCAGTTCTGTTTAGGCAGCATAAGCCATTTAAGGGTCAAAGTAGGGACTTTATTTCATGTTTTTCACTACAAAGGCTGATTTTTAGAGGTGAAGGTATTGAATATCACAACTCTCTTATAGCCTATGTTCATCCCGGGAATCTTCTGAACATTTTGCAAAAAACCCCATCAAAACCGGATCAACGGTATGGCCACGTATAGAATACGAACAAACAAACAAACCAACAAACAAACATTGATTTTTATATACAAGATTTTGTCATGGAACTATCAATGTACTAATAGAGGTTTCTGAAATTAATTTTTTAGACTGATCATTAAGATTTTGGAATATTATATTTTGGAGTCCTGCAGTATACCTGAGTAGTTTAAGTCACCATGTTTTTTTCTGCATATCTAAAGGACTTGCCTTCATTTGAGTCCTCATGGGGAAAGAAATTTTTCTCATAGAATTTTCTTAGGATAAGACTGGTTCCACTCAGCATCATGAGAAATTATGGTAGCTACACTAAGTAGCAACTCCAGGTTGAGAAGACCAACTACAATCACTGGGATATCCTATATACTGACCACATGTTACCCCTATATTGGCTGAATGATCATCCATCTCTGTGGTTAACGTATGTAGATATAATGCCAGCAGCCGGCTGGTAGGCCTAGAGCTTTCTAGGTATACATACCTATCCTGAGCTAATGTTTTCCAATTATCCCCTGTATAATCTACTTCACTCAAATCATGGTTAATGTTATTCTCCCACCTCAATCTTGGTCTAGCATCTGGACTTTTTTCTCTGGTTTTCCTACAAGAAGCTTACTGGAAAGTATAGGTAAATAAATTAATTAAACAATGTTAACTTTTCTTTTGTAAATTTAATATTACATGGGCTATTATATACATATCTTGTGTGATAAAATTGTATTAAATATAGTCAATATTCAGTCTTGAAAATGATAGTATCGCTATTGAAACTAGTGAAGTATTTTAAATTTTAATTTGGTGATTTGGGTTTTTTATTGGCTGTGTATAATACATAAAGTGCTTAGGAAAATTTTTTGGGCCAAAGAGAGATGGACAGATGAATGGAGAAGACTACATAACAGTGAACTACATGGTCTTTATAGGAAGCCAGTTATAATAAGAACAGTTACGTCTCATAGACTGCGATGGGCAGGACATGTTGCACGTATGGGGAATGAAAGATTTGCATGGAAGCTTCTTGTAGGAAAGCCAGAGGGAAAATGCCCAAGCATTAGCTCAGGATAGGGATGTATGGAGAGCTTATGTCCGTTTGGCCATGAACCTACGGGTTCAATAGTGCCAGTGAGTAAGTAAGTAAGTGTATAATATATATTTTGTGTTTTTTATTACATACTTATACATATATTTCATAGGGTAATACCATATAAATAGCCGGCCTCTAGTTTCAATGGACATATCAGATTCAAGGGTAAACAATATGCATTGTTTCTTTTTGAAAGTGGCAGAACTGTATACAATATTTTGTGTATTGTGAGTGTCTATATATGACATTATTTATCAATATATTGATTTTTACAAGTTGGTGCTTGTTTTAATTCTGGGTGAACATATCAAATGGTTCCTAATGTGAATAAAATGTCGATTTTTGACATTTTTCTTCTCTGCATGTCATTTATTTCCCTCCAGACTGAGAGACAGCAGTCTTTAAATCCAGATCATTCAATGCATTAAAGATCAGTGCACATGAAGTTTAGTTTTATAGTTTTTGGAACATGTAATTTTACATGAAGGACTTTTTCATTGAGCAAGACATCTATTTTCAAAAAAGAAATACACTCTTATATTACACATCCAAGTTAACTGTTCACGGGCGGAGGGGAAGAGTTTTAGCGCTAGTGTCGCTGATCTACTGAATCTGTGGAAGGGATGTAAGAGAAAACTATACATCCGATCACGTATTGAAATTTTTCAACTTCAAATGTGGGGGGAGAATCCCTAAACACGTGTGTAAAATCTTAACATGGTTGTCAAATTAGTCATTTAAGCACTGAACGCTCAAGCGGTCGGATCATTTAAAATCACAGTATTTGTCGTCTCTCCATTACCAGCCTGACAATAAATCACAAGTGGCAACATGCAATGAGAAGGGCAAGGAAGGGAGAGTTCATTCCTAGGCGTAACCCCAAAAGTAACAGAGTTGTCAAGTTAGCCATTCTGCCACTGACCGCGCAGAACAACGGATCATTAAAATACAAAGTATTTGTCAGCTCTCTACCTGCCAATCAAACAACATAATTCAAAGGACAGGAAAGTGCTAACATAGTAAGGAATAGAAAGAGAAAGACAGTTTGTAGTTAACATATTTTCCGCCTGCACAAAACACTTGGATGGGTAATATTGTATACCTTAATTGAATCAGACATTTATGCACTAAAAGTTAAAATTACAACATAGTATAATGAGAAATAAGATTTGTGACTGTCTTTTATATAGGTTCTACATATAGGTCACTAATATTCACTACACTATCTGTGTTGCAATCTTAACTTTTTGTGCATAAAAATTCAGGATCTAATTATAATAATATTGTTTCTATGTGTTTAACAGATTACCGCTACAAACAAGAAACCAGAACAATTACATATCTTCACAAAATGCTTAAATTGGATCCAGTATTAACTGCATGGAACTTCGACTCATCTACACTTGCTTATCAGATAACACTGATTGATAAAGATCTTTTTCTTAAGGTTAGTATAGATATCAAATAGATATGGCTGGTATCTAATGTTGAGCTGTTGGTAATAATGTTATTCATTCTCTTGCACTAACATTTCAACAGATATGTGGTTCAATAAGAAGATATTTGAGAAATAAGACCACAAGGGAAACTCAATAGAAATTTTACAAAACAGTAGCTGTTCCAACGTTAACATACGGGTCTGAGACTTGTATTTTCTTTATTTCAAGTGTTCGAGTGCAAGTCACACTTTCTTACATGCTTAAAGGTAAAACCATTATTCGACCAATGAAAATGAAATCTAACATCTGGTTTGTTTACATTTGGAACTTAACTCGGAATTAGTATAGCACAGAACCCAAGGCAAAAATGTGCAGTGAATGGCACTGGAACACACACATAATTAGAAAAAATATTTGAAAATTGAATGAAGGATGGACAGAGAAGATGATCTTGAACTATAGCCTCTTTAAAATTGCAAAAATATAAGTATAACTCAAGATGCTCTAATTAAAAAGTGGAAATAAACAAATGCAACAATTAGTAGTGAGTGGAGAACATATTTTTAACGACTCACCTCATATAATTTCAAATTTCTTTGATACTGGCTGTTTCAGACAATATCTTGTCCCTCTTCTGTCATGGCTTCCACTGATGAAATTCTCTGGTTGTTGACATCATCCTTAGAGAAATCAACAACCAGAGAATTTCATTAGTGGAAGCCATGACTGAAGAGGGGCAAGATATTGTCTGAAACCGCCGGTATCAAAGAAATTTGAAATTATATGAGGTGAGTCGTTAAAAATATTCCTCCACTCACTATTAATGATATAACCTCATAATGTTTACTTCCCAATATTAATTTAAATATAAATTCAACAATTATTTACTAACCCTTAATAATAAAAAAACAACTGAAATCAACTCATTTAATTGAAGCATTACTTTTTGGTTAGAGATTCAATGATACCAACTCTGTACAGATGTTTGTAGATACAATTGTGTCCTGTAAGCAGACTGAAAGTTGTTACTACAGATTTTGGCAGAACATGTAGATAATTCATTCAAATGTTTGGAAAAATATTTGGAATTAACTTTATATTAACTCATGAAAGATTTTTTTCAAATTCCTAAAAATGTATACTGGGCATGTGTAGATCTAAGGAAATTACCAAGAGATGCAAATTGAAATGTTAAAAAATATATACCTGGTCCTCAATTAGGTTAAAAAAAATAATTTCTTCTAAGAACTGTAGACCTTTCAGTAACCAGCTTCCGTCATCAGTAGAAGAAATGTGTGCAACTAACTGTTGTTGTTTTGCGAAGCTTTTGTATCAGTGGGCTTCCAGCATCACAAAACAACAACAATTAGTTGCACATATTTCTTCTTCTGATGATCGAAGCAGATTTTCAAAAGGCCTAGAATTATTTAAATAATTTTAAAATTTGTTAACCTAGTTAAGGATGATGCTACCGGCCAGGTATACATTTTAATTTGTAACTATTTACCTCAGTGGATTTTAGTATGAATTGTATCAGTATTTACCAAGAGATAAGTTAATCTGGATAGACTAGTGATTTGATTACTATGCTTGCCTCTGGATCCAAGGTCATGGGTACAAACTGGCTGAGGTTGAAGAATTTTTCAAGAAGTAAGAATCTCATATATAATTTTCTTTATAAGAGAACTAAAGCCATGGGTTCTGAGTCATAGATTTATAGCATACAAAAGAACCTCAATCCTGAAAAATGATGCCTCCGAGCAAAAATTGTCAGTCCTTTCACATCCATATATAAATCGTAATACTAACGACCCGAGTGTTAAGGAGCATCATTAAATAAGATAATAGCAAGCAAATAACAAAGCATTGGCTCTACTGAAAGTGAATCAGTGCTGGTAAGATGTACCATAACCCTATTTCCTAGTATATATGAAGGGTTCAGGGCAGTAACATGGTAAACCACATTCTGTTAAGAAATGTCATTTATTACAATGATAGCAAATAAATGTATTGAAATATCCATACAATAATTTGTAAGTGTGCCAGTGATGAGTTAAAGCATATAGACACACACACTATATTAACAACAATACTGCACAATTAGTATTTATAATTTTTTGACACATTAAAATTTTATATCTCAGAAAGAACAATATGTGGCTTATCGTGTTATTGGCCTAAGCCCTATATATATATATATATATATATATATATATGATTAAGAAAGTTTTCTTGAGTTTTCTGCATCATGGATTCACGTTCGGCCTCTGACCACTGATTCCAATGTTTCAGCATGATCCCATATGCCATTATCAAGGAATGATAAGTTTGAGTCACAGATTTAGGTCTTATATAATTAAACACATAGAGTTTTCACTGTGGTCCTTTTCCGAAGCCGTACACACCTATCTAAGGTTTAGTTCTTATGTAGTTAATGTAACTATATGTGGGATCATGCAGAAACGTCGGAATCAGTGGCCAGAGGCCAAACTGGAATCCATGACGCAGAAAACTCAAGAAAACTTTCTTAATCATACTTATATCCACAAAATCTGCAATTTTTGACATTGAGCAATGCATGTCACACATATATATATATGTATATGAAGGGCTTAGGGCAATAACAAAATAAGCAGAAGTAACAGGATATGGGTTCTTATCTGTTGACCTCTGATTCAATCTGAATCAGGGATCGACAGATAAGAACCCACATCCTGTTACTTCTGCTGATGATGGAACTAGTCCCAAAAGCGCTACAGATAATTAATAATCTTTAAGTTAAGGAGACAGACCCTTTAGGTAAATATTTACAATTTTATATTTAATTTTGAATAATACCTCAATGGAACTTTATCATGAGTTTTATTAATGTTGAGTATATATATATATATATGACATGATAAGAAAAAATAAATGCCTGGACGGGATTCGAACCTGGAACTCTGGGTCTGTACCCCAGCGTGTTATCCATTACACCACCAGGCGAATCCAATTCAAACACTTATTTTTCTTATATATATATATTATATTCTCCATTATTACTAGATGTCGTGAGAACTCGGTCTTCACTGCCATCTAGTAGCTGACTATAACAAGTAAGCAAATTAAAGAGAATATTTTTACTTTATAGCAGTGATGCTTTATCGATGTTATAATTAAATTTTTGACAATTAGCGATGCATCATTTGAGCTTCGATATGAATATCAACAATTCTTTTCTCTTATACAATTCTTGTTCATCCGAAGGCCGATAGCTGTCACTACCAACAACACAATCTGACAATTTCTATTCAGAAGTATTTTTATTGAGAATTTAACTTTACTTTTGAGTGGTAAAGCTTCATATTTTAATGTTTTATTTAAATTTACACTTTCAAATTCTGGTTAGATTTTTATTTCTTCTTCTTCTTCCTTCCAAGTATTAGGCCAAGGCCTGTTACGATCCTATAGAAAATTTTCCCTCCAGCGTTTCATAGGATGGCCCAGGGGTCCTTATCTAGGGGATATGTGGATGGCGACCACAAGGTGCCCAAGCTGAGCAAAACATTTCTTCCACTTACTTGTGTTTTGCACTCTTTTAACTTTACTATCTAACCTCTCTTGGTTAACTCTTGTTTTTTTCGACCCCGACGCTATTAGGGCATCCAAGGGCTAGGGAGTCTTTCCTCTTCCATTTCTTCTTTCCTTTATTTTCTTTTCTTCTCCAGAAAAGCCTGACCAGAGGCTATAAGATGGCAGCCCCATCACTGGTCTTGCCTTCCTTTGGCCGGCAACCAATCGAAGGGACTATTATTATGCTTTCAAGTCTTATACGAGATTTTTATTTAATTCATTTAAATATTTAATTTTGATTTTATTAATGTTAAATTTTCAATAAAAATACTTGTGAATAGAAGTCATCAGATGGTGTTGATGGTAGTGACAGCTATGGGCCTTAGGATGAATGAGAATTGTATAAGAGGAAAGAATTGTTGACGTTTATATCAGAGCTTGAATGGTATAACTGGTATCATACTGATGTGTAGAATCAGAGATTTGGGTTCAAGTCCTGGATCAAGTGTTAATTTTTCTTTCTTAAATAAAAATCTATCCATGATTGGATAGTGTTCATTTAAATAAAACATCAAAATAATAGAAGATATCCAATGTATCAAAAGAATGGGTTTAATCACCTCCACAGAATGATTTCAAATCGTTTCCCAAAGAAAATATTCCTGTATCAACCTGAAATTAATGTTTCAAGAGAAGCCAGCTGTAAGCTATGGTTAACATAACTGGAGAAAAAAATTACACTTGAGACAGGTTTTGAATTTAAAATTTCCAGCATTTTATGCACTTTTTTTAATATAATAAATTTGGGAATTTTAACATTATGAGGTTTTATTAATAAGGATCAAATGAATCATGAATTCTCCTTACCTCATACTTCTATGTTTTTTTAAACATAGCACTGCAGTGTCGGAGAACCATCTTCTCCATCATCAGCTGTTTTCACGACTGTCAATTTTTCCTTTTGTCGATAATTATCCAAACTGCTATCTGGTATACTTTTGAAGGAGTAATTTTCTAAACTGCCATATGGTATATTTTTGAAGAACTTTGTAGTCAAGCTTGGTTTGTCCGGACTCTTGAAGTTCATGGTTCTAGTATGGTTTTTTGAATATATATATTTTCCCAAACTGTTAATTCCAAAGGTTTAGATAGATGTATCAAAAGTTTTGCTTCTTTTTTCAATTCTATGATTCTCTAATAAACTATGTGCTGCTATAGCTGATTTTTTAATTTCTCCATTTTTTATGTTTCTAAAGTGTTCTTTTTTTACGAGTTTCCAAGTTCCTTTTTTGTTTTTCCTACATATACTTTACTGCAATCTTTGAACTTAGAAACTCGTAAAAAAAAAGCACTTTAGAAACATAAAAAATTGAGAAATTGAAAAATCAGCTATAGCAGCACATAGTTTATTAGAGAATCATAGAATTGAAAAAGAAACAAAACTTTTGAAACATCTATCTAAACCTTTGGAATTAACAGTTTGGGAATATTAAAAAAAGCCATATTAGAACCATGAACTTCGAGATTCCGGACAAACCAAGCTTGATTACAAAGTTCTTCAAAAATACACCAGATGGCAGTTTGGATAATTACTGGAAAAGGAAAAATTGACAGTCGTGAAAACTGCTGATGATGGAGAAGATGGTTCTCCAATACTGTGGTGCTGTGTTTAAAAAACATAGATGTGTGAGGTAAGAAGAATTCACAATTCATTTGCTTCTTATTTTTATGCACTGATACTCTACTATTGAGCTACTTAGACATGCCTCCTGGAGCAAGTACAAATTTCTCTCTCTTCAATTCCCAGTTCTCTATAAGTAGTGAAACTTGTGTCTACAAGAAAATAGATTAGGAAGTAACATTATGAAGTTTTACTTAATAAAAAGTGTTCTTACCTCATATCATTGTTTCTCCTAGTTACAATCTGTAATTACTGAAGATGAGGCTAACAAGCTTTGAAATATATGTCTAATAGAAACAACAATATGAGCTAAGAATAATACAGACAACACCTTTTATTGTATTTACAAGACTGAATGGGGATGCTTCTACTATGAGAAGCCATTAGGATGGTGTTTTACTGAAATATCAGCTCATTACGAACCTTATATGGAAATTAATGTTTCCAGGCAAACTGTCTCTAGATCATGGTTAATATATGTGTTACGAACACAAGTTTCACTTTTATTCTAGAAAGAAAAATTACGTTCAAACTGGGAGTAGTTTTTCTTTCTAGAATAAAACTATATCCAATTCTGGAACATGTTAATTTAAAATATAACATCAAAAACAAGTTTCACTACCTACAAGTTACTCAGGGATTAAGATGGGGAATTTGTGCTTGTACCAGGAGGTGTTCCTAAGTGGAGTACAGTGCATAAAGCTGAAGATCCCAGCTTAGATGCAAATTTTTTAATGTTAATTAGGGCCTAATATTATTGTTATTATAATATATGGAAGGAAATTTAGGTTAGGTTGTGTGCATTTTTGGGTGTTTTCAAATTATAAATGTCCTAGTATATTGATTTGAAAGTTTAATTGTACCAATGTGTATAAGAATATTTAATGGTAGTATTTGTCTATTTCAGATTCCACATTATGAACTTGGTGTAATAGTCTGGCTACAGTCATCTAGAAATGCCCCTAATATTGGAGCACTAATAGCTTTCTCACACAGAATATCATGCCTCGTCACCACAGAAGTCCTCAGAGAAGAATCAGTAAATGTAACAGCATTTTTTTTTTTGTTATTTGTAGCTACTTTAACTATAAGGATTATGTCACTGCTTTTCCATAGACTGTAGCCATTACCATGTCTGGTATGTGGAGTTCTGCTACCTTTCTTAGGGCTGCATACAAATACATTAGTCTCTGGTGAGCTGAGTTTTCCGTGAGAACATGCAAAGTTCGAATCAGTGAGTTGCTCACCAATCATGCATGAAAGTCGTTTTTTCGTAATATTGGCAAGAAATTACCCAGAATTCTCAGCGATAAACCACTTCCATTATTTTCGTCTGCTAGAGGAACACATTTACACTTGCATCCCGCAAATAAAACCGTATACGACAATGTCTGCATCGTGCGATATTAAGCCGATTCTCCTGTTCTTCCAGTTGAATTCTTTGGTAGACTCTATCAAATTCCTCTTCTCCGCATATACCAAAAACATGATCGAAGTCTTCAAGGTCCGACATCTTGGATAAAGCAGCAAGGTTTCAAGTACATCGGTTACCATCGGGTTGCTCACGATTTGTTCTCTGCAAAGTCACCTCACCAGGTAGCTTATGGAATTTCGACAAATATTATCGTATGAACAGATTCTTGAGTATGCAAAACGTATTTGGATGCAACTTTCTCAGCAGAGTACATGTTGAGAACGACTTTTATGGTCTAATGCATACATAGATACGAGCATAGAGACATCTACGAGTAGAGTACTAGTGAAATTAAAGTGTTCTGTCAATACCATGACTTCTGGTGTATTTAACAGACACTTTAACTTCAGTGACATTTTTTTACAACAGAATATAATGCCTAAGATATGTAGTTATTAATTAATATGACCAATTTAGTTCCAGGCTAACCATTTGTCCTTTGAACTTTTATAGGAATTAATCACTATGAGGTTTAATTTATGATAAAATCAAACGTTTCCTACCTCTCCTCATATAAATCTTGTAAGTAGATCATGATTTCTCGAAATTGCTAACTATTTAGAAAATTTATATGAAGAGAGGTAGGAAACATTTGATTTTATCATTATCATATGTCCTTTTTTTTTACTTTTTTTGGCTTATTGGTCCTTTTCTAGCCTTTTAGATCTTAATGGCTTATTTTTGCAACTTTACCTTCTTTTGACTGCATTTTTACCATTTGCATAATTCGAGGCCATGGTGGACTAGTGATTATGCTCCTTGCCTCTGGTCCTGAGGGTCGTGAGTTCAAACCCGGCCGGGGTCGATGGATTTTTTTTTAGGATGGAAAAATCCAAGGATCAAGTCCTCCAGGAGGGACTTTAAACCATGGGTCCCAAGTTTGAAGATTTTCAGGCTCATAAAAGATCCTTAAGCCTAAATGATAAGGTCTCTAAGCAAAATTTACCAAATTTTCCCATCCTAGTACTACCTTGGTTTCCTAGATGTCAATATGAGGCAGAACGCTGATCATGGACCACTCAAATGACATCTATATGAAAACAAGTGTAACTAAATTAGTATTGTTCAAATTCTTTCCTGTAGGGGGAGAGCGCCTAAATCTCCGTTATGGGAAAACATGGGCTTACATTACATTACATAATTCGAGAAACCGCAGATTCCAACTTCTTTTAAAAACACTATCAAGTTTTACTTTCTAAAGATTTTTCACATTCCAAACACTGGTTCTGCGAGAAATTATTGAACTCTCACAAAATATTTTTAACCATCAGCCTACTGACCGCCTGAGCTATTGTATTTCAACTTCCAATTTTCTTATAAGATGCCACTTTGTGAAAATTACCTCGAGCAGAGGGCGAAAGCAGAGAGGTTGTCTTTATCCACTCATTAGCAACTGAAACACTTTTTACATCCTTTTTTTTCCAGTTTAAATCTTTTTTAGGATATCTTTATGTCTTTTTAAAGGTCATTTATAGGCATTTTATAGGTGTTCAGCTTCCGAGCCCTAGTGATTATAATATTAAAGCTTTGGATTCCTTAAACCATAGAGTTAGTTAGTTAGTTAAGGCATAAGAATGTAGGAAATGTTCTTCAGTCATTTTGTTGTGTATGAAACCTTTATTAATAATTTGTTGAAATAAATTGCAGGTGAGAGCGCAGTTGATAACAAGATTTATAAATGTAGCAGAAAAATGTAATCGTCTGAATAATTTCCAATCATGTCGCAGTGTGCTTGCTGGACTACAGAGTCTGCCAGTCTATAGGCTTCACAGTACTTGGAAATATGTTCGTTTACATCATGCAACCAAATATCAGTAAGTAAACATAAAATGTAATTGATCTAAATTTAACAAAAAATGGAGAAAACAAGATAGAATTTGGAATATTCAGAAAGAACATACATATAGATAACTATATTAAATCTTCAGGATTCAACCATTTTGCTCACAAACAGGCAGTGTTCAATAATTTGACACATAGATTAATAAATGTACCTATGAGCAAAGAAAATTATAAAAAAAAATAGCTTTGAAGAAAATATTGTATACAAGAAAATAAATACATTTAAAAGACAAAAGTTAATTAATAAAAGCACACTTATAAAACTAGCAGAAGAAAAAATAAAATTCAAGAAATTCACTTACCATCCACTGAAACATCACAAGTTTGAAAAATTTTTCAAAAAGTTTAATATAAGATTGCCACCGAAGAACGATTACAGCCTACATAGGATAATTAAAACCAATAAAAATGAAAAAAACTGAAGAAGAAAACAAATCAGGAATTTATCAGATCAAATGCAAGGATTGTGACAAAATTTACATAGGAAAAACAAAAAGAAATTTGAAAACAAGGGCAAAAGAACATCTTAGACGTGTCAAAAATGGTGAAGTAAACCAGTCTAATTAAACAAAAAGAATTCACGGTTTGGGAAAAAATCCATATTCAAAAAAACAAGAAAGAAAAACTTATGAACTTCAAAATTCCCGTGGATTCTCATTGGATCAGGAGGTTTATCGGTCCACCAATAGAGGGAAGAAGAAGTAGTTCTTCTGATTGACATAACATCAGTCAATAAGATATTACTGAAGATGAAGTTGCCAATGTCCTTTATTCTTCTGGTAACAAAACAAAACAAAACTTTGAAGCTATCTCAAAATCTGGAAGAGAAATCCATTCATTTTTATATTTCTGCAATTAAACAGTATATACCCTAAAACCTGGTTTCTGTTCCCTTTTATGTTTATGTTCCTATCTGTTTATGTTCCCTTTTACCTGCCACTGTCTCAATTAACTTTTGCATAATCTCTAAAATTGCCAACAAATGAATAATTTGTTAAAAGAAAAATTTTGAAAATACTGCTAATTAATTCTTAAGAGACTCCAGAATTCTCTCTCTCTCTCTCTCTAATGTTGATGTTAAAATACTGCTTTTAAATGCATGTTTTATTATCTATTCAGAGGAAAAGCACGAAATTTTTACTGATCATTTATGAAAGGTTTGACTATAGAACACAACAAGTTATGAGGTAAGATGACTCTGGATGCACCTTGTTTATTAACATACATTTTTATTAAATTTTTCAAAATAACTTTATATGTAAATCCAATAAAAATCACTTCCTAGATAAATACTGTATTAGATTAAACACAAATATATGTTATATTTAAGAGAAAATATATGCTCAGACTGGGGTTTGAACTCAGGACCTTTGGCTTTCTATGCCATTAAGTATTAAATTAATAATAGAAAACATCGAAAGAAGCCCTACTCAATTTATGAAGTAATATTATTTTTGGTCTGGACATCTTACCTCAATATTAATGTTGATTTGTTCTTGGACATGTTTCAAAACAATTCTCTGTTTTATCTTCAGCTTTCCCAGACAAAGATAAAACAGAGAATTGTTTTGAAACATGTCCAAGAACAAATCAACATTAATATTGAGGTAAGATGTCCAGACCAAAAATAATATAATTAAAATAACCTCAAAATATAACTTCCTAAAATTAAATATTATGAAGTAATGTTTAAATTCCCAATAAAATTCTTAAAAAAAGAAACCATCATTTGCATGATCGAGCAACAGTTCATAGCATTTGGCGCTCGGGAATTAACAATGTATAAGAGAAAAATTTGCATGTAGATGGTAGTGTTCAGATGCTCAGTTGGTAGAGCATTGGCATAGAAAGCCAAAGGTTCTGGGTTCAAACCCCAGTCTGAGCATATATTATTCTCTTCAAATATAATTTGTCCTTCAATGAGAAGTATTAAATTAATAATAAAAACGTAAAATATATGTTAATTATCTCCTAAAATTTTGAAGTATATTCATTCAATAGATAATGGTGAAGCATGCATTTATTTAACATTAGGTTTACAGGGCATTCCAGAATCTCTAATAAGCATTATATTTCATCCAAATCATAATTAATCTTTAACATATGGGATTTTTAAATGTCCATCACTACCCAGTCGCTGAAATTTATATGCCTTAACACCCTTATTCATTATCTGCAATGTGTCAGATATATCTGCTTTCAGCAGTAGATGGGGTATACCTGCTGCCATGTATATGTAACATTCATCCTTTAAAGGTTAAGGTCTGAAGCCATCCAACTCCAACTTGTATCCATATTAAATTTTAATAATGAATTATAAGTATCAAATCTTATATATAAAAATTAATATTTGTTTGTTCGTACTTTATGCGCGGTCATACCGTTGATCCGATTGTGATGGGGTTTTTTGCAAAATGTTCAGGAGATTCCCGGGATGAACATAGGCTATAAGAGAGTTGTGATACTCAACTCCTACACCCTTAAAAATCGCCCTTTGTAGTGGAAAACGTGAAAAAAAGTAGCTCTTTGGACGCTTAAATGGCTTACTCTGCCTAAACCATAAGAAATACACAAAATTAATGTACACAGAATTGAATATCTCAAAAAGCTCTACAAAAAAGTCCATGACAGCATATGTTTATCTCTTACGGAAAACTCACAAAAACCATTTTTGTCTTTCATTGATACCAAGAGTCTCTTATCTCTTACGGATAACTCACAATAACCATTTTTGTCTTTCATTGATACCAGGAGTCTCTTATCTCTTATGGATAACTCACAATAACCATTTTTGTCTTTCATTGATACCAAGAGTCTCGCACCATAGCCGAGTGGTTAAGGCAAGAAGTCTTGGCGCAGAACTACGGGACTTACGCTGGTTCGAGTCTCTACGGGGGAAGAAATTTTTCTCATGGAATGTGGGTCAGAAATGAAATCTAGCTGGGGGAAAAGAAAAACTGTTTTGACTCACTCTCATCAATTTTTTTTTTCACTCTAATATAATTGTTATATGACGGTTCTTAACTTATCTGCAAAGGAGGGTACAATTCTAATGTTCATGACTATGTGACGCTATCATTCATACTCTTGAGCCACAACAGAAGGCTGTAAGAGGCTTTTTTGCGAACTTATTTAATAATATTTAATTTTAGGAAGTTATATTTTGAGGTTATTTTAATTATATTATTTTTAGTCTGGACATCTTACCTCAATATTAATGTTGATTTGTTCTTGGACATGTTTCAAAACAATTCTGTTTTATCGTCAGCTTTCCCATCCAAGTTGTGCAACATAAATAAAACCAGTCTGGGAAAGCTGACGATAAAACAGAATTGTTTTGAAACGTGTCCAAGAACAAATCAACATTAATATTGAGGTAAGATGTCCAGACTAAAAATAATATAATTATTTAATAATATCTAATTATGTCATAATTTCTGAATTTTATGGTAAAAAAGTAACATAGGCCTATTTTTATCATCTGCCCATGACATGAGAATTGAACGTTCGGGCAGGAAAACGTCTGCCGGGTATGCTAGTTATATATATATATATGAGGGTGTTGGACAGGCATACATAGAACTATGTCCTTACAGCAGCCAGGGCTCATTGAAAGGCTGTAGAGCTAAAAGAAGAAGAAGAAGAAAAAAAATATATATGGTCCACCTCTGTGGTCTCGAGATAGCGTGCTGCCTTATCATGCAGCGGGCCCAGGTTCGATCCCCACTGGGGGCAGTTTTTCTGGGTGAGGTTTTTATCGGGGTTTTTCCTCACCTGTAAGACAAATGTCAGGAAAACTTTAAGGCCCAAACGGTCCCCAAAATCATATGGCCATCATCATCTTTATCATTTTCATCATCATCATCATCATCCTTCACCAGTGTGGAAAGCAACGGGATGCCACCACACCTACAATTCCCTAGTAAAACTGCAAGCATAGCATGAAAATGCTATGATTACAGTGAAAGACCTGCCCTCAGGCAGAATTACTATGGATGGATATATATATATATATATATATGTATACTCACAACACATGCACATGTATATATATGTGAAATAAATTATTTTCCTTGTTGATTTTATTATCCTATAGCTTGGCAGCAAAAAAAAAGAAGTGTTATAATACATATTTTATCTTGATTGTGCATTTGCCATTATGCAGACTGGTGTTCTTCTCTGTCCCTCTTTTTTTCACCAATCAGGATCAAATACCTGTACCGCTTGAACTGGATTGATATCACCATCAAACAATGTTATGTAATAATTAATAACCAATTACAATGATTCTGATGTAACTGAATGCCACCCAAGAATACAAGTAAATCACATGATCATGAGGAATCGCAGCAAAATCTGACTGGAGGGGGAGAATTACATCATAGAATTCTAAGTGCATTAACAGTATGAATGGATTTTGTTCACTACCAGGATATAAAATTTTACATTAAGTTATTTCAATGTGTTTTAATACTTTCAGAAAAAAAACAGTATTCTAACGAAAATTATGTTTTTAAAATTTAAAATTAACCATCATGACGAATTTTCATATGTAAAAAATATAATTTTCTATAGAAAATCTCATGGTAGCATGGGAGTTAGTAATTATTCTATGTATGTGATCTGATGAATCTATCTATGTGTACCTAAAGGCAAAAATCTGTTTACCAGTCAATTTTTATAATAAACTATTCACATAATGAATCCAGAGTCATCTTATTTATTAAAAAGAACCCCTTAATGCTACTTTCTTTTATAATTTACTAAACTATTCACATTTTTAAAAAGTTAAATATCCTTTTTCAACCATTAACAAATCTATCCTACTCTCTCATATCTTGATTTCCACTATTTTATTGCGGTTCAATACTTGTGTTACATCTTTGCAATTATGTGAACTTTAAGAATTAAATTCCAGAAATTCCATGTAAAACTACAGTAGCAAAATTTAGACTGCTTACAGAACATGACTATTTAGCCAAACATTTATATAAAATAGGAATCTACACAAATCCAAATTGTCCTCTATGCAACAAAGACGAAGAACATCTACAAACCTGTGAAGTTTTAATATTTAATTTTAGGAAGTTATATTTTGAAGTTATTTTAATTATATTATTTTTAGTCCGGACATCTTACCTCAATATTAATGTTGATTTGTTCTTGGACATGTTTCAAAACAATTCTGTTTTATCGTCAGCTTTCCCAGACTGGTTTTATTTATGTTGCATTATGTTGCACAACCTGGATGTTGATGTCAGCTCCATCCTGTGGTTGGCCAAAGAACCTCCAAACAAGGTCACGCTCCATCGGAATATCAAAATTCATAACTCTGTTTCTGTTCTTCTGAATATAAATCTTTTCCCAAATAGTCAGCTCTTTTGTATTTTCTAACTGTTTTAATAATTTAGTGTCTGAATTTATATATTATTTTTAGTCTGGACATCTTACCACTAAATTATTAAAACAGTTAGAAAATACAAAAGAGCTGACTATTTGGGAAAAGATTTATATTCAGAAGAACAGAAACTGAGTTATGAATTTTGATATTCCGATGGAGCGTGACCTTGTTTGGAGGTTCTTTGGCCAACCACAGGATGGAGCTGACATCGACATCCAGGTTGTGCAACATAAATAAAACCAGTCTGGGAAAGCTGACGATAAAACAGAATTGTTTTGAAACATGTCCAAGAACAAATCAACATTAATATTGAGGTAAGATGTCCAGACTAAAAATAATATAATTAACTGTGAAGTTTTACCTGTTGGATCCACCATAGAGAAATATTGGAGAGCAAGAACGCTAATGGCTTCAATGCCAAGGCCCAGCATTTGTAAACAACAACAACAGAATTAAATTAATGTTTTTATTACTTCACCTCATATCCTTTTCCTTCTAGACTGCAGTTTCAGAGCTTATCTCCATCATCAGTAGCCTCTAGTCGACTGGTGTTATGCCGTTTCTTGGCACCAAAGAAGAAAAAGGATATGAGGAGAGGTAATAAAAACATTAATTTAATTCTTAAATTAAACCTCAGTGTTTTTTCCCTGTGAAAGTTAAATATATATATGAAGTTATGTAGATAGGAAATAACACTATGAGGTTCTTTAATATTGTTTATTTTTAATTATTTCACTCACCTCAGTTGTGAACGTGACGCAGCATTGACAATGTCACAAATTACGTGAAGAAACCCAGGGTCTGCTATGCATTATGAAGTATGAGGTGAGTGAAATAATTAAAAATAAACAATATATATATGAACTTTATATATTTCAGTGTTTTTGAGAAGCTTTGCAGAATGTATCGAGATCCAAGACTTCCAAATTATCAGAAGGCATTTTTCAAAGCAAGTTTAAATCCTCCATATTTACCATATATAGGAGACTTATTGGCTAAACTCTTGGGGAGAGTACCAGAGAAAAGTCTGTCAATTTCAGAAACTTTGCTCAAAGGTGATTTTTAATTTTTATGTTTGTGGTACAGCTTAATTGTTAGCTAAGTTAAAAAAAAATAATATGTTGTTTTCTAGATTTTTGGGATCAAAGTAATACTAATTTTGAAAGAAAAAATTGTTATTGGGCTCCAAATTTGGAAGTATTTATGTGACTGTTTTGGAGAGTTATAATTTTGTTTTTGAGTTATTTTTTTATTTAAATGAATTACCAGGCAGCAAAATATTTATTATGAGTTACCATACTTATTTTGACTCACCTCATATAATTAACTCGTAATAATTAAAAAAAACTCATAGTGTTCTTTTCTACAAATATTAAATAAGCAAAAATTTGTTTGTAAAGAACAAATTGAGGAGCAACTTTGGTGTGGGTTGAAAATTTATAATCTATGATTCAGTAGATTCTTATTAACTATAGGTCATTTGATTTTACTTTACCATTCAAGATCATGTAGTTCATTCATTCATTCTTCATTACATGTATCCTGACACAGCTGATGACATGAATCCTTTGGTGTATAAGTTGCAGTGGAGTTGCATAAACATGTAGCTTATGTGGGCATTGAATACCCATGAGGTTAAAAGAAAGCAATATAGGAAAGACAGAAATGAACACTTCGACCTCGAATACTCTAATACCATCAGGGTCAAAGAAAACATAAGATCAGTCAAGGGAGACTGGATAGAAAAGTAAAAAGAGGGCTCTGGTACGAGAAAAGGAAGAAATACCAGTTTGGTCTATAAACCCACCAGGCTGACCAGTGGTAATTGGTGGGTAGCCCATCCCTTTAGTTCATATTACATAAACAAAAATTAAAATATATATACAGTCAATATGCCCATTTCACCAATAAATGTTTAAAATGGTCAACAAGTTTCTACAGCCAAGCTGTCATTCTCAAGACCAGATATTGAGTCAATATCTGGTCTTGAGAATGACAGCTTGGCTGTAGAAACTTGTTGACCATTTTAAACATTTATTGGTGAAATGGGCATATTGACTGTATATATATTTTAATATTGTATCACCAAGAAGATCAATTGTGTATTAAATACATAAACAAAGTCCATCTCTGTGGTCTCGAGGTAGCGTGCTGCCTTGTCATGCAGCGGGCCCAGGTTTGATCCCCGCTCGGGACAAGTTTCCTGGGTGAGGTTGTTTTTCGGGGTTTTTCCTCACCTGTAAGACAAATGTCAGGATACTTTAAGGCCCAAACGGCCCCGAACATCATCTGGCCATCATTATCATCAATATGATATTCACCTCATTAGATTAAGTTTAGGTTTAAGGGCTCTCTTGGCACATCATTACCCATTATCATCACCCATCATATCATTGGGGCACCATAACTCCACCTTCCAGGCGCCCCAACTGCAGAAGTGGGTTACAATATGCCAATGCCAGGAGAGAATTCCTGAAATATTGAATGACAAATAGGTGGCATTGAACAAAAAAAAATGTAAATATATATTTTTTTTATGTATACAGCTGCACCACAAGAAGGTAGGGATTGGATGCTGGGTTATTGTCCAGGTTGGTTCCTGTAAGCTTTCAATCTAGAAAAAATTAGAGGGTCTCCTCCTTGTTAAGAAACAATAACCCTTTGCAGCCTCAAGATCATGTAGTGAATGTCAGAGAAAAAAAATACACACATTTACAATAATGCCGGCTTTCATTCAACCGTCAAACCAGTCCTGGGCAAATATAGTTACTGTAATAATTTATAGAATAGAATGCATTTCGTACTAGCAACAGTGACAGAAAATATGCAGTCAATTGCCATAGGGAATGGCTACTGGAGAAAAACAACCCCCACCAAATAGTTGTGGGAATAACAAGTACATGATATTGAATGGTAAAGTAAGACCAAATGCCCTATAATGTTAACAATAAGAAACAAAATGAAAATATAAACATGAAGCACAGTTATGTAATATCATGATAAAACCATTCACAGGAATCTTGAGTTGTTTAAAGTCTACTCTAGTCTATACCTGCACATTGCCATGTGGGAACAATGGTGTCCTTTATCAGGTTTTAACCCATGACCTCGGGACCAGAGGCAAAAGACTTAACCTCAATACTGACAGTTGTTTAAAGAATGAGAAAAAATTAAGCCTCTCATCTATCATATAGAAGAGAAATTAAAAAGGATAATTATCATAAGTAATGTCACAAGTGATTTGGAAATCAAGAATGGCATTTGTTAGGACTATTTAATGAATAAAATTAAGCTTCTAATGATGTTTATATTATTCATTTAACATTTCTCAATGAAAGATAAATTATATTTGAAGAGGTTCGAGTCTCGGTCTAGGCGAAAATTTTTCTCTTCAAATATAATTTATCTTTCATTGAGAAATGTTAAATGAATAATATAAACATCATTAGAAGCCTTACTAGCTTTATAAAGTAATGTTAAATTCCCAATAAATGTCTTCTTAACTAAGAAGCCGCCATTTGCAAAGATAGAAGCAATGGTTTCAAAAGCATTTGGCGATAGGGAATTACAACGTATATAAGAGAAAAATTTGCGTATAGATCGTAACTCGCGTCGGTAGCTCAGTTGGTAGAGCACTTGGTCCGGAAAGCCAAGGGTCCCGGGTTCGAGTCCCGGTCTAGGCAAAAATTTTTCTCTTCAAATATAAAATTAAGCTGTTTACTCAAAAATCGTTATTTAAATATAGTTACTGGTATTTTAAAATACTTATATATTTAATGTAAACGACAATGTTTCAAAACAAATCAGAAATGTTTGGGTTATATTTCATCTGTTTATCAAGTGCATCTTGATCATATAATATTATTTATTGCAGACCAGCCTCATGGGCTAGTGGTCAGCGTTCCTATTGTTCATGAGGTCGCAGGTTCGATTCCCGGTCAAACCATAGGAATTTTTCTTTAAAGGAAATCATTCCTGTGGTTGCTCATGGTCTGGAATTTAGGTTAAGAACTCTCCTGACGCTTCATTATCATTTATCACCTATCATATCACCGGGGTAACGTAACTCCGCCTTCCAGGCGCCCCCACTTCAGAAGTGGGTTACAATAAAGTCAATGCCAGGAGAGAACACCAGAAATGTCGAAATGACAATCTGGGGCATTGGAAGAAAAAAAAATTATTTATTGCCATCTGGCATGGGAAATTTGAAATAGGATCGCAATATTGTAAGAATGCACCCTAGTGGAGAAAAAACACATCAAATTGTATATTATAACCAATATTGTAGGTTATTAATTTATTTTTTTAGGAAACAACTCAGTAAAATCATTATTTAAAAATACAATTATTGAACACACAATTATCAAATGTGTAGTTCAAAGTAATCTGTTCATTATTTGCTATATTCAATGTATTTGTTGGAGAGTCAGTCACTGCAAAGTAATGCTCTGACCTGTTCAGAATATTAAAAAAAAAAAAGAGGAGCTTCCTTTATCACAAAAGCAGGAGGTAGTTAAGAGAATTTGATAAAAAGTGTGGTGAAACACGATTGTAATTGGTTGTAAAACAAAATACATTGAAACACGATTGGTCATTGACTCCCATTTGGGGCATGAGTTAAATAGTTTTATGTAATTATCTTTCTCTTTAGAAAAGAAATAAATGTTACGGTATATCTCACGTCATAGAACAGTAAATGTATAAAATATTGTCCATAGATGTAAAGAGATAGAATGTCTAGCACTTGAAGCTGGAAGTCAGTGTCGCCACTATATTATGAGTTTTAAATTTCTGTTCATTTCTCACTATTGTACAAGACTAGATTCAATAAATTTGATTGAAATATCAAAAAAAAACTTATATAAGTTACAACAACAAAAATATTCTTCTTCCTTTTCTTCTTCTCCATTATAGTTTAACCTCTCACCTTAGAGGTACGTTTACATGCCCCATGCTGCCCAAGGCTTTACAGTGGCACTTGGGAGAGAGATTTTCAACTTTGGATCGCCACATACTCTTTTGACCATATCAGTACTTAGAGGGCCTCTCCAAATGAGTGATCAGCTTAATCCAGAATCTTCTCCAAGACAAAGCAAACAGCTAATACACAATGATTTATAGTAAATATTACAGACTTCTAGGGGTTGTAGAGGGGACTTAGTAGATAAAGTTTTGATACGGAACCCATGTCTGGAAACATACCATTTTGATGTAAAATAAGTTTGAAGATCGGAACACAATGGGCTGATATCGTGTGTCTTGTGTTTCAGAATAAGTATTACAGACTTTTAGGGGTTGTATTACAAGTGTGGTTCCATGTGGCAACCCTGTTGTTCATTGCACAAAGTGTACTGCAATGCATGTTTTCATACACATGCCCTACAAGATCTGGTGTATACTCAATAATTTCTTCTGCTGCCAGAATTCGAGCAAGAAGATCTTCCTCCGACTCGATAGGTGTAGTACAACCTCTAGAAGCCTATAATACTTATTCTGAAACACACACAATATCAGCCCATTGTGTTTTGATCTTCAAACTTATGTAAAATAAGTGAAATGGTACATTTCCGGACATGGGTTCCTTATCAAAACTTTATCTATCAAGTCCCCTCTACAACCCCTAGAAGTCTGTAATACTTATTGTGAATCACCCTGTACAAACACAGCATTCACTCACATATTCATATTCATACTTAACATGACAAATATGATAATGATGATTATGATGGGCAGATGATATTCAGAGAACATTTGGGCCTTAAAATTTCCTGACATTTGTTGTAAGAAAAAAAAAACAAAAAAAAATCGCCCAGGAAACTAGTCCAACCCAGGGATTGAACCTAGGCCTAATGTGTACAAGGTAGCGATGCTACCCTGAGACCATAGCAGTGGATTCAACAAAAGATAATAATATAAATATTATATTTGAAGAGAAAAATTTTCGCCTAGACCGGGACTCGAACCCGGGACCCTTGGCTTTCCGGGCCAAGTGCTCTACCAACTGAGCTGCCGAGGCGAGTTAGGATCTAGATGCAAATTTTTTTTACAACGTACATAAGAGAAAAAACCAACTGAGCTGCCGAGGCGAGTTACGATCTAGACGCAAATTTTTTTTACAACGTACATAAGAGAAAAATTTTTCTCTTATGTACGTTGTAAAAAAAATTTGCGTCTAGATCGTAACTCGCCTCGGCAGCTCAGTTGGTAGAGCACTTGGCCCGGAAAGCCAAGGGTCCCGGGTTCGAGTCCCGGTCTAGGCGAAAATTTTTCTCTTCAAATATAATTTATCCTTTAATGAGAAGTGTTAAAATTAATAATAAAATCGTCAATATAAATATTGTTTATTATTTTATTATTTAATAGTCTTCCTTCCCCAAAATTCAAGGCTGTTAAAAGATAAATATTAATATTTAACTCTAATGCATGGAATTTACAAATGGATTCTGTAAGCAAACAATGATAATAAAAGTACTGGTTTGAAACTAAAGGTTGTTAGAAATACAATATACATGTAGATGATTTTTTTAGAATGTTGATACATCCTTTAATGGCTTACCGGATGGTGGAATGCGTAGTTTTTTTGCACACATCTACAGAAAATTAAAAAAATTTAGGGATTTGCCAGTGAGCCTCCAACTGGGAGCCTACTCAGTCACTGAAGATGTCTCCTGCAGCTGGAGACGAAATGTCTGGCCATAACTGTGGCAATCAATCTTGGTTGATCAGCCTGGAAAATGTTCAGCAGTGTACAAATGGCCATGAAAACCTTCATTCTACTATAATTTAAGTATTGTTCCTCTGGCACCAATGTCTCTCTATACCCATACATCCCACATAAGCAAGGGTGCTCCCTTGTGGGAGTTTTTTTAATTAAGCTAATTTTATTATTATTGATAAAATTCATGTTAAAATTCTGTAGTAAAAGTAAAATATTAAAATAAATACCTGGCAGTGCCATCGTCCTCAACTAGATTAAACATTTTTATTAAAAACTGTAAGCCTTTTGGAAATCAGCTTCTATTTTCAGCAGAAATATCAGCTACTATCTGTTGTCACTGATAGTTCTGCTGAGAAGGAAGCCTGTTTCCAAAAGGCTTACAGTTTTTTAAAATTTTAATAGACTTTTTTATCCTAGTTGAGGATGATGGCACCTACCAGGTATTTATTTTAATATTTTACTTTAAATAAGTTATGCTTAATTTCCCATAAATGTCATAGAGTGATAAGCTCATAACCTCAAAAAAGACACCTAATAGGCAACTAAGGTATTAAAGAAAGGGAAAGACTGATTAAATTTTCCTCAGAGATTACACGCCCATAAATTTTCAATCTTGGACCAATGGGTTAAACATAATAAAATCGTCAATCATTATTAAGATTCATTATAAGCTCCGTTGAGGTGTTATTCACAATTTAGAATTATAATATAGAATTATATACCTTTTAGGTCCGTCTCCTCAATCATTGAAATATGAAGTTACTGTAGGCCTTTCGGGACTAATCGCATCATCAGCAGAAAGTATGTCTGCAACCACTGAAAATTAATATATTTTGTGAGATGAGATATATATTTTAATTAAATTTTGTCATTAGAATTTCTTTGATGTGTATATAAAGAGAGATATCTCCATCCATGATTTATCTATTTACACCTCAAGAATTGCAAAATTATGACTTTCCATTGAAACACACTATGAGATACATTCATCACCGTTGATAACAAGAGATATTCCTCTGCACTGCTATAATCAAAATGTTCTCTTCTTTTATTTTTATGGATTAGAAAAAAATGTTTCTCTCTTGATAGTTTCAAATAAATTTTTCACGATTTTGGAGGTATATCTTGTCATGAGATTTGTTTCAATCTTATTATTTGAATTTGTTTTTCAGAAACAGAAAAACCAGAAGATTCTCAAGTCCAGATCATTAATTCTTCCTCTCATTCATCCAGTTTTGATCAGTCAATAACATTAAGGAAGTCAAATTGCACAATACTTGATAAAAGTAATTCAAATAAAAACAGAGATATAACATATGTAGGTAGAATGACATCCTCCAATTTATTAAATCTATTTCATATATTTTTTGAATATGTTCCTCCAAATGAAGATCTTAGAATTCAAAGATATCAACATGTTTCATTTTTATTGAATAAATGTCAAGAAGCTGCAGCAAGTTTTTCTTTTTTTGGAAATCACTATGCCAGAGAATTTTTATTAAAAGCACGCTATCGAGAAGAAAAAGATAATTTTTATCGTTCACTTTGTTTGGAATCAGAATGAAAATGTGTAAGTGAAATTAATGTTTATGTATTGAATAAATTCTTAAAATGTGCATTATTAGTTCTATATACTATATTTACATTATAATAATACAGAAAATGATTACAGAGTGATTTATTAATACAAAGGATTATTTTAAAAAATAGTATTTTGTAATTTTTTAGTATAAATAAATTTCTTTGTTTTATTTTGTGGATTGTTATAATAACATTTTAAGGCAAACATGATCTGAAGTGCACCTGAAAGAGCAATTTTTTTAAAACAAAGAAATTAAATTGTATACAATACACAGAAAACACACAAGTTTATGTAAAATGTACACAGACTATTTGCATTATAAATTAATAAGGAATAAGTCACCTATTTATTTAACTTTCATAGGGAAAGAACATTATGAGGTTTAATTTAAGAATTAAATTAATGTTTTTATTACCTCACCTCATATCCTTTTTCTTCTAGACTGCAGTTTCGGAGCTTATCTCCATCATCAGTAGCCTCTGGTTGACTGGTGTTATGTCGTTTCTTGACAGTTTTCTTCTTACTTCTATCGGTGGACTGATGAACCTCTGGATCAGGTCAAAATTTGCAGCAGGAGTTTTGAAATTCATAAGTTTATGTATAACTGTAGGCTTTCACGGCCGGCGTCTTGATCCCTATTAGGTTCGTCTTCCGGGCATATAGGCCGTGGTCCAGTCGTTCTTCTACTCGACGTTTCGTCTACTGCTGCGGTAGACATCTTCAGGAGATACTGCGTGCTCTCTGTGAACTCCTCAACAGTCTGCAGCCGACTGTTGACGAGTTCACAGAGAGCACGCAGTATCTCCTGAAGATGTCTACCGCAGCAGTAGACGAAACGTCGAGTAGAAGAACGACTGGACCACGGCCTATATGCCCGGAAGACGAACCTAATAGGGATCATAAGTTTATCTTTCTTGTTTTTTTGGATGGGATTTTTTCCCAAATTGTGAGTTCTTTTTGTTTATCTGTGTGTTTGATTAGGCTAGCCTTTGTATTGATTACATGTTTTTCAGACCAAGCATGGGCTGCTACAGCTGACTTGTCCACTTCACCCTTTTTTACATTTCTAAGGTGTTCTTTCAATCTAGTTTTTAAATTTCTTTTTGTTTTTCCTATATAGATTTTGTCACAATCCTTACATTTGATCTGATATATGCTTGATTTGTATTCTTCTTCAAATTTTTCATTTTTGTGAATTTTGAAACTCCCGTAAATTTTGACCTGATCCAGAGGTTCATCGGTTCAACGATAGAAGTAAGAAGAAAACCGCCAAGAAACGACATAATACCGGTCAACCAGAGGCTACTGATGATGGAGATAAGCTCCAAAACTGCAGTCTAGAAGAAAAAGGATATGAGGTGAGGTAATAAAAACATTAATTTAATTCTAAGTGACCTATATTAAATATTAAAAAACTTTTATCACCTTACATATACTTAGGACAACTACTCTCCTTCCATCAGAAAGTAGAGAAGGAAATAAGCAGAAGAATAGCTCTCGCCTGGAAGGCGTTCTGGTCACTGAAATTTATACTGCTGGACAAGTCACTCAACCGGAAACTCAAAATGGAAACACTACAAACCTGTGTTCTTCCAACACTGTTATATGGCTGCCAAACTGAAGTACACACTCCAAGTATGCCAAAGGAAAATGGAGAGGAAAATCTTAGGCATAACTCTGAAGGACAGAATCTCGAATACAACACTTCAAGCGATATCCTCAACAACTGATCCCGCACAACAAGCCATCAGGAAAAAATGGAAGTGGGGAGGCCACGTCGCAAGAATACAGGACGACAGGTGGACAATAAAAACAACCATGTGGGACCCGTACACAGGCAAGAGACAGCGCGGAAGACCAAGACGACGATGGGCTGACATCTTCAAAGAACGAGCAGGGGTGCAATGGTCCAGAGTCGCCAGATGCAGGAAAAGATGGAGAACGATGGAGAGCCAACTGTGTATTAACTAATCACAGAACAGACAGTGTATACAAACCAAGTGCTACATCCAAGTCAACTTCTCACCACGGAGTAGCTCACCGGGTGACACTCTCAAATAGAGCTTAACCCCTGTACAGGGAGGCCTTTGCCCTAAAGGGACATATCAGGCTTTATTTATTTATTTATTTATTTATCACCTCACCTCATACTTCGTCTCTTTTAGACCAGTTTTTGGAATAATAATTATTCCATCTTCAGTATTTTCATGACCATTGTTCTATCGTAATAATGCAATGCTTCTTTCACCATCTGTTGATAGACCAATGAACCTCCAAATCAAATCACATTCCCAAGGAATTTCAATATTCATTAATTTCTCTTTCTTATTTTTTTTAATGTGGATTTTTCCCAAATCATGAACACTTTAGATTTTTCTATTTGTTTCATTAATTTAGCCTTTCTTTCAATTTGATGTTTTTCTGACCAAGTGTGAGCAGCTACTGCAGATTTTTCTACTTCCTTATTCTTGACACTCTGGTTTTCAAATTTCTTTTTATTTTCTCTATGTAGATTTTATCACAATCTCTGCATTATATCTGATATATCCCTGATTTGTTTTCTTCTTCCATAAAATATGGTGAATAATGAAGCAACATCCTAGCATAGACATGTGCTTCTCAAGTGCTTACTCTTGGGATGCATTGCATAATTCATCTATATATTACCGTTTCTTGATTATTTAGGACATAAATCTGACAAACAATTGTTCACTCTTGAACGATTGAATCCTGTCAAAAAATAGAATTGGTGGAGACATCAATGTGAGAGCTACTTCCAAAATTATGGGAATCTGTGAAAAAACACTGAGGAAGAGACTAAGGCTCAAATCTATGAAAGCATTAGACCGTAAAAGTCATTCTCTGCTTGTACTCTGCTGAGAAAGTTGCATCCAAATACGTTTTTGCGTACTCAAAAATCTGTTCATGCGATAGTAATTGTTGAAATTCCTAAGCTACCTGGTGAGGTGACTTAGCAGAGAAACGAATTGTGAGCAACCTGATGTAGTTTGAAACCTTGCCACGTACATTGCTGCTTTATCCAAGATGTCGGACCTTGAAGACTTCAATCATGTTTTCAGTATACGCGGAGAAGAGGAATTTGATAGAGTCTACCAAAGAATTCAACTGGAAGAACAGGAGAATTGGCATAATATTGCGTGATGCAGATGTCATCATATAAGGTATTATTTGTGGGACGCAAGCGTAAATGCATTCCTCTAGCAGACGAAAATAACAGAAGTGGTTTTATCGCTGAGAATTCTGAGTAATTTCTTGCCATATTACAAAAACGACGACTTTCATGCATGACCAGTTAGTGGGTAGCTAATTCAATCTTTGCACTTGCTCACGGAAAGTCAGCTCACCAGTGATTGGAAGTAATTTGAGTAGAAACTAATGTATTTGCATGCGGCCCTAAAATCTGAGTTTATGGTTAAAAGTCCATTATGCAGGAACTGCGTAAACTAAGTGAATTCTCAGCAAATCAAAGTTATGGTCCAATTTTCTTTGTTTGTGGAATATATATTTCTTTTGTTAAAATGGAGAAAGTCAAAATTCAAGTCAAAAATGATTGTCAAAAGTCATTAAGGTAGAATATACCTCATAGTGAGAATTCCTAAAATAAGTAGTCAAAAGTCATGTTTGTGTTGAGAGTGTCCACTAGTTAACAATACTGCTTACTACCCACGAGATGCAGTGTACAACCAAACTTACTAATGATAGTAATATAGTGACTAGTGTTCATGTAGTGTGTTATGTTAATACCAGCTGCAGCCAATTACAACTGGGCCTTGTGTTCAACCAACAGGAATCAAGCCTTTGGCTTGGAGTTGTGCTATTCTTGTTAACCCTTTGTACGCCATGCCCAGCATTCGACGGTAAAAGTGTGTGTACAGCGGTATGCCACACCCGGCAAGCTCCGGTTTTCAATCTTATTATTTTTAATATTTTTTTTTTGCAAGCTCCGGTTTTCAATCTTATTATTTTTAATATTTTTTTTCCCGAAGTTTTTACTTCAATAAACTAAAATTATTTTTCGTTCTGTGTTTGTACACCCTTTCTTAGCAATACTTTGCACATCCCTTACACAATAATGGTACAGGCTGGTTGTAAAAAGGTTTTCTAAAGGAGGGTGTACATTCATGTTTCAAGGTCTTTTTTTTTTTTGCTATGGAATATTGCAATTTCAGGATTTTCTCTTTATTTATTTTATTTTTAGTTGAAAAGATACCTGGCCGAGGGGTAGGTCATGAGGTGAAAGACAGTGATTCATGTCTCGAAGATGACGAAAATACAATACATGAGTTTATTGTGTCAGTTTTATCAGAAGATGAAAGTGACAGTAACAGTTCATCAAATAGTTATTCGTTTGACGAATGTGATAGTAGTCCTGTTTCTAAGAGAATATTATTACAATCTAAGCCTATAAATAGTAAATCAAGTGATGTAAACCTAAATGAACAGAGTGTGAGGACAGTGGTAGGCATGTCACACCAGACGAAACACATGGCATAAAACAGCTGTTTGACTGGAATTGATTCGAGCCCAGGACCATAAAAAAATGTTCAACAATATTTAATATTGTAAGTGTTTAGTGATAATGCCATCAAAATTATTCAATAGGATAAATGTTTTAGTGGTAGTGAATAAAATTCCAATGAAGACACCGTGCTAAATTCAAACCTGGGATCTTTACAAGTGGAAGTAATACCGTCTAACCTTCAAATAAATGTATAATAGTGAGTTTAAATTCAATTTAGCAAGGCATGTAGACAGTAAATTATACTTTATATGGGTTTATATTATATAGTATGGCATAGTACTTTACATTTAAAAAACCTGGCACCCACAGCCTAGCTAGCAAAAGAGAAACTAGGCGGTGAAAAGGTTAAGTCTGGTCACTATACCAATAACTTTAACTTAAAAATGTTAGTGTTCAACCTTTATTTGATTGAGTTTAGTAAATTTCTATGAAATTTGTATGGTTGAACCAAGTCTTGGCTACACCAAAAATGGAATCTGCTTAGCATGCTGCTCAGACTATGGAGAGAGATGATGAGAGGATCATGCCCCTTGAACTTTAAGGTGATTCCTTGGTGAAATATGAAGAATTTTTTTTTCATCATTACAAATATTAAAATTTAATTTAATACATCAAAATACGAGGAATATGTTAAAAAAAAATTCAAAACCCAGATCTAAATTTTATTTAGTTGCTAATCAAATCCATGGAACTTTTTTCATAATAATTAACTATTTCTCCACCTTCCCAGAGTTCAAAAGGACTGATGCAGTCTTGGACCCGATGATGCGAGAAGGTTAAATGACTTGATTAGGAACAGAAAGGATCCTTCAATTTTCTTCAATTCTTTGCTAACGGAAGTTAAAGCAGTTGTTATTAAAGTACAAAATTCTTTATTAAGTTATGTAGATAGGAAATAACACTATGAGGTTTTTTAATATTGTTTATTTCACTCACCTCATACTTCATAACTCCTCGCAAACCCAGGGTTTCGTCACATCATTTGAGCACTGAGAATGTCACAAATGATGTGACGAAACCCTGGGTTTGCGAGGAGTTATGAAGTATGTAAAGTAAAGTGATCTCACAACCGGCCTCAGGAGGCCCTTGGGGTAGTAGGAGGTTAAGGCTCCCACTTTTTCTAGACAATCGGCACTTTATGTCAGCCGGGTTGTCAGCCCTGCGTGACGGCCGCCTTTACCCCCAGAACAAGCGTCTGGTACTCATTTCCGTTAGAGGCTGAGTCGACCCCAGGGCCATAGTGCCGCCAGAGGGTTTGGGTCAGTTTAAAAATCCTGACCCCAACGGGACTTGAACCCTCGACCCTCCGGCTTGTAGCTCAGTGCCTTAACCACTACGCTATGGCGTGCCCCCTAAAAGTAAAGTGATCCCACAATAGGCCTCAGGAGGCCCTTGGGGTAGTAGGAGGTTAAGGCTCCCACTTTTTCTAGACAATCGGCACTTTATGTCAGCCGGGTTGTCAGCCCTGCGTGACGGCCGCCTTTACCCCCAGAACAAGCGTCTGGTACTCATTTCCGTTAGAGGCTGAGTCGACCCCAGGGCCATAGTGCCGCCAGAGGATTTGGGCCAGTTTAAAAATCCTGACCCCAACGGGACTTGAACCCTCGACCCTCCGGCTTGTAGCTCAGTGCCTTAACCACTACGCTACGGCGTGCCCCCGTTATGAAGTATGAGGTGAGTGAAATAAAAAATAAACAATACAAAATTGTTGCTTCCTTAGCCACAAAGCCAACCTGCAACCAGATTCAAATGTTGCAGCAAACAGTCCTACAGATCCTACTCCATAAATAAAATGAAAAACTGATAAAATCAAGACATCTAACCACCAGAAACAACAGATCCAAGCAGAGGATCAGCTGTAGCTCTGGCAGTGACAACTAAGAATAAATATAAGATCTTTGCCGACCTTGAGTCTACTGTCGAAACCTCCTCTGCAGACCCTCAAATATAATGGATCCAAATGTTTCCCACTGGCAACAGCACCCAGACTTCCCCATATAGTCACCAATAAAGAACCTAGAGTAAATACAAATAAAGATCAAGGCCCCCACCAATAACAGTAATTGGCCTTGGGGACCTATTAAAAATTAATAAAGAAATAAAATCAATGATAAAAGGAGATCTTAAAATGGTGAATACACAACATGAAAGTCTGTGGTTTTATGCATCCTCAGTGGAGGAACTAACTCACTGGCACTATCAAACCCATAGGTTCATGGCCGCGCAGACATAAGCTCTCCATACATCTCTATCCTGAGCCAATGTTTTCCAATCATCTCCTGTATAATCTACTTCCCTCAAATCATAGTTAATGTTATTTTCCCACCTCATTCTTGGTCTACCAACTGGGCGTTTTCCCTCTGGTTTTCCTACAAGAAGCTTCCATGCACATCTTTCATTCCCCATTCGTGCCATATGTCCTGCACATCGCAGTCTATGAGACTTAGCTGTTCTCATTTATATCTGGCTTCCTATAAAAAGGTGAAAAGGTTAAGTCTGGTCACTATACCAATAACTTTAACTTAAAAATGTTAGTGTTCAACCTTTATTTGATTGAGTTCAGTAAATTTCTATGAAGTATTTGTATGGTTGAACCAAGTCTTGGCTACACCAAAAATTGAATCTGCTTAGCATGCTACTGAGACTATTCCCCATTCGTGCCACATGTCCTGCCCATCGCAGTCTATGAGACTTAACTGATCTCATTATATCTGGCTTCCTATAAAAGACCATGTAATTCATTCCAGGTACTCAAAAATTATTTCCAAACTTTGAACTAACATTATTATACATATTAACTAAAAAAGAAACTTCCATTGAGAGTGGTTCTAAAGAGGCTTCCTGCATCCACAGTCATCACTGACATTCAAGAGGAACTTATATCCCTTGGTTACCCCATCCAACCCATAAAGCAATTATAAAAAAAAACAGATTCCCTAATACCTTTATTCCTATTCATCCTCGAGCTAGAAAATTCAGCGCCAGCTTGAGAAATATATAGCTTTACATGCCTCATATACACAATTGTTGCTGTGGAATCTTGCAGACCGGAATCAAACACTGTTTTTGGTGCCAGAACTTTAACCACACCTTTGCAGGATACAACCACATGTTCCTCTGTGTTATATATGCCTGTGAATAACCATAAGGATTACCCTATGAAAACAGAGGTACAAAAAAATCCATCTAAACTGAAATGTGCTAACTGCAGGCATCAGATACCCTGCTTCCTATGAGGCAGCCAAATAATCATGCTTGAAATCCAAGGAACCCAAAATCCTTATACTTATAGTCTATCAACTTTGTCTTTTACTTTGGGAAAGTGGTTACTGGTTTATCCTTCAGCCAAATAGTCGCCCCTGGAGCCAAAACTCCAGAAACAGCAGAAGCAAACACTGCTCAAGTTTAAACTCTGTCACTTCAAACTCCCTCTCTTACTGGACAGGAACAGAGAGCACTTCAGGATATCCAGCCCATCTTGGCTGGATTTGAAAATCCAATGGAGCACTTTCTATTCCTGTCACATCTGCTAAATATGTGTTTTGGAGGCAATGTATAATTACACCAATGGAGGCTGTCTCAATATCCATCCATAGTAATTCTGCCCGAGGACAGGTCTTTCACTGCAATCATAGCATTTTCATGCTATGCTTGCAGCTTTACTAGGGAATTATGGGTGTGGTAGCTCCCTGTTGCTTTCCACACCGGTGAAGGATGATGATGGTTATGATGATGATGAAGATGATGGCCATATGATTTCGGGGACCGTTTGGGCCTTAAAGTTTTCCTGACATTTGTCTTACAGGTGAGGAAAAACCTCACCCAGAAAAACTGTCCCGACCGGGGATCGAACCCGGACCCGCTGCGTGACAAGGTAGCATGCTACCTCGAGATCACAGCGGTGGACTGTCTCAATATCATGACATTTAATGCCAATGGAATTGCCAAACAGATTCATGAACTTGAAATACTTATACAACAGAGATTTTGGCATTCTTCTCCTAAATGAAACCCATCTTAAACCTAAAGATGAAGTTAAGTCACTTAACAATGGCCTATTTAGTGGCATTAGTGTTCTGCCTGCTGAGGTCATGAATTAAAAAGAGATGAGGATGTGACCATCCTGATGCAGGACATCATAAACCACACTGCCATCAAGCTGTGACTATTAAAATCACATAAATATAAATTAATTAACCCTTTTAATCGTAAACTGAAAAATATTTATTACTTAATTCGTAATAAACTAAAACATAACCCAATACATACACCAAAAAACATTAACTCAAACTAAAACATAGTACAACTAATTAAAACAAACCACTTGATAATATAAAACACCAACTAACAAAATAAAATTGACTGGTTTAGCAATTTCCTATCCAAACTTATTTAAATATGTCGGACTGCAGAGAAAACAAACCTATCATAACCTAAATTATTACCTTACAAATATTTTTGTATAATATTTGATACAAATTTAAATAATTTATAATTTTATTAAAAATATAAAAAACTAATATATCTTATATGATAAATTGTCAGTTTAAGGGTTAATCAAATTGTATTATATAGCCTACTGATATGAAGCAAATATGGCGGCTATTAGAACGATCTTTTAATTTTGGATTTCAGATAAACCTTCACTTCTAATGATTGGATTTCTCTGACACTTGGATAATACTTTCCTTGTTTTGTTGTAATAGCAAAAATTGCGACTACTAGAGCAATTTTTAAATTTTCGTTTCATGTATACTACACTTAATGATCCAATTTTGCTGATTAATAGGGAAAGGATTTTAATGTGCAAATTTTGGTCATAAAAAGAGAAAGAAAAGGTTCTGAAAATACATACAAAAAGGTGCAAAAAAAAAAGGTGCTGCTCAATTGAATTAAAGTTTAAACTCAGTTTCTATAATATATGTATATATATCATTTTGCATCAAACTTTTCTTCTTTATAGAGTTCATAAGAGGTAATTCATAGCTCTTTAGTTTATTGCAATATTTACTTCGCACACTAAACATCGAAGAATGGTGCCAATAGATTTGATAATTTTAAAAAAAAATTCTTCTGAAAGTTTGTATAACTTATCCTTCTTAACATTCACCATGTTATTGTTGTGAAAACCCAGAATACTAATAATAATACATTGTGGTTCAGACTAGTAAAACACAGCCAACAAGTCATATAGAAAACTGTTAAATTATTGCCAGTACTAACAGAACTCATTTTAAACTGTTGCAGCAACACAGTTGAAATTTAAATTTGACTTCATAGCTGCAGATTGACCATTGTTGCTGGGATATAAATTACTGGTGGTTTACATCAATTATATTTTAATATTTATTATTTACTATTGTTGACTTTGCACTGCAGATTGGTCATGTTTCTGGGGTATAAATTACATAAATTATATATGTATTTATTTAATATTGTTGACTTCTGATTGAGATTTTAAAAAGCTGTCCAAGAAGAACATTTTTCTGTCCAATCTTTTAAAAATGCAGAGAAAAGTGGAGGAAAATGTGCTGAAACATAGAAAAGAGGCAACATGTAGTAATCTCACAAAAAGGTGCAACAAATTGAGTTCATTTCATCTCCCCCAAATACATATAGGCCTATTGAACTATTGGTATGAAAACGGCTATATTCTTTGTAAAGGTACAGCACCTCAAAATCCTTTCCCTACTGATTACAGTAACAAACTCGACCTTGCGTTTTAATTGTTTGATTTAGGCCTATCTCAAGTTTTACTCTGATAAAACAAAAAATTGCGGCCGCTAGAGCGTTAACGGACACATGCACTCACATATATAAATTTTGGTCATCGTCATCGGTGAAAATCTGTAAAAAAAATTCAAAATTATTTTCATGAGAACAACCTCAACAATTCCTTCGAAATCCGCTAATACGTAGCCTACTATCGGACGGTCTTATCCTAACAAATTGTACCTGCAAATAGTAATTCCAGTACTGCTAGGTTACCGCATTGCAAAGGTAGGCCTAATTAATTAGGATACGGTATTTTAAAACTGCATGTAGTGCACCTAAATAAACTCTGCTAATTTTGTAGTAAATTTTATTTTCGCTACAGCTCAATTAGCCGTGTGAACATCATCGATAGATGATGGAAACTTACTTGTCCATTTCATTTCTTAATACTGTACAGTAGGCCTATATTAAACTTTAGAGTGTATTTTAAATCACTTTTCGATTAAAAAATCCTAGGCCTATTCCTATTTTTACACATCCCTAATACCACGAAATAAGCTAAGTTAACCATACTGTAATAAATCTTCATGTGGCATGTTTTTTTTGTAATCACATTTATGTTCCATTTGAATGTAAAAAATGCAAAGGCATTCATAATTATATTTAAATTTATTGGATTTTTCTACTTAACGTAGGCCCAAAACCTATGGATTCAGGATACATTTTCAAACATTTTGAAAAATCAAGTGAACTATTTTCTTATAAGTATGTAAAAACTTACTGCATACAAAATTAATTAATTAGAAGAAATATATTTTGAAATGTTATTGTATATTATGCATTTTTTAAATAAACGCCTGAATGAAATGTCATAAATTATTTTTATAATGGTATGAACTGTAGGTGGTCTGATTGACTTTATAGAAACGGAGAAGGGAAACAACGTGCCAAAAGTAAATGTTTATAATATTTAGCACATCGATTAAGTGAAAATAATAAATTGAACAATTAAACAATGAGAATTTTTGTCCGCTATCATAATTATGGCCTGGGGAAAGTAATGGAAATTGCTCGATGTTTGTACCACTTCCTTTATAGCGGATTTCATGTTTTAGTTGTCAAAATATTAGTGGAGCACAGCCTTTCAAGTTGTTATAGGAATATAACTCGTAAAACAAGTAGCCCAAATGGACAGGTTTATTTTAATTCATTTTATTACAGAGATACAGCACGTTTAGTTAAAAATTGCATTGGCCGTGGACACGTAAACGAAATCATTATTCCTATTGAGGGGCCTAGCTTCTAGCAAATTCCTCCGCTGAAGAAACATTTAGTTCGTAAATAATGTGAAGAGGATAAATAAATGATTTGTACTCAGAGTTGACATTGCTAATTGAGATTTTTCATGATACTGTTTAAGCAGAATGCCCATATAATGCAATAGGAATATTGATAATACGTATTTTTAAGATCAGCTGATATACGAGTATTGAGTGATGCGGTCGGCTGCCATGATTGATTTCAAGCGTCTTTGAGGAAGAGAAATAGAGAAAAGATTTTCGTATCATGTGTGTGATATATCATTTTTACAGCAATCATATGGAAAGCTGATTGTAGTAAGATTTTCAGAGAATTGGATAATTCACATTCTGGGTAAGATAAATGCACCAATAGCTATTTATTTAATTTGGGGCGTGTTTGACTCTTGGTTTAGAACCATGTAGCCATTGAACTCGGGAACTCTTTTCTCTCTCCGCTTGACAATTTTGCTTATCTAAATGTTAGAACGTGAAGAGGAAAGAAAGTAATTAAACAATTTTATTAAAAATTAGATTCAATTTTAAGATTGTACTAATGATTTTTGGTTAAGTGACCATTGCATGTGGGAGTGTCCTGAGGGATGAAATAAATTAACGAAAAAATTACATTAGTTTTCTGCAATGTAAATAGCAGAATTATAAATGTGCACTTAATATACATTATTTAGTATATTAGGAACAAATCTCAGGATTTTGCAGGTCATATACGTTTGATAAGCACAGGTAGAATGCCCAATTGACATGGCAAACTAGCTCTTTGTTAAGAATAAATAGGCCGCTGGGTCATTTCGACCATTGCTCATGTGCGTAGTTTACATTTAGCGTTGTTTCATTGTAGAAGAAAACCCGATAATACCATTTGTTAGTAATATAATTTCTAAGGTTATTACCTAAATTTTAACCTGTAGACTTTTACTAAATCTTGGTATATTTAACATACATATGTCTATTATGTTAAAGTATTTAGTAATGTCATTAGTACTTACCTTACTTCAGTAGGTTATTCTAATTGTTAACTATTATGTTTGTTATGCAGAGATTCAGAATGGTGGTGGACTCGGCACCACGGCATTCTTTTCACAAGATGCAGCCGACAGGAATGACACCTAAAGAATTGTCGGAAAATGACGACCTGGCGACATCATTGGTTCTTGATCCTCATTTAGGATTTATTACTCACAAAATGAATATTAGGTAGGTGGATCTTCGGAATTGTTTTTGAAATTTTTGGATTTTATGTTAAGTGGATAAATCTACAGATGTCCACAAAGCTGGATTGACAAGAACTGGGTCTGCTGTGATTTGGATTTCACAAGCATCTTTAAATCCTGGATTGCAATAATAATATTGAAAACAAATGATTTAGCATGAGAAACAGTACTTTGCCTTGCCCAATATATATTCTAACCCTACAGAATAACAATGTGCATGAGTTATAGAGCTGTCGCTAAGGTGTAACCACATATCTTTGAAGTCTTACAGAAAGTTTATAGAGCTATCACTAGATGGCAGCACATGCAATAATGACCAACCTTTGAAATAAATTTCCAAACATTTATTAGAAATGGATGTACATTCAATTCTCCCTTTCTAACCTAACAAAATAAATTACATGCATATTATTTACTGAAGTGTACACTAATCTGATGTACAGCAACAAAAATAGTACTAGCCCCTTTAAAAAATGTGTAATTGAGTTGTTGACGACGGTTGCAACATTTGAAGAGGAGGGAAATGACTAACGATATTGTCTAAAAATGTCGTAATGTTACAGCGTTTCTCGTAAATAAATACCTAAAAAATTTTAAAATGTTATAAGCATTGTTGACAAATTTTTAAAATGTTAGTAATGACAGAAGAAGTACTTAGAATAACAGTATTACAAGAATATACTATGTAAAATGAAGGTTAAGGTAATGTACCGGGCTTCCAATATAAACCCGGACCGGCCTCACGGGGGTTTCACCCGTCAGGCAACGCTCTCTCCTCGTCCGCATTTCACTCTGCCAGCCGCTCGTCCTTGAACTAGTCAGTTTACCATCGTTCGACAAGATGAGACGTCAGCTGACATTAGAGCAGCGCATTTATGTGTGTAAATGTTATTATAAATACGAATCAGCTTGTCGCTTTCGCGAGGAATTTATTCGGAACTTCCCTGGACAATTACCTCCTTCCAGATCGACAATCCACGATCTTGTGACTAAATTTGAGACCACTGGTTCAGTACAAAATAAGAAACACACGCGAAGGCGTACGGTTCTCACCGAAGAAAAATTAGACGAAATTGGCGAAAATTTGGAACGTTCACCAGATCTAACTGTGTGATTTTTATTTGTGGGGTAGCCTGAAAGACAAAGTGTACAAAACAAATCCGCACACATTGGAAGAACTGAAGAACAACATAAGAAATGAAATCAGAAACTTGACAGTGCCCGAACTACAGCGTGTCAATCAAAATGTATTTACTCGGTATAATGCCTGTTTAACTGCGGGAGGACAACATTTCCAGCATTTTCTATAAGGTAAGAAACAGTTCAAGGACGGGTGGCAGGCAGGGTGAATTGCGGGAGGAAGAGACAGCACTGCGTGCCGGGTGAAACTCCGTGAGGCCGGTCCGGTTTTATATTGGAAGCCCGTTACTATTCAGCCAATTTAATATTCTTTTCTCTTTAAGATGATAGGTTAATTATTGTCATAAAGTACCAGTAAGCAATAACAATTTGAACTTTATAGGAATAAATCAGTATGAGGTTTAATTTAAGATTAAATCAAATGTTTCATTCTTCTCCTCATATTAATCTTCTAAGTAGATCACGATTTCGGGTTCATGGCAAACCCATCCTCGGTACCATTTTGCCGACTGATGTTATGTAGATTGGAAGAACCACTTCTTCCCTCCTTATCTTACGCAATAACAAACTTGCACGAACTTGGATTGCTTACTATTGTTTGGAAGAGTTCTGTTTTCTGCAACATATGCAAGAATCAAACCAAAATATGCAGCTTTATTATAGCTTACTCCCGTTATTTCTGCAATAAACAAAACCATTGCTATGGTTATGGCCTGGATTTTGATGCCCTAAAAATTTTTTAAAAGTGAATCTATAAAATGACGGGGAAACATTGTAAAATGAATTCACGTAGACTTTCACGGCCGGAGTTGCTATGATGATCTTGAAGAAGATTTTCGGGCTGTAGGCCGTGGTCGTGAGGCTTGTAGTTCCCCGACGTTTCACCAGAGACTGCGTCTGGCATCCTCAAGGGTTGTCTTGAGACCACGGCCTACAGCCCGAAAATCTTCTTCGAGATCATCATTGTAAAATGACTTGATAACTTTAAAAAAATGATCCAAAATATTTGGAAATATTTTGTTCATTTAAATAATAGGAATTTAGGCAGCTGAACTTTTCTTTGAGCCTCTGTATGATTTACTCTATAATATTCATATGACAGTGTTGCACTAATATTTTTTTTTTCAGTTTCTACTAACGTACAAACACTTTTTACTTTTTAAATGTTTTGTAGCGTTTCTTAAAACTTTTTTTTTTACAATTCACAAATATTTATGTATATAAAATGTGGTAGCCATTAAACTGTGATCTTCCCTTTATCTCTCTTCCAATGTTGGCATACACCAGATTAGTTTAGTTTATAGTTTATTGAATAATATGCATGTAATTTATTTTACTTGGTTAGGAAGGGACAAGTTAGTTTACATCCATTTCTTTAATCATGTTTGAAAATTTATTGTGAAATTGGTTGTATCATTTTCATAGATATGTGCTTCCATTTATTGACTTCATTACTATTTTATAGACATTGAGAGACATTTAGGACAATTATTCCAACTTATGCTATTGTAGTGTATATGTCTTGATATGCATGTCGCAATGGGCCATAGGTTACAAATGTTATATTCTTCTTTTGCGACATTTATCAACATACTTTTATGCTACATTAAGGGCCGCATGCAAATACTTAAGTCTACTCAATTTACTTCCAATCACTGGTGAGCTGACTTACCATGAGCAAGTGCAAAGATCGAATTAGCTACCCACTAACTGGTCATGCATGAAAGTCGTTTTTGTAATATTGGCAAGAAATTACCCAGAATTCTAAGCGATAAAACCACTTCTGTTATTTTCGTCTGCTAGAGGAACGCATTTACACTTGCATCCCGCAAATAATACCGTATACAACGACGTCTTCATCGTGCAATATTACGCCTATTCTCCTGTTCTTCCAGTTGAATTCTTTGGTAGACTCTATCAAATTCCTCTTCTCCGCGTATACCGAAAACATGATCGAAGTCTTCAAGGTCCGACATCTTGGATAAAGCAGCAAGGTACGCGGCAAGGTTTCAAACTACATCGGTTCCCTTCGGGATTCTCACGATAAGTTTCTATCTTAAGTTACCTCGTCAGATAGCTTATGAATTTCAACAATTATTATTGCATGAATAGATTTCTGAGTAAGCAAAATCGTATTACGATAAAACTTTCTCAGCAGAGAATGCCTTTTACGATCAAAGATTCGACCCTAAGTCACTTGATTTGTTGCACAATTTAATCCCTGTCAGGAATACACTGTTATGATTTCTGATAAGTCTGTGATAGTTTATGTTCTATTTATTAGCTGTTATGGGAAGGTTATGATAGAATTATTTGTGAAAGAATTTAAAATTTGATGTATGAATAACACTTTCTAAAATGAAAATACAAGGCAGAGATAAAATGTTAAGCTAGGCCTATTGGAAGAATTTTTACTGTGTTACCAAATAAAAATTAGATTTATAATTTTAATTATTCTTTTATTAATTTAAATATTTACAATGTCTTAGTGTATATACAGGGTGTTGCAAAAATACCAACAACAGAGGTGACGTAGTATCTTGAGATACGTTGGATCATTTTTTAATAAGGTGCCAGTGTCCAGAAATTATGCGTTTTCACACTATGACTAGTTAATTATGTCTCAAGATCAGTGTTAGTTTGAAAGATTTAAAGACCCATTACTTGACAACACCTCAAAGGTACGGAACCTATGATACGTGGCTTTGCAACGGAATGTAGCTGCAACATGACGAAGCTCCAGCTTGCTTCGATGCCAATGTGAGGAGACATTTGGATACCATGTATCAAAGTCAAGGGGGGTCAGTCCCATGGCCTCTGAGATTACCTGATCTTAACACTCTCTACTACTTTTTGTGGGGTGACATGAAACAGTCTGTTTATCAGACTCCAGTAGAGTCATGTATGGATCTTATAGCACGAATCCACGCTGGTACACAAATAATTCAAACGAGGCCAGGTGTATTTGGACATATGCGCCAATCGCTACACTGCCTATGTATGCTCTGCAATGAGATGGGAGGTGGATATTTTGAAAACTTGATGTGACTGTGACAGTATTGTCAAGTATTGATCTTGAAATCCAACTAACGGAACTCTTGAGAAGTTAGCTACTCATAGTGTGAAAACGCATGATTTCCAGATATTGGTAACTTATTAAAAAATGTTAAACATATCTCAATATACCACCTCACCTCCATTGTCGGTGTTTTTTTGTAATACTCTGTATATATTTATATATGTTATATTGCAGATTTTTGTGGATATAAGTATGAATATGAAAGTTTTCTTGGGTTTTCCGCATCTTGCATTCAAGTTAGGCCAATGATTCAGACATTTTGGCATGATCCCACATGCCATTATCAAGGAATGATAAGTTTGAGTCACAGGTTTAGGTCTTATATAATAAATTCACTGTGGTCCGTTTCTGAAGACGTACGCCCATCCAAGGTTTAGTTCTTACGTAGTTAAACATCTTCAGTTTTCAGTGTGGTCCATTTCCGAAGCCGTGCACCCATCTAAGGTTTAGTTCTTATGTAGTTAAATACCTTCAGTTTTCAGTGTGGTCTGTTTCGGAAGGCGTACACCCATCCAAGCGTCGACCACACTCCATATTGCCCAACCAATGTTTTCTTCATATCTTCTTCGCTGTTCTAGGGATGACATGGTGGGCAGCGAGAGCAGTTTTCCATGTAGATGGTAATCTTTGGGCATCATCTCGGGTGTTCATGGAATGTGGCCTTTTCTCAATCTCTATTGCTTCTCTGTAGATTCTTGATTTTTCATTATCTATTTTAGCCAACGTTCTAGATCCTGTGAGGTCGATCTTGTGACCCCTCTGTTTCATATGTTGCACCAGAGTTGATGTAGGTTCTTGACGATTTATTGCAGCCTTATGTTCTTGTATTCGGCAGGAAATTCGTCTGTTGGTACGTCCTACATATGTTTGTTCACATGAGGTGCAAGGGATCTCGTAGATGCCTTGTGATTCTAGGGGTATTTTATCTTTAGCACACCTGAGTAAGTTGGAGGTGGTGTTTTCCGAGTGAAATATAGTTTTAATCTGATGTTTTTGTAGTACTCGGCTTATTTTATCCGTAGTTCCTTGCACATACGGTAAGAAGGCAGTGCCTAAGGTCTGCTCTTTCTTCTCCGATGTGCTTGGTGCATTTCTTGCTCGTTTAAACACTCTTTTCACTGCATGTTCAGGTTAGCCATTTGCTAGAAGTGCCCGTTTCAGTTGTTTTTCCTCTTCATGAAGATGATCTTGATCTGTAAGGCAGTGATCGGATGACAGTCTTGATAAAAAACATGGGTCGACAAATTAACTGTTTGCTAGTAATTGGCAAATGTATATTTTCTATCTACTACGTTGTTTGTAAACATTGTATGCATTTTTTTTTTCCTGAGTGCTAGAAGCAGTCCGAGGGTTTTTACATAACTGAACATTGCCAAGAGGTGGAGTTGTAATGAAACCAACAGGACTATGTAGTACACAGTCAGAAAAGGTGTCAGTAGGCATAACAGTTGCATTGTAATAATCAACATGGAACATCCTTACAGCAATGAAGAGAGTGTGGATATGTATTTCATTTTATGGTAGGGCTAACAGCAATGCACTGGAGTCTGTGCGCTCTTACCAAGAAGCATACCTTGGTTGAAGGCACCCCCAAAGTCACACAATTACAAAAGTACATCAGTGCCTGGGAGAAAAGGAGTTTTGCACATCTCCTTCGTCAGGCTCTACGACATTCCAGTGGAATGTCTTGGCCTTCTCAACCAGTTTACACCACTTCTTCCTATCTTGTGCAGTAGATTTCAAATCAAAAATCCCCATCTCTCTCTAATCTTCAATTACGTCATCTTCCCATCGATCCTTGGGTCTTCCCCTTGGTCTTGTTCCCTGTGGCTTCCAATGTAAAATATCATTCGGCAATCTTCCCTTTGGCATTCTTAGTGTAAGTTTTGCACATGGTAGGAGAGTATGTAGGCCTTCAAACAGTATGCCTGTAGTTGAGGATATGGTGTTGGTAGCAGCATAACAGTCTCCTGGAACATCGAGGAGAATTACACAAAAGTGCATGGACTAAGGGCCGCATGCAAATACATTAGTCTCTACTCAAATTACTTCCAATTACTGGTGAGCTGACTTTCCGTGAGCAAGTGCAAAAAATCGAATTAGCTACCCACTAACTGGTCATGCATGAACTACGTCGTTTTCGTAATATTGGCAAGAAATTACCCAGAATTCTCAGCGATAAAACCACTTCCGTTATTTTCCTCTGCTAGAGGAATGCATTTATGCTTGCATCCCGCAAATAATACCGTACATGACGATGTCTGCATTGCGCAATATTACGCCGATTCTCCTGTTCTTCCAGTTGAATTCTTTGGTAGACTCTATCAATTCCTCTTGTCCGCGTATACAAAAAACATGATCGAAGTCTTCAAGGTCCGACATCTTGGATAAAGCAGCAAGGTACGTGGCAAGGTTTCAAACTACATTCGTTTCTCTCCTAAGTCACCTCACCAGGTAGCTTAGGAATTTCAACAATTATTATCAAATGAACAGATTTTTGAGTATGCAAAAACGTATTTGGATACAACTTTCTCAGCAGAGTACAGGCAGAGAACGACTTTTACGGTCTAATGCATTCATAGATTTGAGCCTAAGCCACAATTGTATATGGAGACTTTTACATCGCAGTACGCTGTATATTTATTAAAGGCTATCTGCTCTTAAACTGATCCTCGTCAAAACAAAACCATGTGACCCACTCACTTTTCATTGATTATGGACACCGACGTATGATGTAGAAGCAATAAGTATGCAAAAAAGTAGTTATCTTCATTTAATTAAAAATATGTCCTCTGAATATACTTGTTTTTCTTTGTGAATGAAAATAAAACATGCAAAATATTCTAAAATATACCTAATCGATAATTACAACTTAAAATAGTTTATTGCATGTACATGATGCATTTGATCCATGCTTCAGTAGATTCTGATGCAGCAAAATGGCTGAAGGTGTCGAGTCTTCTGTTGCTGCATTGCCATCTAAATTTTTAAAACACAAGCGTGGCAAACCTTTGACTAGAGGTAAAAAAAAGTTATTTTAAATGTATTTCGCAAGTTCAGTGAAAAATCTTTTGTCTTATATACTTAACACGTGCTCCCTGCCAATGTGACAGTAATTGTGGTGTGAATTGTCGAAGGATACAATTGTGTTGTTTATGTTAAGATCACTCTAAGAGCGGTTAAGGTATACCTCCAATGGTTAGAATGCCTCAGTGCTCTGGACTTCGGTTCTAAAGTGAATTTTTGTCCATGGATGCAACAACAGGGTGTAGTGAATCCTCATTTTGCAAGTACCATTTTATTTATCAATGAAGTAGGGTTTGGTCGAGATGGTATTTTCAAATAACATGATACCCATGTTTGGAGTGATGTATATTCACATACTGTACGAAGAAATGAACGAAGAACATCTACACACCTGTGAAGTATTATGTGTTGGTTCCACCATAGAGAAATATTGGAGAGCAAGAATGCTAATGGCTTCGTTGCCAAGGCCCAGCCCCACATCAGCAACATTTCTCTTTGAACATGTGGGTAGGGATATTATTCGTGTGTGATCGTCTCATTGGGCCACAACTTTCTCCCAAGAAAACCAAATGGATGGAAGAATCTTCGATTTCTGCATCATCTTCCAGAATTGCTTGAGGAAGTTCCCCTTCAGCAATGTCAAGAGTATGTGATACATGCATGATAGTGCATTGGCACATTTTGCTGTACTGTGAGACGACATCTAACATGCAAATATGACCTGTGTTGGATAGATTAAGGTGGCCTGTACCTTGGACTCCAAGATCATCTAGGGATTTTTTGGGTTCACTTTAAAAGTGTAGTGTACAGCACTCCTATTGACACAGTTGAAGAACTGGAGCAGAGAATTGTATGTGTTTGCCAAGAATTTCAGCTGTATCAAAGAGTGTTAGAATTCAAAACTCATTGCGAAGATGAGAAGTGTAATGCATTCAGTTGGAATGGCGACATTTTGATGAACACTTTTAATGGGTTTGAGTGTATGAGGGTCATACTGAAAGTCATGAGCAATATTTTTTTAACAATCGTAATATTTATTTTAGACAAACCAAGTACACAATGTTAATCTACAGACCTTTGTGCTACTTTTCAACATAGTCTCCATTTCTTTGCACACATTTTGTCCAGCGTTCTACAAGCTTGAAAATTCCCTTATGATAGAAGTCCGTTCCAGCTGCTCGAAGACACTGACGCACTGCTTTCCGAATATCCTCCAGCGTTTTGTAGTGTTTGCCTATCATCTGCTCCTTGACAGAACCGAAAAGATGGTAGTCGGAGGGTGCCAAATCGGGACTATAGGGAGGATGTGGAAGAGTTTCCCACCCAAATGTCCTGCTCTTCTCCACAGTGGCACGAGCAGTGTGAGGACGCGCGTTATCGTGTTGCAGAATGATCTTCCTTCCAGGGCGTTTGTCGTGCAATGCACGACGGAGCTTCACAAGTGTCTGGATATAGCGGGCAGCATTTATTGTTTGTCCAGGTTCAAACAATTCAACCAGAATGCAACCTTGCGCATCCCAGAAGATGCTGCCCATAACTTTCCCAACAGATTGCACTGTCTTCGCTTTTTACTTTGATGGCAAATTCAAGTGGTGCCATTCCATACTCTGGCGTTTTGTTTCAGGCTCGTAGCGATGAAACCAGTTTTCGTCACGTGTCACAATACTCGTCAAAAAATCATCACCTTCATTTCGAAATCTCTGAAGAAGGTTATGGGTGATGGTTCTTCTCTGAAGTTTGTGGTCTTCAGTCAATAAACGTGGAACCCAACGGGCACTAATTTTTCGGTAACCTAAGCTGTGAATCATTTCTTGCACTGCACTGTGTCCTACTGCAAGTTTTGTAGCGATTTCATTCACTGTGATACGCCTGTCATCTCTAATGAGCGTATCAACTCTTTCCTTATTGCAATCCGTGGAGGCAGAGCTTGGGCGACCGCTATGAGGCTCATCTTTGATACTCGTGTTCCCATCTTTAAAATGTTTCACCCATCCCCTAATACTGCTGGCACCCATGCAGGCTTCTCCGTAAGCACATTGAATATCAACAGCAGAGTGTTCCTCTTTAACAAGGAATTCAATGACAGCGCGCTGTCAAAACGAAACATCGATGTCTGCCATTTTGGAAACACTGCGTGTGGTCTCATGATAGAAGCTATGACGCCACAAAACGACAATGTTGTGGTATAAAGTATGTAGATTACGATCCTGCAGTTGTTTTTGTTACATTGTTGAAATTTGAATTTTAACAATGGGTTGCTCACGACTTTCAGTATGACCCTCGTACTATACAGTGTACTACATTATTATTCCTTTTTTACATTCACTAAAATAGAAACACCTCAATGCGATGTCAAGTGAGGTATACAATAACATATAATGTTTGTGTTACTACTTACTTATTCATTGACACTATTGAACCCATAGGTTCATGGCCGCGCGGACATAAGCTCTCCATACATCCCTATCCTGAACTAATGCTTTCCAGTCATTCCCTGTATAATCTACTATCCTCAAATCATAGTTAATGTTATTCTCCCACCTCATTCTTGGTCTACCAACTGGGCATTTTCCCTGTGGTTTTCCTACAAGAAGCTTCCATGCATATCTTTCATTCCCCATATGTGCCACATGTCCTGCCCACCACAGTCTACGAGACTGAACTGTTCTTATATCTGGCTTCCTATAAAGGCCATGTAGTTTGTTGTTATGTAGTCTTCTCCACTAGGACTATGATATCTACATGTACAAAGTGAAAGTATTCAATGTACTTGTGTACAAACAATGAAATCTGTGATGAATCGTAATCATACATTTTGCCAATTACTCGCAAATGGTTTGTTTTGGGTACCCATGTTTACTGAGAAATTGTTGCTTCTGTTATAATGTACTTTATACTGTTTTTATTTGCACTATCATTTATGATAACCCTGTAAATAAACTATGGCAAGACCGGCCTAGAAGGCCTTTGGTCTATAATTGGCTGCTGGCATCACATTCACATTAACCATATATGGACAATCATCGACCAAGTATAAGGGTTACATGGTCAGAATGTTGGCTTCCTCTGCCTTTATAGCTGGTTTTTCAACCTGTAGCTGTTATTGCAGTACCCAAATTCCTCACAATGCTGGGTGGGCAATAGTCCCATACTGGCCAAAATTCCATGAGAAAATTTCTTCCCCTGTGGGGACTTGAACCAGCACAAGTCCCGTACCTCCATACAAAGGCATCATGCCTTTATCTGTTTGGCTACAGCATGTGACACACACACACACACATATATATATATATAGTCCACTGCTGTGGTCTCGAGGTAGCATGCTGCCTTGTCACGCAGCAGGCCCGGGTTCGATCCCCGGTCGGGGCAGTTTTTCTGGGTGAGGTTTTTATCGGGGTTTTTCCTCAGCTGTAAGACAAATGTCAGGAAAACTTTAAGGCCCAAACGGTCCCCGAAATCATATGGCCATCATCCTTATCATTATCATCCTTACCATTATCATTATCATCATAATCCTTCTCCGGTGTGGAAAGCAACGGGAAGCTACCACACCTACACAATTCCCTAGTAAAGCTGCAAGCATAGCATGAAAATGCTATGATTGCAGTGAAGGACCTGCCTTCGGGCAGAATTACTGTGGATATTACGACAGACTCGTAGTCCGGGTATGTTTAATTATGTCCAAGGATGTGGGTTCATGGACGATTGAGCTCCAGACTAGTTGGGTTCAGGTTTCGGTAGAACAATAGACTTATATCTCGGGAATCCGTGAGAAAGGATGTTCACTTGGGGAAAAACAATAGGCCCGGTGTGCTGTCTTGTAATTGATCGATGCACTTTTATTTTCACTCGTTTACATTTGTCGTATTAGACGACGATTTGACAAGAAGGCTGTTGGTGGGTCAGAACTAATAATGTTTATAACACTCAACAAAGCGATGTGCCATATCTACTGGCACTCGCGTTAGTAACTTAATTTTTGCCTAGTAATGCGATGTGCCCTGCACCGGCACATTCGCTCGTTGCTACTCCTCACAACGGACTACCGAACTGACACTCTGGTTTTCGCTAAATAAAAATATTTATTATTTCTGAGTGGGCCGGCATTAGCCCCTTCCACCAAAAGTCTTAGCGTCTCACAAAAGTTTATAAGTTACACTAATTTTGATTGATAAATTATATCTTAAGGGCGTTATCGGGGGTGTTAAACTTAGACGTTTGTGGCCTCATTCCCCTCCCTTTAAATTAGTTGCACCCTAATATAATATTTCCAGGGTTGACCAAATAAGAGTGATCTTTAATATAGGGCGGCTTTCTTTGTCGTCATCTACCTTATCCCACCAAAGAAGTCACCCGCTGTTAGCGACATGTCCTAGTTAAAATTGGTTTGGGGATAACTCTTTCCACAAGTTAACCTAGGAAAATCCAATTGCTTGTTTGCGACTTCCCAGCCTTTTGTAAGAAGTTTTTGGGCTTAGCATTGTTAAAACAAGTTAATAATAGTGCAGTCTTGTAAGTCCTCTTAACAAAGGAAACTGCAGACTTTTTCTCCATTGTATAAGGGCTTACGGTTCCATTGTATGATGTTTACTAATTTCGTTCGCTACAATAGCAAGGGTCCAGGTCTATGACTGGCGCTAATTGCTTGATACTAGTGTTTTATTTATTGCTTATGCAATTATTTTGTGGTAGGTTATATCATTTTAAATTTGTTACCATTGAATTCCTGTTTTAATTCCAATTCATTTGAATATAAATATGCCCTACTTCTGATAATAATTAAGGGTTCATAGATTATTCACCCTTGATGAAAGTACTTATTTTCTGAAATAAGAGGCTGAGCGAATGACTTGCCACAATATATATATATGTATATACACACACACACACACACACATACATACATATATAGTTTTTTAGTTAAAACTAAGTACAGAATACAGCAAAAAAAAAATTACAATTAGAGATAAAAGTAAGCTAAAAATTGTGATAGAAACATTATGGATCCTGCAAAAAAAGCTATGAACGATGGTAAAAACAGAATTGTAACTTTTATGGGAATGTTTGTGTTACCAGCTGGTCATGATACCCCACTCTGTATCGCTGCCTCCAGTTCCATCATTAAAGCAAACATAACCTGACTTCAGATATATTTCTTAACTTAAGCTAAATGTAGTTAACATATCGCCCCCTAGCCGAACATAATCATTGTAATAAAATATAATATACTTCAAATATTTACCATAATTTTAAAATAAAGTTGAACATAGTAGCAAATGAATAGATGATTTTTTTTATATAAACTAAATACAAGCTCGCACCTTAACTGAGTGGTTAAGCCAGGAAGCCTTGGTGCAGAGCTATAGGACCGGTGCCCACGCAGCATTGTGAGGCATTTGGGTAGCTACAATAAGTAGCAGTTCCATGTTGAGAAAACCAGCTATAACAGCTGGGGACTTGACATGCTGACCACATGTCACCCCTACACTGGCTAGATGATCATCTACCTCTGTGATTGACACATGTGGATGTGAGGCCAGAAGTCAGCTGGTAGGCTAAGGGACTTCTAGGTCTGTCATGCCATGAAAAAAAATACAAGCTCTGTAATAGTCCATACCTTAGGTATAGATAATATATATTGGATTGTTTCCAACCCAAGTCTGTGGTAACAGAGACTGTATGATAATGTAAAGAGAGATAATCATAGTTTGTGACCTGTTGCTGTATAGTTTGTAACCTGTGGTCCGTTCTAACATACATCGATAATCATTTGCTTTATCATAGACAAAACTCACTAAATGAATCTTATGCAAATACATCAGTAATTTAGGATAGATCATATAATATTCGTATTATGCCAGTATTCTTGATTGCTTGCATAGCAGAATGAGTCTTAACGAACATGAGATTTAGACTTGAAACTTTGCACTTGCAGTTTGGTATTATGGAAGAGACAATAGTTTTTAACAATCATAATATTTATTTTAGACAAACCAAGTACACCATGTTAATCTACAGACCTTTGTGTCACTTTTCAACATAGTCTCCATTTCTTTGTTCACATTTTGTCCAGCGTTCTACAAGCTTGAAAATTCCCTTATGATAGAAGTCTGTTCCAGCTGCCCGAAGACACTGACATACTGCTTTCCGAATATCCTTCAGCGTCTCATAGCGTTGGCCTTTCAGCTGCTCCTTCACAGAACTGAAAAGATGGTAGTTGAAGGGTGCCAAATCAGGACTGTAGGGAGGATGTGGAAGAGTTTCCCACCCAAATGTCCTAATCTTCTCCACAGTGGCATGAGCAGTGTGAGGACGCATGTTATCGTGTTGCAGAATGACCTTCCTTCTGGGGCGTTTGTCGTGCAATGCACGACGGAGCTTCACAAGTATCTGGATATAGAGGTCAGCATTTATGGTTTGTCCAGGTTCAAGGAATTCAACCAGAATGCAACCTTGTGGATCCCAGAAGACGCTGCACATAACTTTACCAACAGATTGCACTGTTCCCTATTAGGTTCGTCTTCCGGGCATATAGGCCGTGGTCCAGTCGTTCTTCTACTCGACGTTTCGTCTACTGCTGCGGTAGACATCATCAGGAGATACTGCGTGCTCTCTGTGAACTCCTCAACAGTCGGCTGCAGACTGGCTGGTCGTTGGAAACTCCCTCCCTATTTATAGGCATGCCCCTGGTGGAGAGACGGTTTTCTGCACGGTCCGTGTTGCGTGCTGTTTTGTCCAGGCTGTCGCTAGCAGAAGTCATAGGCTTCGTTGTTGTATTGTGCAGTGCCGGGATCCAGATTTTGTTTATCTTCATGGTTTCTTCTTTTTTGTTAAAGGAATTTTTGTGTTTATATATTTCAATGGCTTCTCTGTATTATTCCTTTAACAAAAAAGAAGAAACCATGAAGATAAACAAAATCTGGATCCCGGCACTGCACAATACGACAACGAAGCCTATGACTTCTGCTAGCGACAGCCTGGACAAAACAGCACGCAACACGGACTGTGCAGAAAACTGTCTCTCCACCAGGGGCATGCCTATAATAGGGAGGGAGTTTCCAACGACCAGCCAGTCTGCAGCCGACTGTTGAGGAGTTCACAGAGAGCTCGCAGTATTTCCTGATGATGTCTACCGCAGCAGTAGACGAAACATCGAGTGGAAGAACGACTGGACCACGGCCTATATGCCCGGAAGACGAACCTAATAGGGATCAAGACGCCAGCCGTGAAAGCCTACAGTTATACAGATTGCACTGTCTTCGCTTTTTTCTTTGATGGCAAATTCAAGTGGTGCCATTCCATACTCTGGCGTTTTGTCTTAGGCTCATAGCGATGAAACCAGTTTTCATCACGTGTCACAATACTCGTCAAAAAATCATCACCTTCATTTCGAAATCTCTGAAGAAGGTTATGGGTGATGGTTCTTCTCTGAAATTTATGGTCTTCAGTCAATAAACGTGGAACCCAACGGGCACTAACTTTTCGGTAACCTAAGCTGTGAATCATGTTGCACTGCACTGTGTCCTACTGCAAGTTTTGTAGTGATTTCATTCACTGTGATATGCCTGTCGTCTCTAATGAGCACATCAACTCTTTCCTTGTTGCGATCCATGGAGGCAGAGCGTGGGCAACCGCTACGAGGCTCATCTTTGATACTCGTGTTCCCGTCTTTAAAATGTTTCACCCATTTCCTAACACTGCTGGCACCCATGCAGGCATCTCCGTATGCACATTGAAGTCTTGGGTGAATGTCAACAGCAGATTTTTCCTCTTTAACAAGGAATTCAATGACAGCACGCTGTCAAAAACGAAACATCGATGTCTGCCATTTTGGAAACACTGCATGTGGTCACATGATAGAAGCTATGACGCCACATTAACATGACAGTGTTGTGGTATAAAGTCTGTAGATTATGATTCTGCAGTCGTTTTTGTTATGTTGTTGAAATTTAACAATAGGTTGCTCACGACTTTCAGTATGCCCCTCGTAGTTTAGTCTTATGTAATTTGTGCATGATGAAATAAGTAACAAAACCGTTAATTTCTTTGATAATACCATTTTAGTTATTTAAATAGAGAATTGTAAAGGTTTTATTAGAATATGATTTTTAAAGTTTGTATATTTGATAGTGCCCCAAGAGGTCATTGTTGTTACAGTAAAAAGTAGAGTTTCCCACCATATACTGTGTGACATAGGTTAGAGTGCCCACTGTGCCCTCTCAACTGGCAAAGCCATAAGTATCATTTAACGAGCATATAGAAGGGACTAGAGATAAAGTAGCTAGGGAGAAAGGTAACGTTACATGGTCAAGGATTAAAAAATTTCTGTGGGACTGTGATTTGCTACATAATATTACATCCATAAGAGGATAGATTTGCTGATTATGTACACTTGACAAAAAAAAAATGAGCGGCTTCAAAATGCAGAGCCCCTGTTATGACCCACTGTGCATGCTCAAAGAGCTAAAGCTGTGGTTCACGAGGTAACACATTGTTAAATATTTTAAATATGCTGAATTTGTTTTTATTGGACTTAAATACTTAAAGTTACAGTGCAGGAGACATGTTTCTAGATATTTTAGAGTTTTTGATGTAATTACAATATTACTCGAATTGCGACATTTCAAATAAAGTTCAACTTTCGTGCATAGTGTAAAAGTAAATAAGACAACCAGGATTTACATGGCTAGTATCCAATGTTCAAGTAGTGTAGATCATTAATTGGTTTAACGAGTATATGTGAGAGCCAGAGTTCAAATCTCTCGACAATGATTTTTTATTTGTTTTCCCACAAAATACATCCCATAAAATTTAATTCCAGCCATGTAATCTACGTCCACTTTACACTATTTTAAGTAATATCCCTGCCTTTGTAAACTCTGTAACACTATTTAGCTACCGGTATAAATTTAAAATGTGTGCAGTACCATATTTTAATAATAATGCTATAAATTTATGTAATAAAAAATAAAATAGCTTCATATGTTTATGTAATTATTTATTTATTACGTATTAGTGAGGAAAAAAGTTTTACCCTTCAATTAAAATATTTAGTTTATATAGGTTAAGTCCAGCCTAATAATAGCCCATAGATGATGAAAAATAATAATAATAATAATAATCATCGATGCAAGTATTAGACCATGTGGCCAGTTACGGTCTCGAAGAGGAATTTTCCATCCAGTGCTTTTTGGACATCCCAGTGATCTTTTGCCTTGGGGGCACTAACGAAGCATGGCTTTTTGAATTCTATGAGTTGGCATTCATTGAAAAAGGGCTTTCCAGATGTTCTGGTAGTTTTGTATATGGTGGAGAATGGGTTCTAAATCCACCTTTTTAATAATTTCATTTCTTTTATGGTCCCATTTTGTATACCTGCTGTAAGGTGCATAAATCACATTTCATTTGCTGTTATTCGGCTTTCATCTCTCCTTCGTATTACCCATGCTTCACTACCATATCTTAATACTGGTCTTGTGAGAACCTTATAGAGCTATAATCTTGTGTTCTTTCGTACTAAAGAAGTTTTCGTTATACTGTTTTTATCCCCATTGTTTTTTGTGAAATTTGTGATTTTCTTTGATATATCAGCTTCATCTTGAAATGTTAAATTATAATCTAAATAAATAAATAAATTTACTCATTCTAAAATTTCATCGTCAAAAACAATTTTGCTAGTTATAGGGTATTTCCCACAAAAGGCCATCACTTTAGTTTTCTTTGTATTGACTTCCATTATGTACCTTTTTTGCAATTATATTAAAATTGTGGATACAGGGTGCTCTAAGATTCCTCTTACAAACTTCTAGGACTTGTAGAGGGGACTGAGTTGATAATATTTAGAATTGGAAAACATGTTCAGAAACTTATCGTTTCTGTGCTATAGCCATTTGGAAACATGCTTTTAACGCGACCACTTTTACAAGTAATTTATTACGAGGCGTGACACAGTACATCAGTTGTTTTACAATTCAACTCATTAATAACAAAAGGAACAAAATGGAAACTAAATCATTTTTCACAAACACTTTTGTTTACAGTTAAACTTAAACTGTTTTTGTCCTTTTGAAATGATGGTTAAGATTCAGATTCACTACAAGTGTGGTTCGATGCGGTGACCAGCAACTTCATTGCACACATTGTACCTACGAATGATGTTTTGGTAAATGTGCTGTCACACCTGGTGTATCTGCAGTCTCTCCTGCAGCAATCACAACTCGCGCCATCAGATCTTCTTCTGTCTCTACAGGAGTGTCATAAACCAAACTCTTCATACGACCCCAGAGGAAAAAGTCTAATGGAGTCAAATCCAGTGATCATGGAGGCCATGCAGTTGGACCACCTCGGCCTTTCCATCTTTGTTCGAATCATCAGTCCAGATGTTCCTGAACATGAAGTGAAAAGTGAGGGGGTGCACCATCATGCTGAAACCACATGTCTTGACGGACGTTCAATGGCACAGTATCCAACAACACACCCAATGCTTGTTGTAGGAAGATCAACTAGATGGGACCTGTTAACCTGGATGGAAGCATGTATGGTCCAATCACATGACCATCCAGAATACCTGCTCGCTCACACATTAATTGAAAATCTGTGTTGGAATCCCTGAACAAGCGTGGCATGAGGGTTTTCGTCTGCCCAGACATGGCTGTTTCGTAATCCCTAGTAAATATACATTCATCTGTGAAGAGAATGCGCCATGGAAATAGAGGCTCGTTGATGCAGCGGTGCAGAAACCACATATACAGAACTCAACGCATGTAGCAAAATCTGCTGTCAGTAGTGAATGTACCCTTTGGAGGTGGTATACATGTCATTGTTGTTCATGCATAACATTCCAGACGGTGCTAGGAGCAACATTCATTACACACGCAATTGCTCGTGTACTCGACGGGTTCCCTTCAATTTGATGCAGTATGGCCTCTTCCAATTCAGGAGTGTGGCATCTCCTTGGAGCACCACAGTCATTCCTGCTGGCAATGAAGGTACCCTTTTCTGGAAGTCGTTCCATAATTATAACAAAAAGGGTATGCGATGGAGTCGGACGTTGTGGAAAATGATCTTGATAAAGGCAACGAACAGCTCTTCCATTACCTCGAGCTTCACCATACAGAATGATCATGTCGGTGTATTCAGCAAAAGTATACTCAACCCTGTTGCTCTAACACTGAAAGACACATGAATGAGGCTCAAACCAGCTCTGAGAGGTAGCATAAAAGTCGATTGACATCATGTGATTCGACGTAAGCGCCCCTCAACGTGTAACTCTTCAGGCGGACAAATCGTGAAGCTGTTACTTGTTGAAACATATGACATATGTTCGGGCAATGCTGTTTTCAAACAGCTGTAACACAGAAATGGTAAGTTTCTGGACATGGTTTCGAATTCTAATCTACAAGTCTGAGAAGTTTGTAAGGAGAATTTTAGAGCATCCTGTAGAAATACTCTAAACCCATATCTTGGAACAAGGGAGGTTTAATCGGGTTGGGATTTGTAAGGATTAATTTTGTTACTTGAGATTCTTGGGTACCACGGCTAGTCAGGTTCGTTTAGGTTCGGCTAGGATCGGTGAGACATAAGAAACTTCTCAGGACCAACACTTGTCTGGGCAATTCTATCGAGAATAAATGACATATATCATTCAGAAGCTATTATTTAATGACAAAAAGGCACTACAAGTTCACTGGACAAGTTGATCGGGTTGACGACCTTAATATTGTAAGACGATTACTTGTCTTCTGTTTTCTTAATTGTATAATGACTTGTAATTACTCGATTTACTACGATATCTCTAGTAGTTTGCAAATAATTGGCGACGTTGCCTATCACAATACTATTATCTCAGTGATTTAGATAAAAAAATTCTAGTTCTCCCATCACCGGGATATTAACTTATTATCCCACTGGATAATTTATTACATAAGATCTCTCTATAAAGAATTTACTATTTTCACTCTTTCCCTGCAGTGAACTCTATCTATCTTCACCCTTTCCCTGTGGTGAACTTCAATATTCGCCCTCTCCCAGAGGACAACTCACTTTCTTCACCCGCTCCCAGGGGTGAACTCTATACTCGCCCTCTCTCTGAGGACAACTCTATACTCGTCCTCTCCCTGAGGACAACTAACTTTTTCTCTTGTGTAATCCACAAGGAAGACAATTACCCCCTCTCGTCTTTCAGTACTAAGGTGGTCATCCCCCTTTTACATAAATTATCACTGGTATTGGTCGGACAGATATTTCGTCATGGATGTCGTAATTTGGCTGTGATTGGTTCTGACGTCATTGATGTATCGTCCTATTTTATACTAATTGTACAGTGGGCCTTAGTGTCTGTTTTCTCAGAGTTCGTTCACCTGACGCTAACTCCCTAGCTTCGCTTGCCTCCTTTTTTTTACTCATCGCGTGGCTTCATAGGATTTTAGCAATTAGAGTGTTTGTGAAGTATTTTCCCAGTCGTTAATATTCCATTTAACTTTTACTGTCCAATGTTTTGGATTAGCTACCCTCTGGAAGCTCTTCACAAAGACTCGAGTCTAAATCCCTGCGAACAATACCTTTGGTGAAGATTTCTATCTTATTGTAATATCATCAAGTGGCTGTCTAGTGCCTAGTAAAAACATGAGTTACATGTACCCATTTAATTAGTTTATTCAAGATGAATTTACTCTTTGATAGTAATAATATTCGATACTCGCATGATAGCTCATTGATGATGTTATAATTGTAATTCTTATGTCACCCTGGTGAAAATGAGTCCTCACTCGATATGTGTACTACGTACCGTTCGATTTTACCCTCTTACTTGATTCATCTACTTGGGGAATTCTTTATCGAAGTTGTCCCTCAGTGAAATATAGGCTAGGGCCTAAATGAACTGTCACAATCTGTTGGAGCTATTAATACCAAATCATCTGCAAAAATCAGGGAGTCTATTTTTAGGTTTCCATTAATTTGAATAAAAATAATAATAAATAATAATACTTAAAAATAATTAGTTCGTTTTTTCTTTAAGAGTGGACAGAATAAAATAGAAAGCATTGTAACAATTAAAAAAATTAACCTCATCAGGAATCAAATCTGTGACCTCTTGCATATGAAGCAAGTCATAATGCACTGAGCTAAGCGTTCGATGGCTTGCTGTGCATAAAAGAATGCCCTTCATTGGAGGAATGGGAATGTATTACAGCCCTACTGTGCCATTAGTTTACTCATGTGAATCGTGCGTTAAAACTTGAAATGTTCGAGATCAAGAGTCCGCTCTGGAGATTCACTGACACAAAAGAATGATCTGTGCATTGTGTTCATTAAATATAAGTTAAAAAATTTGTTTTCTTTTTTTATCATAGAGTGCTTAAATTATGAACCTTTAAGATTGGAGTTTTATTCTTAAATCAGTGTGCATGTGTGAGTGTAATCTCCAATCCCCACCATTGAATCTTTTGTGCCTTGGGTTCCCAATTCTGGGGATTATTGACATTAGGTAATCTATTTTTTTATTTAAACACCACTTTAACAGAAGATTCTATGTAATATTAAATTAATATGCTTCATACCTCACCTCATATCCAGAAATAATATTAGATGATATGAAAACCGAAGAAAAAATTTTCATTAGAAATGAATGTGGAAAAATAATAGAAGAAATTAAATTTGAATTTGTTCTTAAATTTAATCTCATAGTGATTTTTTCCTGTAAAAGTTCAATTCTATGTAACATTATATACATAATAATGATGACTATGTCTTTATTTTATCTGGCAGAGTTACGGGCTTAAAATGGACTTGTCTACCAATCAACCAGATTAGAATAATTTACAGTAGTCTTATAACTAAGTTATATACTTAAGTAAAATCATTGTGAGAATAAAACAGTAATTTGATATTTCAATTACTAGTACAATTAGTTACTGAAATATCAATTTCCTATTTTATTCACCCAACACCCATGAATATGGAACATTCAGTTCATTACAAGAATTGTAAAAATGGACATGGTTCTAAACCGACCATGTGTTAATTTATTTAAAATTTAATAAATGAAAGATCCAAAATAAGAAAGGCCATAGCCAGCTAAGTTAGGGGGGTGAGCGGCCCCAACGCGTGTTGTTCCAAATTTTGGCCGAAAAGTTGCATCTGATGGGTTACAAACTCACACCAAATTTCAACCCTGTAACTGCACTAGGAACAAAGATAAAAATACAACTAGCATTTTTGTGAAGATTTTTTTTTCCCCAGGATCTACTGGATCGATTTTTATGAAAAAAATATATGTTGCAAATATATTCAAGGCAATTCACAGCAAGAATCGAGAACTTAATCCCTCGAACGTAACTACCTGAAAAATTATTTTAGTTTTCGTGATTTTTTTTTTCGGTCACTCGCTCACGAGATACAGTTACGAGTGTTTTTCTATTAGACAATCGGACCTCTTTCTACAACATATAATTTTTCCAAGTCGATCGAAGAGGTGGAGCATAGTAAAAAAAATTAAAATACATTTTTTTGCACATTTTATCTAAATTTTATTAAGATTCCTTACAATATAATTATACTTTCGATCAATTTTTGGTGCTGTGTTATTTACGTTACTGGCCGTTGAAGATTTTTCAGTGCCTCCCTTAATCATCGTCGCTATCATCATTGATGATGGCAGTTGTATTCTTCTTTGCGAACAATTTACTCAGAATCGCAGCTGGTCGTAAAATCTTGGACAAATATCTTCCATGTGCCAGGTAATATATGATTGCAGCTACATGAGAACAGCAACCGACAGTCTTCCTCATATTGGCGCATTCACAATAATGTTGGTACATATCTGTTAATGGTATAATCAAACAGAGATATCAACTCCTTGATAAAAAATTAGATGATAAAATGCTTCCAAAAGTGGGTAGTTACTTTAGAATCGCATAATTTCTGCATAATAAGTTTTGAAAGCGTTTCACATCCGTTGCAGAATGTGCAGATGAAATCTTAGAGAGAATGAAAATTCAGAACAGTGTCGAAAATACGTTAGCGATTGAGGTCGAAGAAAAAGGATGGCTTTGTAAGAAAAGATCTTTTCAAAGTATTTCATGAGAGGATCTACTAGATTTTCCGGAAATGACTGTGAGAGAACTAAAATTCTGTTCACCGGGTCATACCAGTTTTCAGAGGCCATATCATATCTTGCAGAAATGATCGACGAAGCTGGGAACGTAAATATACAATTCGTCAAAGATAAATCACTCGTGATGAAGCTTCAAGTTCAGTCTTGCCACATATCCAGGAAGGTTTATTACTGCTTCGTTGAATATACCCCTCACAGTATTGGCACAAAAGAAATCACAAGACATTATTGTGAATGCGCAAATGGGAGGAGGACTATCGGTTGCTGTTCTCCTGTAGCTACAATCATATATTACCTGGCATATGGAAGATATTTGTCCAAGATTTTACGACCAGCTGCGATTCTGAGTAAATTGTTTGCAAAGAAGAATACAACTGCCATCATCAATGATGATAGCGACGATGATTAAGGGAGACAGTGAAAATCTTCTCGGCCAGTAACGTAAATGACACAGCACCAAAAATTGATCGAAAGTAAAATTATATTGTAAGAAATCATAATAAAATTTAGATAAAATATGCAAAAAAAATTGTATTTTAATTTTTTTAACTATGCTCCACCTCTTTGATCGACTTGGAAAAATTATATGTTGTAGAAAGAGGTCTGATTGTCTAATAGAAAAAAACTGGTAATTGTATCTCGTGAGCAAGTGACCAAAAAAAATCACGAAAACTAAAAAAAATTTTTTTTCAGGTAGTTACGTTCGTGGAATTGCATTCTTGATTTTTGCTGTGAATCGCCTTGAATATATTTACAACATATATTTTTTCATGTCCCGTGCCGTAGCCGAGTGGTTAAGGCAGGAAGCCTTGGCGCAGAGCTATGGGTCTTGCGCTGGTTCGAGTCTCCATGGGGGAAGAAATTTTCTCATGGTATTTCGGCCAATATGGGACCGGTGCCCACCCAGCATCGTGATGCATTTGGGTAGCTACAATAAGTAGCGGCTCCAGGTTGAGAAAACCAGCTATAACGGCTGGGGACTCGACAAGCTGACCACATGTCACCCCTACACTGGCTGATTATCATCTACCTCTGTGATTGACACATGTGGATGGGAGGCCAGCAACCAGATGGTAGGCTAAGGGCCTTGTAGGCCTGTCGCGCCAGGAGTATATTTTTTCATAAAAATCGGTCCAGTAGATCCTGAGAAAAAGAATTTTCACCAAAAATACTAGTTGTATTTTCATCTTTGTTCCTAGTGCAGCTACAGGGTTGAAATTTGGTGTGAGATTGTAACCCATCGGACACAACTTTTGGCCAAAATTTGGAACGATTACGCATGGGGGCCGCTCACCCCTAACTCAACCGGCTCTGGCCTTTTAATGAAATTAAAATTACTATAGTAAATTCATGATATGTACAGAGTGGAAGTAAACCCTTGAAAGTGAATGTAAAAACTGAATTCATTCACGAGATACTATTTTTTTTAAAGGCTGTTGAATTTTTAGTACTATTTTTTTTAAAGGCTGTTGAATTTTTAGGAAAACAAAATCTAAACATATCACTTTCAGATGAATCAAGAATGTTCCATTAAGTTGTAAAATGTCGATTCCTTATACAGTGTGTCTCAAATTGATGTATACACTCTTTATAAACATTTCTCAGCAACGAAATGAGACAGAAATAAATTTTCACTTGTTTATGATCCAGAAGGAACTGGAAAGCAAAGCAACATGTTCAACATTCTTCATGTGTTTATAAACAAACACGGTGGTGAAATTATTTGATGAATGCAAGTGGTTACTAAAGTATATTGGAGAATGGAGAATGTTGTTAAAATTAAACGATGTTGGGAGAGTTGAATTTGGTACACCACCACCAACAAGAGTAACAATAACAAGAATCCGAGGCAAGTTTGAAGTCGATGGAATGGTGCAAGATGTGTTGAAAGGTCGGTGCAGAAGAAAGAGAAGTTCCACTGATAATGAGAGTGCTGATGCAGTCATGCAAGATTTGCATGATCCCAAAAGAAGTCATTGAGGCAATGTTCTCATGTCCAGTGTTCATCAAATTGGTTAGCTACAGTAAGTAATGACTCTGGGTAGTGAAAACCAGCTATAATGGTTGGGGGATCCGACATGTAAACCACATGTCACTTCTACACTGGCTGGATAATTGTTCACTTCAATGATTAACTCGTGGATGTGAAGCTGGTTGGTAGGCCAAGAGCCTTTTAAACTTGTCGTGCCTTGGACTTTGGTTTTAATTTTATCTTAATTTATTAATCCATTGTTAGCAAGAAATTATCAAGCAAGAGGAAGACGTGATGTTGGAAGACCTAGAAGACGTTGGGCTGATGCATTATGAAGTCGGAACGGGCAATTGCCTAATCCCTGGAGTGATGATGATGATGATGAATTTATTATTCAACACATTTAAGGTTTAAAATAGTTTAATCTTAAACTTAAAAAGTTAATAAGAAGAACTCAGTCTAACTTTTAGGGTCGTATCTGTGAACGCATTAGGCCATAAAAGGCGTTCTCAGCTTGCACTCTGCTGGGAAAGTTGCATCCAAAGACGATTTTGCATACTAAGCTACCTGGCAAGGTGACTTTGCAGAGAACGAATCGTGAGCAACCCGATGGGAACCGATGTACTTTGAAACCTTGCTGCTTTATCCAAGATGTCGGACCTTGAAGACTTCAATCATGTTTTCGGTATACGCGGAGAAGAGGAATTTGATAGTCTACCAAAGAATTCAACTGGAAGAACAGGAGAATCGGCATAATATCGCATGATGCAGACGTCGTATACGGTTTTATTTGCGGGACGTAAGCGTAAATGCATTCCTCTAGCAGATGAAAATAATGGAAGTGGTTTTATCGCTGAGAATTCTGGGTAATTTTTTACCAATATTACGAAAAAACTACCTTCATGCATGACCAGTCAGTGACTTGCTAATTCAAACTTTGTACGTTCTCACAGAAAACTCAGCTCACCAGAGACTAATGTATTTGCATGCGGCCCTTATTTTAGTTATTGTCTAGCTTATTAGTTAGGGAAAAATTTTAAGATTGCTCAGTTTTAAACTAAATATTAAATACATTTTTTTTAATGATGTTTTTATTATTGATTTAACATTTCTCACTGAAAGATAAATTATATTTGAAGAGAAAAATTTTCGCCTAGACCGAGACTCGAACCCGGGACCTTGGCTTTCCATGCCAAGTGCTCTACCAACTGAGCTACAGAGGCGAGTTACGATTTAGACGCAAATTTTTCTCTCATATACGTTGTAATTCCCTATCGCCAAATGCTTTTGAAACCATTGCTTCTATCTTTGCAAATGGTGGCTTCTTAGTTAAGAAGACATTTATTGGGAATTTAAGATTACTTTATAAAGCTGGTAAGGCTTCTAATGATGTTTTTATTATTGATTTAACATTTCTCGCCTCGGTAGCTCAGTTGGTAGAGCACTTGGCCCAGAAAGCCAAGGGTTCGAGTCTCGGTCTAGGCAAAAATTTTTCTCTTCAAATACATTTTTTTTTCATTGATGAAAACTATAAAATCTTGGAAGGAACTATTTTATGACCTTTTCTTGGTAATAACCTAATAACTGTGTCTTGTATAAAATACAAATTCTGGTTAAGATGGTATTAGACTATTATGTGTTAAGAATTTAGACTCACCTCATATTTTCTTATATTTCTTGCAGACGGTTTAATCACGCCATTGTGATATTGTTGATGCATCTCTCATATTTTCTTATATTTCTTGCAGACCGATTTGATCACGCCTTTCCCTGATATTGTCGATGCATCTTAAGTTGTATCGACAATATCATTAAGGTGTGATGAAACCGGTCTGCAAGAAATAAAAGAAAAATATGAGGTGAGTCTAAATTCTTAACTCATAATAATTAAAAGAAACCTCGTAGTGTTACTTCCTTCAAATATTAAATGATATTAGATATTTTGTTTGAGGGATGATGTTGCTGGTGCCAGCATATAGTTTGTATTTGATAAGCTCCGAGGGCACTGTTATCCTTAATGTTGCTTTTCAATGGAAGAAGATACACAACATTTATATAAATATATATTCTTGAAGCTTGAAATAAAACGACTCAGAGGAAAAATTGTTGGCTCTTTCATGACCATATTTGAATAGGAACACTAATAACCTGAGTTGTTAAGGAGTATTGTTAAATATGTACACATGTTTGTTGGTTGTTATGTATGTATTTCGTCTTTAGTCTTTTTTACTAATTCTCTTATTTTCAGATTTAAATTTAAACTTTGTGTTACAGGTATCGTCCCCTAAAAGCAAATAAAGAAGAACTAAAATCCATAATTGAGGATTTTATAGTTTCGCAAGATTATGACAAAGCTTATAGTCGGTTAATGAGCGGTGAATGGATGCCTCGTGGGCCACACTTGAAAACAAAACAACAACAACAGAGGCTCGGCGAACATGTATGTTGAACATTTATTGTAACTATTTTTTTTTAAATAAATCTTTTATAGTTTTTTTTAATTAAAAAGTTGTATATTATATTAAATTAATGTTGGGAAGTAAACATTATGCGGTATAATCATTAACATTCATCCGAGAACATTTTGTTTAAACAACTCACCTCATAGGATTCATGCTTCCATGATACCGTGGTTTCAAACACAGAAGAGAAGCTAAACTTTTAAAACAAGTAGAGAAGCCTTTGAAATTGACAGTTTGGGAGAAAATATACATTCAGAAACATAAAGATAGATCAATGAATTTTGATATCCATAACGAAATTACTTTGATTTCGAAGTTCATAAATTCAACCATAGATGGCAGCACTGAAGATGGCGACGATAGAACAGTTGACGGCCGAAGAATTTCGTCAGAGTTATGGCTGAGGATGAACACGACTGTGTTTGAAACTGCGGTATCATGGAAGTATGAACCCTATGAGGTGAGTTGTTCAAACAAAATGTTCTCCAATGAATTTTAGTTGCATATTATATTTGAAGAGAAAAATAATATAATTAAAATAACCTCAAAATATAACTTCCTAAAATTAAAGAAAAATACATGCTCAGACTGGGGTTAGAACCCAAGACCTTTCGCTTTCTATGTGAATGTTCTATCAACTGAGCTTCCTGAGCGATTGGTTGTGGGTTCAAACTACAGTCTGAGCATATATTTTTCTCTTCAAATATAATTTATCTTTCATTGAGATGTATTAAATGAATAATAAAAACATAAAAAGGAGTATCTAGTATCTGTGAAGTGTTATAATATACAAACAGTGAAGCCCTCATTTGTATACAATCTCGAGGTAGCATGCTGCCTTGTCACACAACGGGCCGGGGTTCGATCCCTGCTCGGGGCAGGTTTTCTGGGTGAGGTTTTTATCAGGGTTTTTCCTCACCTGTAAGACAAATGTCAGGAAAACTTTAAGGCCCAAATGGTCCCCGAAATCGCATGGCCACCATCATCATCATCTTTCATCGGTGTGGAAATCAACAGGAAGCTACCCCACCTACAATTCCTTAGTAAAGCTGCAAACATAGCATGAAAATGCTATGATTGCAGTGAAGGACATGCCCTCGGGCAGAATTACTGTGCATGGATGGATTTTGATACAGAATTGAATAATTAAATATATTTTACATTGTCATGCTCTCTACATATGTATTGATCTTAAAATAGCTGTTATAGTCTGAGAAAAGGAATTTTGAGTCATCAATTAGATTGGCTCTATGCTTCTTTCCTTTACCTGCCATACATTATACTTAAACTACTTGCAAACCCTATCACATGTGCAAATGGCAAATTACATCTCCAACACAGATTTCACGTGAGGCGTGCAGAGGATTAAGGAACCTGTACAAATTCATTCTCATGATATGTCCCTTCCAGTTCTGCTAATATCTGAAGACATACTCCAGGACTGTTGTATAATTTATTTTCTTATCAGATAAACACTTAAAATTCTAATAAAAAAAGTAGTTTTTTTGGAGCTATAACAATTGCCAGATCAACAACACTGTTTAACATAAACAAATGAAATGATGAGAATGTGTTACTTTCTCATGAACGGTTTACCAACCCCTGTTTTCACCTGCAAAACCAATTCAATGCTATAACAATTGCCAGATTGACAACACTGTTTAACATAAACATATGAGATGATGAGAATTTGTTATGTTACATTCACATGAACAGTTAACAACCTCTGTTTCTAATTAATTTTGAGTTGCTTTTTGACTCACCTCATATTTCTTGACTCCCATGCAGACCCAGGTTTTGTCACTGCATTTGTGACATTCTCAATGCAACACCACGATCACTACTCCCATGCAGACCCAGGTTTCATCACTGTATTTGTGACATTCTCAATGCAACACCACGATCACAAATACAGTGACGAAACCCGGGTCTGCATGGGAGTAGTGATCTTGGTGTTGCATCGAGAATGTCACAAATACAGTGATGAAACCTGGGTCTGCATGGGAGTCAAGAAATATGAGGCGAGTCAAAAAAAAAACTCAAAATTAATTAAAATAAACCTCATAGTGTTATTTCCTACCTACATAACTTAACCTCTGTTTCTACCTGCAAAACAGCTTGGGTCAGATCCTTGTACAACATATGTCAAAAGTTTGTATCAGTTTTTATGGTAGGACTACTAAGACTATGTATATACTGGTAATGTTACTTTCAGTATCAGAATTAAGTGCTGGATGGATTACTATTTATTATCCGTCCGGCTTAACTTTGCAAGAAATTTGTAGAAAGAGACAGCTGTGCTCGCCTCTCTCACTCGCACCAGTGTTGTCAGTGTTTTTTTCACCAGATGTTAATAGGGGTAAGGAGGAAGACGAAAACTGACAACAGGGTGGGTTCTTTCTTTTGTAACTGAGCAAAAGCAGTCAAAATATGCCTCTGGTCCATCTTTATTAGATCCTGTGTTGAGAAATACACTAATAACATTGTGAGTTTATTTCTTTATATCTGTGGTTTATATGACTGTATTGTTTTCTGAAATGAAAACATTAGATTCCACTACCCACATTTTCTTACTGATTGGCGTAACCATAATTTGTTAAAAATTCAAAACAACTTTTATTTTGTTATATATCATATTTACTTACAAAATGGACATACCTCAGTTTTCCTTTGAAATTAGAAAGTTACCGCTTAATATAAGCATCTTATTTTTAACAAAAACTGTTTCAATAATTCATATTTAAAACTGTCAAAATTGGAGGAACTGCTTATGTTTCTTGCATATCATTTCCCATTATGGTATTTATTCAATTTTATTCTTTATATATGTTATATTGATGCTAGCTATCCTTAGTCAACTTTGTATATGTGAGATAATCAATATATCAATTGTATTCACTATTGGCACTAATACATGATGTTTCAAAAGTCATGATCCACAAAGTAAAAATGAGGAAAAAGCAAAAAAAAATTCCAGAAAACATGGCCTCGCTGAATACAAAGAGCTGATTAAAACGGTCTTATTCTATGTTGGGGGTCATGTAAGAAGCTTGGTGGTCACTTCTGATATTGACACATTTCAGAAATTACAGTTCATCATCATCATCATCATCCATGCAAGTATTAGGCCATGTGGCCTGTTACGATCTCGGAGAGGAATTTTCCATCCAGTGCTTTTTTGGACGTCCCAGCGATCTTATGCCTTGGGGGCAGTAGCGAAGTATGGCTTTTGGAATTCTATGAGACAGCATTCGTTGAAGATGGACTTTCCAATTGTTCTGGTAGTTTTGTATATGGTGAAGAATGGGTTCTACATCCAACTCTTCCATAATTTCCTCATTTCTTTTATGGTCCAACTTTGTGTAGCCTGGTGTTCAGCGCATAAATTGCATCTCATTTGCTGTTATTCGGCTTTCATCTCTTCTTCGTATTGTCCATGCTTCACTACCATATCTTAATACTGGCCTTGCGAGAACCTTATAAAGCCGTATCTTATGTTCTTCTGTACTAAAGATTGTTTCATTATATTGTTAATTATCTCTGTTGTTTCTGTAAAATTTGCGATTTTCTTTGATATATCAGCTTCATCTTGAAATGTTAGATTATAACCCAAATAATTAAATTTGTTTACTCATTCTAAAATTTCATCATCCAAAACAATTTTGCTAGGTATAGAGTATTTCCCACAAAAGGCCATCACTTTAGTTTTCTTTGTATTGATTTCCGTATTGTACCTTTTTGCAATTATATTAAAATTGTGTATAGAATACTGTAAATTTGTTTCTGTTGGAGCTATTAATACCAAATCATCTGCAAAAAGCAAAGAGTCTATTTTATGGTTTCTATTAATTTGGATAGAACCGTGTCTTATGCCCCTATTAATTTCGGTCCATTCTGTTTGTGTGTTATTGACTCGAACTGAAATCAAATTTGATTTATAGATATTGTATAAATTTAAAATATGCTGTTGTGGTAGAAATTACAGTTATACATTGAAATTACCTTTGAGCAAGTAAGGAATGATCCAGAACTGTCTAATGAGATTCACAGTTCATTGTAAAGATTTGTACATATCTGCTCCTAATCAGAAAATGTGCACAATCTCAATGACTGTTAATTTGCACTTGCAAGTCACTGTTTTTTAGAGCTTGTTTAGTTCACTCTTGAAAGTCACAGAAATAAAACTTTATAAAAGAAACTTGTCTGTTTCAACAACAGTGAAGTTTCTGGAGAAACAAGGTATGGTACAATATGAACATATTAACTGAAGAATCAATTTACGGATGAATGTTTATTAAAGCTTATGTGGTTTTTTCTATTTCTATTCAAGTGTTTTGGTTGTTTCGTGATTAATAAACCAAAAATTAAATTGTCATGGGTTCTGTGGAAATTACAGAAAGGGATAGATAGTGCGTGGACGAACGTGCACATGAAGATGCTCGTCTTATTGGTGACCAATCATAGTCCCTGTTTATCATATGATTTCAGGACTCCATCGTCATATGTTGATTCACTTCTTCTGTTGAATCTAAATATATTTTATAGTGTATAGTAACAATGCTGGGTTCTTCATGCCAGCTGTGAGTAGAAGCATCAATCATTTTTTTGCATCTCTTGCACTATAGAACTTAATATTCAAGTACCCCGTCCAGCAAAAAATGACATTACCTCATAACAGATTAATTTCCATGCCATTGTGGTTGGTTGGGTTTCAGCTCAGGAACCCTTTATAATGGTCACGAGGGGTTTAATAGACTATGGAGAAACATAGGCGAATTTATATAAAAACAATATTAATTAACTTGTGGCGGATTTAAAAATAACCTCTCTAATAAACCACGCATCTGCGCAACCAATTGTGGTATTGGTTTTAAAACCCACGCTAACTGCTACCATTTGTGGCATTTTAATAACCATGCAGACTGCCACCATTTATCCGGGATCGGGTTTTGTTGCTGCTGCCTCAATTAACATGGATCTGCTTTCCTGCAAGATTATCAATCACAAAGTTGCTTGCCTTGGGCCCATAGAAGGCAGCAATCGATTCATCTTTCGCTCTCAGATATATTGACATAAATAAATAATGATTCTCAAATACATAGAGTGAGTGAAAATGATAATAATTGTCATTCAAGAAAGCTAAACAGCAAAATAGCAAGGGAGCAGGAAATAATTTCCTACGTGAGTGAATTTCCGTATAGGATTTGTAAACAACTACGTGCACATCAATGAAGTAGCAGATAAATTGTATAAAAGATGACCTTTAATAGAAACAAGTTGTCTGAAGTAAAAACAAATTAACAAAGACATTTCGATCATTCAATTAAACAAAAATATAAACAAATAAATGACGATACTCTTACAATATAAAAAACCACACCATACCTCACGCCACACTCATGCTAGCGTCCGAACCAGGGGCCACTTCTTCCCTGGTCTGCCGGACCAACTAAACCACGCCGCTTCTCGGCTTCAGACGAGCTTGTCCATTAGAGCTCCAATCGCATCGCGGACTGGATGCTGATTCAAACCTTGAATCTGCTTGAACAACTGAATGCTTGAATGATTGAATGATAACGTTCTGCCAGTGCACCACGTATATGAAGGTTCCGAGGTAGAGGGAAGATGCGCCGTAGACATTGCGCAGCGGGAAGGGTAAAGAGTAGAGAGAGGGGGTAAATACCTGGAGAAAGGGATATTGGCATAGTTCATAAATATTCCAGTCTAGGGAGGAGAGCGACGCTACAATAATAGCCGAAAAACACACTTTCGGTTCAAACTTCAAGCGAAAATATAATCACTTCACTTTTCCTGTGAGTTTATTGATAGATATTTACACTGTTGCACTATTTAAATTTAGGTTTTACTAAAATTTCTATTTTTGACGTACATTTACATGGAGCGGAATAATGCGGATCTGCACTTGTTACATGTTAAAATCCAACTGACGCCAAGGTATCATCATGCGGGCTATGAAGACAAGCTCCAGAACATTCTAATAATTACATATAACAAGAACTCTGACGTCACTTCCGATGTTGCATGTGCAAAGAAACTACAAGATTTTTCTAGAAATACAGCCTCCATGCAAAAGTGCACAATATCAAACATGATATGCAACTATAGAATTCCTTTACATTTAAAATTAATAATATTAGAAAAGAGCGAGAAGGTAAAAAATCTTCCACCATGTTTACTGAAACTTTTTTTGCTTCTCTTCATTTTTACTTGTCCATACATTGTGGACCATCATTATTGAAATGCCCTATATTGTTAAGTTTGGTATAAAATATTTTATCATTTATAATGGTTTTGTCTTATTATGCCTCTTTTTCATTAAATGTTTTTTTCACAAATTATAGATACACTCTTGATTCTTATTATAAAAATCTGAGGGGAAAGAAGTATGTCTGTTATGTAAGTAATATGGTAGAAGACGTAAAGTAAAATGAGTGTTACTATATAAGATATTCAGATACAGCAGCACAGATATAATTTTATATCATTTGTTAAATAAGCAAGTTTTTTTTTCTCTCAAAAAATAATTCTTAAAACTGCTATTTTTTAAAAAATGCTCATGCATTTTAAAAGTAGGTATTCATAAATACAGCATCATCAAACAAATTAGCATTTGAGACTTGGGAGGTGCGAAACAATTGGTTTTAATGTTTTTCTATTAAGATAAATACTGAGTTGAATTTTCATTATCACAATCTATCTATCTATCTTCGGGTTTTTACAGCTGTTGCCATCTTCCCGTGCCAAACCTCTAAAGCCTACGGTCTTGGGCATCTTCGATGCTTAGCCCTCTAGCTTGCATTACTGTCTTCATGTTTTCCTTCCATGTTAACCTTGGTCTTCCTCTTTTCCTCTTTCTGTTCGGATGCCATTCATATAGTTGCTTCGGCCATCGCTCATCTTCTATTCTTAAAACATGTCCTAACCACTTTAATTCCTTCTCCTCAATTCTTTCAATTATGCTTTCTTCTGCTTCCATTATGTTTCTAATTTCCTTATTTGTGACACGTTCTAATTTAGACTTTCTGGCACTTCTTCGTAAATAATCCATTTCTAGAGCTATTAGTCTATTCTTGTAGTACTTATTGATTGTCATACCTCACTTCCGTACATTGCAACAGATTCCACCAATGTTTTACCAATATATTTTTTTGTGTCTTTCCAAATATGCTTATCCCACCATATGGAATTTAATGATGATATTATTTTGCTACTCAATTCAATTCTATGTTTTATGTTCTCTTTGCCTATCCCTTCGATGTTATCCATAATCATTCCCAAATAATTATCTCAATCTATTTCATCAATAATTTTTATACAAGACATTAAAAATAAAACAAACAATAAAATATGAATGAAAAGATGATAGTGTTTTAAAATTTATTTTTGGGAGGTCCTGATTCAAATCTCAGGACTTAATAACTTGACTAATGGATTTTGCCTGTGCTTTTCCTCATTTGTCAAGCCTTATGCTGAGCCGATTTCATCATTAATTATTTCACAGTATTGTTGAATATGAATATCAGTGAACATCTATAGCATCACATGAGAAAATTTTAAATATTACCAAAGATTTAAAATTCATCGGGGAACATATTGTTTAAACAACTCACCTCATAGGATTCATGCTTCCATGATATCGCCATTTCAAACATAGTCATGTTCATCGTCAGCCATAACTCCGACTGATGAAATTCTTCGGCCGTCAACTATTCTATTGTAGCCATCTTCAGTGCTGCCATCTATGGTTGAATTTATGAACTTCGAAATCAGTGTAATTTCGTTAGGGATATCAAAATTCATTGATCTATTTTTGTTTTTCTGAATGTATATTTTTTCCCAAACTGTCAATTCCAAAGGTTTCTCTACTTGTTTTAAAAGTTTAGCTTCTCTTCCAATTTTATGATGTTCTAGTAAACTATGTGCAGCAATTGCAGATTTTTCAATTTCACAATTTTTAATATTTCTGAAATGTTCTTTTGTCCGAATTTCCAAATTCCTTTTTGTTTTTCCTATATAAACTTTATTGCAATCTTCACAATTTATTTGATAAATTCCAGATTTCTTACTGTCTGGAACATTGACTTTTTTAATGGTACTTAGAAGATTACCCAGACTACATTTATTTATTGGTGCCAAAGAAATAAATTCGGACAAAAGAACATTTCAGAAATATTAAAAATTGTGAAATTGAAAAATCTGCAATTGCTGCACATAGTTTACTAGAACATCATAAAATTGGAAGAGAAGCTAAACTTTTAAAACAAGTAGAGAAACCTTTGGAATTGACAGTTTGGGAAAAAATATACATTCAGAAAAACAAAAATAGATCAATGAATTTTGATATCCCTAACGAAATTACACTGATTTCGAAGTTCATAAATTCAACCATAGATGGCAGCACTGAAGATGGCGACAATAGAATAGTTGACGGCCGAAGAATTTCATCAGTCGGAGTTATGGCTGACGATGAACATGACTATGTTTGAAATCACGATATCATGGAAGCATGAATCCTATGAGGTGAGTTGTTTAAACAATATGTTCTCCGATGAATTTTAATGATTATACCTCATAATTATATTATTTTTGGTCTGGACATCTTACCTCAATATTAATGTTGATTTGTTCTTGGACATGTTTCAAAACAATTCTCTGAAACATGTCCAAGAACAAATCAACATTAATATTGAGGTAAGATGTCCAGACCAAAAATAATATAATTAAAATAACCTCAAAATATAACTTCCTAAAATTAAATATTAAATACCTCATAATGTTTACTTCCCAACATTAATTAAATATTATCAAAGATTCTAGATGGAATATAAACCTGAATATTAAAATGTGCGTATAATCTGCAATGAAGACTTACTTCATCATGAATAGTGACAACCTGATTGTCTGCAGAAAGTTTAACTGATGAAGATCCAAAGAATTATATTGGGTTTAACTTTTACAGGAATTAATCGCTATGAGGTTTAATTTTGATAAAATCAAATGTTTCGTACCTCTCCTCATATAAATCTTCTAAGTAGATCGCGATTTCGAGACCATAACGGTCTCATCTTCAGTACAATCTTGGCGACTGATGTTATGTCGATCGGAAGAAACACTTCTTCTTCCCTCTGTTGGTGGACCGATGAAGCTCTGGATCAGGTCAGGATTTGCAGGAATTTCATAAGTTTTCCTTTGTTTTTCTGAATGTGGATTTTTTTCCCAAACCGTGAGTTCCTTTTGTTTATCCATTTGTTTAATTAGACTGGCTTTTGATTCAATTAAATGTTTTTTGGTCCAACATTTAATTGAATCAAAAGCCAGTCTAATTAAACAAATAGATAAACAAAAGGAACTCACAGTTTGGGAAAAAAATCCACATTCAGAAAAAACAAAGGAAAACTTATGAACTTTGAAATTCCCGCAAATCCTGACCTGATTCGAGGTTCATCGGTCCACCAACAGAGGGAAGAAGAAGAATTTTCATAATAACAATTATAACCTTATTCATTATTATTTTATCTACAATCGTAATAAGTTTAGCCTCAATTTTATCAAAAAAAATAATTGAAGACCGAGAAAAATCATCTCCATTTGAATGCGGATTTGACCCTGTTTCTTCCGAATGATATAACATCAGTCGCCAAGATCGTACTGAAGATGAGACCGTTATGGTCTTGAAATTGCAATCTACTTAGAAGAGTTATATGAAGAAAGGTAGGGAACATTTGATTTTATCAAAATTATATTGAGAATTCAGAAAACTAATTGGTTAAACCCAGCAATTTGCCAGCAATATTAAAACATACATTAATAATAATAATAATAGCTTTATTTTACCTGGCAGAGTTAAGGCCTTGTCTACCACTCAACCAGGTTTAAAAAAAAATACAAAAAAATAGTCTTAAATCTAAATTACAATATATATAAACGATTACAAGTTATGAATACAATATAATTAATATTTATAATGTATTTTGATTTACTCTAAATTAAAGAATTAAATATATAATATGTACAAGATATATATAAAAAACGAGGAAAAGATTAATGACTTAGTATAAAATTAAATAAATAGAGAAAAATTAATTATTAGACAACAGGTAACTGTATAAGCGTGACTTAATGGTGCCAAGTGTGCGGCAACCCCTGATATCTTGAGGAAGAACAAAATTAAGAGAAATCAAAGAACTATACAAACTATACAAATACACAAAAATATTTTATATTTTATAAATGTTTTAAAAGCTAGGGTAGTAAATCAGAGAAAAATAATGATATTCACATTCAGAGCTAGATTTTTCAATTAAATAATTTACATTTACATTTCGTTGGAATTTAGTTTAAAATTTCATTAAAGCTCTATTCTATGAATTATGTTATATTTTTAGTGGGCCCTTGCTGTAATTTTACTAATATATTATTTATTGTATTTGTCAATCAATATATGATACATTTTTAATAGTATACAGCTGAAACACAAAGTGCTGTTCTTAAAATTGAAATTTAAAAATTTTCCTAACTATATTCATATATTTGAGAACTTTTAGAATAGTCACAGTACATGAATTGTCTATCTATTCCATTAATGGAAATATAAAATAATGTACCTCTATAGACCTATGGGTTTTTCCAATGCTAGCATTAATTACTTTAATGTCTATTATAGGAAAAATGTACTGTACATAGTTTCCATAGGTTGTGTGACTTTTGTATGATATTGTGATAATTAATTTACCAAATTCATGAAGCCAGGATTTCACTTTGATTTTAATGAGCTGAAGTAATTTAACAATACCAAAAATTATATTTTTAAATTTGTAGAATAAAGTCTTAAACATATGATAAAGCTTTTTAAAATAATAATAGATTGAATGAGAAATCATACATCATCTTTCTCATATGTGTGTGTGTATATATATATATATATATATATATATATATATATATATATATATATGACAGAAATAATATAAATGCACAGATTTTTAAATGTAAATTCCTTGGGGCAAAAATAAATTAAAATATCGTACATAATTAAACAATTTTCTAAAAAAAAAATTGGTACAGAAGTTTGTGCTTTTGTGCTTTACACTGTAATCATGAGTATTTTGTGCCTTTTTTTTTTTTACAGAGTATCGGTTTGTTTATCCGACTGGTTAATTGGCATTTAGGCAGGAAGGGATTCCAGGCACCCTGGGTTTGATTCCTGACCATGCCGTAGAATTTTTTTTTTTTTAGTATAGGGTCTGGAACAGAGTCCATTCAGCCTTTTTTAATAACTTTTGATTTACAGCATGTTCCATTACAAAGAAAGTAATACTACGTGCATTATTAGACTAAAGTATTTGCACAATTTACTTATCTTACTTAATATAACATTGAATATTTCACTGGATTGGCTCTGTTTTATTCCAGAATCTATCTAAATCTATAGACTTCTTCTTCTTCCTTCTAAGTATTAGGCCGGCTCAGAGATCTTCGTCCTCTTGGTATATAATTATAAACAGCTTTAAGGATCCGATTTGAACTCATTCTTTCAAGATGGTGTTTCCAATTTAGTTGGACTGTTTTATATTCCAAAATTGGCGTAGTCTTCAATTCTTTTAAGACATCGGTGTTCTTTTTCCAATCACATCTTGTGTAACCCGCTGTTCTGCACATGAATCTCATTTCACAAGCCGTTACTCTGCTTTCATGTTGTCTTATTAGTGTCCATGCTTCACTACCATAGGTCAACACTGGTCTAACCAAAGTGTTATATAAACATAATCTGGTGTTTTTTGTATAAGTGATGGTTTCATAACTTGATTAATAATTCCCAAACTTTTTATTATAACTAGTAATTTTTTCAGGGATATCCTTTTCATCCCAGATAGAGAGATAATATCCAAGATATTTAAATTGATTAGATCTCTCTAAAATTTTATTCTGGAGACAGATTTTACTTTGTATGGGGTACTTCCCATGAAATGCCATAATTTTAGTTTTGTTAATTGATATTTCCATATTAAATTTGGCAGCTATTTTTTGTAAATTATAAACTGATTGTTGCAAATCATTTTTGGAAAGTGCCAGAAGAACTAAATCATCTGCAAAAAGAATAGCATTGAGTTTGAGGTTATTTTCTTTATTTTCTCCTCCAGAAAAGCCTTACCAGAGGCTATAAGATGGCAGCCCCATCACTGGTCTTGCCATCCTTTGGCCAGCAACCAATCGAAGGGACTATTATTATGCTTTCAAGTCTTATACGAGAATCTATATACTTAATGTATGAAATTAATTTGTGTGTGTAAACCTGTACTAGTTTTATTTTGTTGAATATCTATATCATTTAGTTATAAAGACTGCAATAGGAAAAACAAAAAGGAATTTGGACACGTGCACAAAGAAACACTTTATAAAAATATTAAAAATGGTGACGTTGAAAAATTGGCTATTGCAGCACATAATTTGCTGGAGAGTCATGACATTAAAAAAGAGGCTAAACTTTTGGCAAAATCTTTGGAATTGACAGTTTGGGAAAATATATATATTCAGAAGAATAAATTTAGAGCCATGAATTTTGAAATTCCCGATGGACAGGACTTGGGCTCAAGGTTCGTCAAATGAGCAACAGATGGCAATGTTATAGATGAAGATTCAAACGAAAATCCAGTAGTCATAATATCAGCTGAAGATGAGAAGGACTCTGAAGTATGAGGTAAGATAAGAATTGACTTATTCATTCACTGTTTAGTATTGCCTGATGGGAGAGTGGATCTATTTATGACATGAATATTTGATGTCACATCAGAATTCTCAACTCAAGAGTGGTTGTGAGTTGTACTGCTTAATGTATATTTGTAAAAAAAAAACTTAGAAAAAACTATACATTTGCAATCCAAAATCCATGATATTTTGATTAAATCTATCCTAAAGAGTTAATATTTAAAATCTGTGTATTTATATTACTTCCATTCTGTATTTATATAATATTACATTTGTCACATAAATAATTAAGTGATGAACAAAGACCTTGAAGAAAATAAAAAATGTATTTTATGTATTGACAAATATGATAATGTAGTGAGTTTTTCAGCTGGGGTTATAAAATATGGGGCCCCAGTTTAGAAATATCACCACAAGAAGTCTCTGGACTATGAAGTTTATGAAGAGAAGACATGTGGGTATTGGAATAAATAGAAAGTGCAATAATAAAATTCATAGTTTCAAGCATTTGTTTTAAGTCATCATCTTGATGGTATTTTTATGTTACAGATCTACAGGTACCTCAGAGTGTTTGATCGAGATTCAGGGTTCATTATTGAGCCTTGTTATCGATACTCTCTGGAGGGACAAAAAGGTGCAAAGATCTCAGCTACTAGGAAATGGTAAGTTCCCGGGACAACACGTGTTGCATTCAATTTCAGAATCAGGTGTATAAATTGAGACAGATTATACAAATTTATTAGAGCTGTAAATAAAAACATCTATTTTTTTTTTTGTAGGAATTCTCCCTCTAATGGTGTTTTTCCCCAATCCAACTTTTTTACCTTCCTTGCCAAAAACTCATCAATCTCAGTGGACTAGTAGTTAACATGCTCACCTCTGGTTTCAAGGTTTCATGAGTTCAAACCTGGCAGGGACAATGGATTTTTTAAGCAGCAAAAATCCTAAGTATAACTTCCTTTGGACAGAAGTAAAGCCATGGATCCTATGTTGTAGATTCAAACAGAACCTCAAGCCTGAATTAAGAGGTTTCTGGGTAAAATTTGTAGCTCTTTTCACTCCAAGATTTTATTGCGATGCAAATGACAAGAGAGCTGTTACTGAGCATTGTTAAATAAATGAAAACTACTCCAAAGCTTTGGTTTGATTCAGTCTACCTCTTTCAGATGTTTCCCTTCAATGCTTCTTTCTATCTCCTTGGTCCTGTTAATCTTATGGTTGCCTCAGATTCCAAAATTAACATGTTCAAACTGAGCTGTGATTAATATATTTTTTCATGGTTTAAAAATCACGAAGATAGCCTTCTTCAGAAGTAAAGCATTGGGTCCTGTGTCATAGATTTATGGCATTTCAAGGAACCTGAAATCTAGGAGACCGGAGCAAACTTTGTCAGACCATTCATGCCCAGATTTGAATTTTGATGCTAATGATCTGAGCTAAAGAAAAAAATTACATGGCACGACTGGCCTAGAAGGCCCTTGGCCTACCTACCAACCAGCTTTTGTTCCTCATCCATACGTGCATTTGTGAGGTCGATCATCCAGTCAGAATAGGGGTGACATGTAGTCAGCATGTTGGGTCTCCAGCTGTTATAGCTGGTGTTCTCAATGAGGTCTCTACTTATTGAAGATGCCCAAATTCTCATGATGCTGGGTGGACACCAGTCTCATACTGACCGAAATTCCATTAGAAAATTCTTCACCCATGGTTTCAGCATGTTCCGTAGCTCTGCATCAAGGCATGATATGCGTGTCATTAAATAAAACACTACCTTTCTATCTTATCTTTCCACTTTCAGTCTCTCTTTGTTATATATATATATATATATATATACACCTCTTCTTTGACTCCCAGTCATTAATCATCATCATCATCATCTGTTGTCAATCCATTGCAGGATGAAAAGTTTTTCCAACCCTATTCTTCATGATTTGTCTATCTGTTTGTCTCACATGTCAATACCATCTAAATATTTTTCTTACAAAGAGAGAGAGAGAGAGAGAGAGAGAGTATGTGTGCATATGTGTGTTCTTATACTATCTATTGGACTTTTTTACTCTTTCATGCAAAGCAATACAAATAAAATTATTGGGTGAATTTAAAAAAAAAAAGCTTTTATCAGACCCAGACTTGAATGCACAATCCCATGCAGTGTAGTCCAATTCTGTACTGTCATGCCAGGTTTTGGAATGTGTTTGTGTAACAGTTTAAAATGAGCATGGTAAGACACTATAGTCTTTGTCAAAAGAAATTTTGCTTAAAGGTCATTTGACAGTTCCAGTTTTTATTCAGTTACAATATGTTTTGCAACAGGATAACTTCAATTTCATTGACTTCACCATCTCTTCTCTTGGCTCTAATGGATGAAGGGAAATTCTTTAACTTAAGATTAACTTAAACCTCATAGTGATTTTTTCCTATAAAAGTTCTTTATACTTGTTGACACTACAATATGTATCAAGATCAATGGACAGTTGCCAATTTAAATTCAGTTATAATGTCAGTAGTTTGTTTATAAAAGACTCAGTGTCAAAAACATAGTTTAAGTTATAAAGCATTTAAAGTTTGGTAATATAAATTATAGGTCACATAAAGATTAATTCTCTACTATAGCTGCCAATGAGATGAATTGAAGGGCTTAGGGCAATAACATGATAAGCCACATATTGTTCTTTCTGAGATATAAGGATTTTAATTTGATATAATAAAGTTGGGAATTTTTACATTATGAGGTTTTCTTAATAAGAATCAAATAAATCATTTCAAAAAATTATAAGTACTAATTGGGCAGTATTGTTGTTAAGTGTCTATATGTTTTAACTCATCATTGGCGCACTTACAAATAATTTTATGGATATTTCAATACATTTATTTGCTATCATTGTAATAAATGACATTTCTTAACAGAATACGGCTTATCATGTTACTGCCCTAAGCCCTTCAATTTATTCTTGAGACAAATTATCTACTAACTCAATTATTCAATTGAAGGGTCCAGGGGGAAAACGATGAATGTCACATTAAACTCAAACTGAGATAAATGAATTTTAAGTTTTGGAATGCTATATCATTTCCCTGTACACATTATTTTCAAAGCCTTATAAAACGTAACCCATAGCTTCTTTAAACAGTTTTCGCCTTTTAAATGTTACTAGGGAACAGTACAAACACTAAGAATATGAAACCTCAGTTTTTGTGATTTTGTGACATTCATCGTTTTTCCCCTGGACCCTTCAATTATTGTAATTGCACTAAAAACGGGATACAGGCTTTAAATGTGTCATAACATTTGAGAATATTCTCAATTGATTAATGTTGATTTGGTAAAATTTAAGGGCAATGGAACATAGTTGTTGACTTTGTCGTTTCTTTGAACTAGTGATTACCATGCTTGTGTTTGGTTTCAAATTCATGTGTTCACTCCTGGCCCAGATCGATGGATTTTTTTAGTTCATAAACATCCTGAGTATAGGTTATTTTAGAAGGGAACTAAAGCCATGATGATGTAGATTTGTGGAACATAAAAAAAGCTGAAGTATTAAAAAAATAAATCTTTGTGCAAAATTTGTCAATCCTTTCACATCCAAATTTGAATTAGAACTTTAATGACTCTAATGTTTGAAAACTTGATTAATATGTCAAATTCCATACATTTAAAATTTCTAAAGAAGGCAAGATGATTTTTACACTAGTTTATATCATTTTTTTCTTTCTCTAAATAGACTTTAGAAACCATTTCCTTATTGGCATATTGTGTTAGTGTTGTCAAGAAGAATCAACCCGTCCCTTACTACGTGATGCCATGAAGATAGTCGTACTAAGTTTTATGGCTGAGAAACTTCATGGTAATTATTCTAAAGAACAACCCAGCTATTATTAAGTAGAAGAGTTCTATACTTGTTGTTGTTTTTTTAGGTATAAGAATGAGAAAATATCATGTTTAGTGGGTTGCATCGCAGACTGAGCGAAGAAGAGGAAGCAATGCTACTTCATCCTGGAAAAAATGATTTCTCCGTTATGTATAGTTGTCGGAAGAATTGTGCACAGCTGTGGTTGGGTCCGGCTGCCTTTATTAACCATGACTGTAGAGCGAATTGTAAGGTAACATTGTCATTGAAATTTACAATTCAACAGATCTATTTATTCACAACAATGAAGAAGTCTACTGAGCTTGCAGACTATAGTTGAATAGCATTTTATTTAACATTGTTTAACAGGAAGTATATTATTTAACAATGCTCTTTTAGAGCGTTAGTGTCACAATTTTAAGCTGAGTATCCACCCACCTATCCCCTAATATTCAACATTTTATAATTAAAATATCCAATCTGTTAAGTATCAAATTTGGAGCGTCTACTAAAGGAGGAAGACATGCCACCACCTGAACTAATGTTGGAAATCCTCATCATTCATGCAAGTATTAGGCAATGTGGCCTGTTACGGTCTCAAAGAGGAGTTTTCCATCCAGCGATCTTTTGCCTTGGGGCAGTAACGAAGCATGGCTTTTGGAATTCTATGAGATAGCATTCGTTGAAGATGGGCTTTCCAGTTCTGTTAGTTTTGTATGTAGTGAAGAATGGGTTCTACATCCAACTCTTCCGTAATTTCCTCATTTCTTTTATGGTCCCACTTTGTATAGCCTGCTGTAAGGCGCATAAATCGCATCTTATTTGCTGTTATTTGACTTTCATCTCTTCTTATTGTCCATGATTCACTACCATATCTTAATACTGGTCTTGCAAGAACCTTATAAAGCCATAATCTTGGGTTCTTCTGTACTAAAGATGGTTTCATTATACTGTTAATTATCCCTGTTGTTTTTGTGAAATTAGTGATTTTCTTTGATATATCAGCTTCATCTTGAAATGTTAAATTATAACCCAAATAATTAAATTTGTTTACTCGTTCTAAAATTTCATCATCCAAAACAATTTTGCTAGGTATAGAGTATTTCCCACAAAAGGCCATCACTTTAGTTTTCTTTGTATTGATTTCCATATTGTACCTTTTTGCAATTATATTAAAATTGCATATAGAATACTGTAAATTTGTTTCTGTTGGAGCTATTAATACCAAATCATCTGCGAAAAGCAAAGAGTCTATTTTATGGTTTCTATTAATTTGGATAGAACCGTGTCTCATCTGTCGCCAATCTTGGAGTATTCTATCCATGTATATGATGAAGAGCAAGGGCGAGAGGCCACATCCTTGTTTTACGCCCCTATTAATTTCGGTCCATTCTGTTTGTGTGTTATTGATTTGAACTGAAATCAAATTTGTTTTATAGATGTATAAATTTAAAATATGCTGTTGTGATAGATTGTTGTCAGCTAAAATTTCCAACAGTTTATTCCTATTGATTTTGTCGAAGGCTTTTTGAAGTCCACAAAAGCTAAATGCATTCTACATTGAACTCTCTGTGTTTTTCTATTAATAATTTCATGAAGAAATAACCATCACAGCAGGATTGACCTTTACAAAAACCATTCTGTTTTTCGCTGAGGAGGCTGTTAAGATGTTTGTATAATTTGTTCTTAATTATATTGGCGTAAATTTTGTATTCAGTATTTAGTAAGCTGATGCCTCTGTAATGTTGGAAATCTATGTCTGAAATAAGAGGTCTCTAAATAAAAAAAATTTGTCATTTCTTTTATGCCCAGCTTTAAATTACGAGGGCGGATCGGAAAGTAACGCACAATAATTTTTTTAAAAAAGTTTAATAGTAAAAAAAAGGAAAAAAATCACAAATGAACATACATCTTTTACCTACTTTTCGACATAGTCACCAACTTTCTCAACACATTTTTCCCATTGTGTTACCAGTTTCAATATGCCCTGTTCGTAGAAGTTCGTTTGGTTGGAGTGTAGCCATCTGCGCACTGCTGATTTCACTTCCACATCTGTCTCAAAGCGTTTGCCGGCCAGGAATTTCTTCATGGGACCAAACAGATGAAAGTCCGATGGTGCAAGATCCGGACTGTATGGTGGATGCTGGAGCACCTCCCAACCAAATTTGGCGATTTTCTGACGAATGACAGCAGCAACATGGGGGCGAGCATTGTCATGAAGAAGTTTAACGTTAATGTTGTGACGTTTGTCACGAATGGCACGACGCAACTTCACCAAAGTTTTAATGTAGGCCGCAGCATTCACAGTGTTCCCGTGTTCAGCAAAGTCCACCAATAAAACACCATGCATATCTCAGAACACTGTCACAAGCACTTTCCTGGCAGATTGAGTCACTTCGAATTTTTTCTTTACTGGGAAACCAGCATGTTTCCACTCCATTGATGCCTGCTTTGTTTCGGGCGTGTAGTGGTACGCCCACGACTCATCACCTGTGACGATTCCTTCCAGAAAGTCATGTCCTGGTGCGGTGTACCGCGTTAAGTGGTCCAAGCTTGCCATCATTCGCTGGCCCTTGTGGTCGTATGTCAGGTTCTTAGGCACCCAGCGAGCACTAACTTTACGGAATTTCAAATTTTCATGAACAATATCGTACATCGCACCATAGGAAATGTTGAACTTCTGTGATAAGGCTCGCAGTTGCACACGCCTGTCGTTCAGAATTGCCGCCTCAATGCCTCTGACATTCTGCGGGATTGCTGCTGTTGTCGGCCGGCCTTAGCGTGGCGAATCACTAAGGTTCACGCATCCCTCTTGGAAGAATGTGCACCACCTGGAGACATTGCTACGGTCCATACAATCATCCCCATACACACCACGCATGTCCCTGTGAATTTCACTGGGTTTATGCCCTTTGGCCCACAAAAATCGAACAACACTTCTCTTTTCCTCACAGGTGGACGACTGTAGCATGCACGCCATCTTTGTTGCATAGTTCAAGCTTCTCTCGCAAGAGGTGCACCTGAGAAAAAAATACCATCTGTAGTGAAAACTTCAAACTATATCTCTGTGAAATTTCAACATTCTAGCTGCAATACCAAGGCAGAAAAAAATTATTGTGCGTTACTTTCCGATCCGCCCTCGTACAATGCTAATGAGTAGAGACTGGATGTTAGGGAAAATGCCTACAGTTATTTATTATAGATATTGTAAAAGTGACTTCATATAAGTTCATACTGACGTCCCTAGAGTTGTTTTCCGTGAAGTTCATTTTGCCTATAAGTGCCTATTTCAGCTTACAATGCCTATAAATGCCTATGTGGCATTTTTTCTCGAAATTAACTTACTATTTCAATTAAATTAATTGAAATGGACAAACTTCATGATACATATCTATTATTTTTTATGTTGATAACACTAAATTCAGTCTGTAGTTCTTCTCAAGTGACATTGTTTTGCAAAGTGTGTAAATTTCAGTGAAATGCACGAAGAAGTGTCATGTTTCGCAGTACGTACACACTGCAAAACATAAGTATGCTCTTTGTAAAAAGGCAAAACAAGTTCCAAAATCATCTCTGATATGTTCGTATGATATTGATAGCATATGTTTATATTCTTTACATAAGGCTGTAAAATTTCATGTTGTAGTCCATTTTTGTAAGAGTCTATTTTGATTTTTTTGAGTGCCTATATTAATGATTTTTAGTGCATTTTTGCCTGCCTATTTTGAACTTTTTAAGTGCCTAACATCCGGACTCTACTAATGAGGTATAGGTGTTCCAATGCAGTTTTCATACTTTGCCAAATAGATAATGTTACTGTGATCTATTTTCAATTATGCATGTGGTGTTTGTCAAGATGAGGCATAAAATTTGGAAATAGATCATTAATGAGATCCATCTGAATAGTATAGAATCTAAAGCATAACAAGTGCAGTGGATGGCATTGGAACACACATATTAGCATTCCAATTCAGTGCTGGCCATACAAGAAACGGCATACTTTGTTCAGAATCCATTTATTTCAGGTTTGGAATTCCCATGGTAGCATGCATGGCTGCTAAATAGCTGGTCCAGATTTAGTATCTAATGAGATTGATAATTTTAAATTGAAAAAATTTGAATCTCAAGAGAATAGGAGGGTTGGCCCCCAGCTTTGAAATTGTGTTACTGTTAATCTGAGATCTTAAAGAGGTTAATTAAATAAAATTCTTTCCATAGTTTTATTTTAGAAAGAAAAATTAATGCTCGGACCGGGATTCGAACCCCAGATCTCTGACTCTGCATGTCAGTATGATCCTGATTACACCATCTGAACTCCGATAAGAACGTCAACAGTTATTTCCATTTATACAACTCTCTTTCAACAGATCTAGGGTTCGAATCCTGGTCCGAGTGTTAATTTTTCTTTCTAAAATAAAACTATGCCCAATTCTGGAAAACGTTAATTTAAAATGTAACATCAAAAAAAAATCTTTCTATTTGATTTCATCATTATATTCTTATTGTGAATTCATTTTTTCTCTTTTATTTGCTTCAGATGTTTTCTTTATCACATTCATCCTAATTGTAATTACTAATTTTCTCTTCAAATACTAGTTGTTAGTTGGAATTCATTTCTTCTCCTTTATTACTAGACATGTTTTCAAAGAAATGTATTCATGTCCAGGTGAGAGAGCAAATTATAAATTGACATACGTAAATAACAGATTCAAATTCTTTAATAAAACATCTTATACTATTAATTTATATCAATTTTGTGATTAAAATTCAGATTTTTCCCACATTCTTCCTAATTATAATATTTAGTCATTTTCTAGTTGTTTGAACTAACTTGGTATTGTTTATTACTGATACTTCAGATGGCATTTTCCTTGCCACATTGCTTTCACGACTTTTTGCTGAAATTCAGTATGTTGTATTAATTTCTATGATCAGTGACTGGGGTTTGAGATAGTTATTGAAAATAGATTTCTCTCAGTTCATATTTTTTCTTGTTTTTGTAGCATGTACAATATTTTAATATGATTTTTTCTTTTTTTAGTTTGTTGCAACAGGCAGAGACACAGCATGTGTGAAAGTCTTGAGAGATATTGAAGTAGGAGAAGAAATCACTTGCTTCTATGGTGAAGATTTCTTTGGTGATGGAAATTGTTACTGTGAATGTGAAACATGTGAAAGGTTAGTGATATATATTTTCTCTGCTTTAAATTATCTAGGTGTTTAAATTAAAAAAAAATAACTTTATTGTACAGTAGCAAAATATGTTTGCCAAAAATATGCTTATCGAATTAATAAAATTATTTCTCATAATTAATTTATGAATGTTGAACTATCCATTAACAAGTAAAAATATAAATGGGAAAATACAGATAGAGTAAAACCTCATTTATCCAAAATAAACATGGCAGACCTTTTTTTTTAATATAATACATATGGGAATTTTTAACATTATGAGGTTTTATTGATAAGAATCAAATGCATCATGAATTCTCCTTACCTCATACTTCTATGTTTTTTTAAATACAGCACCACAGTATCGGCGACCATTGTCATCATCATCGTGAAAACAGCTGATGATGGTGACGATGGTCGCCGATACTGCGATGCTATGTTTAAAAAAACTTAGAAGTATGAGGTAAGAAGAATTCACGATTCATTTGATTCTTATGGCGGACCTATTTATGATACATTGTTTCGGATAATACATAGGAACTATTTTTTGCTATAAAATGAATAAGTCTCCTTCTTCTTCCTTCCAAGTATTAGGCCAAGGCCTGTTACGATCATATAGAAAATTTTCCCTCCAGCGTAAAATGAATAAGTATATGTATTATAGTGTTTGTTCTAATGCCATCCTATTAAAATTATAATATAAAATTATATCTACCTTATAGGTCCATCTCCTCAACTTTTTAGAAAATTAATCAACTGTAGCTCTTTCAGGACTGGTCCCATCAACAGCAGAAGGTAGTAGGTACTTTATTGAGGGTCAGAGAACGGACCTACTATTTTCTGCTGATGATGGGACTAGTCCCGAAAGTCCTACAGTTGATTAGTATTCTAGAAAGTTAAGACGGACTTATAAGATATAATAATTTTAATATTGTGAATACACCTCAACTGAGTCTTACTTTGAATTTTATTAATGTTGACTGATGCCTCCCACTGCATTTGGGTTCTGCACTACGTGGATAAAAGACATTAATGTGATATTTGAAGAGAAAAATTATACTCTGACTGAGACTCAAACCCAGAACGTTTGGCTTTATAGACCAGTGCTGTACCGACTGAGCTATCTGGGCGAGTTCCATACTAAATGCAAATTTTTCTCTTATATACGTTTTCAATTCCCACGCACCTTTGCTTCTATTTTACAAATGGTGACTTCTTTATTAAGCATTTATTTGGGAATTTTTTATATTATATTATAAAGCCAGTACGGCTTCTTTTGATGCTTTTATTATTCATATCATACATATGAATGATGGATAAATCATATTTGATTCCTAGTCTGAGCGCATTATTTTTCTCTTCAAATATGATTTATCCATCATTGAGATGTATGAAACGAATAATAAAAGATTAATAAATGAGTTGGAGAAAATGTTTTAACATCTCACCTCACAAAGTTGCGTGTCTTCACGATACCGGTTTCAAAAGTATAGTATTATTTCCATCTTCAGTCAAATTCCAACTGTTGAAATTTCGTCGTTAACATCATCTTCTGAACTGCCATCTGGTGTAGATTTTATGAACTTGGAGATCAAATTATTCTCGTTGGGGATATCGAAATTCATTGTTTTTTATTTATTCTTCTGAATGTATATCTTTTTTCCAAATTGTTAATTCTAAAGGTTTCTCCAAATATTTCAAAAGTTTAGTGTCTTTTCCGATTTTATGATTTTCTAGCAAACTATGAGCTGCAATTGCTGATTTTTCAATTTCACCATTTGTAATATTTCTAAAGTGTTCTTTTGTACAAATTTCTAAATTCCTTTAGATTTTTCTATAATTTTTTAATCAGTGCTAATGTAATATCAAATTTGTGAAATTTTCTGTGTGTTTCAGGATGGTAAGTAATTTTCTTAAAATGTTTATTTTCTTTTGAATCAGGTTGTAGGGTGGTGTATTCTCAGGCGTTTATTTTTCTTTTCATGTCATATATATATATATATATATATATATATGCAGTGAAAAGGGCAGACATCCTTGTTCCTAGCCTTGCTGTAAAGAGAAAACAAAATTCAAATCTGACCTTTGTATATTGCATGAGGGAAATTTAAAAAAAAAACTTTTTTTATCAGTTCCTTTCGTATTTTGGATTATATTAAGTGTTTTTATAATAAATGTTTTAAACACATCTTATATCAAAGGAATTAACTCCAGGTTAATGATATTATTAACCAGATTGTTTTACTTCTATTTCAGGAGAGGAACTGGTGCTTTTGGCAAAGGAAAATCTAAGAACGATGAGTTGAATTGTGGTTACAAACTGAGAGAGACAGATAATCGATTGAATCGAACAAAACATAGACAACCATCAAATCTGAAGGTACAATCTGAAAACAATCCTAGCAGTAGATCATCTTCAGCAGGTAGTGACATCAAGAACGTTGTAGCTGCACCTCTGAGCATGAAGGAACTGAGACAGAAAGGATTAACCAAGTATGATGCAGAACTTCTCATCGCACAAGGCTGCAAATTCTCTGACTTAGATGATGACCATGGGACACGGAAAACTTCCGAGAAGCTATTTAATGTAAGGGATTCATCAACAGTACAAACAGAAGAGAAGCCAGCGAGAGAGAGGCTTTGTCGTGGTTTGCGAAGTGAGGTGTCGAGGAATAACTGTGTTTCTAATTCAAACAGCGCCAAGACTAGACAAAATAGCATTAATACAAAGCCCTCAAGACTAGCAAGACGACCTCCAGGCAAACAGGAAAAAGTCGAGCAGGTTGAAAGTATTAGTTGTGATGAAAATGATAGAGGTGATGCTGATGATAGGGGTGATGCTGATGACGATGATGATATTTCACTCTCCAGCCTGGTGAATCGCCATTCAGCTGTGTTGATGGATGATACACAAAGTAACGTTAGCAGTGTTGGAAGTGATGCTGACACTGGGACCCAGAAGGAAGATACCAGTACCGAGAGTGACCACAGTAGCTCTAGTTCTGTTCTGACGCAAGGAATAATGCTACGGAATCACAAGAGACTGACTGAGCCTGTTATCGAAGCTATCACTGTGATGAAGGAGAAAGTTAACAATACCAACAATTCGAGGAATAATTGTAATGGCCAACTTCTCGAACTGAAAGATGACGAGATATCTCGTAGATCACGGGAGAAAGTAGAGGAAATACAAGAAGTATTAACGAAAGAAAATGGTAAAACTGCAACCATGTATGATATCCTTGAAGAATCTCGTAACGAACACTGCCATCAAAATTTAAATTCTAAATTAGAATTGTTGGCAGTGAAACAAGAAAAACAACTTCCTGAACGAAGTAGTAATGGACAGTTTGTTAGGAAAATGGTGAATGGAAAACTAGAAAAATGTTGGGATTATCATCTGCGTCGAGTGACAACTTCGAGACGTCCAACGTCAGCAGTGGGCAATTTTCTGAAACATTCTCGTAGTATGGGAGGGAGATGTGTGAATGGGGTTGTGGCCAGACTAGAAGATAGTAAAGTAATTACTTCTCCTACTATGATAGGTGAAAGGACTAAAGACGTATACGAGTTTGATGACAAAGAAGACTGTGAAATGGAAGAACCTCGATTGCTCAGACGTTCGAGAATTAGTTTTACATCTGGCAGTAAAACTAGTTTGAATGGAGGGTGGAGTGCGGCTGAAACCCTTCCTAAGAGAGACGACTTGGAGTCATCAGACACGTGTGGGGAAAGAGACAGAAATGCATTCTATTCCTCGGAGTCGGACACTACACCCACAAAGGGTAGCGAAGGTGGTGGTCGATTAAAGTTAACTCTTCGCATGAAACGCAGTCTGTACTTGACGAAGTGATTGAATCTGGTAACAGTTTTAGTGAGGATAGTTTTGAACCAGAATATGAAGTTTTGCGAGTGGAAGGTGTAGGAAATGAGAACCATCTAGAGAGCAAACATCATAAAAAACGTCATAAATCTAAAGATAGAGAGAAGCGACACAGAAGACGTATGTTAAGAGAAGATGCCGGAAACTTCTATTCTGCGGTTGCACCGCCAATGAAACGCTTGAGACTGATTTTTGGGAATGAGACACATACTATTGACATTCCCTCCACTGCCACGTCCCCAGCAGGACTCAAATCCACATCGTGAGTGAATAAAACTGTAGACATTGCTAATGCACTTTAGAATATAAACTCTGGGTAAAACAAGCATAATTGAAATACCCTACCCCAATTTATCTTAACCAAATTCCTTACAAACGTTGATATGATTGATGGGTCAGAACTTGTTTTATACAATTTTGAGGCTGCAATGGGATCACTAGGGAATAATTTTGTTACTTGTACACTATTTACTTGCTCACAAAAACATAATGTGTAATATATAACAAAATGAGGCAGAAATAACTGAAACAAAGGAAAAAATGAAATTCAAATTAATTATTACAATAGCCTTGTTTACACAGATATTTTGTTCATAAGTTTTGGCATGTTTCAAATGCTATATTGGAAAATATTTGCTTTATAACAGAATTAAGGGGCATTATAATTAATGTTTGACAGAAAATGGTCAAGAAACCATTACTTGCAATTTTTGATATTGCAAGGACATTTATTGTTGCTGCCATAATTATCTGGAATTTATTTTTAAAAAATGTTCTATATAGCTTGTGGATATGCAATCCTTTATTTCTCATAGTGCTAGGTGAGAATTTATGTAAGTTTGTAGGCTGCAACAAAATGTTAATTATATTATGAGAGTTGATAGGAAATATCACTAAAAAGCAATTTATTAAATATTGAATTGGAAATGTACACCTCACCTCACACTTTATTAACATGATGTGGGATGAATATTTCTGAATCATTCTCTTAATATTAACTAAAGTTTTTATTTATCTATAATTTTATCACTCACCTTGTATTTTTCTCCTTATTGCAGTAGTTTTGGCAACTTCTTCGGTACCATCGTCTGTAATTCCACAACCTTATTAAGTTATGTAGATAGGAAATAACACTATGAGGTTTTTAATATTGTTTATTTTTTATTTCACTCACCTCATACTTCATAACTCCTAGCATACCCAGGGTTTCGTCACATCCTTTGTGACATTCTCAATGCTGTGTCACAAGTTGTGAATGTGACACAGCATTGAGAATGTCACAAAGGATGTGACGAAACCCTGGGTATGCTAGGAGTTATGAAGTATGAGGTGAGTGAAATAAAAAATAAACAATAATTCCACAACCATTGTTTTGTAATCCTAAAGAGCTGTCATGTGCTCCCTCTGGTGGTTGGCTGAAAAACCTCAAACTCTAGTAATTTTCCTTGGGAATTTCAAAGTTCATTAATTTCTCCTTTTCGTTTTTTTATGTAGATTTTTTCCCAAACAGTCAGCTCTTTAGGTTTTTCTATTTGTTTTAATAATTTATATGAGGAGAGGTAAGAAACATTTAATTTTTGACAAATACAACATTTCTTTGGCACCAATAAATAAATTTAGTCTGGGTAATCTTCTAAGTACCAATAAAAAAGTCAATGTTCCAGACAGTAAGAAATCTGGAATTTATCAAATAAATTGTGAAGATTGCAATAAAGTTTATATAGGAAAAACAAAAAGGAATTTGGAAATTCGGACAAAAGAACATTTCAGAAATATTAAAAATTGTGAAATTGAAAAATCTGCAATTGCTGCACATAGTTTATTAGAACATCATAAAATTGGAAGAGAAGCTAAACTTTTAAAACAAGTAGAGAAACCTTTGGAATTGACAGTTTGGGAAAAAATATACATTCAGAAAAACAAAAATAGATCAATGAATTTTGATATCCCTAACGAAATTACATTGATTTCGAAGTTCATAAATTCAACCAGCACTGAAGATGGCGACAATAGAATAGTTGACGGCCAAAGAATATCATCAGTCGGAGTTATGGCTGACGATGAACTTGATTATGTTTGAAATCGCGATATCATGGAAGCATGAATCCTATGAGGTGAGTTGTTTAAACAATATATTCTCCAATAAACATTTAATTTCACCATAAATTAAACCTCATAGTGATTAAATCCTATAAAAGTTAAATTTAGCCTTTCTTTTGATAAGATGTTTTTCTGACCATGCATGGGCTGCCACTGCAGACTTATCCAATTTCCCTTTCTTGACATTCCTGAGATGTTCTTTCATTCTAGTTTTCAATTTTCTCTTTGTTTTCCCTATGTAGACTTTCTCACATTCTCCATATTTAATCTGATAAATTCCAGATTTGTTTTCTTCTTCTATTTTCTCGTTCTTGTTGGTTCTAATGATAGTGAAGTTGTTTTCCAGTGTCAATCTTATGTTGCAATTTAAACAAAAATTGAAACTTATAGTGCTTCAATGGATGATATGTGAATTTCTTGAATTTTGTGTTTTCTTCTTTTTCTTTTAAAAGTGTACTTTAGTTAGTAAACTTTTATATTTGAAGAGAAAAATTTTCGCCTAGACCGAGACTCGAAACCGGGACCCTTGGCTTTCCGGGCCAAGTGCTCTACCAACTGAGCTACCGAGGCGAGTTACGATCTAGACGCAAATTTTTCTCTTATATACGTTGTAATTCCCTATCGCCAAATGCTTTTGAAACCATTGCTTCTATCTTTGCAAATGGCGGCTTCTTAGTTAAGAAGACATTTATTGGGAATTTAACATTACTTTATAAACCTAGTAAGGCTTCTAATGATGGTTTTTATTATTGATTTAACATTTCTCACTGAAAGATAAATTATATTTGAAGAGAAAAATTTTCGCTTAGACCGAGACTCGAACCCGGGACCCTTGGCTTTCCGGGCCAAGTGCTCTACCAACTGAGCTACCGAGGCGAGTTACGATCTAGACGCAAATTTTTCTCTTATATCATTAGAAGCCTTACTAGGTTTATAAAGTAATGTTAAATTCCCAATAAATGTCTTCTTAACTAAGAAGCCGCCATTTGCAAAGATAGAAGCAATGGTTTCAAAAGCATTTGGCGATAGGGAATTATAACGTATATAAGAGAAAAATTTGCATCTAGATCGTAACTCGCCTCGGTAGCTCAGTTGGTAGAGCACTTGGCCCGGAAAGCCAAGGGTCCCGGGTTCGAGTCTCGGTCTAGGCGAAAATTTTTTCTCTTCAAATATAATTTATCTTTCAGTGAGAAATGTTAAATCAATAATAAAAACCATCATTAGTAAACTTTTGTCTATTGAACTTGTCTATTTTCTTGTGTATCATTCTTTCTTGAAATCCATTATTTATAGCTACAATGATTGTGTGTTCTTTTTCATAATTTTCTCTGTTCATGGGTATGTTCACTAATCTGTGTGTCAAGCTATTGAAAACTGCTTCTTTGTGAGCTATGTGATTAAAACCTAAAGCTTTTATATAGTTACCTATATGTGCCTTCTTTCTGTATATTCCAAATTCTCTTTTATTTTCTTCATTCCTTCGTAAATTTAAATCTAAAAATCATATTTCTCTATTATTAGTTTCTGTTTCCATAGTGAACTTTATAATTTGTCTTTGTTCATTCATTGTGTTCTGCCCAAGAGCAGGTCTTTCACTGCAAACTCAGCATTCTCTACTCTTTTCTTAACTCAGCTTTCCTTTTTGTATCTGAATACAAACCAATTATTTTAATATTGTCTATCATCTGTCTTTTTCTGCCTCTAACTTCTTTCCGTTGACCATTCCTTCTAGAGCATCCGTCAGCAGGCAATTTCTTCATAGCCATTGGCCAATCCAATTTTTCCTCTTCTTTATGAGTTCCAGCATTGTTCTTCCTTCACCCACTCTGTCTAGCACATCTTTATTTTTTATCTTGTCCATTTTATACATTCCATCCTTCTCCATGTCTACATCTCAAAAGCTTCCAGTCGCCTTTCCTCATTCCATCATAATGTCCAAGTCTCTGCACCATACAATGCTACACTCCACACAGAGCACTTCAATAGCCTCTTCCATAATTCTTTTGTCAATGGTCCGCAGAAAATGCTTCTCTTCTTGTTAAAGGCTTTTCTTGACATTGCTAACCTCTGCTTTATTTCTTGACCACAGTTCATGTAATTGCTGACAGTATAATCCAAGTATTTGAAGCTCTCCACTTGCTCAGTGGCATCATCTTTAATCCTCATGTTTATCTTATCTGGTTTCCTTCCTATAATCATGGCCTTCGTCTTATTTATATTTATCTTCATTCCATAATCCTCGCACTTGTCGTTTAGCTCCATCAGCATGTTCCTCAGTGTCATTGTATTTTCTGCTAGCAAAGCAATATCATCAGCAAACCTTATGCACTTAATTCTTCTTCCTCCCATGTTTACACCTCCCGTATTCCTGAAGCAGTTCTTCATTAGGTCTCCCAGGTAGATATTGAAAAGAGTAGGTGATAGAGGACATCCTTGCCGTACTCCTCTTCCAATTTCTCTTCCCTCTGACATTTCTTCTCCTACCTTCACTTTTATTCGCTGTTTCATGTAAAGATTACTAATGAGCCTCCTCTCCTTCCAGTCCCAGTCAATTCTTCGGGCCATTCACCTTCTTTATATTTCTTATTGCATAAAAGCAGAATTTCCTTCTTTCCTTCGCCCAAGCATTTAACCAATTCAGTAGGGATTCCATCTACCCCTGTTGCTTTACCATTTTTCATTTCTTTAATTGCTAGTTCAACTTCTTCCTTCAGAACTGAAAATTCTTTTTCATCTTCTGATGGATCTTCTTCATTTTCTATATCCAAGTTAGCCAGAATTTTCTTGTCTCATATAGCTCTTCTACATATTTCTCCCACGTATTCATTATCTCCTGTTTGTCTATTTCTTCATTATTTTTGTCCTCAATCAGCCACATAGTTTTGCTGCTCTTCTTTCCATAGTCCAAGCATTTAACTTCCTGGTACATTAAATCATATTCCTTTCCTCTCCAGATTCTCTAGTTCTTCTCATTTCTGCTTCATCCATTCTTCCTTTGCTTTGTCAGTTTCTCTTCTAAGTTGTTTAGTTTCCTGTAGTTTCTTTTGGCTTCTTTTGTATTGCTTTTTTTCCTTCTTCCGTCTTCTCCAACATTTTTTCTGTGACCCAAGGTTTCTTAATATTCTTGCTCTCTTTGTATCCTATTGTTTCTTCTGCAGCTGTCTGTATACAGCTTTTCAAATGACCCCAGTGTTAGTTGTTATTGCCGGATGAGATTTCCAAAGTTGTTATTGCCGGATGAGATTTCCAAGTTAGAGGCTTTCTCTTGAAAATTTTGTTGGAATTTTCTCCTTTCCTCTTCAGTTTTAAGTTTCCCCAAATCAAACTTCTTTGTTGCCTGTTTTCAGGAAAATATCTACTTCACCTGAATGTTCAATAATTTCAGCGCTTCATCTATCTGATTATGGTTACCTGTGGCAATTTATGTCATCCACATATCTGCACCAAAACTTGAAAATTAAACGGTGTCCACTAATGATGTTCAAAATTCCACATGAATAGATTAGCTAAAAATGGGGACAAGGGGTTCCATCAAAAGACAGGACAACAAAACTGGTTATGGAAGTACTGACGATGGTACTGAAGAAGGTGCCAAAAGTAGTGTAATAAGAAGAAAAATATGAAGTGAGTGATAAAATTATACATAAATAAATAATACCTCATAGTGTTAATTCCTTAAAAAAGTAATTTAAGTTTTTATAGCCACTTAAATGTATATTATCAGCAATACTTGGCCAAATTTTCAAACACTATATTAAGATAGCTGCATTGCTGAAATATAAGAAAATAGAAAAAAAAAACATGCAATTGTCATATTGTAAGACATTGGGGAAATCCTTCCCTCACACTTCTAATCACTCCCACCTTTTTAAGATAGTTTTTTTTTTATTTCTTTTTATTCTGACTCTAAAGAAATGTTCAAGCTAACCTCCACACTTATTACGAACTGGATGATCTGTCTCATTAGGTTCAGATAAACATTTTCTTTCTTATATTTGAAGAGAAAAATTTTCGCCTAGACCGGGACTCGAACCCGGGACCCTTGGCTTTCCGGGCCAAGTGCTCTACCAACTGAGCTACCGAGGCGAGTTACGATCTAGACGCAAATTTTTCTCTTATGTACGTAATTGTAATTCCCTCGCGCCAAATGCTTGAAACCATAGCTTCTATCTTTGCAAATGGCGGCTTCTTAGTTAAGAAGACATTTATTGGGAATTTAACACTACTTTATAGCCAGTAGGGCTTCTATTGACGATTTTATTATTAATTTAACACTTCTCATAGAAGGATAAATTATATTTGAAGAGAAAAAATTACGTACATAAGAGAAAAATTTGCGTCTAGATCGTAACTCGCCTCGGTAGCTCAGTTGGTAGAGCACTTGGCCCGGAAAGCCAAGGGTCCCGGGTTCGAGTCCCGGTCTAGGCGAAAATTTTTCTCTTCAAATATAATTTATCCTTCTATGAGAAGTGTTAAATTAATAATAAAATCGTCAATAGAAGCCCTACTGGCTATAAAGTAGTGTTAAATTCCCAATAAATGTCTTCTTAACTAAGAAGCCGCCATTTGCAAAGATAGAAGCTATGGTTTCAAGCATTTGGCGCGAGGGAATTACAATTACGTACATAAGAGAAAAATTTGCGTCTAGATCGTAACTCGCCTCGGTAGCTCAGTTGGTAGAGCACTTGGCCCGGAAAGCCAAGGGTCCCGGGTTCGAGTCCCGGTCTAGGCGAAAATTTTTCTCTTCAAATATAATTTATCCTTCTATGAGAAGTGTTAAATTAATAATAAAATCGTCAATTTTCTTTCTTGTCCCCTTGTTATCTTGCATAAAAGTGTTTGCTTCCAGCAGATAAAGATGGTTATGGTATCAAAGGGAAAGTTACTATTTATAATGCATAAGCAGTTAGTTGCTCGCTTCCTACAACTGAGGTCCTAAATTTTGCACCTTGGTCACTCCATGTTGGTTTTGTGGTGGACGAAACTGAGTCTGGGCAAACTTTCTTTCTTGGGGTTTCTCCTGTTTTCTCCTGCCACATATTTCATTCTACCATTTCTCTGCACTCATCTTATTCATTTCATTTCATCTGCCTATGTGATGGTGCGTCAGGTGTTGTTGGCCAGCATCCTTCTCATTCACAGATCTTCAATGTAAGGCCTTTATCGCATCTCATTCCTTGGCTGGCCTTTTGTCGGGCACGAGTTGAGGAGGAGACATACTTTATTATTTCCTCTATACAGTCAGCATGCTTCAGTAGCACTCAGAATATATGTTGTTGCAGTATGTGATGTAGTTGAGCAAATTAATTGAATCGGTTCTTTACATCTCTCCAGTTTCAAAGCTTGAAGGAGATTTTCCTTTGAAAATGATCCAATAAATAGTGCTAATATGAGGTGAGGTATAAAGAAATGATTCAATTTATTTAATAAAGTACCTCATATAAATTAATGAGTCATTTTAACATCTTACCTCATATTTCATGTTTTTCAAACACGGTAACTATAGTTTTCAAATGATCTTGTCATTCATTTTCAACCGCCATTATGACTACCGGATATTCGTTGGAATCTCCCTCTATAACGTTGCCATCTGGTGTTGATTTGACGAACTTCGAGATATCGTTGCCATCTGGTGTTGATTCGATGAACTTCGAGATGAGGTCACGTTCATCCGGAATGTCGAAATTCATAGATTTAAATTTGTTCTTCTGTATAAATATTTTCTCCCAAACTGTCAAATCCAAAGGTTTTTCCAAATGTTTTAGAAGTTTAGCTTCTTTTTCAATTCTATGACCTTCCAACAAGAACCTCATAATGTGTTTCCCAATTTTAACTTTGAATAAGTACCTCATAGTGTGAATTCCTATCAGTTTTATGTTAAAGGTTCATGTCCATTGGATTTTGAAATATTTTCTTCCAGTATCTTCTATTGGACCTGAGTTAGCTCTTGGTCATTCCACTTTGACAAATCAAAAAGAGGGCAATTTTTTCTCAGGGTTTCTCCTGTTTCCCCAATAAAAATTTTAATTCCACTACATATCCATATTCATGTTATCCTTTTCATTTCATCTGCTTCTGTGATGGTGCGACAGCCCTGATCAGCCAGCATCCATGTATATTTTGGATCTTCAGTAATAGGGCTTCATTTCATCTCGTCCCTTCATCTGGCATTAAGCCGGACACAAGTAGAATTTTACATATTCCATTCGAATTGTTTATATTTTATTTCACTCACCTCATACTTCATAACTCCTAGCAAACCCAGGGTTTCGTTACGTCCTTTGTGACATTCTCAATGCTGTGTCACGTTCACAACATTCCATTGGAATGTTTAGTTTCCACATGATATAATTTTTGGCACAGATCACCTGTTTTTATTGTATCCAATTTCTTTCCCACTTTTTCTTTTCATCATTATAGTCGAAGCATCATAGTGTGTATACATACTAATCACTGGTATTTTTCTTCAAAATTTCTGTACATGATGGAAAATTTGAAATGTGCATCATCAAAAAAAGTACCTGTGGATTGTCCAAGTATATAGAGTGAACATATCTCAACATTCCAAGGCTTCTGATGTTTTAGAAAACCTGTAATAATCCATTGTTGGCTTGGTAAGTCTGTCACAGTTTTCCAGGCCCTCTTGACTGTTGTCCACCTTTCATGATTACGACATGAGGTCAGATTTTGAAAGGCTGAATTGTATAATATATTCATCATTATAGTAAACAAATTTTATTAGATCTTTTACTGACCTGTTCTGCTACTATGGAAGGAAATCTTCGATCTATACAGTGATCTCCAGTATCATCTTGTAGGTTGGTATAGAAGAGAGCTTGTTTAAGGGATCTTTCTTTCACTCATTCCATTTAGACATCTTTCAGTTTTGAAAGGAAAATTACTTTATTCCCAATTCCTGGGCATTAGATACATGATAATTTTCTGATATATATTGCTACCTACTATAATGACTATTACCTGAAATCTTAATATATTATTTAAAATATGAATTTATTAGAAAATAAGGTAAGATTTAAATTTAAATTCTTTATACCTCACCTCATATCCAGTCTGCTAATTATACCAGTTTCAAAGCCTAGGTAGCTTCATCTTCAGTAATTCCTTGTCAACTGATGTTATGTTGTTCAGGAGAACTGCTTCTTACTCCTTCTGTTGGTAGACCGATGAACTTCTGGATCAAATCAAAATATCCTGGAATTTCAAAATTCATAAATTTATCTTTCTTGTTTTCTTGAATGTAGATTTTTTCCCCAAACCATGAGCTCTTTTTGTTTTTCTTAATTAAACTAGCTTTGAGACCAAGCATGAACAGCTACTGCTGACTTTTCCACTTTACCATATTTGACATTCTAAGATGTTCTTTCACCCTTGTTTTCAAATTTCTTTTTGTTTTTCCTATATAAATGTTGTCACAATCTCTGCATTTGATCTGATAAATTACTGATTTGTTTTCTTCTTAACTTTTTTTCATTTTTGTTGGTTTTAATATCCTATTATTTTAAATATTTTTAATTATTTAATTCAAGTTCAAAGAAAATAAGGTATTGAAATTCTTTAGGCTCCTTATTTGTAATGCTAAAAATACACAAATTTTATGAAATTCCAACTATTATTGTAGAAGATACAAAATTGAGTTCTAGTTCCCCTTAATAAAAACTTTGATCTTGCATTTCATTCTACATTATCTCAATGTAAATACAGATTGCAGTGGTGAGTAATATTACTGCCAAATATATAAAGTCCAGGCCTTCATTTCAAAACATTAAGCTTCAACAGGGTGGTTCGATACAAAACAGTGTTGTGTGCGATAGCATATCGATAATTTTTTAAGGAGGTACTCTGCCTGAAAAGTGCGATTTGGATGTTGTAGGGCATATAATACTCCAGATGTTGGGTTTTCATTATTTTTTCAAGAAACCTCCATTAACCTAACATCATGCATTATTTACAAAATGAGCTTCAAATTAGATTATAGAAAGTATATCAGCAGTCTAGAAATTGGTGATGTGATCATGATTTTAACCATGGATTGTGGCAAGATTACCTATGCAAGAAAGCAATCCTTACTTAAAGTATACTTATAATATATTAATTGAATTGGAAATGTACACCGCACCTCTTGGGAAATCTAAAGAATTTGTTAAATTAATATTAAGAAGAAAAAAAAACTCCTGGCGCAACAGGCCTACAAGGTCCTTAGCCTACCAGCCGGCTGCTGGCTTCACATCCACATGTCTCAATCACAGAGGTAGATGATAATCAGCCAGTGTAGGGGTGACATGTGGTCAGCATGTCAAGTCCCCCAGCCGTTATAGCTGGTTTTCTCAACCTGGAGCTACCCAAATGCATCACGATGCTGGGTGGGCACCGGTCCCATACTGGCCGAAATACCATGAGAAAAAATTTCTTCCCCCATGGAGACTTGAACCAGCACAAGTCCCGTAGCTCTGCGCCAAGGCTTCCTGCCTTAACCACTTGGCTACGGCGCGGGACTTAATATTAAGAAGCTAAAGCAATTCTGTGATCAAAATAAGTAAATTAATGTACACAGCTAAATCAATGGTAAAGAGAAAAATTTTTAATAAAATTAAAATGGGTCGCCATGCTATCTTCTGCCATACTTTCTACTGTCAATTTTTTTTTTCTTCACTATCGTCTTCTAAACTGCAATTTAGTGTTGATTTGATGAACTTTGAGATTAAATTTTGCTTGCCGGGAATTTCAAAATTTGTGTGAGATGATTTAAGGTTCATTTTAATTTTATTAATTTGAAAACATCATGTTTAATGCCATCATAAGTTTTATGAAAGAAACATTTTTTCCTGGACCTTCAGCTTTAAGTGCAAATGCTCTAACCACACTGACCTATTTCAGGTTTTCTTCTTATTTGAGCACAAATTCTCCTCTTAACATAATCTGTCGACCCTGCATCCAATACAATGAATCATCATTCACAAATACTCATTGAATGACTTCTATATGACATGATGGATTTCCACATGGCTATAGCTATAATCAGTTTATTAAATTAATATTAAGAAGCTAAAGCTATTACTATGATCAAAATAAATTTACACAACTAAACTATTGTAATCAATGGTAAAGAGAAAAATGTCTGCCTGAAACAGGAATTGAACACTGAGCTAATTCAGGCTTTATTTCCACTCGTGTACGAATTCTCCTCTTAACCTACACTCTTCACCCCATAACTAATGCAATAAACCATAAAGAAATTGAGTTTGTCAAAATATTTAGTATACACTTTCTAGAAAATAAATTTCTATTTATTTTAATTTATGAGATAAATTTAATATATTTCCCATTAAATTATAACCTCATAATGTCATTTTCTATTTATTATTTGATATAAAATGTTTATATCCTTAATTGATTCGTCTAACCTATTAATTATCAATATATGTACAATATGTGTATAAAATCTGCAAACAGTAATTTGAATATACTTCGCTGCAGTGAATCCAAATCGTGCATTTCTGTACATGGATCCCTTCTTGGAAAATGATCGACTTGCTATCTCGCACATGTTAATCTTTAACCATCATTAAATGAATCAGATTTTATACCTTACCTCATGTTTTGTATCCTTCACAGAATCGGTTTCAAGGAACTTTTCCACATTATCAACTGACATCTGACTGTAGATTTGACAGTTGGTATTCCTTTGTTCTCCTCCTCCTGTTGGTGGATTGATGAACCTTCAAATCAAATATTTTTTATGTTAAATAAAACCTCATAATGTTACTTACTTAAAATACCAAATACTAATCTTTTTTGATTCTTTTAAAATCATTCTATGTATAAATTCTTTTATATATGCTTGTATAATTTTAGAAAATGTTAAAATTACCTTTGTGTAAATATAGTTAATGTGAAATTATTTAAATATGTATCAAATTGTATTTTTATAATTGTATCAAGCTAAAATAGAATTAGTTGCAAAGGAGAATAGATTGATTGCTCCCCGTTCATCCCATTGTTGGGACATGGGTGCTTCTCTAGAGGGAAGTTTCTTAACCAGACCAATTTTGTTAAATTTATTTCCCTGCGGATGTCATCAAGGGAATGTGGTTAATACATCACCTCAAACAGATGTCTAGTAGGAAAGTAGGTATTACCCAGATGAATGAAGGTCCATTAAATTTTGCTAAAGAGTCTTTTTATTCAGACTTGGAACCCATGGCTTTAAGTCCCTCCTGGATAACTTGTCCCTTGAATTTTTCCATCCTAAAAATCCATTAATCTGGATAGGTTTGAACCCATGACCTTCAGGGCTAAAGACAAGAAACATAACCACTGACTACCGGGAGTATATAAGGGGGAAGAGAACAGTAATAAATTAAGAGGAATATATAAAAAAATTAAATTTTAGGGTGAGGAAAGGATAATGTACACATTTAAATGTGTCAACTTAAACAAATTGTTTGTATACAGTAAAAGCTCTTTATTTGTGGGTTAAAAAACTGTGACAGTTCTGTATTTGCAGCCAAAAATTTCTTTATTCGCGGATCCAGTCGGTATATTAGAAGGATTAGTATCCTTTAATAACACATCGGCAACTTTTTTAACTGCAGGAACATGCCAAAGCAGCTTTTACAAAGAGCGATTCAAACTAAATGGACAAATTAATATAAAAAGTAAAACAAACTTTATTGTCACTAAGCCTAAAGTTCATTGTTAAAAGCCACTGCCGCCGTATTTCACGTGGCGCTATGTCCATTGATAAATGCCACTCTCCCCACGATTGGTGTTTTATTGTTTCAACTTGTCATTCGTTGCAATAATTTTGATTGAATAACATGTGTCTCTTCTGCTTTGTTGCCAATTTACAATGTCAAGTACTCGTAAAAGGAAAGAAATTTAGTTCCGAAGCGGGAAAAAAGTAGTGTTGCTGCTTAAAGCAAAAATATAAATGTTTGACCGTTTACATGTTGGCGAGTCATTTGCATCTATATCAAACTGTTTCAATGTTGAAGAATAGGTGTACGATTCATCAAGAGATCCAAAGACAAAATAAGGAATTCTATCACTGAATTCACAGCTGAATATCAATCTGAATTGAAAAGAGGGAAAAAAATTACTAAGTTTTTTAAGCCCTTGCCTAAGCCTGATAGTAATAATTAATGGAAATTGCTCAAAATCTATCATTAATCGATTTTATTTTCATAATTTTTATTTTATTTTGGAACCTTGAAACGTATCCCCTATATGTCCATACAAATTGCCATTCCATATTCATGGTTTCTGTATTCGTGGCATATTTACAGAACTTATCACTTGCAAATAAGGAGCTTTTATTTTTATGTATGACTACATCTTGTGGGCCAGGTAGCAGTGACGAGATTTCTTTTTATAGACTAGATAGCCTGGATTGATGATGGGTTCCAAAGGAGTGAAGATTTTTCTTTCTGTGGTCTGTATGACCTCATGTTCCTGTATGCTGGGGGAGTAGAGATTTCTTCTCTTTATTTCCAAAACACCCCTGGCATCCATTCAAACTTCTATAAATAGAAAGTCAGAAATTTTATTGGGGTTAAAGTCTAACCTGTATCTAACCAATCTAATCTCCTTTTTGTGCCATTAGCTAAAAAATTGCATCTCTGTGGGTCTTCATGACCTGTTAACAGGGTACCTTTATAAATCATATTTGAAGAGAAAAATTATACGCTCAGACTGGGACTCGAACCCAGGGTACCTTTATCTTTACAACTAAATCTTCTGATCTCCTATTCACTAAAGTTCTCTTATCTTCCAGTAGAGTTAATCAGGGATTAATATGTTTCTCATAGACATCTACTTACTAGATATAAAATTATTTTCCTTCTATCCATCTTTATATGTTCATACCATATGCATTCCATCTTGATTTTTGTCATATTTTTCATATACTCGCAAGTATGTTGGCTTTGGATCTGAATTTAATAGCTCTAAATCTTCGCAAGAGGAATGAATTTTTCAAGATGTAAAAATTCTGAGTAGATGCATTTCGAAGGGAAGTAAAATGGTTATTAATAAATTATAATAAGTAATATTAAGAGGAAGTTCTTCTTAATGAATAAGGTAAATCTGGTCGCTTACCTCACAAATACTTGATGTTTCATTTGAAATGTTTCAATATGTTGCCCATACCATCATCAGCTTGTCTGTTGATTTTTATATTGGAAAAAGATTTGATTCTCAAGTTCTTCGGTCAACCAGAAGAAGGAACGGAAGTCTACATCCAGGGCCAACAACATAAAAATCAACATATTTGGTTCGTCTTCCGGGCTTATAGGCCATGGTCTGGTTGTCTTCATACTCGACGTTTCGTCTACTGCTGTGGTATACCTCATCAGGAGATACTGTGTGCTCTCTGTGACCTCCTCAACAGTCAGCTGCAGACTGTTGAGGAGTTCACAGAGAGCACGCAGTATCTCCTGATGAGGTCTACCGCAGCAGTAGACTAAACGTCGAGTATGAAGACAACCAGACCACGGCCTATAAGCCTGGAAGACGAACCAAATATGGATCAAGACGCCGACCGTGAAAGCCTACAATTATATATAAAAATCAAGTCTGGACAACTGATGATGATATTGGCAACATAACGAAACATCGAGTATTTATGAGGTAAGATGATAAGATTCACCTATTTATTAATTAAAGTGGTGCCTATATCTGGTTTATGAAAAAGAAAATAAATTAAAACCCGAAATAAGAGACCTTTATCAGTTCTTGTGTGTCCAGCTTATGACCCAAGATGTTGAAGAGTGTCATTAAATAAAGTATTACTTTTATGCACTATATTGGGAATCATATCCTCTTTTATACATATTTAAATGTGTTCTTATGGTATCTCTTTATAGTAAGTACCATTAAATGGACAGACTTGAAATCAGAACCATTTCAATAAACTGCAATAATATAATTATAAGAATTAAGGATGATGCTGGTTTCAAAGTAAGAGCACTGTAAATTTATCTATTTGTCAATATATTTTTAAGAAAACTAGCATAATATTCAAAATTTTTTTTCTATTTTGTGAGTTTTATGTTGAAATAATGAAAATAACTTCATTTTTTCCTTTGTTTATATTTTAATGTATTTAATTAATAGATTGGGCAGTGGGTTTTACCTGGTAATTGATTGTAAGTAGTGGTGAAGTATTAGACTAAGAAAGTGACACATTTCTTGTTAAGGCAGATACACACCTATGTTTTAGAACATGACTCAAGGATTTGTACATCAAATATCTAAGGCAGTTCACAGTTTCACAGTATTTAGTTCAATTTCAGGGTTGAGAGTTAGAATTTTTATTGTTTGGAAATTTAACTTTTTGTCCAACAGAAAATTAGTAATAAATACAATTGAATCAGTGAGCTGGAAAAGACGTCATGTACAAAAAGCTACATTTTACAGGAATGAAAAGCTGTTTCATTGCTCCCATTTTAAAGCCTTGGAAGCATGGAAAGAATGTATAGATTGATGTGTATACTCCAAAGAAATGATAAACTATTGAAAAATATGCTGAAATTGTTATATGACCTGTTCAAAGTTACCAATTTAATTGGTTTAAAAAACGTTTTATGTTCTCTCCATTTGTTTCTTAGGTTATCTTTCATTCTAAGAATTAAATAACTATATACTTATCCTATAGTCTAAATAGACCAGCTTAAGTTCCTGAAGATAAAAATATTGAAACTTTTCCATTGCTTTATTTATCTAAACATATTTAGTAATTTTATTTTATTGCTAGACATTTAACATTTTTTTCTACTAGGCTGTGATTATGTAAAAAAACACTGTTAAAACAATGTGCAGTATATAGTTAACATTTTCAAGTATGCTGAAGGGACTATGCTATGGTAGAATCAGAAAAAAAAAGAAAAAGAAGTTGATAGTATTAAATTCTTTATATGCAGTATCTGACTACAATCACTACTTTTAATTGCTTCAGCATATATCTTAATTTTTGCCAAAACATATGCTTTGCATAAAGGTTACACTCCGATACTTTTTAAAAATTAAAAAAATGGGGGTCTATTAAGTAATTAAATATGCATTTTAATGTTCTGAAATTGGCTATATATGATTAAGGAAACCCTATAGCATAATTGGTTAAGGCAATATGATGTAAGCCAGATGTCATGAATTTGTTTTCTGATGGAGGTCAGGATTTTTAAACTGGCCTGAACTTTCTAACATAAATGAGTACCTCCTTTTACTCCAAAGGTCTCGTATGGCCTGTAGTAGGAATCATTTACGATTAATGAACTTATTTTTAGTTACTGCACACATTCTTTATACACTTCGGAGCTTAGTAGTTGCAAAATGGATAAACAGGTGTTGGAGGAGTTTATTATTTTTATTCTAAACATTTTGTGCAATAAGTTATCCAAGAGAGGGATATATGAAGAGTTTATATCTATGTGACCAAAGATCTTTGGGTTTGATAGTCCCAGTGAGTTAATTAATTGGTTATTCAATGGAGATCTGTTACAGAATTTTTTGTTTAAGTGTTAAGAGTAGGCAGTTTCTACTTAACTTTTTCTAATAATATTGACAGAACATACATATTTATTTATAATTGGTAAAATATTATACTTAAATTGAATTGTAAATATGTCCTTCACCTCATAAATTAAAGTTTTTCACCAGGTCATGTTACATAGACCATTTTTTCTATTCTGAATTAGATTCCAGAATGTCCTATATTGCTAGTGTTGCATAAAAGGCATATTGCCTCAAGATCTACTGAAAGGAATTTCATTCCATAGTAATTCTGCCCGAGGGCAGGTCTTTTCACTGCAATCATAGCATTTTCATGCTGTGCTTTGCAGCTTTACTAGGGAATTATAGGCGTGGTAGCTTCCCGTTGCTTTCCACACTGGTGAAGGATGATGATGGCCAGATGATTTTCGGGGACTGTTGGGCTCTAAGCTTCCTGACATTTGTCTTGCAGGTGAGGAAAAATCCCGAAAAAACCTCACCCAGGAGCCTGTCCTAACTGGGAATAGAACCTGGGCCTGCTGTGTGACAAGGCAATACGCTACTTCGAGACCACAGCGGTGGATTAATATTAGATTTACCGTACATATAAAATTCAATTAAAATTTTGAGCAAAAATGGCTAGAAAAAAGTTATATTAGTGTAATGAGATTGTGAATGAAAACATTTCTTTTATCAATTTACAGTCAAAACTTTCATAAATGACAAGTGAAAGTTTGACATTAGCAATAGGGTAAGGGTGGGCTAGGTTGCGCACTTTAAAAAATCATAAATAATTTAAAAATCAGGTGTGGCGTACAGTATTTAATTAAAAAAAATATATACTTTACATACATTTGATAAATGAGTGTAACCATTTTGCAACAAATTCTACATTTTATTTAAGGGAAAAAAAAAGGTTTGGAAAAATATGGAAAGCTGTGCCTATTCTTGGACCAGGGTGGGTTAAATCATGGACTTTATAATAAATTCTTTCTGTTTTCCTGGTGTCTGATTTTTCTCTTTGTTTCCTGCCACATAGGGAACACAAATTGGCATGAACGGAACATGTTTCATGTAACCATTTGGAACATGAGATGAATTTAATCCAATCTGCTTTTGATGGATAATAACTACATAGTGCAATATATCTAGAAGGCCCTTGGCCTAACAGCCGGTTGTTGTCCTTGCATCCACATGTATATATCATGGAGGAGGACTGTCATCTAGCCAGTATATGGGCAACATAGGCAGCATGTCAGGTCCCCAGCCATTATAGCTGGTTTTATCAATCTGATGCTGCTCCTTATTGTAACTACCTAAATTCCTCACAATGCTGGGTAGGCATTTCCTTCATACTGGCTGAAATTACGTGAGAAAATGTATTTTCAAAATGTATTATAGGCCTATTCTGTGTAATAATTGTTTAATACTCTATGTATCAGGTTAATCATGTTAAAATTAAATAAATATTTTTGTATTAATGTATTTTTATATAATTTCGACCCCAACAATTCATTCAGGCACAAAACATACAGGAAAATAGAAACAGTCTGAGATGGAGCGGAAAGTGTCTGGACGCACTCTCAACCCCCTTCCAGTGCACAAACTCACCCCTTTTGCACAAATATTTTTGTGAATTGTTTAGACATTGAAAATTTTGTAAGAGGGCAATGAACTCTGGTATTATGGACAAGGATAAGTTGCTTTGTATACAGAACAGATTAGTATCTACCGGACAGTATTCAATCCCTTAGAAACTTACAGGCAAAATAACCCTTCCCCAAATTGTTTCACTTACTAAAATATCCCTTCTCACAAAAATTAATTCTTTTTTCTTTTTGTGATACAGACACTAAAGTTTCACAAATGAACCTTCTCTGTTGACTGCATAAGCACGAATAGCAAAAATAGAGATTTTTCGGTGCATACAGGGTAAATCATGAAGTGCATGAACTCTCTCGCTGCACAGTCTCTACCCCTTTTACCCTATATGATTTTTCAGATCTCCTCAAGTCATCTACCTATCTATAATGACATACTTAATTTAAATATATGAAGATACCCATTTCATTTGTACATTCTAGAAAGCATATTTTTGTTATTCGTGTAGTTCAACCATTTTTTACAATATATTCTGCAAACTAAATTTGTCAGCCTTTTAATAGCCATCTTTTAATCACAATAGATCAGACAAGTTGGAACATTTTAAAATCCTTATCAAAGTTTGTGAGTTGGGTTAGTGGTGTGTATCTGCTCTCATTTGTATATTTACAATTTAAAAAATTTATTGTATATTTTGAAAATATTAAAAAGAAGGCAGGTTAAAACAAGTAATGAACCAGATAAGGAATATTGTTGGGGTGGTGGTAGTAAGTCAGATGCTAAAAACAAGTGTTCACACGAAGCCTCAGTTAGTGGGTAGATGTTAAATATTGTTTTTTTTGTAAGTATTGTTTTTTTTCTTTCCCTGTGGAATGCTATTGTACATATGAAAAACAAACCTATCGATACATTTGCTGTTGTTGGTAAGCTTGTGGTAAGCTAAGGTACACCGGTAATTTGAGTAACTTTTTTAAAAGTAGGATTAGTACTGAAAAACTGTGTAGTGGATAATTCTGTTTCCTTTTTTCTGCTTTATTTCGTATAATTTTGACATACTTTTATTTTACAAGCATTTATTGTACTTTTGAATTCTTCTGTATTAACAGAAAGTATTGCATAATTAACTTTGAAATTACCATTATTAATGGTAAATAACATGCTGATAATTTGAAGATTTCTGATTAAAATATGTATGTATATTTAAAAAATATTACTGTGGCCAGCAAGAAAACACTTCAGGTATTTGTTGGTTTGTACACAATTTAATCAGATTTTATGTTTATTCATAAAGGGATTCAATCAGAGAAGGGAACTCATATTTCAGGAGGAAAAAAATAACTTTTGCTTACACTACACAAATGCTTAAATATGTACTTTTCTATGTACACAATATAAATAAATACATACATGCCACCTATGTAAAGTGGTCTACTGAATTGGTGAATAAATTAAAAATTACCATATAAATGCAGTCTACCCACCGAATGCAGAATCTAAAGCAGTGGGTAGCATTTGATACATATTTATGGAATATAGTCACACTCGTGAAATTTTTTGTATTATATTAACCCTGTAGGGGGAAAAAGAAGTATAGATAAATACTCATTTCCACAGAAGGAAAAATAAAATAAATCTGGAAGTAATGCAAGTAGTCTCTTCACAGAAGAAATAAGGAAATAAATAGACCAGAATAAAAAGTTTACTTTTTGTTACATCATTTACATTTACTCAAACATGTTGAGCTTATAAAAATATTAAAAATGTTTATAGAGTAAGTCAACAGTTCCAAGGTACAATATAGTGATTCCATTTTCTTATTGAATATGTGTAGGAAATAAAACTATGAGGTTTATTTTAATTATATTTGAGTTGAATGTTTTGACTGACTTCATATTTCTTGATTTTATGTTGACCAGTTTCGTCACTAACTGTGAGACATTCTTGAATTTTATGAGTTGTGAAGCATTGAAAATGTAGCACAGTTAGCAATGAAACTGGTCTGCATAAAATCAAGAAATATGAGATGAGTCAAAACACACAACTCAAATATAATTCCATTTTCTTAGTTTAAGACCTTCATTCTTCCATGGCATGACAGGCTTATAAAGCCCTAGGTTTATCTGGTGTTGCTAAACTTGCATCCACCTGGATCAACCGCAAAAAATGGATAAAAATCCAGTTTGTATAGGGATAATATGGGGTAAGCATACAAAATCTCCCAGGTAGCTGTTTTCTCAACCTGGAGTTGCTACTTGTAACTACCTAAATTCTTCCTGATGCTGAATGAACAGTGATCAGTTCTCTAGCTGAAATTCCACTAGTAATTTTTTCTGCCATGGGATTCAAGCCATGCAAGTTTTATGGCAAGACAGGGGATGCCTTAGACCAGTGCAAGACTAAAAGCTTTTGGGTACTTGAATATGTTGGTTTTAATATAGGTGAAAATTTTAAATCTTCCAAAGAGTAAAATCCCTAATATGATTAAATCACAAATCTTTTTGAATATATGATAAAATCAAATGTTTCCTACCTCTCCTCATATAAATCTTCATAAGTTTAATATAAGATTGGCACCGAAGAACAAATACAGCCTTAATAGGATAATTAAAACCAATAAAAATGAAAGAATTGAAGAAGAAAACAAATCAGGAATTTATCAGATCAAATGCAGAGATTGTGACAAAATTTATATTGGAAAAACAAAAAGAAATTAGAAAATAAGGGTGAAAGAACATCTTAGAAATGTCAAAAATGGAGAAGTGGAAAAGTCAGCAGTGGCTGCTCATGCTTGGTCCGAAAAACATTTAATTGAATCAAAAGCCAGTCTAATTAAACATTTAGAGAAACAAAAGGAACTCACAGTTTGGCAAAAAATCCACATTCAGAAAAACAACGGAAAACTTATGAACTTCGAAATTCCTGCAAATCCTGACCTGATCCAGAGGTTCATCGGTCCACCAACAGAGGGAAGAAGAATTGTTTCTTCCGATCAACATAACATTAGTCGCCAAGATAGTACTGAATATGAGACCGTTATGGTCTCGAAATCGCGATCTACTTAGAAGATTTATATGAGGAGAGGTAGGAAACATTTGATTTTATCATAAATCAAATCTCATAGTGATTAATTCCTGTAAAAATTAAATATATGTAACTTTTTGAATATGTTTATTACATTCATGAATGGTATCTTAAATTTATATAATGGAATTATTGGTCTACCGATTGCATTAAAAGGGTAGGTTATCAATGATAGGTTCATAATATTCAGATTTTCCATTTCAACCAATAACTACAAAATTTAATTCTCTACTCCATGACACAATGTGCTGAAAAGAATCTTTGATCTACAACTGGTTGCTGGCCTCACATCTACATGTAGTTAGCATGTTGAGTCAGCAGCTGTTATAGCTGGTTTTCTCAACTTAGAGCTGTTAGTTATTGTAGGTCTCAAATTTCTTACGAGTGCTGGATGGGCACCTGTGTCATATATTGGCTAAAATTCCAGAGAGACGAACCAGCATACATCCCATTGCTCTGTATCAAGGCATCATGCTTTAGAATGCTTGATGACAGTACAGGACACAAAACTTAATTGTATTATACCAAAAACATAAACAATATATCGGTAATTTTGCAATCTCCTGAAGATAATATGAAAAATTGAGAAAATAAAACATCATTACTATATCTCTTATATATAGAGTTAGAGGAAAAGACTAAGAAGATCCATGGGTTCCTTGATTGTTAGCGGCACAAAGAGGAGATATAGTAGCTAGCTCTATTCTTCAGCTTGCTTTACCAGCAGAAAAATTTAAATTCTAATTTGGAGAATATCTGCTCCTCTCTGCATCTTGGGACTGAACTACTTTGAACATACCAATCTCTATTTTCATGTAAATGTGGGTCGTCTTCTCACTTAAAATAACAGGACTTGTTAATAATTAACATGATGAAGGATGATACAAAAATTAAGGCCACTGCTTGCTAGATAATCAGTTATTCTGACTGATATAAACTTTAGTGGTTACATTGAAAAGTATTTTATGTTGTATACTAGAATTATAAACACCTTCATTGTTGTCCATATCATTAATACATTATGCATAAACAACTGACGGAATATTTGGAAACTTACTACTTATTTGACAAATATCAGTCATCCTTTAGAATCCCATGCAACTGCACTTCTGAACAAGATGATATTGAAGCCATAAATAGTAGTGAACTATTTCTGCATGCTTTTAACTAGGTCAATATTGATTTGTTAGCTGGCAGAATTAAAAGCATTGGATTTATCTGACAACTGCCTGACTTGGATGGAGTCCTGCCATCAGAAGTGTGTATTCATAGGACAACTGTCTTCTTCTTGATGGATCATAGACACAGGAGTGCCCCAAGATTCTGATTTGGGACCTCTTTTATTTGCTGTATATGAGAAGAAATGGAAAATATAAATTTCAACAATGGAGAAGAACTAAAACCTAGTATTGAATGCACTTATTTAAGAACAAAATTAGACCATTCAGGCGATAACACAGTGGAAATTAAAAATAGTATTGCACAAACAAAACAAGCAATAAATGCTTTAAACTCTGTTTGGTGGAGCAAAAATATTACAAAAAATAGAAAATTACAAATATATTAAACCATAATTCAGAGCATTTTAACATATGGTGCTGAAGTCTGGACCCCACTTCCCTACGCAGGTAAATGAAAAGAAGTTTTAAGTACAGGAATGGCTGTTTTTAATATGATCAGCTGGAAAAGGAAAATCTAGAATGGATAGAATACGAAATAAGGGAGGGAATTATGGCGTGGGTACAAGAGGAGCCGGACATCATAGACATTCTAGAAAAGAAAAGATTGCAGTGGTATGGCCTTGTCAAAAGATTGCCAAAAATTGTTATGGAATGGATCCCAATGGAAAGGAGGAAGAGAGGAAGACCGAAGAAAACTTGGATAGAAGGGGTACAAGCAGCTAACTATGAATATCAGAGGAATGGAGGAAGATCAATGGATGGACAGAGAGGAATGGAGGAAGATCAATGGATGTACAGAGAGGAATGGAGGAAGATCAATGGATGTACAGAGAGGAATGGCGTTTGGTTTCCGGAAGACAGTGGCAGCTGCCATGATACCGAATGATGATGATATCCATCCATCCATCCATAGTAATTCTGCCCGAAGGCAGGTCATTCACTGCAATCATAGCATTTTCATGCTATGCTTACAGCTTTACTAGGGAATTGTGTAGGTGTGGTAGCTTCCCGTTGCTTTCCACACCGGTGAAGGATGATGATGATAATGGTAAGGATGATGGCCATATCATTTCGGGGACCATTTGGGCCTTAAAGTTTTCCTGACATTTGTCTTACAGGTGAGGAAAAACCTCACCCAGAAAAACTGCCCCGACCGGGGATCGAACCCGGGCCTGCTGCATGACAAGGCAGCACGCTACCTCGAGACCACAGCGGTGGGCGATGATATATATATATATATAAATTATGTTGCAAATAAACTATCAAACTCTAATGTCATGTTTATGCAGATGACTTAAAAGTGTACTTTCATGCTAAACCAAATGATATGGAATCCATCGATATAATTAACATTTTTTATAAGATTCATGATGTGTTCCGTTGAGGTATTATTCAAAATTAATAAATTATGAATATTCCATAATTTTATATTAATAATTAACATTGATCTGAAAATTTGAATTGGCCAAATAAATTTGGGCCTTGACTAAATCCATAATCTCTAATACTTTGATAGAAGGCTACTTTTTATTCTCAACACCAGTAATATCCCTGTCTTTGTTATGTATGGTACCACAATTCAGTATTACCTCATGGTGAAATTCTTGGATTTTATTTGGATAATAATCTAAACTGGAGTTAAATAGTAAAACAAGTGTCAAAGAAAGTTTTCACCAAACTCCATTCACATCCCACATCAAATACATCCTACCTAAAATAGACATTAGTATAGACAATTTATCATGCCACATTTTGATTACTGTGATATGCTGCTGACTGTCTGATGAACACTAAAATTTTAAACAAACTACAACATATTAAATAAAGTGAATCTGGAGTCATCTTACCTCATAAATTGTTGTGTTCTACTTGTTAATATGTCATGCATATCACCAGCCTTTCCAGATTTGAATTTTATGTTGTTGCTCCCACTCCATCTTTTGGCTGACCGAAGAACTTGTAAATCAATTCTTTTTCCTTGGGAATTTTGAAAAAGATTTGATTTATAAATTCTTTGGTCAGCCAAAATATGGAGTGGGATTCAACATCCAGGGACAACAATATAAAATTCAACAATCTGGAAAAGCTGATGATGGCATGCATGGCATATCAAAACATGTTCACATAAAACAGCACGTTAAGAGGTAAGATGACTCCAGATTTACCTTATTTATTAAGAAGAATCTCAGAATGTTCTTCCTATTGGAATTTATAAATAGACTACAACATATTTGAAGAGAAAAATTTTCGTCTAGACTGAGACTCGAACCCGGGACCCTTGGCTTTCTGGGCCAAAGGGTCCCGGGTTCGAGTCTTGGTCTAGGCGGAAATTTTTCTCTTCAAATATAATTTATCCTTCAGTGAGAAGTGTTAAATTAATAATAAAAACGTCAAACTACAACATGTTTAGATGCTTGCATCAGATACGTACGTAACGTCCAAAAGTATTGTATGACAATCTATTGAATCAATGTCTTGGACCTGGCTGAGTGTCAGAACAACGCTAGATATCTGTGAACTTGCTTATATCTTTCATCCTACAATTATTATGTCAACATTAGATGAACGGAATTTTGAATATACCATATCATTATTCTTCATCATTGAATTCTCCTGTTATTGGAATTCACTACCGGTGGAAATGAGGAGCTGCCAGTCAAATAGTTTCTTTCTAGCAAAAATTGATATTTCTAAAAGCTCTACATTAGTATTACTTTCTAATTTTTTGAAAGCCATTATTTATAAATTATAATTTATTTTTACATTTATTTATGACTGCTGTAGTATTTATATTTAATGTATTTTTTTAAAGTGCACTTTTGTGTTAATGGAATTTAGAGATAAGTACAGTGTAGATAATCATAATTATGTGTCTTATTGTACTGGTTGAGTAGAAGATAAGGCCTTAACTCTGCCATAAAATAATTTGTTAAATTTTTATGTTAGTTGCAATAAATTATCATAGGAACAGTTACGTTAGTAAAGACATTAGTAAGTTCCAGCGATATGATTGCATCTTAAGTAGAGTAATAGAAAACAGTCTCTTCACAGTAAATTCCTTAGAAAATAAATTTTTATTTTTATTTTAGTTTTATAATTCTGTTATACAAAAAATAGTGTATAGAACTTCTTTACAATGTTACAAAATTCTTAGGTACCGGTACATAAAAGTTCATGTAGAACTTACATATATTTTTTTGTATTAATTTATAATTTAAAAAGTTGCTATTTTGTTTATTTTTATGTTCTTAAACCTGGATAACAAGACAAATGTTCATTTTTGAATGTGTGTAATTTATTATTTTTTTCAGTTTAGTGCTTCAACTGCTGTTATATCATGACGATTAATATTGGGAATATTATTTTGAGAGTTTTGTCTCTGTTGTAATGTAATGTCGATTTTTTAAATAAAAAAAAACTTTGACCAGAATTAATTCTTCAACATATGTCTCCATTGGCAAATATGTGTTGTAACTGAGAGGTTTAAAAGAATTCATGTCAGCTTACTCTGACATAGGTTATTACATTAGGTACTACGGGGAGTCTGCTGTAAAGAGAAGTAAAAATGTAGCTTTTAATTAAAGATGTACCTCCAATTCTAAAAAAAAAAAAAACCCGACATTATTCAAATTTGCTTTCTTAATTATATGTATATTTAGCTTTAAATGTATATATGTAGTTAAAACAATTCAGCCTTAATTCATTTTTATTTAAATAAAGAAATTAATATTTTTTAAACTACTGGTACACTTTTCTCAGGAACTATTTGAAGTAGGGTTGTGGAATTTTCAGATTACTTTTAATCATTATAAAATTAAGTTTCCTATGAAACGCTGGAGGGAAAATTTTCTATAGGATCGTAACAGGCCTTGGCCTAATACTTGGAAGGAAGAAGAAGAAGATAAAATTAAGTTCCTGTAGCAAACTCAATAAAACAGTCCTTCAAAAACTATATTTTAATATATTTAATAAATAAAACAGAGTTTTATATGATTCATAAATATTTATCCTATTTAATATTCATAACAGCTGTTTCAATACAGCATGTTCATCAGACAAATGTCATAATTTGTATTTATGACATTCGTCTGATGAAGATACAGTATATTGAAACAGCTGTTACAAATGTTAAATAGGATAAATATTTATGAAAATCATATAGCTTTGATGGTTTTATTTATTAAATACATCATAGTTCTTCATCTAGTAAACATCAAATCAATTATATTTGAAGAGAAAAATATATGCTCAGACTAGAGTTTGAACCCAGGATCTTCTGCTTTCTATGTCGAATGCTCTACTGATTGAGCTACCTGAGAACTCCAATCTAAATGCAAATTTTTCTCTCATATGCACTGTTAATTCCCAAGAGTCAAATGCTACAAGCCATTGTTTGATCTTGCAAATGGTGGCTTCTTTATTAAGAAGACATTTATTGGGAATTTTACATTATAAAGCCAGTACGGCCTGGGTTCAAACCCTAGTCTTAGCATATATATTTCTCTTCAAATGTAATTTATCCTTCATTGAGATGTATCAAATGAATTATAAGAACCAAATCAATTGATACATATTTTAATAAGTAGTTTATATGAAAAAAAATCATTTTTCAAAGTTAAAATTCAATCATATCCTGTATTCGAAATATTATCTGCTATGAAAAATTTCACATTCTTAATTATTGTAGGAAATGAGAACTGTACCTCAATATAGGTATGCAATAATGAAACTTCAATTGTTTAAACATTAATTCAGACTGAATTGTTTAAGATACAGTACCTAAAACATATATACATATGTATTAAAATATTAATGTATCCATAATTTGCACAATTTTTTGTCGGTTATATAGAATTGGAGATGTACATTTTGATTATGAGCTACTTTTTACCTCACTTCACAGCCGATCTCCCTTAAAATGTGTTGCTGTTGTAGAGTTATTCTCTTGTTGGCCACATTAATAGTAAACTGAACACAATTTGTTTTATCTAATTTAGTCTTTCAGGACTAGTTCCATGTTAAAAGTTAATTCTTCGATAAAGTATAAACTTTTTAATTAACATTATTTGCTGAATTTCTTATTCATGATGTAAACAAATGTGTCCTACAGTAAGTCTGCAGACAGGAGTTTAAACAAGTATGTTAATGTCAAACTGTATGTAAACAGGGTGGAAAAAGTAATGTGCCATTTTATCCTTGGTAATAATAATAATTAAGTGAATCAGATGTTATGCTTCACCTCATATATTTTGTATAAACTTACCTGTATATATCCTTGGTAACTTGAATATGTAAATATTTCTTTTATTTCAAATTGTGGCTCATGTAATTTTATTTATAGTTACAGCAATTTTAATTGGAAATAAATTAATTTCTGTGACATATGTGAATTATTCAAACGGCAGCTGTGTTTTGTCATTAGTCATGATTGTCTGAACAGCTGCTTGGCTTAGAAATAGCACAAATTAAGCACCATTCAGAAGAGAAGAGAATGGAACATTGAAAATCATGTCAAGCATTCAGATATGTCACCAAATATGTGGCAAAGTATAAGGAAAATTACTATTGTCAAATCTTGAACTGATTCATATAACAGTATTTTTGGCATAAATTAAGATTATTGTAGAGCTTTTATGTCTGAACTTCAATTATATTATTTTACAAGAATTTAGGAAATTTGAAACAGTGTATTGTATTTTGGCAGCCTACGCGACAGTTAAGTCTTGTAGACTGTGTTGGGCAGGACATGTGGCATGAATGAGGAGGGGCATGTAAACTTGTAGGAAAACTAGAGGGGAAAATGCCCAGTTGGTAGGCCAAGAATGAAGTGGCAGAACAAAAAACATTAACCATGATGTGAGGTAAATAGATTATACAGGAAATAATTGGAGAAATTAGCTCAGGATAGGCATGTATGGAGAGTTTATGTCCATGTGGCCATGAACCTAAGGGTTTGATAGTGCTAGTGAAGTTATATTGTATTTTGGATTATATTATGAGTAGATTTCTACACACATTTAGTAAAAATAGAATAAGTACAAATTCAGATAAACAGAAGGACATATTATACAACAAAGTTAATTTTGTTCCTTGTACAAAATTAAATATTCACTTAAAATATACAATAAGACCCGTCTTAATGCCTTACAAAAATTATAAATTGTGAAAACAGAGCTCTGTTTTATTTGTCATAGCTCATGTGCTTATGCTCATATCTATAAGATTTTTATGATTATTACTCGAGTCCGAATGTTAGGTACTTAAAAAATTCAAAATAGGCACACAAAAAGGCACTAAAATCATTAATACAGGCACTAAAGATTCAAAATAGGCTTTTACAAAAAATGGACTACAACATAAATTTGTACAGCCTTACGTATAGAATATAAACATATGCTATCAATAGCATACGAAGATATCATAGATGATTTTGGAACTTGTATTGCCTTTTCACAAAGAGAATACTTATGTTTTGCAGTGTGTACGTTCTGCAAAACATGGCACTTCTTCATGCAATTCACTGAAATTTTATACGCTTTGCAAAACAATATTGCATCACCATCACTTGAGAATATTTCCACACCAAATTCTTTCACGAAATTGGTCAGTTTGTCTTTTACTGTTGTCTGTTCTTTAGGCACCGTAGAAACAACTGTAAGCCAAATGCACTTGTCGCACCACTTTGTCTTAGAAGCACCTGTCTGTGAACAAGAACTACAGACTGAATTCAGTGTTACCAACATCAAAAATAATATTGCCAGTCACTTAAAAGGTTTCAGCACCAGGTGTGAGACAGAGAAAGAAAGCTTGAGCCATCTACCCTCTTTGTCACTCAGCAATGTTTGTATTGAAAAGAAGCAAAGCTGACTACTATGGAACTTTCTCCAAACCTTAGATCTGGAGTATAATACAATGGGACATAGGTTAGGGCTATTTCGCTTAACAGGAGCGCATGAGGTGGAAAAATACAATAGCCAGTATTTGTTATTTTGCCTAACAGGAGAGAATTGAGGGGGAAACCATCTACCTGCTAGGTTATTGGTTATTGCCACTTTATCCTAAAATATTGTTTTCAAATGGCGAGATTTGACGCTTAAGTCATTTTCTCTCTGGCTTCCCAGTACAAGCGAACAAGGTCCTTAGAGTGTTGTGCAGTTGGATTTAAAGCTGGACAGACTAGAAGGTGGTGTTTGTCCATGATCAGGTCCGGGCCTTTGCATATGACACATCTGTCGGATTGGAAAACGTTTATTCTGTGGAGGTGGTGAGCCAGGCAGTCGTGTCCTGACATCAGTCTGAATTTTGCTACTGCTTCTTTGCGGCCTTTATATTTTATTTCTGTGTATAGCTCATCAATTTTTTCCCATGATTTCCCTCTGGCTGTTGCAATGTTTTCTTTCATGTTTTCCATTTGGAATGCTTTCTTAATTTCTTCGATCTTTTCTGTGGAGGTTCGAATTGGGGTGGGTTGTTATCTGTATTTTGGTACCCTTTTTGGCAAGTCCATCAGCTATTTCATTGCCAACTATTCCGATGTGCGAGGGTATCCACTGGAAGGCTATTAATTTATTTGGTTGTTGAGGTATTTCAGAAGTTTACGGCATTCCAAGATGGTTTCATTTTCTGGTGTTTGGTTGGAGGTTATTGCTTGTATAGCGGCCTTAGAGTCTGCCAGAATAACAGCTTTTGTAAACATTTTTGTTCGGAACAGGAGGTTGTGGAGTGCTACTTCTATGGCCTTTACTTCACCATCGAAGGCTGTATTGTTTGTGCCTACTGCAACATATTGACTAAACAGATGGGAGTAGATTCCTGCACCAGCATTTTCACTCTTGGTTTTGGAGCCATCAGTGAAGACTCTTAGCCACTCTGGTTCACTCAATTAATGAAGCTAATATTAGCCCACAAAATGAACAATTTATCAACACACCTGGAAACAACCAACATATCTTATCCTAAAATATTCTAACAATTTATAAAAAAAACACACAATTTTCTATGCAATGATATGTGTCATAATGTTTGTCCATTTCAATTAATTTAATTGAAATACTAGGTTAATTTCTAGAAAAAATGGCAAATAGGCATTTATAGGCATTGTAAGCTGAAATAGGTGTTTATATGACCTTCATGGAAAACGACTCTAGGGTTGTTAGTGTGAACTTATATGAAGTGACTTTTACAATATCTATAATAAATAACTATAGGCATTTTCCTAGCATTCAGTCTCTAGTTATTACATCATGTTTCTATTCTACTCTTTAAATAAATGCCTGAAGTTTTTATACTTCTGTTTCTTAGAGGTTAAAACTAATATAACTTTTCACTAATAACAGGTATACTTTTATTTTCCCATATAGTTCAGGTTTAACACTCAGCGTGGTTTGCCATACTTGTACAAGACCAGTTTCTTGTGTTCTGTGCAGTCATTTAAAGGTCCACGCATTCCCCTGAGCAGTGATATTTTTTAAACTCTACTCACCCAGTAACTTATTTCAGATGTATATTAAATCCTGAATAAATAAAATTTAGTTAAATTGTATTTCTATTCTTACCTTGCTTATAAAATATTCTTTGCTCACAGAGAGTTTATATATATATAATTTTTTTTTTCTTTCCACATACACAGTGTATAGTTTTATTCCCCATCCAGTATAAACAATGAATGAGCAGACATATTCATTTCTAGATTCACACAATTCATATGTTTTAATATCAAATTGGGTAGTTTTAAGTGGAGGAAATTATTTGAAAGATAAATGCCTCTTCCATAACCATTCATCAGTTATAATATCTTGATTTGGAATTTATTATTTAAATATTTAACGAAACGAAAAAATTTTTAAAATGTTTGAACGTCATTGGAAACCAACTTGTTTTGTGTTGTCTTAAAATTAATGGCACCATTGAACATGGAGGTCATGACTATGCGGACATAACCTCTCCATACATTCCTATCTCAAGTAATGTTTTCCAATCATTCCCTGTATAATTTACATCCACCAAATCCTGGTTAATATTATTCTTACACCTCATGGCTATCCCTACTGCTGGGCACTTTGATTCTGGTTTTTGTACTAGAAGTTTCCATGTCCCATTATAATTTCCTATTCGTGCCATGTGTCCTATCAATAGCAGCTTACGAGACTTGCACTGTTTTATTACATCTGGATTTCATAAATATCACGTTGCTTAGAGTTATGTTCGTCTTACTTCCAAGTCTAGTTAGATTACTACTATATTTCTCATTGATGCGATGTGCTAACCATATGTCACTTGTTAACATATGTTGGTAAATAAGCATAAGCATCTTTAAACAAAAACAAATAACAAAATGAAAGGGTTAAGAAAATATGAATTATTATATCGAAACAAAGGAGGAAGCATATAAAATGAGATACAGAATGGAGTCTTTCATTGGTTATTTACAAGTTACATTTAATTGTAGATAGGGAAATTCTTTATACTTTTATCAAGATATAGTTAAAATGTGTGTATCATTTTTAAATTGTTAATAAGGTTTACTTATATTTTATAATTCTAAACTTTATTTGTTTATCCATCATTTATATTTTTAAATTAAAGATTTTCATAATTCCACACACAGATTTGCTATGTATAATTTTTATAGAAGTTGGAAAATATCAAAGTAAGTTACGACAATCTGCATTTGAAATTTAAAAGTCCAGGCATTCTAATATGGCCTTCTACATCTGGGTTGGGAATGCCATGTTTAAATCTCCACATTGACAGGTTAAAAGAGATTTTATTCAGACAGACTTGGTAGTTGTAGAAAAAACACCATTAGTAGAAATAATAGTTATCTTTTTTAATATTGTAGACTTTGAACATATTTGAATCTTTTCATTAAAATGACAAAACAATGCAATTACTCTATATTCACTCAGGTCTGGTTTAAGGATTCATGTAAATTAATTGGAAAATATTTTAACATTTCCCCTCATAAAATGAGGTGAGATGTAAACATATTTTTTGATTCATTTGTATACATTGTAGTTTACTTTATTACTTCCATTGTAATTTTTATTTAAACTTTTTAAGGATATTTGTTGCCAGATTTACTTTTTTTTTTAGCAGATGTTATATTTTCCTCGGTCATCTAACCTTTGTTAAAATAGAACATGCAAAAAGTTGACAAATAATAGGACTGGTTCCATTTTGCTTCACTTAAACCTAATTTTATATAGTGTATTTAATTTTCTCATTGATGTTTTAACTTGCTCCAAAAGTAGCAAGTTCTTATCTAAATATTTTACATTGCTGTATCGAATCTTAAATCTATTCAGTGTACTTAATATTCATCTCTCTTTTTCAACATTAATTTTTAGTATATGTTATATAATGGCACTTTACACTTTTCACTCTGTATTTAAGTATATTCACTGTATTTTACATTGATAATTTATTTTGTATTTAAAAATATATCATTTATCATTAATAATCTTTTAATTTATAGAATTTTATTACATATTACAAGTTCCTTTGCATTTTGCACAAATCTCCAAATATACATATATATATATATATATATATATATATATATATATATTATAACATCGATAAAGCGTCACTGCTATAAAGTAAAATAAATATTCTCTTTAATTTGCTTACTTGATATAGTCAGCTACTAGATGGCAGTGAAGACAGTGTTCTCGCGACATCTAGTAATAATGGAGAGTATAATACATATATAAGAAAAGTAAGTGTTTGAATTGGATTCGCCTGGTAGTGTAATGGATATCACGCTGAGGTACAAACTCAGAGATCCGGGTTCGAATCCCGTCCAGGCATTTATTTTTCTTATCATACCATATTAAGCTTGCATTGCTCAATGTTAAAGATTTAATTATAACATCGATAAAGCGTCACTGCTATAAAGTAAAATAAATATTCTCTTTAATTTGCTTACTTGATATAGTCAGCTACTAGATGGCAGTGAAGACAGTGTTCTCGCGACATCTAGTAATAATGGAGAGTATAATACATATATAAGAAAAGTAAGTGTTTGAATTGGATTCGCCTGGTAGTGTAATGGATATCACGCTGAGGTACAGACTCAGAGATCCGGGTTCGAACCCCGTCCAGGCATTTATTTTTCTTATACCATATATATATATATATATATATATATATACATACACACACACACACACACATATGGTGTTGCAGAAAACACCGACAACAGAGGTGAGGTAGTATATTGAGATATGTTGATAATTTTTTAATAAGGTACCAATGTCCAGAAATGACGCATTTTCACACTATAACTAGTTAATTATGTCTCAAGATCAGTGTTAGTTCGAAGGATTTGAAGACTCATTATGTGACAACACCTCTCAGTTATGGAACCTGTGATACGTAGTTTCGCAATGGAATGTGGCTCCAACACGACAAGAGCTCCAGCTCACTTCCATGTCAATATGAAGACACCACGTATTCAGGTTGATGGATTGGCAGAGGGGGACCAGTCCCATGGTCTCCGAGATCACTTGATCTTAACCCTCTCGACTATTTTTTGTTGGGCGACATGGAATAGTCTGTTTATCAGACTCCAGTCGAGTCACGTATGGATCTTATAGCACGAATCCACGCTGCTACAGAAATAATTCAAATGAGGTCAAGCGTATTTGAACGTATGCTCCAATCACTACACCGCTGATGTATGCTCTGCAATGAGATGGGAGGTGGATATTTTGAAAACTTGATGTGACTGTGACAGTATTGTCAAGTATTGAGTCTTGAAATCAAACTAACAGAACTCTTGAGAAATTAGCTACTCATAGTGTGAAAACGCATCATTTCTGCATATAGGTACCTAATAAAGTAAAGTAGGGTTCAAGTCCCGTTGGGGTCAGGATTTTTAAACTGACCCAAACCCTCTGGCGGCACTATGGCCCTGGGGTCGACTCAGCCTCTAACGGAAATGAGTATCAGACACTTGTTCTGGGGGTAAAGGTGGCCGTCATGCAGGGCTGACAACCTGGCTGACATAAAGTGCCGATTGTCTAGAAAAAGTGGGAGCCCTAACCTCCTACTACCCCAAGGGCCTCCGGGTCTGTTGTGGGATCACTATACTTTACTTATATAGGTACCTAATTAAAAATTATCAACATATCTCAATATACCACCTCACCTCCGTTGTCAGTGTTTTTTTTTTTGCAACACTGTGTATTTACTATTATTATTATTATCATTATTATTAAAATGTTGTAGTCTAATGGTAAGACATGAAGATTCACTCCATAAGTCTTCTGGCCCCCAATACAGTTCAGGGAAATTCTTCATTTTCTGGAGATTTTGATCCAATTTTCAGCAATGAAGTAGATATTATTTGAATAGAAAAATGTATGCTTCAATCTGAGTTTGAACCCGATGTTGTCAGGTTCAAATCCCGATTTAGGCACATTTCTTTTTCTTCAAATCAAATTTTTCTTTCAATGAGATTGATAAATTTAATATCGAAGGTCAAATGAAGTAGATATTCACCATTCATTTTGGTGCTCTGGTCCTTGAGGATGGTGCAGTGTTCTGAGATGTAATTTTGATGCTTTATAGATGAGAATCCAGACAATTGTGTCCAGAGTTTAGTTGGAAAATTGTTGTCACATCTTTTCTAGGTTTGGTTTTGTTCACCTGCCACATTTGATATTTTTTAAATTTTTGTCTGGGATTACTTTGATGCTTTTATATGAAACAAGTCTTAATTCTATTCATTACAGGTCTTACTGTTTTTGTGTCCAGTGAAGTGAACTAGGGTTGTGTTCCTTCCTTCATAGCTAGTAAATCTGCAGTTTCATTTCCAGAAATGTCAACATGTATTGGGAGCCATTAAAAAGCAATTAATTTTCCTTGTCTGTTAAGGAGTTTAATGTTTCTTTTCTTTTATAATTTTGGATGTTGGCTGGTTGGTTGAAGCGTAGATTAAATTGCTGATTTTTTATATCACTATACTTTAAATCTGCTTTCTTAATAAGGAATATACTTCGTACTCTTAAATTTTTGGGGCATGCCATAGCGGTTAAGACACTGCGCTACAAGCCGGAAGGTTGAGGGTTTGAGTCCCGGTGGGATCAGGATTTTTAAACTGACCCAGACCTTCTGACGGCACTATGACCCTGGGGTCGACTCAGCCTCTAACAGAAATGAGTACCAGACGCTTGTTTTGGGGGTAAAGACGGCCGTCACGCAGGGCTGACAACCCAGCTGACATCAAGTGCCGATTGTCCAGAAAAGTGGGAGCCCTAACCTCCTACTACCCCAAGGGCCTTCTGAGGTCTGTAATGGGATATCTTTACCTTTACTCTTAAAGGGCCGCATGCAAATACATTAGTCTCTACTCAAATTACTTCCAATCACTGGTGAGCTGACTCACCGTGAGCAAGTGCAAAGATCGAATTAGCTACCCACAAACTGGTCATGCATGAAAGTCGTCGTTTTTGTAATATTGGCAAGAAATTACCCAGAATTCTCAGCGATAAAACCACTTCCGTTATTTTCTTCTGCTATAGAGGAATGCATTTACGCTTTCATCATGCAAATAATACCGTATACGACGACATCTGCATCGCACAATATTACACCGATTCTCCTGTTCTTCCAGTTGAATTCTTTGGTAGACTCTACCAAATTCCTCTTCTCTGCGTATACCGAAAACATGATCGAAGTCTTCAAGGTCCGACATCTTGGATAAAGCGGCAAGGTTTCAAACTACATCGGTTACCATCGGTTCCCTTCGGGATTCTCACGATAAGTTTCTATCTTAAGCTATGATCTTAAGTTACCTCGTCAGGTAGCTTACGAATTTCAACAATTATTATTGCATGAGTAGATTTCTGAGTAAGCAAAATCTTATTAGGATAAAACTTTCTTAGCAGAGAACGTCTTTTCCGGTCTAATGCATTCAAAGATTCGACCCTTAAATTTTTAGTTTTTATTGGAAAACATTATTTTGTGATTTCATTTTAAAAATTTATTTTTTTAAAAAATATACTGCTCATAACTATTGGAGCAACATTTTTAACTATGTACTGTATTTATTGATTTTGAAGTTGTGATACAAATGGGACAGCTCATACCAGTCATTTCCAACTGAATGTTCTGTGATGTCACAAAGAGCTTCTCTTGTGCTCTGTAGTAAGGCAGGTAGAGGAAACCACACTGCCTGTTCATGTTGAAGCAAATGAATGCAAAGCAGTGTAGTAATAATATTTTACTGAATTAGGAATGAAGTATTATCTGTTACAAAACTAAATGCAAGTCCTAGCAGCTGCAGAACCTGTATCTGAAAAAATGGAGGCTATAGCAAATTTGACTTTAAGCTTTTATACAAATAAATTAGCTCCTCTGTCAAGATCTGGTTCATTTATTCTGTTGAATCAACATTCTTATTAATTAGTAGAGAAAATTAAAATAGATTTAATTTAAAAAATAATGCTCAAACTGGGACTTGAACCCTGGATTTCTGATTCTATACATCAGTATGATTTCAATTACATCATCTGAGCACTGATAAAAACATCAACATTTCTTTCTACTTATACAATTCTTGTTCGTCCGAAGGCCGATGCTGTCACTATCAACATGCCAACTGATATCTATTCAGAAGTATTTTTATTGAGAATTCATACATTACTTTTGAGTGGTAAAAACTTCATATTACATTCTATCCAGGATTGGAAAGTGTTAATTTAAATAAAAATATCAAAATTAAATTGATATTTTGACTGATAAATATGTTCTCCACTCACTATTAATGATATAACCTCATAATGTTTACTTCCCAATATTAATTATTAATTTAAATATAAATATATTCTTTATACAATTCAGACACTACTCTCATATTTATTTAACTTTCACAGGGAAAAAACACTATGAGGTTTAATTTAAGATTTTTTTTTTTTTTCAAATGCCCCAGGTTTGTCTTTCGACATTCCTGGTTTCTCTCCTGGCATGGCATACTTGTAACCCACTTCTGAGGTTGGGGCGCCTGGAAGGCGGGGTTACATTGCCCCGATGATATGATGGGAATATTATAAAATGTAACTGTAATCACAAAGAGAGTTCTGAAATGATCCCTAGAATTAATTATAGACTAAAAACTTTTAACATTTTGTTTCTCCAAATATGGCATACTGCAGTGATCTACTTGTGTTCTGAATCGTCCAATTTAATATTATTGTTACATTTACATGTACAGGAATTTAATATCTTTATGCAATGTAAAACCAGCAATAATCCAAACTGTACCTGTTCAAAATTTTGTTAGTGTTATACTTCATGGAAGCCTGTTTGTTTTGGTTGTAATAATTTTATTTCTTATATATGTTTGGATTTAATAATTAAATATCATTCAATAAATTAATTAATTGTATTATATATAAACTCTGTTTTGATTTATTAAGGAAAAGTGATACCTCTACAGTCTTGGGAGACCTATGGAGTAGTAGCATGTTGAAGCTCTTGTCTTTCTAGTTAATATGCATGAGATGTCCACTGGGTTGTCAGATCTGCCTGATGGCCGCATTTGTACCCAGGATATGGATCTAGTATTCATTTCCATTAGGAACTGAGTTGACACCAGAACCACAATGCCACCAGAAGGTCTAGTACAGCTAAATGTCTTGACCATATTGAGATTTGAAACCACGACTTTCCTTTTTGTAACATGTTTCCTTATACAACTATGCTATGGCATAATTCATTAAAAATTGTTTCAAATCATGATATTTTATATTGGGTCAGAATTAATTGTCTTGTAAGCCCTTGTTTCCCTCAACGAGATTTAGGCACTCTCCCCCTATAAGGAAGGAATTGAACCATACTAATTTAGTTACAATTGTTTTCGTATAGATGTCATTGAGTGGCCCGTGGTCAGAATTAATGAACTAATTAAAATCGAAATACAGTGAAAATCTTGATTTATTGGGCTTGTCTCATTTATGTTCTGATATATACACAAGTTATAAATATATGTAAAAAGTTTAGAAAATAGTAGCTTCATAATATTTTTGTATCATAATTTTCATATTTTGTTTTTACGATTTCTTATTTTAGTAACATTTTCTTCATATAATTCCCCGCTCTATAGTTATATAATCATTTTTAATTATATTTGGGTTTGTACCCCTGCTTAGCTCGGTTCTCTATGCTGCTTAGTGCGGTAGTGCTTCAGTTTTTCGCTAGGGAACCATAGAAAACAGAGGATCAATTACTGGAAAAATGGCGTCTGCTATGGATATAGATGACGAAGATATCGAATTGCCCACGTCTAGCGGAGGAAAAGGAGAGAAGAAGAGATTTGAAGTAAAAAAGGTAATGATATTTATTTATAAATGTATTCACAAATTTAAACATTTAAGTGTGGGATTAAATACGTCATCTTCATTGCTGATGGACTTTCAGGTTAAATTTCGTTTTCTCTTTTACAGTGGAATGCTGTTGCGTTATGGGCATGGGGTAAGTATATATTTTAGAACATTTAGTGGATTATTATAATTTCTTCGACATAGATTACTTTTGGCTATAGTTCGGTTAATGATAAATTAGCTAATTAGAAATTCATCATGGAAACCTTTTCCTCTCTTTGTTTTGACTTCTCACTGTAGTCTAATTCATGGTTCTCAATATACCTAATCAATTACATGACTGTCTCCGATTATTATTGTAAATATATAAATATAAAATATTGTAAAGAAAGCTTGAAGATCATTGGAAAATGTTTAAAACGTGTTTACAAGTGTTTAGTGCATCAGTGGCATAAGAGTGTAAGTGTAGAATTGTGAGAGACATAAAACCTACCACATCTGTTAATTATAATTAGTAGAAATGGTGGGGTTGTACAAGACCAGCTTTTTACTTACGCGACTTATGCCATTTTTGATGTAATTTAAAATATTACGAAGTGTTGATGATACCATTTAACTCTGGGATTTAACCATCGTGAAAATATTGAAACCTACCATGAAATGAAGTAGTGGAAATATGATTTTACGTTCTAACCGTCAGACATGTTGAATGTTCCATAGAATAACAAATATGGAGAGGTCATTTATGTTACGCATTAAATCAGATTTAAAATGCAAGGAAACTAAAAGCTAACCAAACATAAATCAATGAATGGAAACTAAATCAATTACTCTAACGTAGGTGAATTCCAGGGAACGTCCTTTTTATTATTTTATGCGGTAAATATGTAACAATGTGGTTTACACATTGTGGTCATATGTGTTTTATCGCTGTTCATCGGTGGTATATCTGTGGTCATCGGTGCTCATCGTTGGTATATTGCTGGTTAGAAGCAAGGACTGTTGTAAACTTCGTGGTCATGACAGGAAATAGTCCCACTTTATTTTCGTATTTACGAGGAAATAAAGATATGATAATAACTTTCCCAGATTGAAAAACGTTAAATACAGTATTTTATTAATATGTATGCCAATTACGTACTGTTAAAGTGCGTAAATAAAAAGGCACTGTTCTCCCACGGGGCCGTAGAAATTGTTCAAAATCTCTCATTAATTTATTTTATTCTGTAACCTTGGAGAGTATCCCCTATATACCCATATAAATTACCATTCCATATTTGCGGCATATTTGTGGAACATATCCTCTGCGAATAGGGAGCTTTTACTGTATAGATTCTACCTGTATAGGTTCGGCATCATTGCACACCTGTTATGCAAAACATAGATACCTATCTTACAAATAGCAATTGCACTATAAAATCTCAAATTAGTTAATTTCTGAGACCGATCTGTCACAGGTAGTGTTCTGAATTTACGGATTAAAGATGGCTGAAACGTATGTATCATTCTCATTAAGCGAAAAAGTGAAAGTGGTTAAATCTCCAAACATTTTCGAACCGATGTTCCAAAGTCAAGCTCCAGCTCTTGTTAAATTCCTAAGGGAATAACGATTTCAAGGAATCTTCAGGTTGGCTGGACAGTTTTAAAAAACGATATAATGTACTGTGGAATGAAATTTGCGGGGAATCAAAGAATGTGGAAGAAAGTGTAGTTAGTGAGCAAAACCGAAACTGCATACTTGAATTTCACGATACGCGTCTAAGAGACATTTTTAACGCTGACGAAATGGGACTGTTTTTTGTGCGTTATCATCAAAGTTGCTCATACATACTATACTTCATTTTTCAATGGCAGCGGAACTACAATTAATCCAAGGTGCATAAAAAGATATATACGGTACTCTATAATTTAAGATTATTAATAAGTTTTAGTTTTTTTCAAATACAGAATTTTGTCCAATGTGGAAAAAAAAATTGATCCCATGCGATTCTGCTTTGAGCAAGTTTTACTGTACTCTCTGATGGCTGTTTACTTAGAGGAAACAGAATAGGCAATCAATTGATAATTCACTAATACAAAATCATTGAACACTCTTGTGTTTCTCTTCTTCTTCTTCTTCGTTCCAAGTATTAGGCCAAGGCCTGTTACGATCCTATAGAAAATTTTCCCTCCAGCGTTTCATAGGACGGCCCAGTGATCTTCGTCCTCTCTTGTGTTTCTCATATTATTATAAAAATGAAGATTGCTATAGATGACTTTTGACATTAGATTAGTCGCTGAAACTTAAAATAACTTCTGTAATGTAATGTAATAGAAGTTAACCTAATGACCTAAAATATCATAAGTCTGAATGATAATTATTGAAATAATATGTTTAGAACTCGCGTGATTTAATGATGGAGAATGTAGTACCAAAATATGTCAGATGTTGCAGTAGAAAAATAAAATCAATATAAATAGAAAGAGATTGTATCTTGTGGCCCATTGGCACATGCGTATAAAAACATTCTGCTTCAATAGTCCTAATTTAATTTATATGCATCTGTATAGTAATGGATATGGTCTTAAAACAACTTGATCTAAGAGGAAATATTTCAACAAGACTAAAACAATGTCTTGCATATGCTGATGATGTAATAATAACAGCAAGAACAAAAAATTCCCTACTGGAAACCTTTGACAAATTGAAAAATGAAAGTATAAAATATGGGCTTGTAATCAATATAAATAAAACAAAATATTTAAGGTGTATGAGAAATAAAACAAATTTGACTGAACTAACTATAAATAGTGACTGTATTGATCAAATTAACTCCTTTAAGTACCTAGGTACAATACTAAACGATGTCCGTCGCTGTGGCGTAGTCGGTAGAGTCCCTACCTTCCACTCTGGCGATCCGGGTTCGATTCCCGGCGGGGTAAGGGATTTTTAAAACAAATCTCAACCTTGGGACTGGGTGTGTGTAGTGTCCAAGTTGTACCCATTGGGTTTAATTCCTCTAAAAAAAAAATACTAAACGATAATAATACTTATTTTTTTTATTTAACTTTCACAGGGAAAGAACACTATGAGGTTTAATTTAATAATTAAATTAATGTTTTTATTACCTCACCTCATATCCTTTTTCTTCTATACTGCAGTTTCGGAGCTTATCTCCATCGTCAGTAGCCTCTGGTCGACCGGTGTTATGTCGTTTCTTGGCGGTTTCCTTCTTACTTCTGTCGGTGGACCGATGAACCTCTGGATTAGGTCAAAATTTGCGGGAGTTTCAAAATTCATGAGTTTTTCTTTTTTGTTTTTTTGGATGTGGATTTTTTCCCAGACTGTGAGTTCCTTTAGTTTATCTGTTTGTTTGATTAGGCTAGCTTCTGTATCTATTAAATGTTTTTCAGACCAAGTATGGGCTGCTACTGCTGACTTGTCCACTTCAACCATAAACAAATAGAAGATGCCTTAAAACTCCTGAACCTTCAGAGCAAAACTGTAAAATTCACAATGGAAACTGAAACTGAAAGACAAATTTCATTTTTGGATCTAACCCTAACTAGAAACGAAAAAAAAAACAAAATAGAATTTGGAATATACAGAAAGAACACACATAAAGATAACTACATTAAGGCATCAGGATTCAACCATTTCGCTCACAAAGAAGCTGTATTCAATAGCCTAACACACAGATTGGTGAATGTACCCCTGAACAGTGAAAAATATGAAAAAGAAAAAGAATACATAATTAAAGTAGCAATAGAAAATGGTTATGAAGAGAACATGGTACACAAGAAAATAAATAAGTTTAAAAGGCAAAAACTAATTAATGAAAGCACACTTAAAAAACAAACAGAAGAGAACATAAGATTCAAAAAATTCACTTACCATCCTGTAAAACACCACAAGTTCCAGAAAATTTTCAATAAGTTTAACATTCGATTGGCCCCAAAGAATGAATACAGCCTAAACAAGATAATTAAAACCAACAGAAATGAAAAAATTGGACAAGAATATAAATCAGGAAATATCAGATCAAATGTCAAGATTGCGACAAAATTTATATAGGAAAAACAAAAAGAAATTTAAAAACTAGATTGAAGGAACACCTTAGAAATGTAAAAAAGGGTGAAGTGGACAAGTCAGCAGTAGCAGCCCATGTTTGGTCTGAAAAACATTTAATAGATACAGAAGCTAGCCTAATCAAACAAACAGATAAACTAAAGGAACTCACAGTCTGGGAAAAAATCCACATCCAAAAAAACAAAAAAGAAAAACTCATGAATTTTGAAACTCCCGCAAATTTTGACCTAATCCAGAGGTTCATCGGTCCACCGACAGAAGTAAGAAGGAAACCGCCAAGAAACGACATAACACCAGTCGACCAGAGGCTACTGACGATGGAGATAAGCTCCGAAACTGCAGTATAGAAGAAAAAGGATATGAGGTGAGGTAATAAAAACATTAATTATGATAATAATACTGTTGAAGAAGAGATCAAAACAAGAATATCGCAAGGGAATAAAGCATATTTTGCTAATTTCGATATATTCAAAAGCAAATTAATATAAAAAAATGTTAAATTCAAATTATATACAGTAATAATAAGACCAATCATATGTTATGGAGCTGAAACCTGGGTACTAAAAGAAGCAGATAAATTAAGACTATTAACGTTTGAGAGGAAAATATTTAGAAGAGTGCTAGGTCCAGTAAAGGAAAATGGAAATTGAAGGTTGAGAAGGAATGACGAATTATACCTCAAGAATAATAAAGAAAATATAGTTAGTTTCATCAAATCCAAAAGATTACAATGGTTTGGACATGCACTAAGAATGCCAAAGGGAAGATTGCCGAATGATATTTTGAATTGGAAGCCACAGGGAACAAGACCAAGGGGAAGACCCAAGGATCGATGGGAAGATGACGTAATTGAAGATTTGAGAGAGATGGGGATTTTTGATTTGAAGTCTACTGCACAAGATAGGAAGAAGTGGTGTAAACTTGTTGAGAAGGCCAAGACATTCCACTGGAAGTCGTAGAGCCTGACGAAGAAGAAGAAGAATTTATATGCAACTTAATTCTTCTTATAGTAGTATTTTTTACAATTTTTCTAAGAACATTTTTGAATCAGCTCTGATAATACGAGAAATTAAAGATATGTTAAATCCGCGCTGATCTTGCAAATAAATATGATTAGACAGAATTTTAGGATAAAGTTTTCCATATGTGACAAGAACATTTTTTCTAAGTCTGAAATATATACCATGTGCGTGCAATAGCAGATGAAAGTGGATACAATTTAGAATCATGCAACACAGCCAACATATGCAACGCTCTTTGCCAACGACAAGAGAAATGCCCCAATATTGAAGTCTTAAACTTAAAAAACTAATAAAAATACAAATACTCAGTTTAAGTGGATCAAAGTACGTGTTTAAAACATAGAAGTGTACAATCATCTATCCAGTACATGGATGACATGGCCAGCATATTGGGTCCCCCAGCCATTATAATGAATTCCTCACAGTGTTGAGTGGGCACTGATCTCTTATACACGAGTGAAAATTCTTGTCTTGTAAGCCCATGTTATCCCTTAACAGAGATTTAGGCGCTCTCCCCTACAGGGAAGAATTTGAACCATACTAATTTAGTTACACTTGTTTTCGTATAGATGTCATTTGAGTGGTCCGAGGTCAGCATTCTGCCTCATACTAACATCTAGGAAACAGTGAAAATTCATGAAAAAAAAAATTTCCCGTGGGGACACCAAGTAGGCATTGTATAATTCTGCACCAAGACAGGATGCTTTTTTCAGAGCATAAAATCCATGAGTATGACTTTCTTTAGAGGGATAATAAAACCATGAGTACAATTTACATCATGTAAAATTACCTGAAACCAGAAACTAGATTTCTGAGCAAAATTTGTAGGCCTTTTATACTCAGTTATGAATTGCAATGTTAATGACTTAAGTAGTAAAAGAGCATCATTTATAAAATACTGCTTTATTACCCACAAAATTGGATTTAAAGTGGATGTTACCAGCATTAAAATATAGAATTATGGAATATTCACCTGAAAGGTCCGTCTTGTCAACTTAATTAATTATTTAACTGTAGCGCTTTCGGGACTTGTCCTATCATCGGCAGGATTCAGGTGAATATTCCATAATTTTATATTTTAATTTTGAATAATACCTCAACGGAACACATCTTGAATCTTATAAAAGTTGTTACCAGCATGTTTACATTTTACAGTGTATTCATCTTTTACTAACTTCCTAACATTATGGGTACAAAACCTACTTTGATGCATAACCTACTTTTATGGGACTAAAAAATCTTGCAGACTTAATCTGAAGTTTTTGCACACAGATGTTGCCTTTTATATTTGTAGATATTGTGGTAGACAACTGCGCCATCTGTCGCAACCACATCATGGATCTCTGCATTGAATGCCAAGCCAACCAAGCATCAGCCACCAGTGAGGAATGTACAGTGGCATGGGGAGTCTGTAATGTAAGTATTATTAATTACATTGCCTTGTGTTCTCTCTAAATTCATATTTTAAAATAGTTGCATTTTTTAAATCACAAGTTTTTAAAGTGCAGTCAGATTATCTTTCGGCCAGTAGAGCAAGAAGCCGACAAGCAGTGTGGTTGTACTGGGGTCTAAGGATATTCCACTTCTTATGGTTCACCATGTTTTATTCACACTTTTAGCAGTCATTTTTCTTTAATTTGTAGTGTCATTATTCTTTCTATTGGATTTTTTTTATAAATAGAAAGATACCTTTCCTTGTGGTCATTGCAGTATTGTAGACTTTCTTTTTGAGTCTGTTATTTCATTGTCGTGTGCCCCACAGTAGACAGAGATATATTGTAGAATTATATATTAATAATAATAGTAATAAATGGGCACTAATGTGCATACAATATTATATTACAGAACAGAACTGTGTAAGTGATTCGCCTCTCTGCGAACAGTTCATAGCGTGGTAGCTATCACACGGTTCCCCACATCTCTCGCATACACAATCAGGTCCAGGTTGGTGGTATCCCTTTCTTCTACATATTCCGTGATGGATCCCATGCACAGAAAATCTTGTCTCAAGTCATAGCCCACATGCTGCCAATCAGTAGATGTCATCTGTGTTATAGAACTCTGCCGGGATTTCTTCTCTCTTCTCCTCTCGTTCCCTTAAAACCGCTTGAAGGCACTCCGTGTAGAAAAGTTTCTCTAGCTAATGCGTAGACTAATCGGGACGCCGTGTACTTAGACAGTCCCAATGCTCTTTTAAGGAATCTTGCCTTGAGATTTTCTAACTCTACTAACTGTTTTCTTGTTTAATGTAGTAAGGATTTGAAGGCAATTCAGGTTCCCAATATATGAGGCAGTAGCTTTTTTTCCAATTAAAGAACTGACAATGATTTGCTTGGCCGCCCATTTAAATAAGATAGTTATATAATACATCTATAAATATTTTTATTTAAATGGGTAGTCAAGCCAATCATTGCCAACTCCAGTGGAAAAAATTAAGCTACTGCTTCATATCTTGGTGAATTTGAATTGCCTGCAAATACTTGCAATTACATTTATTCAATTTTTGAATTAGAGTATGCCATCAAACCTGTAGAGGATAAAAAGGGATACAATTAAATGGTATTAATAAGTTGTCGATGTATGCTGTTGATATAAATTATTAGGTCATAGTGAGGAGATACTAAGGGCCAATACGAAATACTATTGAAATTTAGGCTGAAAGTAAATATCAATAAAACTAAATATATAGTATGCATAGAAATCCATTATTTAATAGAAAATTAATGACAAATGAGGGAATCAACACTTTTGAAATTCATATTAAAGCACTACTGGGGTTATGTAATAAGATGTTAATTATGTAATTTTTTTACCTGGTAAGTCAGTCGTTCTCAACTAAGTTATTAAACTTCTTCAAGTTATTCTAATATGAAGGCCTTTCAAAAACAATGTTTCATCTTCTGTGTTTTAACTGGAACTGATGGTGTTATACAACCTATATAACACCATCAGTTTCAGTTAAAACGCAGAAGATAAAACATTGTTTTTGAAAGGCCTCCATATTAGAATAACTTGTAGTTTAATAACTTAGTCGAAGACGACTGATTTACCAGGTAAAAAAAATTATATAATTAAATGAGGGAAGTTCTGAAGAAGTGATTGAATTTAAATATTTATGAACAAGAATTAGAAATGGGAATGATGTGCAGAAAGAAATTAAATATAAGCTCAATTCTTGAAATATGTACTATTATGCATTATAGGTATTCTTGTCATCACAACTTCTCTAAAAATAATTAAGATATTTGGTCTGTTTATTCTTACCTCTTATAGTTGTTCTTGTTGAACATGTGTTTCAAGGCTTCTGAGCCCCATCGTCAGCGATTACAGACTCTGACGATGGGGCTCAGAAGCCTTGAAACATATGTTCAACAAAAACAACCATAAGAGGTAAGAATAAACAGACCACATATCTTAGTTATTAAATAAAACCTCTTAAAGTTACTTCCCATTGTATTAAAAATAAAATTCTCTAAAAATGTTAAGCGAAAATATATAAAAACTGTTATTCTCCCAATTATATTATATAGATGCAAAATGGTCCACCACTGTGGGTAACGTGCTGCCTTGTCACGCAGCAGGCCCGGGTTCGATCCCTGGTCGGGGCAGTTTTTCTGGGTGAGGTTTTTGTCAGGGTGTTTCCTCACCTGTAAGACAAATGTCAGGAAAACTTTAAGGCCCAAACAGTCTGCAAAATCATATGGCCATCATCATCATCATCATCATCCTTCACTGGTGTGGAAAGCAGTGAGAAGCTACCACACCTACAATTCCCTAGTGAAGCTGCAAAGCATAGCATGAAAATGCTATGATTGCAGTGAAAGACCTTCCCTTGGGCAGAATTACTATGGATGGATGGATGGAGATGCAAAATGTGGACTCCTTACTTTTAGATATGATAAAAGATTACAAATTTTGAGAATAAAATTGTCACAAAAAATTTTGGACCAAAGAGAGAGAAACAGACGGGCAAATGGAGAAGATTACATAACAGTGAGCTATATGATTTTTATGGGGGAAAAAAATATAACTACAGTTAAACTGGGCATATTGTACAAAAGAAAAAGGGGTATGGAAACTGCTTGTAAGACACCAGAGAGATTGTGCCCAGTAGGTAGGCCAAGAATGAGGTGGGAGATAACATTAGCTCAGGATGGGGATGTGTGGAGAGTTTTATGTCTTTGTAGCCATCAGATAGGTTCGATAGTGGCAGTGAGTTTGTATTTTATAGTTAGATATTTGAAATCTGTTACTACTTTAAAATTCCACTCATGTCCGTTTCCATTATGTAATGGATTGGCCTTTAACAGGCGCTATTGGAGCTCTGATTATAATAACAGGACTTATTAAATGATTTCACCTCTATAATCAAGAATTAATATTTATAGGTATAACTATTATATTATTGACAATAATTCAATGATGACGGTATTTCTATGTGTAACCATTATTATACCCGAGCGCCACCGATTCTCTGGCTTTGAAGTTTATGTTGTACAAGGGGTAAAGGGAAAACTCGCCCTCTACTGCCAATAAGAAAATGGTTGTAGTGGGAGTGAACATTTGCCACAACCAATCACTGCTCTTGACACAGTTATAGCGCGCTAGTAAGGTTTGAAATTGCTGAGATGTTGTCAGCTGTGTCTGCTAACCGCATACATAAAGCGGCCACTCCCACTGAATATCCATATTGGCAACACTGTCGTGAAAACGTCAAGGCTGGAGAATCAGTGGCTGCAGTGTAGTTTTATTGATGTTTACTTCCTAAGAAGAGTTAAGTCATGTAGTCTACGATGGGCAGGATATGTGATACGAATGGGGAATGAAAGAGGTGAACGGAACAATCTTGTAGGAAAACCAGATGGAAGGAGCCCAGTAGTCAGGTCAAGAATGAGGTGGGAGAATAACATTAACCTTGATTTGAGGGTTTAATTTATTTTATTAAATTCAAACCACTCTGCTAAGGTTTATGGTGGTTTTCCTTAGCGCTAAGACAAATGTTAGAGTGGTCCCCTAATCTCTTCCAGTAAATTGTAAATTATAAATTTCCAATTTTATTTTCAAAATTCAAAATTTTACAAACGATCAACTTAACCTGAAAAGGTCGTTTCTGGTAGGGTTTGCGGTCTTCCTGCCATTGTCTCTGCAGGGATTGGTGACGCCCGTGGCAGTTGCGGTCTTCCTCTTGGTGTACTAGGATGGCAACTTATGACAAATTGAAAACAGGCTTGTTAATACTAAATGACTTGATCTTTGCCTCCTGATCTATGGCTGGATTATTGCTCAAACATCTAGAAAACAATATCAATGGCAGCCAGAAGAGACAGGCCATGGGCCCTGCACATTGATTCCTCTTGGCTGCCAAGTATGTACCCGGGTCAAACTGAGTGCGCTTGGCGGGCCAGGGGACAATCTGTTTGGGTACATAAAGAATGGCTCTGCTCTTCCAACCCCCATGTCTTGTCTTGAAGTGGGAATGATTGGAAAACATTAGCTCAGAATAGGGATATATGGATAGCTTATGTTTGTGTGGCCATGAACCTGTAGGTTTGATAGTGCCAATGAATTAATTAGTAGTTTGATGTTTACACCAGCACCAATTTCTTAGTGTTTGATATTTACTTCCACCCCAATTTCTTAGCGTTACTCAATGGAAACCTATTGAAACAAGAACCACCATGAGAAATTCTTATGACAGGAAATACACTTCATGTAATACTTCTGGTAATGCAATAAATTGTAATTGTTTACTTGCTGTACATAAAAATGAGAGTGAAAATTCTTGTAACCAAGTGAAATTGTTATATTTCAGCTCCCTCTTCTACCTGCTGCTAGATAATCTGATTACATTTATTTAGAATTTATGTGTGTATCACTTTTATGCTTTGTAGATGTGCTGGTTCCATGAGAAATCAACACAATTTATATCAATATCAGGGGTGTTTACAGAACTTTTTTTGGTGTGAAATCAACATCCTTCCAAATGTAACAATTATTATTAGTTTCATATTACAGCTAACTAAATTTTAAATATTATTCAGAAACAGTTATTTAAATAATTGTACTGTGTAAAAACTGAAATAATATAATAATGGTAGGAAGTAACATTATTATTATGAGTGTAATTGATAATATACACATCACCTCATATTACTTTTTCTCACTTGGACATGTTTGAGAGACCATTGCCTCCATTCTCAATTACTTTCCAACAATTGTATTTGCCTTCCATTGTCTCATTACTAGAAGCAAAGAATCTAACAGGACATCCGAAGGTCAACACAAGAGTTGAGAATGGAAACAATGGTCTCCGAAATATGTCCAGGGGAGAAAATTGAATACAGGTTTAAGGTGTATTTTTTATTCACTCGCTTGATAAATAATATAATTTTATCATTATGACGGAACTTCTTGCACAATTAAATGACTTACGCTCCCTAAATCATAATATATGAACCACATTAATGTACACAGAATTGAATATTTAAAAAATGTCCACCGCTGTGGTCTCGGAGCGTGCTGCCTTGTCACGCAGCGGGCCCGGGTTCGATCCTCGGTCGGGACAGTTTTTCTGGGTGAGGTTTTTATTGGGGTTTTTCCTCACATGCAAGACAAATGTCAGGAAAACTTTAAGGCCCAAACGGTCCCCGAAATCATATGGCCATCACACTCATCGTCATTCATATTCATCTTAGGTTAAAGCTTAGGATTAGGGACTCTCCTGGTGCACCATTATCATCATCACCCATCATATCATTGGGGCAACATAACCCTGCCTTCCAGGTGCCCCAACCTCAGAAGTGGGTTACAAGTATGCCATGCCAGGAGAGAAACCAGGAATGTCGAAAGACAAACCTGGGACATTTGGAAAAAAAAAATATATTTAATATAATTTATATTACGCTATCCAAAATAAATTAATAAAACTGCTGTAAAGTAGAGTATGAAAATTTTGACATGCCGTAATTGAGAGATGTATTTCTTTCTTATTTCTTGTTTATGTAGAACCTGTAAAATAATTATTTCCTGGAATATGATCAATGCAGGCTGTATTTTTCTCATTGCTGAGTCATTTAAGAGATTGGTATACTCAGAAAATATGAAATATTTGTGTAGGATTTTAGGCTTTCGATAGTCGGTGTCTTGACTCTTGTTAAGGTCTGAACAGCTGTGGTTTTCTTTAAAGTTGAAGTTTCATCTGGCTACTGTGGTAGATATCATCAGGAGATTCTGCATGTCCTCTGTGAACTCCTGGAGATGTGTACTGCAGTAGTACATGAAACATCGAGTGTAAAGAAAACTGGATCACAGCCATTCAACCCGGAAGATGAATTTAACAAGAGTCATAAAATATTTGTATAATTAATATACCAGATATCGGGATCAGTATTCAAATAATCTCTAGATAAGTGGTCTTCATTTAAAGTTAGTTCAGGTTAGAACTTGTTAGCATCTTGACCTAGTAGGTTTAAAAAGCATTTTTTAAATTTTATTACCATATTTAGACATGTATAGATTTCACTTAATATGTTACGCAGATGATGTCATTCTCCTTTCAGAATCTGAAGATAATTTATAAAGATCTTTACTTCAATTTAATATAAATACCAGAAAATACAATATGGAAATTAACACGAATAATACAAAATGCTTAACAGTATAAAAAGAACTAGTAAGATGCAAATTAGAACTGGAAAGAAAAATTATAGAACAAGTGTCAGAATTTAATTATTTAGGTGTATTAATAACAAACACTAAAAATTTAATAAAAGAAGTAAAGAAACAAGCTGATAAAGCAGCACAAATATCAGGGTATATGAAGGATTTAATTTGGCGCAACAAACATATGTCAATAGAAAGCAAAACCTGCATATACAAAACGATAGTTCGGCCAGTTATCGTATTGGATCAGAAACTAGGGCTGATACAACAAAAACTAAACAAATAATAAGCACATGCAAAATGAAAATCTTAAGAACTATTCAGAGGAAAACATTATTTGATACACAATGCAGGAATTAGGGACAAATGCTATATTCAAGACATAACTAAATTTATAATTGTAGACTTTCACGGCCGGCGTCTTGATCCATATTTGGTTCGTCTTCCGGGCTTATAGGCCGTGGTCTGGTTGTCTTCTTACTCGACGTTTCATCTACTGCTGCGGTAGACATCATCAGGAGATACTGCGTGCTTTCTGTGAACTCCTCAACAGTCGGCTGCAGACTGGTGGTAGGTCGTTGGAAACTGTCTCTCTGTTTATAGCTAAACCCCGGGTGGAGGGGAGGTTTTCTGCTGCGCACCGAGTTGTGCGCTGTATTGCCGTGTGCCGAAGTCATAGGCTTCGTTGTCGTGTTAAGCAGTGCTGGGATCCAAATTTTGTTTATCTTCAAGGTTTCTTCTTTTTTGTTGAAGGAATTTTTATGTTTGTATATTTCTATGGCTTCTCTGTATAGTCTGGTGTAGTAATGTGATGTTTGTGATAATACCTGGGTATCTTCAAATCTTATAATATGTTGTTGGTTGTTCATACAGTGTTCCGCTACGGCCGCGATTTTTCATTTTGTTTTAACCTGCAGTGTCTCATGTGTTCTTGTAATCGTGTGTTGATCATTCTCTTTGTTGTACCGATGTACACCTCTCCACAACTGCACAGGGATACGATATATACCGGCATGACTCAAAGGATCTCTAGTGTCTTTGGCTGGGCGCAGTATATTGCTGATTTTTTGTGTTGGTTTGTAGGTTGTTGCTATGTTGTATTTCTTTAATAATCGTCCAATTTTCTCTGTTGTTGTTTTGATATAAGGTAGGTAAACCTTACCATTTATCTCTTCCTTGTTTTCGTTTTCGGGCCTATATTTCTTTGGATTTATGGCTCGACGAAAAATCTGTTTTACTGTATCCATTGGTAAGAAAAGCTGCATGGAGATGATTGATTTCTTCTTGCAGATACTGTGGTTCCGAAATCCTTTTGGCTCGTTCAACCAGGGTTTTTATTATCCCGCGTTTTTGTCTAGGATGGTGGTTAGACTGTTTGTGTAGGTATCTGTCTGTGTGAGTATTTTTCCTGTAAACCTTGTGTCCAAGTGTCATGTCTTGGTTTCGGATTACCAAAACATCCAAAAACGGTAGACTGTTGTCATGTTCCTTTTCCAGGGTGAATTGGATGCTGGGACAAATCCCATTTATGTGCTTCTTGAAGTTATCTAGTTCCTCCTCACCGTGTTCCCAAATGACGAAGGTGTCATCCACATATCTTAGCCAAACTGTGGGTCTTAAGGTAGCATTCTCCAAAGCCTGTTTTTCAAATTTTTCCATGTAGAAATTTGCTATTACGGGACTTAATGGACTTCCCATGGCCACGCCGTCTATCTGTTCGTAGAATATACCTCTCCATTGAAAATAAGATTCTGTGAGACATATGTTGTAGAGCGCTGTTATGTCTGAGGAAGGAAAGGTTCTTGTAAGTATGTCATAGTTTCTCCGATAGGTACCTTAGTGAATAATGCAACCACATCGAAGCTTAGTATTATGTCATTCGGCTTGAGTTTCATAGTGTCTATTTTTTCAATGAAGTGTGTGGAGTCTCTTACAAAAGTATCGGTTTTACCAATATATGGTTTCAGCAGTGAGGCGAGATACTTGGCAAGTTCATATGTAGGTGAACCAATGGCCGAAACAATAGGTCTGAGTGGTGTTCCTTCCTTGTGTATCTTAGGTAATCCATACAATCTAGGTGGCAATGCTTCTGATTTGCACAATCTATGTTTAATGTCTTCATCCAGTGAGGAAATCTTGATGAGTTTATTAGATTTACGTAGAACCCTTGCTGTGGGATCATTTTTAAGAATCTTGTATGTCCCTGGATCTAAAAGCTGCTGTATTTTCTGGTTGTATTGCTCGGTTTCCATGATGACGGTAGCATTTCCTTTATCTGCAGGGAGAATGATGATATCATTGTCTGAGTTTAAAGTTTGTAAAGATTCTTTTTCTTTTCTTGATAAATTGCTCGTAGGTGGTTTGCTTTTACGGAGAATGCGGGACACTTCGCCCCTTATTACCTCACTCTGATGAAGAGGCAGCGTTCTTATTCCGGCTTCTACATTGGCTATGATGTCTTCAATAGGTACTGTTTTAGGTGTTTACAGCAAAATTTCTTCCTTTGGCAAGAACCGAAATTTCTTCTTCGTTGAGTTGCCGGTCAGTCAAATTTACTACTGCTCTTGAGTTGGTTGGTTTATTTTTGTTTACTGAATGATATTTTGGCGTGTTTTAGTTTTTTGTCGTTCAGTGTTTCTTTCTATGGTTCGGTAAAAGCTGTGATATGTGATGTTTGTCCACCTTCTCCCAGTCTCTCTTGGAGAGAATATTGCTGAGCTTTAGATGTTTAAACGAAAGTAGTTCAAGGTCATTCAACCCTAATGTTCTTCTAGTATCATGAATACGTTCTCTAAGTAGAGCCCGTTCCATTCGTCCATATATCCTCTTAGCCTTTGTTTGTTTGAAGATATGTTTGCATTGTCAAATTTTAGGGATAGTTTCCGTGTCTCTGCACCGTAGAAGGAAGCTTAAATTGCACAGAAAGCGTCCTTTTTTCTTTCTTAATTCTTCAAATTTCCGAATAGAAAGAAAACACATCCTTCCCGTAGAGGTTGCTTATATATAATTGTAGTAGACTTTCACGGCCGGCGTCTTGATCCATATTTGGTTCGTCTTCCGGGCTTATAGGCCGTGGTCTTGGTTGTCTTCTTACTCGACCGTTTCATCTACTGCTGCGGTAGACATCATCATGAGATACTGCGTGCTTTCTGTGAACTCCCTAACAGTCGGCTGCAGACTGGTGGTAGGTCGTTTGGAAACTGTCTCTCTGTTTATAGCATAAACCCCGGGTGGAGGGGAGGTTTTCTGCGCGCACCGAGTTGTGCGCTGTATTGCCGTGTGCCGAAGCTCATAGGCTTCGTTGTCGTGTTAAGCAGTGCTGGGATCCAAATTTTGTTTATCTTCAAGGTTTCTTCTTTTTTGTTGAAGGAATTTTTTATGTTTGTATATTTCTATGGCTTCTCTGTATAGTCTGGTGTAGTACTGTGATGTTGTGTGATAATACCTGGGTATCTTCAAATCTTATAATATGTTGTTGGTTGTTCATACAGTGTTCCGCTACGGCCGATTTTTCATTTTGTTTTAAACCTGCAGTGTCTCATGTGTTCTTGTTAATCGTGTGTTGATCATTCTCTTTGTTGTACCGATGTACACCTCTCCACACAAATGCACGGGATACGATATATACCGGCATGACTCAAAGGATCTCTAGTTTCTTTGGCTGGGCGCAGTATATTGCTGATTTTTTGTGTTGGTTTGTAGGTTGTTGCTATGTTGTATTTCTTTAATAATCGTCCAATTTTCTCTGTTGTTGTTTTGATATAAGGTAGGTAAACCTTACCATTTATCTCTTCCTTGTTTTCGTTTTCGGGCCTATATTTCTTTGGATTTATGGCTCGACGAAAATCTGTTTTACTGTATCCATTGGTAAGAAAAGCTGCATGGAGATGATTGATTTCTTCTTGCAGATACTGTGGTTCCGAAATCCTTTTGGCTCGTTCAACCAGGGTTTTTATTATCCCGCGTTTTTGTCTAGGATGGTGGTGATCCCACAGCAAGGGTTCTACGTAAATCTAATAAACTCATCAAGATTTCCTCACTGGATGAAGACATTAAACATAGATTGTGCAAATCAGAAGCATTGCCACCTAGATTGTATGGATTACCTAAGATACACAAGGAAGGAACACCACTCAGACCTATTGTTTCGGCCATTGGTTCACCTACATATGAACTTGCCAAGTATCTCGCCTCACTGCTGAAACCATATATTGGTAAAACTGATACTTTTGTAAGAGACTCCACACACTTCATTGAAAAAATAGACACTATGAAACTCAAGCCGAATGACATAATACTAAGCTTCGATGTGGTTGCATTATTCACTAAGGTACCTATCGGAGAAACTATGACATACTTACAAGAACTCTTTCCTCCAGACATAACAGCGCTCTACAACATATGTCTCACAGAATCTTATTTTCAATGGAGAGGTATATTCTACGAACAAATAGACGGCGTGGCCATGGGAAGTCCATTAAGTCCCGTAATAGCAAATTTCTACATGGAAAAATTTGAAAAACAGGCTTTTGAGAATGCTACCTTAAGACCCACAGTTTGGCTAAGATATGTGGATGACACCTTCGTCATTTGGGAACACGGTGAGGAGGAACTAGATAACTTCAAGAAGCACATAAATGGGATTTGTCCCAGCATCCAATTCACCCTGGAAAAGGAACATGACAACAGTCTACCGTTTTTGGATGTTTTGGTAATCCGAAACCAAGACATGACACTTGGACACAAGGTTTACAGGAAAAATACTCACACAGACAGATACCTACACAAACAGTCTAACCACCATCCTAGACAAAAACGCGGGATAATAAAAACCCTGGTTGAACGAGCCAAAAGGATTTCGGAACCACAGTATCTGCAAGAAGAAATCAATCATCTCCATGCAGCTTTTCTTACCAATGGATACAGTTAAAACAGATTTTCGTCGAGCCATAAATCCAAAGAAATATAGGCCCGAAAACGAAAACAAGGAAGAGATAAATGGTAAGGTTTACCTACCTTATATCAAAACAACAACAGAGAAAATTGGACGATTATTAAAGAAATACAACATAGCAACAACCTACAAACCAACACAAAAAATCAGCAATATACTGCGCCCAGCCAAAGACACTAGAGATCCTTTGAGTCATGCCGGTATATATCGTATCCCGTGCAGTTGTGGAGAGGTGTACATCGGTACAACAAAGAGAATGATCAACACACGATTACAAGAACACATGAGACACTGCAGGTTAAAACAAAATGAAAAATCGGCCGTAGCGGAACACTGTATGAACAACCAACAACATATTATAAGATTTGAAGATACCCAGGTATTATCACAAACATCACATTACTACACCAGACTATACAGAGAAGCCATAGAAATATACAAACATAAAAATTCCTTCAACAAAAAAGAAGAAACCTTGAAGATAAACAAAATTTGGATCCCAGCACTGCTCAACACGACAACGAAGCCTATGACTTCGGCACACGGCAATACAGCGCACAACTCGGTGCGCGCAGAAAACCTCCCCTCCACCCGGGGTTTAGCTATAAACAGAGAGACAGTTTCCAACGACCTACCACCAGTCTGCAGCCGACTGTTGAGGAGTTCACAGAAAGCACGCAGTATCTCCTGATGATGTCTACCGCAGCAGTAGATGAAACGTCGAGTAAGAAGACAACCAGACCACGGCCTATAAGCCCGGAAGACGAACCAAATATGGATCATAACTAAATTTATTATAGATAGACGAAAATATTGGTAGGGTCATATAGAAAGAATGGAAGAAAACCGGCTTGCAAAAAGAGCTAAAGAAGATAGACCAATGGACAGGAGAAGAACAAGAGGAAGACCAGCCAAGAGATGGATAGACAGTGAATGCACATCCAATACGTCTTCCTCCGAGGAGTGATTTTGGAAATAAACAGGATGAAAATCCTACAAATTAAGTTTAAGAAGAAGAAGAAGAAGAAGAAGACACGTGTATAGGCTGCGTGCGTGTGCAGGCCACATCCAAGTTTTGCGATAATAAATTGGGGAAAAAATATTTGTCTTATATTTTTGCTAAGAAGCAGTGCAAAAAGACAGAAATAGGCCTACACCATTTTTAAATTTGGCAGTGTTGTAAATTCCAAAGCTTCTGTTGCCGGCTATGTAATGGTACATTCGGGCTGCGGCTCAGTCTTTTAACACAAGGGTAAAAGGGACGGTCAGTTGGTAGGTACGGTATTCATTGTCTTTCCTGTTCACTGTGTCTAAACATGGGTTGGTGCAGAACAAGTTATTCCTCCAAATTCAAGCTACAAGTGGTGCGCTTGCAGCAGAACATGGAAATAGAATAGCAGGAAGAAAGTTTGATGTGGACGAAAAAAATGTGCAATGGTGGATCCAAACAAAACATGCACTTGAAAACATCACAACATCAAGAATCTTTTCATGGAAAGAAAGCGAAATATCCACAGTTGGAAAGAGTTCTCCTGTATGGAAAACATGGGCAGACGGATTTTCAGTTCAAAGGCCTTAAGGAAGCCAAGAATATGGAAATCCTGTGCAATGAATTGAAGGCAAGTTACGGCTGGGCAAGGCGATTTATGATACGTCGCGACCTTTTAATTCAGTGGCATTGACAATAAAATTGTTCTAAAATGATGCACATTTTCTAGTTATTTCATGTATAAGCTGCAACCTAATTTTGAAACTTATATTTTAGGTAAAAAAAGTGCAGCCTATACACGTGTAAATACATTATAAGAATTTTCCATTTTGGACCTAGTAGTACCGGAAATATCAAAGATCTTGATTAAATTTTGAATCCCTCCACACTAGAGTTGAGAAGGCTTACTCTACTGTTGAGAGTACTTTGTCCATCAGAAGGGAACATGCATATTAATAAGGGTTAGTTAAATTGTAATAGATTTCACCTTTTCTCTTCATCTCCTCACAGAACATTCCTGTCCAACTGTAAAAATAGGTATTGGATGTAGCTACCAGTTTTTAGTATTTTTAAATAGCATATCTAATGTAATATCAAGCTAAATATCTCACTCTCTCTTGCCCACTCCTCTCACTCGCTCACCCACTCATAAGCTCTCTCTCTTTCTCACACACACTCACACTTGTTCTCTCTCTTATACACGAGTTCTCCCTCTGACACACACACTCTCTTACACACTCATTCTCTCTCTCTTAACTTTTTCTCTCATTCTCTTTCTCTTTTTATCTTTCTCTCTTAAGCCATGGCTTCCATGTTATTTGATCCAAAATATTGTAAATATACTCTCATTCCAAAGTATTTAATTCATAAGAAACTTTCTAAACTTTTAAAGGTATGAGATTCATTGAACATTTTTTCCTAGCTATGAAAACAATTTTGAGAATATTATAAATCATAAATTATTTTCTACTCTCCTTTTACTTCTAATATTACAATAAAACAAAAATTACAAACAATTTTCTTTCTCTCTTAAGTCATGGCTTCCATGTTATTTGATCCAAAATATTGTAATCTCATTCCAAAGTATTTAATTCATAAGAAACTTTCTAAACTTTTAAAGGTATGAGATTCTTTGAACATTTTTTTCCTAGCTATGAAAATAATTTTGAGAATATTGTAAATCATAAATGATTTTCTACTCTCTTTTTACTTCTAATATCACAATAAAACAAAAATCATAAACAATTTTCTTTGATATAGCCTGACAAGAAAGACTTTGAAAAAAAAACATCTGTTTGAAGGCAAATTTGATTATAAAAAATAAATGTGAAAAAAAAATTAATCAATATTAATTCGGGTTAAGTGATCACTGCGTTTGAAAATTGTAGTTCTAAAATTGATTGAAATCAAATCTCCTGAGGAAGGCTCCTGAATTAAAATGGGCAAAATATTAAGCATTACTCTTCATTTTACTTGGTCAATTTACCATGAAATCATAATTAGAAATAACAAGATTATCGAGAAGATAAATGTTGAAAACTTAGGTTGGCAGTAGAAGAACAATGATGATGATTTGGTTATGTAAATAATTGGATGGTAAAATATTTTCAAAGAAAGTGTAGAATTAAAAGTTAGTGCAAAACTATTCAATTTTTGGTTAATCCTTTGTTATACATTGGAAGTCTATGGGTCGTATGTTAGAACATTACTATCTACTCAAATTACTTCCAATCACTAGTGAGCTGATTCACCATGAGCAATTGCTGAGAACGAATTAACGGCCGACTTATCAGTCATGCACGAGCGTCGACGTTTTCATAATATTGGCAACGAATTACCCAGAATTCTCAGCGATAAAACCACTTCCGTTATTTTCGTCTGCTATAGAGGAATGCATTTATGCTTGCATCCCGCAAATAATACCGTATACAAACACGTCTGCGACACGCAATATTATGCCGATTCTCCTGTTCTTCCAGTTGAATTCTTTGGTAGACTCTATCAAATTCCTCTTCTCCGTGTATACCGAAAAGATGATCGAAGTCTTCAAGGTCCGACATCTTGGATAAATGTTGGATAAAGCAGCAAAGTACATCGATTACCATCGGTTCCCGTTCGGTTCCCTTCGGGATTTTAATTTGAGTTGCTCATGTAAGGTACCTCCGCAGGTAGCTTACAAATTTAACCAATTATTATCGCATGAACAGATTTCTGAGTAAGCAAAATCGTATTAGCATACAACTTGCTCAGCAGAGAAGGCATTTTACTGTCTAATGCATCCAAACATGCGACCCTATAACTAGTTTATATTGAAATTACCAAGTATTAATATATTTATGAACAACAAGTCTCTATTTTTTAAAGTTCTCCTGCAAATTAATCAACTCATAGATAACCTAAAATGGATACTGTAATATAACTTAATTAGTGGCAGGATTTTGAAGTTTTATAAAGGTTCTTACTTATTATAATTAGGGTTATATGATGAAGATAATGTTTAAAGTAGACTTAAAAAAAGAAAACTAATAAAACATTTATTTATAATGACAGTATGGAAATTTTGTTTGTAATTGAAGTGTTTGATTACAAATAATATAAATTAATTATTGCAAATTTACAGAATTTAAGACCATGAGATAAAATTAAGTTGAATTGGAAATATACACCACATCGCATAAGACAGATTTCCTTTTACATTAATGAATGAGTTGGAGAAAATGCTTTAACATCTCACCTCATAAAGTTGCGTGTCTTCACGATACCAGTTTCAAAGGTGTAGTATTACTTCCATTATTACTTCCATCTTCAGTCCAAACTCCAACTGTCGAAATTTTGCCATTAACATCATCATCTTCGACAGTTGGAGTTTGGACTGAAGATGGAAGTAATACTATACTTTTGAAACTGGTATATATAAAGTCCCGCTACTTTAACAATAATATAATGTACGGTTAAAAACTATAATATAGTTACCTTGTAGGTCCATCTCCTCAACTTAAGTTCTTTTAAAACTCTGTAGGCCTTTTGGGACTAGTCCCATCATCAGCAGAATGCATTAGGTCCGTTCTTGTTGACCCTTGTTGAAGCACTGACTTGGTTGTGAGAATTTTGTACAGAAGATTGTGTGGATTAGGTGTGTATTCATTGAGAATCAGGTTGTTGTTGATTTCTCTTAGGATTGCGATTTCTTCCAGTATATTTATTCTCGTTGGAATGTTTTCTCTATGTACTATTGTGAGGGTGTTATCGATGTTATGCATATGGTGTCCAGCTTGAATTACATATTTTGCATAACTTGATTTTCCTCCATTGTAAATGAAATCTCTGATTCAAGGAACATTTCAGAGATTTCATTTACAATGGAGGAAAATCAAGTTACACAAAACATGTAATTCAAGCTGGACACCATATGCATAACATCGATAACACCCTCACAATAGTACATAGAGAAAACATTCCAACGAGAATAAATATACTGGAAGAAATCGCAATCCTAAGAGAAATCAACAACAACCTGATTCTCAATGAATACACACCTAATCCACACAATCCTCTGTACAAAATTCTCACAACTAAGTCAGTGCTTCAACAAGGGTCAACAAGAACGGACCTAATGCATTCTGCTGATGATGGGACTAGTCCCAAAAGGCCTACAGAGTTTTAAAAGAACTTAAGTTGAGGAGATGGACCTACAAGGTAACTATATTATAGTTTTTAACCGTACATTATATTACTGTGAACTAATACCTCAACGGAAAATCACCATGAATTTTACTAGTATCGATACTTTAACAATGCTTGCTCTTGGTAGAGACATGTTTTAGAAAAGTAAATACCAGTATTTCAGTTGACTTTCAACACTTCTAATATGCACTAGCTTTTATAAGGTATTTCAAGATAGGAAATAAAAATAACAATTACACTGCATCATATAAATTGAAAGTGATATGTTTCGCAGATCATTTTGGCAATCGTGTAGCAGAAAGAGAATTTGGAGTTCTCAAATCCAATGTACATTATAGGAGCAAACAAAAAGACCTGCTAAATAATTATTACAGTATTTGAATTATGTAAAATTGTAGGCTTTCACGGCAGATGTCTTGATTCCTGTTGGGTTTGTCTTTGTCTTTCAGGCTAAATGGCTGTGGTGTGGTTTTCTTAAAACTCAACGTTTCATCTACTACTGCAGTAGTAGACAAAACTTTGAGTTTTAAGAAAACCACACCATGGCCATTTAGCCCGAAAGACAAACCCAACAGGTATTTGAATTGTTTCATTTGTACAATAATATTAATATTGTTTATATAGACTTATTATTACATCAATGTTTTTATTATTAATTTCATACATCTCAATGATGGATAAATCATATTTGAAGAGAAAAATTATATGCTCAGACCGGAACTTGAACCCGGGACCTTTGGTTCTCTAGACCAAGTGCTCTACCATCTGAGCTACCTGAGCAAGTACCGATCTAAACGCAAATTTTTCTCTATATACTTTTTAATTCCCACCCACCAAATGCTATGAAGCCTTTGCTTCTATCTTTGCAAATGGCAGCTCCTTTATTAAGGAGACATATTTGGGAATTTTTACATTACATTATAAATGCCAGTACAGCTTTTATCGATGTTTTTATTATTAATTTCATACCTCTCAATGATGGATAAATCATATTTGAAGAGAAAAATTATACGCTCAGACCGGGACTTGAACTCGGGACCTTTGTTTCTCTAGACCAAGTGCTCTACCATCTGAGCTACCTGAGCATTTAATTAAAAAGTATATAGAGAAAAATTTGCGTTTAGATCGGTACTTGCTCAGGTAGCTCAGATGGTAGAGCACTTGGTATAGAGAACCAAAGGTCCCGGGTTCAAGTCCAGGTCTGAGCGTATGATTTTTCTCTTCAAATATTATTATTACATATTTAACTTTTATAGGAATTAATCACTATGAGGTTTAATTTCACCATTATTATTATTACATGATTATTATTTGTATAATTCAAGATTACCTACAGTGTTATGCTATAAAATTATAAGAGATTTAAAAATACTGCATTCTTAATTACTATACAGTGTGATTCAGAAATATGGCTATACGTTTGATCACATTTTGTGACAAAAATATTATTATTAAAGGAAATATGATATCATTGGAAAGGAAATCCTTCAAATTACAACAATAGAACAAAACAAAACAAATCACTTACAACAACACTAAGCAAGTCACTTTATTGCTTCAAACTGTTCGTCGTTTACATCCAAGCATAATTGGCAACACTTTGGGAAGTCATTCATTGCGTTATGATACATGTTTAGAGGAATAGTTCTAATTTCTTCCTCAATCACTAATTTCAGCATATCGACATCTTGAGGTTTCCGGGCATAAACCTTCTCCTTCAAATAACCCCACAACCAATAGTCACATGCTTTGAGGTTAGAGAACGGACTGGCCATTCAATGGGACCTCTTCTTCCCACCCACCTGTGTTGCAAATGATAATCCAAAATTTCCCTCACCTCAATTGCATAGTGAGGAGATGCACCATCCTGCTGGAATAAACATTGTTCATGTTCAGCACTTCGCATTACCGGCAGGACAATTTGTCTAAGGATATCACTATACCGATCACCATTAACAGTCTCATCCAAAATTTGCATTCCTAACAGTCCTTCCCATCTGATCATAGCCCAAACAGTGACTTTGCCGCATCTTAAACGTGTCTCTTCAGTAACATTAGGATTCTCTTTACTATAATAGTGACAATTGTGTCGATTAACATGTCCATTCACATGGAAAACAGCTTAATCAGAAGAGTGCAATTTTCTCTACCAATGTTCGTTTGCTGATTCCCTTACAACAAATACACAAAATTCCATCCGCCTGTCAGGGTTGTCTTCATTAAGTTCGTGGACACGAATCGGTTTGAAGGGGTGGTACTTCTCACGCTTCAAAACATGACACACACTGGATTGACTGATATGAAGCTCACGTGCAGCTTGACGGGTTGATTTTTGTGGGCTAGCGTCGAACGCCTCCACAATTCTCTTCGCTGTTCTGCATCCGTGCTAATGCGAGACCTTCCAGGAGGTTTGATTTTCTGCATCCTTCCCGTTTCCAACAGTCTTTTCTCCACTTCCCCACAGTCGACAACTGCAATGCTATGTTAAACTCACGTCTTGCGGCCTCACGATCATTAGCATACGTTATTGCCCATGCAGCAGTTGTAATTTGCTGTTGCATAATCAATGCCATTTTGACTAATGATGTAAGTTCTACACTGTTTTGTTTTATTCCATTGTTGTAATTTGAATAATTGTCTTTCCAACGGTAATTTAATATTTTCTGTAATGGTAATATTTTCATCACACAACGTGATCAAACGTATAGTCATATTTATGATAACTCAGAACAGGACCTCTAATTTAAAAAAATCACATATTTTACGCTCCCCAATTTTTTCAGTGGCCAAAGTAAATTGAAAAGTGCACAAATTATGTGAGCAAGTATGGTAATCCTTTCATTTGGACATGTTTCAATCCTCAACTAAACTCAGAATTGGAGTCCAGGTTTTATGAATTGGGGTGAAACATTTTTTATTCATATTTTTATTCTATTTATATTAACCTTATAGTATCATTTCCCATACATTTTTTTTATGAAAATCAGAAACTAATTGAGAAGGGGAATGATATTCTCTGAATCATATCCGAGAAAATTTGTGTTATGAGACAAGGTGTATATTTCTGATTCAACTTTGATTAAATAAATATAAATTAATTTCATAAAGGTATATTGGATAGACCAAGAGGGATGTTGAAAGAAATGGGTGGAAATAATGAAGAGAGAAATGTGGAAGGATTCTAAATGTTGGAAAATCTTTCCAAAAACAAGACTCTCAAAAAAATAATTACCTAGTAGATGATGATCATATATAGTTATTTTTCATTTGATTAAAAATGTTAAAATTTTATTTTTTTAAAACATAAGTTGCAGTGGTTTATATATTGTAATTTATTTAATATCGTTGTTTTGTGTTGATTTCCATGGTTGCATTGTTTTCAGCATGCATTCCACTTCCATTGTATTTCTCGCTGGCTCAAGACACGACAGGTGTGCCCCTTGGATAATAGGGAATGGGAGTTCCAAAAGTAAGTGTACTTTTTTATTTTATTAACTCAGTCTTGCTGTGATGCACAGACTATCCCTTCCCTATGTAAGTTATTTTTAGTTAATAATGAATGAAATCATTATTTTATGTTGCTAACATTGAAAATTAAGTTTTATGGGTAAGTTGAGTTGACAGTAATATAATGTACGGTTAAAAACTATAAAATAGTTACCTTGTAGGTCCGTCTCCTCAACTTAAGTTATTTTAAAACTCTGTAGGCCTTTTGGGACTAGTCCCATCATCAGCAGAATGCATTAGGTCCGTACTTGTTGATCCTTGTTGAAGCACTGACTTGGTTGTGAGAATTTTGTACAGAGGATTGTGTGAACTGGGTGTATATTCATTGAGAATCAGATTGTTGTTGATTTCTCTTAGGATTGCGATTTCCTCCAGTATATTTATCCTCGTTGGAATGTTTTCTCTATGTACTATTGTGAGGATGTTATCGATGTTATGCACAGTGTGTCCAGCCTGAATTACATGTTTTGCGTAACTTGATTTTCCTCCATTATAAATGAAATCTCTGAAATGTTCCTTGAATCTAATGTTGAAGCTTCTGTTAGTTTTCCCAATGTCAAATTTATTGCAGTCTGTACATGTTAATTTGTAGATGCCTTTCTTGTTGAATTCATCTATTTCTACGATGTTGTTTATTAAATTGTTTAATTTATTATCAGTTCTGTAGGATATATTTATATTCTTATCGAGCTTTTTTAGTGTGTGGTTTTTACAGAATCGAGGAAAATGTTTAAAAACCAAATGATAGTGAGGTTTTTAATTTGAGATTCTATAAAACACTTCACAAACATGCATTGTACATTATTTTTTGCGCAATGGTGTTTTCAAAACAATAAATAATAATCAATTGAGTTGGTGTTTACTTGATGAAAATCCATATTTATTAATTAAATAAAAATAAAACGTAGTTTTATTTGATTTATTTGAATTATATAATAAATATGAAAATCAAATAAAACTACGTTTTATTTTTATTTAATTAATAAATAATAGTAAAATAATAACATCTTTGTTGGAAATATTTGCATTCATTATTAACAATTGACCAACGTTAACAGTGTGGGCAATGTTTATTAGTTGAAAACAACAGGAGGCCGTGAGACCATTTAATGATAAAATGGCAGCAAGTATGTATTTATTATTTTATATTGTTTCAAACAAACTTCTCGTGTAATGTATATTAACACTACTTTTTAGATATTTTTTGTGTATACATTGTACATAGTGTACATAGAGGGCAGTGGTTTTGTAATTTGTAATATGTAATATTACAGTATAGTTATTTTTATTATAGTATAGTTATTTAGGTTGCAACTCTGAAATGTAGGAAGTTGAACTTTCATTCATGATGACCATTGCTGTAAGTACGACAAAACGCACTATCGCGCAAAAAATACTGTTTTATATAATGAAATCATTTAAGTTTTTTAGGAATTAACACTATGAGGTATTATTTATTTAAGTAAAATTTTATCATCTCACCTTATATTCTTTTACTTAGACTAGCTGTGAAACCTTTTTCAGTTCCATCCTCAGATTTTCGTTGTCATAACAACGGTTGTGAAATTACTGAGAATGGAACCTAAGAAAGTTTCAAAACTAGTCTAAGAAGAAGAATATGAGGAGAGGTGATAAAATTTTACGTATATTAAATCATTTACTTTTTGGTCAATTTAGTAATGGAATAAGTACTTGTGATTTCTTCATCTAGCCTCGTGTCCACATACCATGGGATGTATTAACAGATAATATGAATCTATTATTTATGATCTTATGATTTAGTAGTCTTGCTTGTTTGGTAATAAAATAATTATATTTGAAGAGAAAAATACAGGGCTATTCAGAAAGAAGGAACAGACTTCTGAACAGACTGTTCAGAAGGAACATTTATTTCTTCCAAACTACAAAAAATTCCAACGTTCCCAGAAAGAGAAAAGTTTGAAGTTCCTATCATGTCCGCTTTGGTGCTGTTGCTTGTCATGTTGATTGTTTGTATTAAAATGGCGATAGAACATGACGTTGGATTGGAAGAGGAGGAGCAGAAGATCAACTTCATTACCGGTGGCCTCATAGGTCATCAGACCTAACCCTGTGTGATTTTTATTTGTGGAGTTATGTAAAAGACCGTGTTTTTTATCTCCCCTATGCCTGACACTCTTGAAAATCTGTGACATCAAATTGTTTAAGCTGTCAATTTGATACCTAGAGACCAGCTGATTTGTGTGTGGCAAGAAATGAGCCATCGTTTTGATATTTATCTTTTAACTCATGGTGCTCATATTAAATGCATAAAATAGTGAAATTTGAACTTTTCTTTTTCCAGGAACGTGGGAATTGTGTTTTTATTTTTTGTAGTTTGGAAGAAATAAATGTTTGAAGTCTGTTCCTTCTTTCTGAATAGCCCTAATTATGCTCAGACTGAGGTTTGAACCCAGGACCTTTCGCACTCTAGGTGAATGCTTGGGACAGATTATATGGGGTGGATAAAAGTGTGATGGGTTATCACAGGATGTGGATTTAATACAAGGGTTTATTAGAAGGAATCCTCGGAATGTGAGAATTTCATGCTCGCGGTCTAGTCAGGTTGGGTTCGGTGAGCGATCAGGAAAACTTATCTCAGGGAATAACGCAAGGAACTGTACGGGCAGCAATATTATTTTCAATAATTGTAGTTTATAAATCACTCGATTTATTTAAATCGTATTCACTATACTTCAATTCGATACAATGAAAAAAACATTTGATTATACTTTGTGTTAGCAATCTGATTTTGCGTTAGAATACTGAAGAATTATTATTATTAAAATAATAATATAACGTTATGGATAAATATCCGCGATGTAGTTTAATCTATGTTTTCCCCTTAGATATCTGGGAGGCTTCTCGCGATTACAATGAAACTTTTTTTTATGTTCTCCCTTAGCTAATTGGGAGACTTCTGTTACTGCACGCGTCTCAATTTGGTGTCTCATTGAAAACCTCAGTATTCTTTCGATCGTCAGATCGCTACAGGAGGAGGGATACATTTTTTTTTTCTTATTGGTTTAAATATATGAGCACATATATTACAGATATATAAAAAGGTGTGGCTTTTCGAGCCACTTGTCTACAATGTTGCCAAGTTGTTTCTCGTTGGGCCTTTGAGTTTTTTTTTATTAAATTAATTTTTATGTGTAGTTCGTAGTAATACAGTATCTATCTAATTAATATTTGAAACTTATCCTGACATAGTGATGTTTCCCTTGTCACTCATAAATATTATTTTGACTGATATTTTAATCTCATTTCAAATAGACGTCCTGACACATTTTCAATAACAAAGGTTTGGTATCTATTGTATTCAGGTATCTGGGTCTACCTTTGTCATCCCCTATGACTTCTAGACTTTCTGGCTTCAACCATATTGGCATAACCCAAATTTAACCAAAAGCATTTTCTAAGTAATTTTTACTAAGAGGAAATCAACTTTTATATAATTAATAAAATCGATTCAGTAATATGATCATTGGATTTCTCATAAAATTCTGATTAATTAAAGTCCAAACTCGTTATGTTTCTCTATATTACATTTTTATCTCAAATTACTGGCCTGTAATTATATTATCTAGATTTAATGATATGTCTAGTTAATATCTGAAACTAGAACAAATCTGGAGGGAAATTTCGCATTACATGCTCTACCAACTGAGTTACCTGAAAAACTCCAATCTAAACAGAAATTTTTCTCTTATATGTGCTGTTAAATCCCATGTGCTAAATGCTATGAAGCCATTGCTTCTATCTAGCAAATGGTCACTTCTTTATTAAGAAGACCTTTTAATTGGGAATTTTACAGTACATTATAACACCAGTACGGCTTCTTTCAATGTTTTTATTATTCATTTCATACATCTCAATGACGGATAAATTGCCTAGAGTGCAAAAGGTCTTGGGTTCAAACCGCAGTCTGAGTGTATATTTTTCTCTTCAAATATAATTTATTCGTCATTGAGATAGCCCACCGCTGTAGTCTCGAGGTAGCGTGCTGCCTTGTTATGCAGCTGGCCCGGGTTCGATCCCTGATCGGGACAGTTTTTCTGGGTAAAGTTTTTATTGGGGTTTTTCCTCACCTGTAAGACAAATGTCAGGAAAACTTTAAGGCCTAAACGGTCCCCGAAATCATATGGCCATCATCATTATCATCCTTCACCGGTGTGGAAAGCAATGGGAAGCTACCACACCTACAATTCCCTAGTAAAGCTGAAGCGTAGCATGAAAATGCTATGATTGCAGTGAAGGACCTGCCTTCAGGCAGGATGGATGGATGGATCATTGAGATGTATGAAATCCTTCTTAATGAAGAAATAAGTGTATCCAACATTATAGCTAGCTAATGACACTAAACCGTTGCATACTTATGCTATAAGTTGCAATGGGACTGCATTTGTGGGCATTCAAGGTGGGTGTCCACGAGGTTAAAAGAAAGATATATAGGAAAGAGAAAAATGAACCCTTTGGCCTCGAATACTCTAATACCATTGGGGTCGAATAATAAAAGCAAGTAAAATTTTTTTTAAATTTAATATTTGTAGGACATATTACTATGAGGTTTCTTTTAATTTTATGAGTAATTTTGACTCTCCCGTGCATGGAAACTTCTTGTAGGAAAGCCAGAAGGAAAACGCCCAGTTGGTAGACCAAGAATGAGGTGGGAGAACAACATTAACTATGATTTGAGGGAAGTAGATTATACAGGGAATGATTGGAAAGCATTAGCTCAGGATAGGGATGTATGGAGAGCTTATGTCCGTGTGGCCATGACCTACGGGTTCGATAGTGCCAGTGAGTAAGTGAGTAAGTAAGTAAGTAATTTTGACTCTCCTCATATTTTTTTTATATTCTGCAGACTATAGTTTCATCACATAGTTGTGATGAACTATGGTCTTCAGAATATAAAAAAAAAATGAGGTGAGTCAAAATAACTAACTCATAAAATTACTTACTTACTCACTGGCACTATCGAACCCATAGGTTCGTGGCCGCACGGACATAAGCTCTCCATACATCCCTATCCTGAGCTAATGCTTTCCAATCATTCCCTGTATAATCTACTTCCCTCAAATCATAGTTAATGTTATTCTCCCACCTCATTCTTGGTCTACCAACTGGGTGTTTTCCCTCTGGCTTTCCTACAAGAAGCTTCCATGCAAGTCTTTCATTCCCCATATGTGCAACATGTCCTGCCCATCACAGTCTACGACACTTAACTGTTATTATATCTGGTTTCCTATAAAGACCATGTAGTTCATTGTTATGTAGTCTTCTCCATTCACCTGTCTGTTCATCTCTCTTTGATCCAAAAATTTTCCTAAGTACTTTATTCTCAAATACTTGTAATCTCCTTTCCTCCCTTAAAGTAAGAGTCCATGTTTCGCACCCATATAATATAACTGGTAGAATAATGGTTTTATATATTTTCATAACTCATAAAATTAAGTAAAATAATTATTAATTTTGCCATGGTATATTCGTATGTTAGTGAAAGTTATGACTTTTTTCTGAATATTGCAGTACATGGTACTGTCATGTTCCGATTGTTGGCCATTTTATAAGACAATAAATATATAAGTATGAAATAAGATGCTTTGACAACTTTGTCATGCACACTTTGGGTATATGTCGTTAGCAGTATATGTATATCTGTGTGTTCTGTGCAATCCATTTGAGATCTTCCTTTAAGAGCTAGGAAAAGAAGAGAGATTAATTTAATTAATTTGAAATTTTATAGTTTCTGGTGCAATTATAGTAAAAATTGTATTTTATTATTTTCCAGGTATGGCCATTGAATGAGAAAGTGGTATGCACATCATTTCACCGGGATCCGAACCCTGCTTGGATTACTGCTCCTGATTTAGTTAAACACAGCAAATCTTGCGATACAGTTTAAATTTTATTTTCTTGTCATAAAACTTCTATCTTAAACTTCTTATAATATTTAAAAGAAATCAAATTAAATTTTTTGTGTATTACTCAGAGTTAATTATTCTTACATATGGAACATTTTAGTGCCTTTTAATTCATAGTTGTCACTTGTGTTTGCTTGGAAATTAATTATTAATTTGTGTGTGGAAGCAGAGGTGGAGTTCTGTGATATAATTTTCTTTTTTTTTCTCACTCATGTTAGTTGAGAAATTATATAATTGTGGAGTTAATTATTTGCACTGTGAATATATACATAACTTAACATTGTCTTTATTATAATTGTTAGGTTTTGCCTATCTTTCTGTGGATTTTAGTTTCAATGAATTCTGAACTGGATACATTTTCTTATTAGAACACAAGATTACAATGAAGTATCAACCAGCTTACTTTTTTAGGATCAAAAGATGCAGACCGTCTACCAAATGCCTTTGTTTCCCCACTTAAGTGGAAATGAATTATACTAATTTTCAAAGGTTGTTCAATGCTGTCTGAATGTTTTCATATAAGGAATTCAACATTTCTGATACAGTGATCCCATTCATTGGGTTAACTTTGGTGTACATTTTGAATATTTAATTGTATCTTACTACCAACAATGTCTTAAGTTATATTTAAATTAATGTTGGGAAGTAAACATTATGAGGTTATATCATTAATAGTGAGTGTAGAATATATTTTTAACAACTCACCTCATATGATTTCAAATTTCTTTGATACTGGCGGTTTCAGACAATATCTTTGTCCCTCCTCAGTCATGGCTTCCACTGATGAAATTCTGTGGTTGTTGATTTCTCTAAGGACATCACCTCTTGTGCTGCCATCTTTCGTTGGAATTATAAAGTTTGTAATTAAATTTTTATCCACCGGAATATTGAAATTCATAGATCGATATTTAATTTTAGGAAGTTATATTTTGAGGTTATTTTAATTATATTATTTTTAGTCTGGATATCTTACCTCAATATTAATGTTGATTTGTTCTTGAACATGTTTCAAAACAATTCTGTTTTATCGTCAGCTTTTCCAGACTGGTTTTATTTATGTTGCATTATGTTGCACAACCTGGATGTCGATGTCAGCTACATCCTGTGGTTGGCCAAAGAACCTCCCAAACAAGGTCACACTCCATCGGTATATTTGATATTCCGATGGAGCGTGACCTTGTTTAGAGGTTCTTTGGCCAACCACAGGATGTAGCTGACATCGACATCCAGGTTGTGCAACATAATGCAACATAAATAAAACCAGTCTGGAAAAGCTGACGATAAAACAGAATTGTTTTGAAACATGTTCAAGAACAAATCAACATTAATATTGAGGTAAGATGTCATAGATCGATATTTATTCTTCTGAATGAATATCATTTCCCAAATTGTCAATTCCAATGGTTTATCTAATTGTTTCAAAAGTTTTGCCTCTTTTTCAATTTTATGATGTTCTAACAAACTATGTGCAGCAATTGCTGATTTTTCAATTTCACAATTTTTAATATTTCTAAAATGTTCTTTAGTGTGTGTTTCCAAATTCCTTTTTTTTTTTTTTTTTTTTCCTATGTATACTTTGCTACAATCATTACAATTAATTTGATAAATTCCAGATTTCTTACTGTCTGAGATGTTGATTTTTTTTTATTGGTATTTATCAAAGAAATTTGAAATCATATGGGGTGAGTCGTTAAAAATATATTCTACACTCATTATTAATGTCTTTAGTTATTTGTTTGATGGTTGTATGGGATCATGAGAACTCTTTATGCAATAAGTTTGGTGTTGCAACTACAGTACAGTATTTTGTGTAATTTCTTCAGTAGATGTCGTTAAATGTTGAAAATTAATGTACATATTATTGCAAATTTAATTAATTAATTAAAATAATTTATAAAGCGAATCTGTCTGTTCTTTATGGATTCAAAAACTACTTGACCGATTTGCTAGATAATTTTTTTGGGACAATTAATGTATATAACATATTACTGTACATATTATAGGGCCGGAGCTAAAAAAAAATGCATCGGTGCACTAAAAAAGTTGCTTTTTGGAAGCGTAAATGGCTTACGTTTCCTAAATTATAACAAATACACCAAATTAATGTACACAGAAAAGAAATCTATAAAAAGTCTGCGACAGCATCTGTCTATTTTTTATGGATAACTCACAATAATCATTTTTGTCTCTCAGCTCCTTGATGCTAAGAAGATCGGGATAAGTAGATTTCAGGACGACAGGTAATCAGAATAGGGTATCAAAAATAATTACGAGATAAATTTATCATTTTTTTCTTTCTACTTATTCAACTAAACATAAAAATATTTAATTTATTTAGGTGTAGCAGCTCATGTCGTGTATTAGCTAGTTCATTATTGTAATATAGATGATGCAGTTCCCATCACATAAACATGGTAACCCAATTTCTCATTTCCAAGTTAGAGATGTATATTAATGTTAATATTATTCATTTTTAAACATCTTAATGATGAACAAATTATATTTGAAAAGAAAAATATACGCCTAAACTGGGGTTTGAACCCAGGACCTTACACTCTATGTCAATGCTCTTCCATGTGAGCTACCTAGGCTCCAATCTAAACGCGTATTTTTCTCTTATACATAGTTTATTCCCTAACCCCCAAAATGCTACGAGCCGTTGCTATGATTTTTGCAAATGGCGGCGCCATGACCAATGTGATCATCAGGAGAAAACAAGAAAAATACCCGATTCGGACTGAACAAAGATAATAGAACACATCAATAGCTTCCTTGCATTGTCAAGTCATTATAGTAGCCCACATAGAAAATACTTGCCTACAGACTTAAATATTTAAAAAATGTATGAACTTTACTGTGACTGGCTCATTGAACATTACAGTGACGCTCTCCCTTTCTCCGAATCATTTTACAATTACAATTACAATCAATTTACACATTTTCAATTCTCAATTTAATTTTAGTTTTGCTCCACCCATGTCTGATACTTGCAATTTTTGTGATAGGACAATACAGGAATTACAATATTTAATTAATGTTGGGAAGTAAACATTATGAGGTATAATCATTAAAATTCATCGGAGAACATATTGTTTAAACAACTCACCTCATAGGATTCATGCTTCCATGATATCGCGATTTCAAACATAATCATGTTCGTCAGCCATAACTCCGACTGATGAAATTCTTCGGCCGTCAACTATTCTATTGTCGCCATCTTCAGTGCTGCCATCTATGGTTGAATTTATGAACTTCGAAATCAATGTAATTTCATTAGGGATATCAAAATTCATTGATCTATTTTTGTTTTTCTGATTGTATATTTTTTCCCAAACTGTCAATTCCAAAGGTTTCTCTACTTGTTTTAAAAGTTTAGCTTCTCTTCCAATTTTATGATGTTCTAATAAAAATTGGAAGAGAAGCTAAACTTTTAAAACAAGTAGAGAAACCTTTGGAATTGACAGTTTGGGAAAAAATATACATTCAGAAAAACAAAAATAGATCAATGAATTTTGATATCCCTAACGAAATTACATTGATTTCGAAGTTCATAAATTCAACCATAGATGGCAGCACTGAAGATGGCGACAATAGAATAGTTGACGGCCGAAGAATTTCATCAGTCGGAGTTATGGCTGACGATGAACATGATTATGTTTGAAATCGCGATATCATGGAAGCATGAATCCTATGAGGTGAGTTGTTTAAACAATATGTTCTCCGATGAATTTTAAGGAATTACAAACTCTCAGTACATAAAAAACAAGATCTAAGTAGGATAACGGCGGCAGAAATGAAATTTTTGAGATCTGTTAAAGGGTGCACTAAGGAAGACAGAATCAAGAACACAGAAATAAGACAGGAACTTGAAATATTTGCAATAACTGATAAAATAGATACATACAGACAAAAATGGAAGCAACACATAGAATGAATGAAGATAGATATCCAAAACAAATAACAAAATACAAACCTAAAGGCACCCGAGATGTGGGCAGACCTAGAAAGAGATGGGCTGAAGTCGGAACGGGTCAACAGACCTAATCCATGAATGCAGATGATGATGATGACAAACTCTCAGTGAAGATACAGACATGGAACAAATTAATAAGTTAAAAGCAGAGAAGATGTTGCATGAACACAGAGCTAAGATGTCACAGACATTGCTAAAAGAGATGACAGAAAATCAAGATCCAACAGTTGCTGCCATTTCTATAGACATACAGCATTATGAATATTAAAATAGAGTAACTTAAAGTATATTGGAAACCAGGGTTACAAAATTCACCATTAATATATAAGTTTGTAATTTATCACGTGAATAATACAGATTGTCTTTTCTGAAGTAGCTTAATAAGTTTAACTTGCAATAGGCCTAATTTTTACTGGAAAGTCGATAAATATTATTACTTTCATAACGTCCAAATTTTAAACCACTACAGAACACAATGTTCAACTACTTCGCATTCACTGATATGCTATGTCATGCAATATAGAGAAAAAAATTTGTGAAACTTTAAATGCGTTTTTCTCAAAACTACTATTTTGCGTATACGCCCTTGCTATTCTAAACGCCTCATATATAGATAGTTCAAACCACGAATAGTCCAAGTGTAGCATGTCATGACAAAAGTCACTAATTTCTTAATTAATTCTAGGGAGTGTACGGTGAAGTGAAATTGGAATTATTTTAACATTAGATTTTTTCATTAACTAAACCTAGTACAATTCTTGGACTCGGTTTACTTGTGCTTTGAACCATCCATATATTATACATCTGGGCCCATGCCTCCACCCCTTGGGATACCTCGGTCAAAGACCATACTCCCAAGTCCCAGAATCTTGTCCTCCCTATCTATCTTGCGTCCATGTTCAAATTCTTGGCCTTAAACCAACACCTCAGGGAGAAGGTGTTGGAGTCGCAACTTCAGGGGAAATTTCTGAGCTACATAGTATGTCAGGTCGCTCATTCCTGACGACCCCACAGTTGGTCCATAGGCTCCTCGAGCCTAACCGGGAGGACTGCTGTCGCAGATCCACCGACCGTTCCCCTGTTCTACCTCCAGGGACCCATCCTGCAGCCGTTGTGAGACCGGCTAGGGCTTGAATCCTCAAGCCCTGCAGTAGTGAGACTTTAGTACATCCAGGTGCTCATCTCCTGGTGACCCCACAGTTTGTCCATGAGCCAGTAGGCTTAGCCAGGAACCAGCACAGTTGCTCCCCTCTGCACTGGTCCGGGCTGTGCTTTGGTGTGCCCCCAGGGACGTGTCCTGTTGCAGTTGTGGGCCAGCATGGAGCTCGCAAGCTCCAACAGGTGAGCAATAGTACGACAAGGTGCTCAACTCCTGCCGACCCCACTAATGGTTCACGAGTCCCTTGGACTTAGCTGGGAGGACTGTCTAGCAGATCCACCGACTTTTCCCCTAGTGCACCACCTGGGAACGTGTTTTGTTGCTGAAGTGGGTCCAGCCTGAGCATTAGTACGTCAGGTCGCTCAAATCCTGATGACCTCACAGATTGTCCTTGGGTCACTCGGTCACGGAGTCGGTGCTAATCCCACACCCAAAAGACCGCGCTTCCTCCTTTTCTGAGCTTACTGACCTGGTGGTAATTTCCAGCATTACGCCCGGTATTGTCCCAACCAGCCCATTCGCAGACTAGGCCTGGTTGTGCCGCTGCTGTGAGTCCAGCCTACTGAGCAATGTAGGCATCCCGGGTGCTCATTGCCCATGGTGCCCCCATAGATGGTCCTCGGGTTCATTGAACCAAGAGAAAAGAGCTTCTGATCTCCAGTCTCCCACCACTTCGCCATGGCGGCCGCCGATCCTGCTGTGGGCCAGGATATGTGAGCTCTGACAACAGGTCGCTCATCTTCCCCCTGTTGACCCCACTTATTGGTCCGCGAGTCTATCGGACTTGGAAGATAGGACTGACACTAGCAGATCTACTGACCTTTTCCACACTACACCACCGAGGGGACGAGTTTGGCTGCTGAAGTGAGCGCAGCACGAGCTATGTAGTACGTCAGGTCGCTCGAGTCCTGATGACCTCACAAATGGCTTGCAGGTCCGGTCTGGACCTAGCTGGGAGGAATGCAATGCAAACCACCGACCGTTCCCCTATCTGCCACCCGGGGACGTGCCCTGTTGCTGTTGTGAGCACAGCTGGGGCCCGAGAACCGGACCCCAGGGCCATATATTATACAGTTGGGATCTTTGGACTTCTTACAGTTCAGCATTTAAAAATTGTGGGGCTCTGTTGCCATAGCAATGCGTTCAATTTTGACAACAGCCAACCACTGTGTGATCGCTCCTTACCAATCTGCCCACAAATTCGAACATACCTGCAAAGTATTTTAAAATATTATAACTTCTCCTTGGGGGGATACCATATCATAATTGATTAAGGCAGTATGCTACAAGCTGGAAGGTCAGAAGTTGAACTCGTGGTGTGGTCAGGATTTTAAACTGACCCTCTGGCCATGCAATGGTCCTGGGTAGATTCACCCTGTAGAGAAATGAAAATCTTTTGCTATTCTTGGGGTGAAGGCAGCTTTCAACTCTCGTGCTTGTCTAGAAAGATAGGAACCTAAACCTCCTGAGACATCTTGTGTGATTACTTTGTTTTTTAAAATTTCCCCAAAAATAACCATGTGGTTTTAGTTCAGATTTTAATTGTTAATGCTTTGCCTGTTTTTACTATTCATGGTGAGATCTTACCATGTTTAAATTACAAATCCTGGCAAGATTGTGCTTTCCCATCATTCCATGTATAATTGGGAACATTATATTCCTTAATAAAAGAGGTGAGTCTGTTCATCTTACCTTATAAATTGTTGTGTTCTTTTGTGCATGTTTCAATATGCTTGCATATTATCTTCAGCTTGGTCAGTGTGTAGAATTATCAGTTGTAGGCCCTGGATATTGACTTACCCTACATTTTTTGGTTGACCAAAGAACTTGGAAATCAAATCTATTTCAAAATTCATTATCCTTTCACTCTTCTTGTAGATCTTCTCCCAATTGGTCACTTCTTTTGTATTTTCTAACTGTTATAATAATTTTGTGTTCACATTAATTTTAAATTTGTGTGACCAAACATAGAATGAAGGAACACATTAGATATATAAAAAATGGAGAGGCATAAAAATCTAGTAAATGCTCACGTTTGTTCACAAAAACATAAAAATTGATGTGAACACAAAATTATTGAAACAGTTAAAAAATATTGCAAGGAAGGCGAATGGTCTTTTATGGAATAGAAATTTGACCAGAAAAACAAAAAAAGGGATTATACAGGCAATAATAGAAAGTATTACGAGGGCGGATCGGAAAGTAACGCACAATAATTTTTTTCTGCCTTGGTATTGCAGCTAGAATGTTGAAATTTCACAGAGATATAGTTAGAAGTTTTCACTACAGATGGTATTTTTTTCTCAGGTGCACCTCTTGCGAGAGAAGCTTGAACTATGCAACAAAGATGGCACGCATGCTACAGTCGTCCACCTGTGAGGAACAGAGAAGTGTTGTTCGATTTTTGTGGGCCAAAGGGCATAAACCCAGTGAAATTCACAGGGACATGCGTGGCGTGTATGGGGACAACAGCAGCAATCCCGCAGAATGTCAGAGGCATTGAGGCGGCAATTCTGAACAACCGGCGTGTGCAACTGCGAGCCTTATCGCAGAAGTTCAACATTTCCTATGGTGCGGTGTATGATATTGTTCATGAAAATTTGAAATTCCGTAAAGTTAGTGCTCGCTGGGTGCCTAAGAACCTGACAGACGACCACAAGGGCCAGCGAATGATGGCAAGCTTGGACCACTTAACGCGGTACACCGCACAAGGTCATGACTTTCTGGAAGGAATCGTCACAGGTGATGAGTCGTGGGTGTACCACTACACGCCCGAAACAAAGCAGGCATCAATGGAGTGGAAACATGCTGGTTCCCCAGTAAAGAAAAAATTCAAAGTGACTCAATCTGCCAGGAAAATGCTTGTGACAGTGTTCTGGGATATGCATGGTGTTTTATTGGTGGACTTTGCTGAACACGGGACCACTGTGAATGCTGCGGCCTACATTAAAACTTTGGTGAAGTTGCGTCGTGCCATTCGTGACAAACGTCACAACATTAACGTTAAACTTCTTCATGACAATGCTCGCCCCCATGTTGCTGCTGTCATTCGTCAGAAAATCGCCAAATTTGGTTGGGAGGTGCTCCAGCATCCACCATACAGTCTGGATCTTGTACCATCGGACTTTCATCTGTTTGGTCCCATGAAGAAATTCCTGGCCGGCAAACGCTTTGAGACAGATGTGGAAGTGAAATCAGCAGTGCGCAGATGGCTACACTCCAACCAAACGGACTTCTACGAACAGGGCATATTGAAACTGGTAACACGATGGAAAAAAGTGTTGAGAAAGTTGGTGACTATGTCGAAAAGTAGGTAAAAGATGTAAGTTCATTTGTGATTTTTTCCTTTTTTTTACTATTAAACTTTTTTTAAAAAAATTATTGTGCGTTACTTTCCGATCCGCCCTCGTATATTATTTCAAAACATGTCCAAGAACAAATCAACATTAATATTGAGGTAAGATGTCAAGTCTAAAAGTAATATAATTAAAATAACCTCAAAATATAACTTCCTAAAATTAAATATTAATAGAAAGTATACTTACATATGGATCAGAAAGCTGGACAATAAATGAAAGGATGCAGAAAAGAATCTTGGCGACAGAAATGGATGGATTACGGAGAAGTATGAGAATATCCAGGCTACAACATATTCGAAATACATATATCAGACAAGAAATGGATGCACAAAAACTGTTATCGATAGGATAACAAAGAGAGTTCTACAGTGGTATGGACATGTACAACGGATGTCGGAAGATTAGTGGCCTAAACAGGTGTTGGATTGGATGGTACCAGGCAGAAGGAGAAGGGGAAGAAGTAGAAGAGCATGGTATGAGGGAATATATGATGCCATGATGAAGAGGGGTATGGAAGATGGACAATGGGAAGATAGGAATCTCTGGAAAGCAGGAATCAAAGGCAAACTGCTATAAAGTGGAAAGCCTGTATTAAGTAAGTAAAAAATATAATTTGGGAGAAAATTGCATCCAGAAGAACAGAGAAAGGATAATGAATTCTGAAATTCTTGGAGAAAAAGATTGATTTGCAAGTTCTTCAGTCAGCCAAATGATGGAGGGGAAGTCAACGTCCAGGGCTGACAATCGAGTAGTCAACAGTCTGACCAAGCTGATGATAATATGCATGCATACAGAAACATGTCCAAAAGAACACAACAGTTTATGAGGTAAGATGAAACAACTCGCCTATTTATTAAAAAGAACCTCATACTGTTTACTTTCTATTGTAATTTATTAATTGTATTCCTTCTCTAGACTCCAGCTGTATCTGTCAGAAGTACAAAGATCTATCAATTTCACCTTACTTACTTACTTAGTCACTGGCACTATCGAACCTGTAGGTTCATGGCCGCGTGGACATAAGCTCTCCATACATCCCTATCCTGAGTAATGCTTTCTAATCATTCCCCGTATAATCTACTTCTCCCAAATCATAGTTAATATTGTTCTCCCATCTCATTCTTGGTCTACCAACTGGACGTTTTCCTTCTGGCTTCCATACAAGAAGCTTCCATGCACGTCTTTCATTCCCCATATGCACAACATGTCCTGCCCATCGCAGTCTATGAGACTTAACTGTTCTTATTATATCTGGCTTCCTATAAAGACCATGTAGTTCATTGTTATGTAGTCTTCTCCATTCACCTGTCTGTTCATCTCTCTTTGGTCCAAAAATTTTCCTAAGAACTTTATTCTCAAAAACTCATAATCTCATTTCCTTCCTTAAAGTAAGAGTCCATGTTTCGCACCCATATAATATAACTGGTAGAATAATAGTATTATATAAATTCCACCACTGTGTATATTGTATATATAGGGCTATTTAGAAAGAAGGAACAGACTTCAAACATTTATTTCTTCCGAACACAATTCCAAGGTTCCTGGAAAGAGAAAAGTTCAAATTTCAGTATTTTATGCATTCAATATGAGCATCATGTGTTACAAGACAAATATCAAAACGATGGCTTATTTCTTGCCACACATGAATCAGCTAGTCTCTAGTTATCGAATTCACAGCTTAAACAATTCAATGTCGCAGATTTTTAAGAGTGTCAGGCATAGGGGTGGATAAAACATGGTCTTTTATGTAACTCCACAGATAAAAATCACATTGGGTTAGGTCAGGTGACCTGGGAGGCCACCGGTCATGAAGTTGATCTTCTGTGATGAACTATATGTAGACTTCAACAAGGCATATGATTCAGTTAAGAGGGAAAAGTTACATAGTATCCTGCAAGAGTTGGGAATTCCTAAAGAGTTAGTTAGACTTACTCGAATGTGTGAATGGCAATAAGCGTAGAGTGCGTGTAGGCAAACAGTTTTCAGATACTTTTGAGATTCACAAAGGATTTAAAGCTGCTGAAATGAAATTCCTCAGACCAATAGCAGGATATCAAAGAACTGACAAAAAACATGACACAAAAATAAGACAACTAAAAGTAGAGGAATTAAACACAACAATAGTGAAATACAGAACAAACTGGAAAAAAAAACTTAGCAAGGATGACTGAGAATAAAATACCAAAAGCAGCATACAATATTCACCATGAGGAAGAAGTTTGGGAAGACCAAAGAAAAGATGGAAACAGCAGCAATTTGGAGCTGGAACAGGCTAGTAAATAAGCCTAAACCATGACGAAGAAGAAGACAAAGGGTTTAAGCAAGGAGATACACTGTCTCTTTTGCTATTCTACTTTGAACTAGAGAATGGCATGAAATCTTTAGAGGAGGAAGAAAACCTACAACTCAGTGGTATTAATGAGCTGTTAGTTACAGCTGATGTATTATTAGGCGATAGCGAGGAGATATTAAGGATCAATACATTCACTATTGAGTAACACTAAGATATTGGGACTGGAGATAAACATCAATAAAACTAAATACATGTTCACACATAGAAAACATTATATATTGGGAATGGACACTTAATGACAAATGAGGGCAATTTTGAATAAGTGGCTGAATTCAAATACCTAGGAACAATAGTTACAAATAGGAATGAGATGCAGAAAGAAATTAAATATAGGCTCAATTCTGGAAATGCATGTTTTTATGCATTACAGGGACTCTTGTTATCCCCACTTCTCTCAGAAAACGTTAAACTGGAAATATATAAAACTGAGACTGAGCATATAAATTTTTCTCTTACGTTACATGATGTGAAACATGGACTCTTACTTTACGGAAGGAGAAAAATTATGAGTGTTTAAGAATAAAGTTCTTATGAACATTTTTGGACCAAAGAGAGATGAACTGACAGGCAAATGGTCAAGACAACATAATGGTGAGCTACAGGATCTTTATAGGAAACCATATATAATAAGAGCAGTTATGTCTTGTTGACTGCAATGGCAGGACATGTGGCACAAATGGGGAATGATACAGGGCAAGGAAGCTTCTTGTAGGAAATGTCCAGTTGATAGACCAAAAATGAGGTGGGAGATAACATTAATCAATATTTGAGGGAGGTTATACAGGGGATGATTGGAAAACAGCTCAAGATACGGATGTATGGAGAGCTTATATCCTTGTGGCCATGAACCTACAGATTTGATGCTGGCAGTGAGTTAGTATGTATAATAAAATATTAAGAGTGTGCCATCATTACTTGTAATTTTATCATTTGAACTGAATTCATTCATATGTTGTGACTGAATGTGATTTACATATACTGTAATCTTTAATATTCTGAATAGTAGAAGAAAATTTTGAAATAGGAGCTTCAAAACTTACATCACCAGTAATGAAACGCGTGCGAGGAAAGGTTTGACTAGTTGCAAGATGATCTAAATTTTAAATATGCACAAAAATTATAAAAAATAAATCCTTAAATTTTATTTCAATAATGAGTTTCCAACTAAAAAAATTATGCAAAACATCTTATTGAGAAATAAGAGCCAAAATTCTGGGATGTTGATAACAAGATGGAGGAGATTGCTAAAGTTATTAATCTTGGATCCGATTCACCAGAAAGTGATTGAAGGTATGTTTTATTGTAATATAACATCCATGTTCAGATTTTGTTTTCCAGGAAATCCAACAGCCTTTAAAAAATAGCATCTTGTTAATTCAGTATTTAAACTGACTTTACTTCCATTCCATACAATTGTGGATTTATTAGACAAGAATATTTCATAGAAATTTCTTAATTTTGATAATCTAATGATTATTTTCTTCCAGAATTATTAAGTTTACTATTTTGTTCATATGCTAAGAATTAAATAATGACCAATCCAATGTCCTGTCAAAGTAAATTTGAATTAATCATAGTTGAGCACCACTGAGAAATTTGAACTGTAATTGTCAGACCTGATGATGTCATATCACTTCAAAGATGTCCAAAAATAAAACTGCAGCAGACTTTTGATGCACAATTGTTGAGAAATTGTCAAATCTGACTTGTAAATGTTTCAAATTTGTAAGCTGTAGAACATAGAATGTTTTCTACCAAAACATCGTTGCACAATAAATTCAATTAAATAATCTTCTTTAAATTATAAAACTTATTTTAATATTTTTATTAAAATTTTCTTTCACTAAATAACCTTTTAAAATACCATATGAGTTTTCACCTCTTTGGCGAATTCACTCCCACTGCTGTCCTCCAGTCTTGAATTATCAAGAGGATGAAAACTCTTGTGATTTTGCCCTTGATAACACAAAAATTGATCTATTTTGGCCAGACAAGTGATATTTTATTTTAAGGAACGGCTGGTACAAGATAGATAACAATAATAATTTTTTTCTTTGTACATAGTCAATTTTCAATTTTATTAAATTATTTATAGACACTTTTACATCTAAGTTTATATCAGATTTACTTTTTTTTTTTTAATGATAGTGAAATGACGAATATGACGAAATTAATCCTGTTAATGAACTTGCCTACAACCCAGTGTTTGCCTCAACAACAGAAGAAAATCGTGAAAAAGCTCAGATTGGTACTGGGTTTGAACCTAGGGCACCAAGAAGACGAGTCAAACGCTACCGTTGAGCCAATTTGCTTGGTCATGTTTTTTTATGAAAATTCCTTGATTCGATACTGAAATTATCGTTTGAAAGTATGATGAAAAGGAATCCAATCCAGCATTTGCCTTGACTGAGGAAAATCACGAAAAAATCTTATATTTAAACCTGGGACCTTCCGAATGCGAGTCTAAAACGCTGACATTTCAGTCAACTCGCTTGGTATTAACATTGAGATTTCTCTCTATCATACTGATAAAGTTGATTCACTCATAAAACAAAAAACAATTATGATTATAACATTAAATTAATCATTTTTATAAAAAAACTTTATAATTCTACTTGAAAACGTATGGTATTTTATTTCTTTTCAATTATTACGCAACTTTTATTGTAATGTTGGTAGCTGTCCTTTGTCTCAAGGCATGTTAGATTATCGTACTTGATGAAAAAAAAAAGAAGAATCGGAAACATTTTTTAGTAGTGTCGGGATTATGGTCGGTGGTGTAAGTAAAGTTTCGCGCGTCGCGTCTTGTCTAATATGTGTAATTAATGAAAATTTAAGTGTTTGAGTGACGAAAAATATTGTAACATCCGATGTTTGCTATATTTAGTGATACTGTAAAATGTGAAATAAACTGTATGTCAGTTACTGCGTGCTGAAAGGATGGCTTATCGGAGTCTACGTCACAGTAAAAGGTAAGTTTTCCCACAGTTTCTATGGGACTCAAAACCTAACATAGAGATGATTTAGTAAAACTTAACCAATATACAAATATCAAGAAATACATGGACAAAGTACAGTATTGTTTATCCGTGTTTTAAAGGAACATTTTTATTGCGGATATTTTTATTATGTAGTACAAACATGCGAATTTTTAGCATTAATGTATTATTATTTAAAAGTATTTATGTTAATAAGATAATCGACTCAAACCATTTAAACATATTCAAGATTCCATAATATATTTAACAGTCAAGTGTAGTGAACATAGTAAAGCTATGCAATTTTGCGTATGGCATTAATATAGCAACTATAGTTTAATAGAGGCATATGGCAATGGTGTATCCGAACTAAGTTCCAGTTGTAATGTAAACAAACTTGCATAAGGTATTACTCCGCCGACTCCGTCTATTGGGGGGAAACCGTGGTACTACTTTTACCCTCATATGATTTAATTGTCTGTGGAAGTGTCAATGCTGTATCCGAACTTAGTTCCAGGTGTAATTTAAACAAACTTGCATAAGGTATTACTCCGCCGACTCCGTCTATTGGGGGCAAACCGTGGTACTACTTTTACCCTCATATGATTTAATTGTCTGTGGAAGTGCTAATGATAGAATCATTTTTCTTTAGGTTACATCGTTTTTTACGGGAAATAAAATACAATAATTAGGAATTTCCTCCACTTTTATTTACTTATGACAACCAAAAAAAAAAAAAATACACAGGCCCACCTTATCAGTATCAGATAAGACGTGAACTCCTTGAAGTGGATCCTCTTCTTTTTCCGTTTTTCCACTGATGGTGGCAACTGGATTGATATAAAGTAGTGTACAACGGTGTCATACAAATTAGCAGAATTTGTCCTCTTTCCCCTCCACCTGATGTATGAACGAACGCCACATTTCAGTCGTTACCAATTTGCAGTCCCTCATAAAGTTAGATCCTGATTTCACTAATTTTGAATGTTTTATTATTTCGAGCGACATAGCCCTTTTCTTGACTCCATAATGACTCAGTGTTTAACGTGCAATGATAAAGAGGAAGTTTTAGCATAGCGTGGCTACATTTTGTCTGTTTCAAACTTACACATTTTGTGGACGTTCACTTACTTTATCTCGTATATCAGTTCATCTCCAATCATATCACTTGTATGTTATATACCTTTTGTGTTCGACCATCTTATGTAATTTTTAAGCCACTGCTTAGTGGGTACATATTCCAACTTGACACTATGGTAAGATGCATTATAATGCATACGGATAATTATCCATAATAATGACACTGTTTGGAGCAAGCTTACGTAAAATCATATTGAACCAAATTACAAAAACCGATCCTGCCATTTATTCGTGAAAACTAAAATTTTTTTTAGACTCCATAATATATTCCCCACCCTCCACAAACCCTTCATCACTCCCAATGCTTTCCCACTTGGCCTTTTTCAGTCCAGTAGTTCGATCTGATAGAAATACATGTTTTTTTAATATTTATTTTAGGATCTACCCACACTTCAGAAATGGCATGGCCTTCATTTACATGTTTCGTCTAGAAGATACAGTTTGTGACCATCTCGTCTGTATTTTCCTGAAATATTTCCTACGTCAAATAATAATGCATTCCCGATCTATTATCATATTTTTTCAGTTTCTTTGAACAAATTGAAACCTTATCTCGTCCTCAAGCGTTTGGAAACAATGCACCTAACGACGCACGGCATTTCTTACGAAATCGTTGCACTGAATATCAAGCACGGGTTTACGGCGTTTACACTTTTTCCCTGGTGTCGATATATATATATATATATATATATATATATACTTGATTTTCAATTTTTATTACGATCAGAATTTATGCTCCATGCTGACACACCTGTAATTTCTCCTGTTATTTTCACCACGTATTGAATGGATAATGTGGGATTTTTTTCACTAAAACTTTTGAAAACTTTCAAAATAATTTGTTTCTCTCAGCTTTTCAAAGATTTTCCTTTTTCGATGCTTCAAAAATTGTATACGAGAAGCAGCAATTTGAAACAATTGAAATTCCAATGTATTCTGTATTGCGCATGCGTAAAATTAAACAATGAAATTCTTATTATAAAATTGTAATTATATACTTTAAAAATTTCCCATGTAACTTCTATAGACATGTGTTAGATAATACATATTATTTTATTTATTTCAAGTGTTAGATAGCGAACTACATTTTTGTACACGCTTAAAGGTAAAACAATTATTCGACCAATGAAAATCCACTCCATACATCTAGTTTGTTTACATTACAACTGGAATTTAGTACTGAAGAGGTATAGTGAGCAAGCTATTTTGTAATATAGTGCACAAAAGGGACCAGATTTCCAAAACAAGAAAGGGACACATATTCAGCACTTAAGAAAAGGGCAAAAATGGAACACTTCTAGTACGATATCTAGCTACGTAAAAGTTAAATTACATGTAATTATTTTGAACTTAAACGCAGGACAGTTAGAGTATCATAATTATTTTTATATCTGTGTAAAAGCATACAGTATGTGTCCTCCGAAAGGTTTTTCTTCTTTCATAAAAGTTAATACCCGGAATATCTGTAATTTTACCAAGGAATCCTAATCGTCCATTATAGAATAAACCTATTTTTTTACCGATATCAATTCCCATCTTCAGTTATTACCAAGAAGAAGTCGCTGCATAATTCAATATTAAGATTATTTATTGAAAACAGCGTAACAGCCGTCACTCCGCTTTCCATGTCCGCGGCGTGCGGCGGATAACGTTTCTCATCTCCTCGGATGAAGCGGAGAAGGTTTTGATAGAAATTGTGTTTTAATCTGCAGGTGTGACACACCCAGAACAGCTTTCAAATTAACAAATCTCTTGTTAAACGGTCTTCCGCTTTATGATCTTATTTCGATGTGCGTGAACACACAATTCCTTGAATTTTACTGGATACCAATTCGTGAACTTCTCCGGAGTTGAGGTTTACTTCTTCTTGTAAGCCCATGTTTCCCTTAACAGAGATTTAGGCGCTCTCCCTTACAGGGAAGAATTTGAAGCATACTAATTTAGTTACACTTGTTTTCGTATAGATGTCACTTGAGTCGTCCGTGGTCAGCGTTTCGCCTCGTACTGACATCCAGGAAACCAAGGTAGTACTAGGACGGGAAAATTCGGTAAATTTTGCTTAGAGGCCTTTTCATTCAGGCTTAAGGATCTTTTACGAGCCTCAGAATCTTCAGACTCGGGACCCACGGTTTAAAGTCCCTCCCGGAGGACTTGCTCCTTGGATTTTTCCGTCCTAAAAATCCATCGACCCCGGCCGAGTTTGAACCCGCGACCCTCGGGACCAGAGGCAAGGAGCATAACCACTAGTCCATCACGGCCGATTGAGATTTACTTACTTAATAAATTATACCCTGTGAGGATTTAGTTGTCATTATTTCTACTATCCTCTTTTAACCTTGAGTGCCATCCTTATCTTAACAATATTTCCTACAATAACATAAATTGTCAGCGGTCTTGGAAATGCTTGGAAGTTTTCACCCCCACCCTCCTATTAGATTCGCTCGGCATTCAACTGTTCTTTATCTTCTCTCAGGCATATTATGTCGTCGGACAGGAAAAAGCGAGTACCCGTCTGTTTCTTAAACCGACCAGACTAAAACGACTGGATAACTTATTTCTCACAGACTATTGCATATGCAGTTAATAAAAATAAAAATATAAAATTATGGAATATTCACCTGAAAGATCCGTCTCCTCAACTTAATTAATTATTTAGCTGTAGCGCTTTCGGGACTTGTCCCGCACTACAGTTAAATAATTGATTAAGTTGAGACGGACCTTTCAAGTGAATATTCCATAATTTTATATTTTAATTTTGAATAATACCTCAATGGAACATATCATGAATCTTATAAAAGTTGATGCAGTTAATCGCTTGATTGCCCGCCAACACGGTTTAGAGCGGTATTTTTGTTGGCTTATAGCAAAGAAATGCCATTCTGCTAAGATACCAACATCTCTTTTATAATTAGCTAAATTTATTAATTTTTCTTGTTTTATTTCTTACCCTGCTGCTCATTGTTGAAATAATATATTTTCTTAACTTTGTAAAAAATCCTTCAAACGTAACATGGTTTTTTTTCTTGAAAAGATGACACCTGTATTGTTATAAGTTAACTAATCTGATTTTACGGAAAAGCCAAAACTATAATAAATTATCATCAACCAAAATTTTATAACATAACTTACTATAGTCTACCTCTGTGGTCTCGAGGTAGCGTGATATCTTGTCACGCAGCGGGCCAGGGTTCGATTTCCGGTCGGGGCAAGCTTCCTGGGCGAGGTTTTTTTCTCGGGGTTTTCCTCACCTGTAAGACAAATGTCAGATAACTTTGAGGCCCAAAAGGACCCCGAACATCATTTGGCCATCATCTTCATCATCATCACGATAATCATCATCATCATCCCGGTGTGGAAAGCAACGGGAAGCTACTTCACTTATAATTCCCTAGTAAAGCTGCAAAGCATAGCATGAAAATGACATAATTGCAGTGAAAGACCTGCCCTAGGTCAACACTGTAGAATAGAAAAAAAAAGCTTGCTATAAACGGGTGTATTGTTGCTTGTGAAATATTCTAGTGACACTCTATTAGACCTACAGCATCCTGAATTCAAAACTGTATTTTTCTGAGTAATCAACAACGATGATAAATTGCTTTAAATAACACGATAAAGCTTCAGCTATGCAATTCTGTGTTTTGTATTTCGAAAGTGTAGTAAGTTATTTACAAAAATTCCTTACAAACACCTAATCGTAGTAATTCCAGCTCTGTCATTTGTCTTCATGTTTTTATAAATTGCATCATCAACCAGGTTATTTTTCAAACATGATAGTACGGTAATTAGGCCTATATATAAACTAACTAACTCACTGGCACTATCAAACCCGTAGGTTCATGGCCACGCGGACATAAGCTCTCCATACACCCCTAACCTGAGCTAATGTTTTCCAGTCATCCTTGTATAATCTACTTCCCTCAAATCATAGTTAATGTTATTCTCCCACCTCATTCTTGGTCTACCAACTGGATGTGTTTCCTTCTGGTTTTCCTACAAGAAGCTTCCATCACGTCTTTCATTACCCATTCATGCAACATGTCCTGCCCATCGCAGTCTACGAGACTTAACTGTTCATATAATATAAATAACTCGTGTCCAACTCAAGGTCGGGTCGAAGGATGAGATGAGATGAAGCCTGACGCACCATCACGGGACAGACGAACGAAATGAAACGAAATGGACGAGATGCATATGGAGAAATGGTGGAATGAAATTGTGGCAGGGGAAACGGGAGAAAACCCCGAGAAAAAACCTGCCCAAGCCCCGTTTCGTCCATCACGAAACCCACATGGAGTGACCGAGACTAGATCTCGGGACCCCAGCGCAGCGCTGAGAGGCGAGCGTCTAACCGCTTGCGTCACGGAGCCGCCATATGTATTTTACATACTTTATATTTATGAACACCAGTTAATGGTTCAAAAGTACAGCACCATGAGTGGAAAAAGTTTTTGAGATTTTCTGTTAGAATCTTCACATTCAAGACTTATAAAACACTGGCTCTTCCAACTCTTTTGTATGGTAGCGAAGTATGGACGTTGAAACAGAAGGATATACAGAGACTTAGATCTACTGAAATGAGATATCTTCGGAGGAATGCAGGATACACACTACTAGACCACAAAAAAATGAAGACATCTTACAAGAATTACAGATGGAACCTTTAGAAAACAAAATTTCTGATTATAAGTCAAGATGGATGCAACGTGTTCATCGAATGGAAGATCACAGGGTACCCAAACAAATGTAAAGATATCAACCTGCAGGAAGAAGAAGACCAGGACATCCACTCAAAAGACTTCTGTATGGTGTTTCTCTTGAGGCCGAAACAGGTCAACAAATTACCTAAATTCGTGAATGTACTATGATGGTGATGAAGCTTCTATAGAAACATTTTATACGCTTTCAAATCATTGTAAGTTATGCTAATGACAATGTGACCAAATAATTACAGATGATGGCTTCAGTTTTTGTACGAACCTTGGGCTCTTAAATTCTTTTTAAAGTGTTGATAAACAGTTATTGGATCTGAAACTGTGTCCATGTATCACTGTTGTGCAAACATGGCCTATCTTCATTTACTAAACCTTATCTTCATGCTGCTTTTGAAGCAATACGAGGCAGTGTTTGATAAACCGCAGCTGCTCTTTCTGGTACCTTGTGTTTTTCTGATCTAGTGTGTTGTGCAATATCATTCCCATCAACACGTGCAACAGAAAAACTTATTTCACATGTTCTGCACACTACTCTAGATTTAAGATAAAAACTTAAAATATGTACCTTGTGGCAGGTGCCGTCGTCCTCAGCTGTATTAAAATATTAAATTTAAAATAGGTGCTGTCGTCTCAACTGTGTTAAAATATTAAATTTGAAATGATAACATTTTAAATATAATGTTTTAACACAGCTGAGGACGACGGCACCTGCCACAAGGTACATATTTTAAGTTTTTATGTTTTGACTATTCACCTCAACGGAATTTGATATGGATTTTATTAGTATTTACTCTGGATTTGTCTTTGCTATCAATATCTAATTTTAATAATTTGAATTCCACCGCTATGGTCTCGAGGTAGCGTGCTGCCTTGTCACGCAGCGGGCTCGGTTTTTCTGGGTGAGGTTTTTATCGGGGTTTTTCCTCGCCCGTAAGACAAATGTCAGGAAAACTTTAAGGCCTAAACGGTCCCCGAAATCATATGACAATTGCAATCATCATCATTCATATTCATCTTAGATTAAGCTTAGGATTAGGGACTCTCCTGGCGCACCACTATTATCATCATCATCCATCATATCATCGGGGCAATGTAACACACCCCTTCCAGGCGCCCCAATCTCAGAAGTGGGTTACAGTACGCAATGCCAGGAGAGAACACCAGGAATGCCGAAAGAAAACCTGGGGCATTTGCAAAAAAATAATAATAATTTGAATTCTCTCAGAAAATCTTGATTGAAAGCAAGCCCACAATAAATTTCTCGCTTTTTTAGGCCATGTTCACAAATCATAAACACTGTTGAGGCATCAAGACGTGTTGTAGAGCCGAAGAATTAACATTTCAATCATGTGAATACCTACCATGCGTTAACAAGACATTGCGTAGCTGCCAACTCTTGTTTATCAACGCCGCTGCTCCTGTTGCTGACAATTTATGCTTACGGAAATCCACTGTCCAGAGGTGATAGAATTTGACGAATAGTGCAAGGGAGTGCTGTCATTTATGCGTAAAACAATTCATACTGAAAATCGGCTCCTTCCCATTTTCTGATGTGTTCTGAAGTTGCAAATGGTGATATGAATATTTTAAAAGCACATGCTCAGTATTAATGAAACGGGACAAAATCTTAAACCGACGGAGCAGGTGGCACATGACAGAAAATTATTGTTCCAGCGTAAACGGGGCGTATGGTCACTTTGGTTACGTTGTATTTGCTTTACCTGTGGAATTGGAGAAAACGATGCAAAATAATGCAACATGACCGATCGATAACATGAACATTGCCGTAAGTTGGCAATTCTGTTCTGAACAAACACTCATAGCAATCTTTGTGGGTCTGTAACGTATCACGATTTTTATATTACGTTTATATCCAATTCTCATACATTTTTTTCGCTATTCGTTGTCATTTGTTCTGTCCAAGGACCTATATTCTACACCACTAATTCCTTTATTTATTTTTATTACAGTATTGTATCTTTTACATTACAATCCCCAAGCAGCATGTCCGACCATACTAAAATTAAGTTTGCCATGAATGAAAATAAAATATATACAAGGCACGACCATAGTCTATATAAAAACGGACAATGATCCGTTAATGCTTTATCGGGAGAACGACACAATAGTCTAAAAAATACTAGTTTAGACTAAAACTTCTAAGGGATGATGTTGATAGTGTAGTGGAAAGATTCTCATAAAACTTTTGAGATAGGATTTATGATAGGAAATGGCCATTTCAAAGCTCCACAAAAGCTTGAATTAATAGATTAGATTAGAATAGATTTATTTAGCCTGGTGGAGTTAGGGCCATGTGGCCTTCTCTTCCTCTCACCAGGACAAACATATATTACATCAGAATATAACAATCTGAATTAACTCTAATATTAAATACTAAATAAAAATTTGATCAAAAAGATAATATCTATTATATTACAATATATAATTAGTGTAGTGGTTAAGGCACTGCGCTACAAGCCGGAAGGTCGAGGGTTCAAGTCCCGGTGGGGTCAAGATTTTTAAACTGACCAAAACCTTCTGGCGGCACTATGGCCCTGGGGTCGACTCAGCCTCTAACGGAAATGAGTACCAGACGCTTGTTCTGGGGTAAAGGCGGCCGTCACGCAGGGCTGACAACCCAGCTGACATCAAGTGTCGATTGTCTAGAAAAAGTGGGAGCCTTAACCTCCTACTACCCCAAAGGGCCTCCCGAGGCCTGTAGTGGGATTACTTTACTTTATAATGCAACCAGTTAATGTTAGTTAAAATTAAGACTAAAACTAATAATAAAATGTATACAGCAAGCCATATCAAATTGTCCCTGTCTAATGTATATAAAAAACAAAGAAAATAACGAGTCATAGAAAACTAATTTTACGATTATACAATATTTAAAACAAAGCAAAAGAAAATATTTGTTAATCGTAATATTATTTTCATAATAATTACATTTATTAATGATTAAAAGTATACTATCAGTGAGGTGTATAAGTTAGTTTGTTATTAAATAATTCTTTAGTTTGTTTTTGAGGAAAGTTTTTATAATATTTATTATTATACATATAAGTTTACAACTCACAATTATTGAAAATAGTGACCATCAACCCTGATTCGTATAGACCTTACATTTTTTACAGAGACACAGACTTCTGGGACCATAAAAAACAGTTTCTCCGCAGTTTCTTTGGGAGTTTCATAGATAAGTGACTCGATGTGTCCCCGTAAAGAAATAATTAACATGTTTAACACATCAGCATAGTATCTCGTTGAAGTTACCGGAGACCATCAAAACGCTAAGCCAATATCCTTTGTATCCTCTATCCATCCATAGTAATTCTGCCCGAATGCAGGTCCTTCACTGCAATCATAGCATTTTCATGCTATGCCTGCAGCTTTACTAGGGAATTGTAGGTGTGGTAGCTTCCCGTTGCTTTCCACACCATTGAAGGATGATGATGATAATGATAAAGATGGTGGCCATATGATTTCGGGGTCCGTTTGGGCCTTAAAGTTTTCCTAACATTTGTCTTACAGGTGAGGAAGGAAAAACCCCGATAAAAACCTTATCCAGAAAAAACTGCCCCGACCGGGGATCGAACCCGGGCCCGCTGCGTGACAAGGCAGCACGCTACCTCGAGGTCACAGCGGTGGACATATCCTCTATGATAAATTTAATTTATTCAATACTAGCGGACCCGGCAGATGTTGTCCTGCCCCAACGTTCAATTCTTGTGTCATGGCCGAATGATAAAAATGTAAGTTACTTTTTTTAACTGTAAAATTAATTAATTAATAAGTTAGCAAAAAAAATAAATAAAACTCCTCACTGTCAACTGTTGTGGCTTAAGAAGCTTGCATTATGACGTCACATTGTAGTCGCGCGGAATATCTGGGTAATGCAGATGACTACATATTTGACACACAAATAAATTCTTATAACCCGATCACAGCGCCATTTACCGGATCCAATTATGAATCTAAACCATCTAGAGACCCATTCAAACACCACAAAAAATCATCAAAAACAGCCCAGTCGTTTAGGCAGGTTTCAATTTCGAATTTCAAGTAAACCTCCAGTTATAATTGTCTGATTTCGCTCATTTACGGATAATACCTACCTCGGTTCATTTTAATAGGATATTCTTAGTTTCGTTGTGAAACAGAAAACTAACAGTTAGAGCGGCTTTTAAATTTCCACTTCATGTGAACTCCTACATCTAATGGTTTTATAGGGACCAATTGTGAATCTAAACCATACAAGAATCCAATCAGACAGACAGACAGACAGACAGACAGACAGACAGACAGACAGACAGACAGACAGACAGACAGACAGACAGACAGACAGACAGACAGACAGACAGACAGACAGACAGACAGACAGACAGACAGACAGACAGACAGACAGACAGACAGACAGACAGACAGACAGACAGACAGACAGACAGACAGACAGACAGACAGACGACAGACAGACAGACAGACAGACAGACAGACAGACAGACAGACAGACAGACAGACAGACAGACAGACAGACAGACAGACAGACAGACAGACAGACAGACAGACAGACACACACACACACACACACACACACACACACACACACACACACACACACACACACACACACACACACACACACACACACACACACACACACACACACACACACACACACACACGCGCGCGCGCACGCACGCACGCACGCACGCACGCACGCACGCACGCACGCGCACGCACCCGCGCACGCGCACACACGCACGCGCACGCACCCGCACCCGCGCACGCACATACACACGCACACACACACACGCGCGCACGCGCACGCGCACACACGCGCGCGCACGCACAAACACACAAACACAAAAAAATCCACAAAAATTAGTCTAGTCGTTTAGGCAATTTTTAATTTCGGTTTTCAAGTAAACCTCCACTTCTAATTGTCAGATTTCGCTCATTATTGAATAATGCCTACCTTGGTTTATTTTAATACGATTTTAATACGACATGCTGAGTTTCGTTGTGAAATATCAAAAAAATATTACCGGTAGAGCGATTTTTAAATTTTCGTTTCAGGTGGACTCCTACACCTAATGGTTTTAGAGCATAATAAAAAGATTACTTTATTTTTGATTTAAAAGACCAATATTTTATTTAAATTATTAGAACTTGCTAATAACGCCTTAATTGATCTTCCACCCCCCTCTAATATTAGAAAGGTGATGAAATTTTGGATATTCACTAGGGTTATGTCTAGTAATTCAACTTACTACGGGGGTTTTCCTTGGTAGATAACGGTTAAACATTCACCGCATCTAAAAACCTGTGTAGGCCTATACAAATTTTCACGAAGATCGGTTGAACAGTTTAGAATACTGTAGGAGGACAAACAGACGCGGACAGACATACATTCATTTATATTTACTTACTTACTCACTGGCACTATCGAACCCGTAGGTTAATGGCCGCGCGGACGTAAGCTCTCCATACATCCCTATCCTGAGCTAATGCTTTCCAATCATTCCCACTTCCCTCAAATCATAGTTAATGTTATTCTCCCATCTCATTCTTGGTCTACCAACTGGGCGTTTTTCCTCTGGCTGTCCTACAACAAGCTTCCATGCAAGTCTTTCATTCCCCATACGTGCAACATGCCCTGCCCATCGCAGTCTACGAGACTTAACTGTTCTTATTACATCTGGCTTCCTATAAAGACCATGTAGTTCATTGTTATGTAGTCTTCTCCATTCACCTCTCTGTTCATCTCTCTTTGGTCAAAAAATTTTCCTAAGTACTTTATTCTCAAATACTTGTAATCTCCTTTCCTCCCTTAAAGTAAGAGACCATTTATAGTATATATTTAACTACAAGCGCGACAGGCCTATATAAAATAAAATGTGTGTCATTACGATATACAATATAGGCCTACATTAATTACAGTAATACATGATTTGTTTTCACTGGAGAGACACATTGAAATAAAGTGGCCTGCCTTATATTGTCCATATTAACGAAGATGTTAATTTGTATGAAAATATATCATTAGAAGGTAGGCTAAATGTAGGCCTAAGATTTGTATTCTCTTGAATTATGTATGACCTATAAAAATGTGTCACCTGACGGAGAGCATGAAGTACCAAAGAAATGGAGATTAGAGTTTGGTGAGAGAGGGTTGGTGGAGAGAGGAAAGAAGTGTAATTTTCTGGCTTGTATGGCGGGATGATGAAAATTGGAATTCATCCACCATTGTGTTCAGATAGGAAGACCTTTATATATATTTATCCACTATAATCCGATCATGTGGTCTTAAAGCTGACATGTTGACTTGGTTCGCATTCCCTACACCTTTTCAACGTTTTTACATTTCAATTTTACCCCCTACCCCTTTCTCTACATCTTAATATGTTTTACTATTTCCCTTATTGATATCTGATAATTGAAACGAAAGCTAGCAAGATTTTTACTCTTCGACGCAGATAAAATAAGTTATGCAAAGACTATATTTATTTTCTTGTGACTTAATTCTGTCTACTCCGTTTGCTTACTAAGAAACACCTTTACCCCTTTCATTACATATTTTTAATATTACTATTAGACTACTAAACCATGAGGAAGTTGGATGGATAGTATTGTGCCGTGTATCGCCTTTTGTTTCCCTTGGGTAGGCCTATATGTATATATATTACCCTTGAGTTCATAACAATAAGTACTATTCAAAAGCCTTTGCCCGGGCCCATGAGAGGCAAAGATTGATTCATCCTTCCTATACGAATATTTAAACAGTAATCAACTATAGATTTTAAAACACTGTAGTAATCTATGATACTTAGCTAAGCTGAATGTATTATTATTATTATTAACCATAAAAGCTAGACGGAAAAAGGAAGTTTGTATGACCTCTAAACAAGCTTGTGTACGGGAATATGCTAGACAGCAGTATACACACAAATAATTAAATATTAAGCATTATATATATATATATATATATATATAATGATGATTAATATAAATTGCACGTCTGAAGTTTAGAAAAATAGAATTAAAGAATAACTTTGATCATTCATAAATTAAAAGACAAAATAATAATTAACATTAAAAAAATCATAACTCACACAAACAATCTCACATACATACTCTCAGTCCTTGCCAGGGTGGCTTTCCCTGGTCCACCGGACCAAAAACCCAAAGAACGCCACTCGCGACCTCCAGACGACGAATGTTGCAACCAAAATTTCCCGATCGAATGATAATGTTCTGAATGTGCGTATCGTACTTGAGCGTTCCGAGGTAGAAGGGGAAGATGCGCAGTACAAACAGCGCAATGGGAGAGGTAAAAAGGAGAGTGGGGGTAGATGCAGAGAGAAAGGAAATTGGCATAGTTCACGAATCTTTCAGTTAAAGGAGGATAACGGCACTGATGTTACGAACCGAAATTTGCACTTTCGATTCAGTATTTTTTATTTAACGACGCTCTATAACATATAAGATAATTTGCGTCGTAATTCAAATCTGGCTTGGAATTATTGACAAATTTTAGCTCACAGTCCTATTTCAGACTTGAGGTAATTTTACTTGTTGTAAGTTTATTACACGGGGCCTATGGCTTTTCTTCCCTTCTGAAAGAAGCTACACGCAGGACGTTTATGTCCTGAAAAACTCCATTGACTAGTAGTGTTTGATATTATTATCATTATTATTGTTATCATTATTTCATTAATAATAATAATAATAATAATAATAATAATAATAATAATAATAATAATAATAATAATAATAATAATAATAATAATAACAATAATAATAACAGTAATAGTAATAACAACAACAATATAACAGTAATAGTAATAACAACAACAATATAACAGTAATAATAATAATAATAATAATAACAACAACAATAATAACAGTAATAGTAATAACAACAACAATATAACAGTAATAGTAATAACAACAACAATATAACAGTAATAATAATAATAATAATAATAATAATAATAATAATAACAACAATAATAATAACAGTAATAGTAATAACAACAACAATATAACAGTAATAGTAATAACAACAATATAACAGTAATAATAATAATAATAATAACAACAATAATAATAACAGTAATAGTAATAACAACAACAATATAACAGTAATAGTAATAACAACAACAATATAACAGTAATAATAATAATAATAATAATAATAATAATAATAACAACTTTATTTTACCTGGCAGAGTTAAGGTCTTAAGGCCTTGTCTACCACTAAACCAGGTTAAAAAAATACAAAAGTGATTCTTACATCTAAGAACAGTGAAAATAAATATTACATTTTATGTCTACAATTTAATTATTTACAAAATATTTTGATTTAATCTCGATTTAACGAAATAAATATAAAATGTAAAAGATATAAACATGAGAAAAAGCTATTAATGACATAGAATAAATTTAACTCTCGAGAAAAATTAATTATTTGACAACAGTAAATTGTATAAGCGTGACTTAAAAGTACCAAGTGTGCGGCAACCCTTGTTATCTCGACGAAGGAAATTCCAAGAGCTGGCAGAAGCTAATGTGCAAGAAGTAGAATAAAAGGAAGTGCTATGAAGAGGGATTGTTAGTAGACTGTTATCTTGTGACCTAGTGTCAATATTGTGGTAAGAATATAACTTCTCAAATCTGGACGCCAGGTAACTAGGAGTGTAGGAATTCAGGAGCTTGAAAAGTAGTGAAATAGAGTGCAATTTACATCTGTCAGTAAGATGGAGCCAAGAGAGTTTAATTAAGTGTTGGGAAATGTCATAACGGCGGATATTGGAAATGAATCGAATGCAAGCATTATGAACACGCTGCAGGCTCTGTGACAAGTCATAGCGCCGCAATTCAAATCTTGGCGTGAAAGGTTCGGTAAATTTTACTGAGTAAATCATCTTATTTTAGGGTTGAATTCTTTAAAGTGGCGTAAATCTACGTCACTGGGCCAAAGACTTCACTTCACTTCTGAAGGACGCCACACTCAGGATTTTTACGTCCTTCTTACGACTCGCTGAACTCGAGAACCCGGAATCAGAGTGGAGTTTAGTGATAACACTGAGAAACAAAAAAATACACTTTTTTTTTGTCTCAGAAACAAAAATATGTGATTCCGACAGTATTTTTTCTCTTGAATCCAAATATGATATCGGGCTTTCTCCATCACGCAAGGTTTCCGAGAGAGAGAGGCATTTATCATTTCAAACACTTTAATATTTTCTACATTCGTAACTACACAATATTCGAACATTCGGACTGACCTAGAAAGTAAGAAATGACGATTTTCTGCTATATTTCGCCTGTGGAGCATCCCTCTTGATGGTCCAACAATAATCGGCCAGCATATTAGGATTCCTTTTGCCTTGACATCTCTTTTCCATAGCTGAAATCTCCTGATGAAAGTGTTCCCCGTGCTCATCGCTCACTGCACCAAGATGGACAAATAGACGAAAAAAAAGTTTATTAAAAAATAATTATTTAAATCCATTAATTGAAATTTAAATAAAAAACTGTGGGTGATGGAGAAATTCCGAATACATACTTGAAAACAAGATAAAAACTGCATGAAGTGCAACTATGGTACTCATGAGACAAAAATCGTGTTGACCAGTGTAACTAGAGATGAAATAAATCCTTCGTAAACACAATATCAGCGTATGGATGATGCGACCATTGTACATGACGTCAGAGGGAAGGGGGTTAGAATAGTTTTCTGTACCACCTGGTTACAGCAACAGTTTAGAATAACTACCTTACATTATATACAGGGTATTGCAAAAAAACACCGACAACGGATGTGAGGTAGTATATTGAGATATGTTGATAATTTTTAATAAGGTACCAGTGTCCGGAAGTGATGTTTTAATTCAATATTATATATATATATATATATATATATATATGTGTGTGTGTGTGTGTGTGTGTCCGTGTCCACCGCTGTGGTCTCAAGGTAGCGTCCTGCCTTCTCACGCAGCGGGTCCGGGTTCGATTCCCGGTCGGGACAAGCTCCTGGGTGAGGTTTTTTCGGGGTGGTTTTTCCTCACCTGTAAGACAAATGTCAGGAAGCTTAGGGCCCAACGGTCCCCGAAAATCATCCGCCATCATCATTATCATTATCATTATCATCATCATCATCATCATCATCATCATCCATCAGCGGTGTGTAAAGCAACGGGAAGCTACCACACTTATAATTTCCTAGTAAAGCTGCAAAGCATAGCATGAAAATGCTATGATTGTAGTGAAGGACCTGCCCTCAGGCAGAATTACTATGGATGGGTATATATATATATATATATATATGTATTTTTTTGTTTATTGTGTTTTACTCTAGAAGTAGTTGTCAATGTATAATACATATGACTGAAGATGAAAATATATTTATATCAGTTTCACAATATTTGTTGTCTAGGGAAGCTCTAGTTTTGTCAGGAAATTCAATTATTCCTAGCATTACTCTACGTAAAAGCTGGACTAATTTAAACAGAGTCCGCTATCACTCAACTCCATTATGGATGAGAGTTCAAACAATAATGTAAACTTTTTACCGTTCTCCCGTATACTCCAATTTACTTACCTATTTCTAACTTCTGTACGTTTCTGCACGGGTCCAAATGAAATAAACGGAAGGTAAACAATTTGAGACAAGGTATCTATACTCTCAGCTAAAAATAGGGCCTATAAGATTTGACAATTGTTATGATGGTCATAATCTAGTAATAAAATGATATAGGATTAGATACCGGTAGTAATGTGATGTCCACCGCAGTGATCTTAAGATTCTTAAGATAGCGCGATGCCTTGTCACGGACCCTGTTTCGATCCCCAGTCGGGACAAGTTTCCTGGGCGAGGTTTTTTTTGTGTGTTTTTTCCTCACGTGTAAGACAAATGTCGGGAAACTTTAAGGCCCAAAAGGTCCCCAAACATCATTTCCCCATCATTATCATATTCCGATCCGATTGAGGGTCTTTCCATTTTTCAGCGGTTGCCCTTTTACCAGCCGGCTGCTGGCCCTTCACATCCACATGTGTCAATCACAGAGGTAGATGATCAACAGCCAGTATAGGGGTGACATGTTGTTAGCATGTCGAGTCCTCCAGCCGTTATAGCTGGTTCCTCAACCTGGAGCCGCTACTTATTGTAGCTACCCAATTGCCTCACGATGCTGGGTGGGCACCGGTCCCATATTGGCCGAAATACCATGAGAAAATTTCTTCCCCCATGGAGACTCGCACCAGCGCAAGTCCCATAGCTCTGCGCCAAGGCTTCCTACCTTAACCGCTCGGCTACGGCGCGGGACATTATCATATTCACTTCATTAAATTAAGTTTGGGCACATCATTTTACAGTCATCATTACTCCTAAGTAGGGTTCGGAAGTTGAGGACCTATAAAATGCCTATAAAATACATTTAAAAAGACCTAAAGATGTCTTAAAAATACCGAAAAACTGAAAAAATGGACGTAAAAAGGCAATTCAAATTACATAATAATTTTAGTTTCAACTACATTTTTATTAAATATAATAAAAAAGTTTTACAAAGTATAAAATTCCAGTGAAATGCAACATCATTGCAAAAAAAAAATTGACTCAAAATGCTTCTTATTTCATACTTTATTATTATTTTTCTAATTTAACACTGTTTGAAAAAGGAATTCTCTATTCATTAAAAATATAGTTCTTGAAGAATTTAGAATGAACGATTTTTCCCACTTACAATTAATTGAGCGAGCTCACATTGGATATCAGAAGGTCAGTAGGCTGGTTAGCGGTCACTAAAAACGGCCATGGCCTTGTTCAACGCAAAAAATAGTTCCCATTGCAGCCTATGGAATAGGGAGAAGCTGAGTCTAAGAGATCTAATAACTTTGGAAGCAATCAAATCACGATTCTTGAAAGCCGCCCTAGGTGTCACTTGTTTGATTGTATTTTATTTTAAAGCTCCCTTGGGCGTGAATTCATGTTGGGTTTCATTGATCATCCATTTGTTCAAGTTCACTGGCATCGTAAACTGAAATGACGCATCATAGACTAGACAGTGATCTGGGTTTTGATGGCGGGTGGGAGGGAGGCAGTGTTAGCCAGCTTGTGAATCCCCGCAACTCATGTTCGTCGCATCAGTGCACTGCTGCTTCCACTTGAATCTAATTCTGCAAGATACAGATAGATTTCCCGCTACATCGAATATATGGTCATTTTTAAGACTAGCGGGAATTTTAAATCAAACACTGGACATTTTTATACTAATTTGAGTATAAGACACACCTGAAATTTGGAGGCAATTTTTCGAAGAAAAAAGTGCATCTTATAGTCCGTAAAATACGGTAATTGACGTCTCTCAAATCATTTTTGTTTCTCCCTTAATTTAAATCTATCTTTCGCATTTCTCCTTGTTTTTCTAAGATGGTTTATTACTCCTCTACCATTCTGCATAAGTACCAGTTCGCTTGTCGCATTTAACAGGCAGAATTAGCCAAAACAAAATAGGGAATGGTGTGGATTGCGAAATAGGAAATATTGTACTACGGATGTAAGTGTAATACATCCATTCCATTCCATCCATCCAGCCATCCAATCCAGCCAGC